>JAWDJD010000015.1:10135000-10735000 GCA_035047305.1 Bradypodion pumilum
TTTTTTTGGGGGGGGAGGGGTATTTAAAGAAAATGGGATGCTTGATGGGAAAGACCCCTTCTTTGGCTGGAGGAGGAGGGGATGCGTGGACATAATCCAAATGTTTTTTTTTTGTGCTATATTGAACTGCTCAGAGTAGAGGGTGTCGCTGGTTTGTCTTAAGATTTCGGGGTGGGGTGGGGATCGGGACCCTCACCTTCCCGGAGGGGCCCCCCTACCCCCAATCCAAATCCGTTTTCCTCCAACCCAACCTGGCAGTGCCTTTGCAAGCGGACTTCTCTAGCTTCCCCTCCCCCCCCTTCCATCCATCCTGCCGGTGGATCGGGCCCCGACTTTCCATTCCTTCCTCGCGAGTAAGCCTTGGACCTCCCAGGGGTCTATATAAAGGCTGCAGTGGCTCAAGTGGCTAAGACGCTGACTGGGAGGCGGAAGGTCAGCAGTTCGATTCCCGAGTACTGCAGGACGGAATGAGCGCCCGTCTTTGTCCCAACCTCCTGCCAACTTAGCAGCTCGGAAGCAAGACATTGCAAGTAGATAAATAGGGACCACTTCGGTGGGAAAGGGAAACAGCGCTCCGTGCGCTCCGGGGTCTAGTCATGCCTGCCACATGACCACGGAAAACTTCTGCAGAAGCAGACAGCGCTGGCTCTTCGGCTTTGGAACAGAGATGAGCACTGAACCCTAGAGTCGGATACGACTGGCTTTCGAGCAAGGGGAACCTTTACCTTTATATAAAGGGGGGGGAGGTCGTCCCCCCCCCGTGCGTTTTCAACGGGGTCTTCTTTGGGAGGAGAGGGGTGGTTGACGCCTTCACACACACAGAGAGAGAGACAGATCGGAGTCTGGTGTGTGTTTTTTTTTGGGGGGGGGACTCACTCGGGGGAGATCCTCCTCCTCCTCCTCGGGCGCCCCCCCCTTCTGCCCAGGACTGCCCCCTCCCCTCCGGCTTGGGCGTCGGCCAATCAGCGTCCTCCCCTCCCCTGCCCCCCCCCGCGTCCGCGTCACCGATCCCGGCCATTGTTATGCAAATGGACCCGAGCGCCGTCTAAAAGGCCTCCCGGGCTCACACTCACACACACACCCCAGCCGAGCCGAGCCGAGCCACCCCCGACGCCTCGTCCGCCGCTCTCTCGCGCAGGGACCCCCCACTCCCACCCCCACGCCCGTCGGAGGAGGGAGAAGACGAGCTACGGAGGCGTCGGCGTTGAGGCTCGCCCGCCTGCTTGCTTGCCTGCCTGGGGACCGCCTGCCTGCCTGCCTGCCTGCCTTCCTTCCTTCCTTCCTTCCTCGACGGCGAGGCGGGCGGCCTCCGTCTCCCATGCTCGGCAGCGGCGGCGGGCGGCGGCGGGCTGCGGCCGGGAGGCTCCCCAGCGGCGGCCTCGACGCCGAGCCATGAGCGGCGGCCCCGCGGAGCTCGCCAGCCGCCCTCCCGTGGTGGTGGTGGCGGCGGCGGCGGCGTCTGGCCCGGCTCCGGCGGCAATTCCGACGGGGGGGTCCTCCTCGACGGCGCCTCTCCTGCCCCCTCCTCCTGCCCCCTCTGCTGCTCCTCCAGTGGCGACGACGGGCCCGCCAGCCTCTTTGCCGCTGCCTCCGACGGCGCCTTCGTTGCCTCCGTCGTCGGTGGGGCCTCCGCCCCCTCCGTCGGGCCAGCGGGTCTTCCAGGAGGCGGTGCGGCAGGGCAACACGCGGGCGCTGCAGGCGCTGCTGCAGGGCATGAGCAGCTGCGAGTTCAACGTGAACTCCTTCGGGCCCGAGGGCCAGACGGCCCTCCACCAGTCGGTCATCGACGGCAACCTGGAGCTGGTCAAGCTGCTGGTCAAGTTCGGCGCCGACATCCGCCTGGCCAACCGCGACGGCTGGAGCGCCCTCCACATCGCCGCCTTCGGGGGCCACCAGGACATCGTCCTCTACCTCATCACCAAGGCCAAGTACTCCTCGGCCTCGGGCGGCGCCAGGTGAGGAGGAGGGGGCGGCGGAGACCACCGACGACACCCACCACCAGGAGGAGGAGGAGGAAAAAAGGCACGGGGAAGAGCCAAGTCCGACGGCGCCCTCCCCTCCCCTCTTGCCACCATCATCCTCATCTACCTCGGTTGCACCCTCCAGGATTGGCCGATTCTCCGGACAAGGCGCCCCCCCCACCTTTCCCAGGACTGACCCCTTTCTCCCCCCGCCCCGTCCCAAAATACTGCCATGGAGACATCGGGGGTCTGAGCCCCCCCCTCCGATCTCGGGATCGCCTTTGGCATGGAAGGAGGGGGGGGGGTCGACGATGCAACACATTTCCTAATTACTATTTTAAATCCACCACCCCCCTTCACGTCGAGCCCCCGTCTGGGCGCACATGGACTGTGAATGGATGGCCAAGGAAGCATCTATTCCGGCCCACTCCGGACCCATCGCAGTTGGCCCATGATGATGATGATGATGATGATGATTTTGGCAAAGGGGGGGGGGGGAGAAATGCTTGCCTTTTACAGGGGACGGACACGGTGAGTTGAGCCCAGCCTTCCCCCCCCCCGAAAAGGGGTCGTTTGAAAAGGAAGGGGGGGAGAATAAAGGAAGAAAATGCAGAAGACGACAGTAAAAGGTTGCTGATGTATCAAAGGACCCCTACCCACCCACCCCCCGCTGCTGCTCCAGGGAAACGGGGGGGGGGAGAGAAGGGGGCAGAAGGAAAACTGCTGGGGAAAGAATTCCGTTCCTTTCCGTTCCCGGAGCCTCCTGCGTTCCTTTGGGAAGAAGACCGAAGGGGGGGGGGGGAAAGGAAATTTTTGTTTTAAAAAAGAAATCAAACTTAAGCCCAAGTGACTGCATAGAGAGAGAGAGAGAGATGTACCATTTCAATGCTGCTGTGTTTCTGGGGGGTGGGTGGGTGGGGGGTAAAAGAAAACCCACCGGGACTGACACCCCCTCCCCATTTCCCCAATGAGTGCCTCTTTGCCCTCCCCTCCCTGCGCCCCATGGATTTTATTTCCTTTTGTATGCACTAAAGAGGGTTTTTTTTTCTTTCCTCCACCACCCTTTTTCCTGCAAGACTTATGCCTCGGCCTCTTCCCTTTCCCCCCCTCCGAGAGCCATTAAAACCTATTGAAAAGCGAATTTTCCCGCTGCTTCACCCCCCTTTTTTTGTTCTGGGGGTGGGTGGGTGGGGGTGGCTGTGACTATTTATCTGGTATGCAAGAGCACATTTATGTCTATAAGGCGAGAGATTTGTGAGCCTGGCATTTATTTGGTTGGAAAGGAACCTGGGGAGAGGTTTGCAAACCCAGCTAAAAGAGAGGGGTGGTAGTGTTTGAATTATCCCTTGGGGGGGGGTCCTCTCCCCCTCCCTCATTGTTTGTGGTTCTGAAATATTCTCCCCCCTTTCTTTCATTGCACTGACTTTTCTTAGTTTCCCTTCCCTATAAACGTCCGCTTTCTCCTCCCAAACCCACACTATTCATTTCACCAACCTCTGCTTCTTTTTTAGATGTTGTTTTAAAGTGGGGGGGGGGGAGAAAACATTCCCCCACCCCATGCAAGAATTGCAAGTAGATAAACAGGTGCCACTTCAGTGTGCTCCGGTGTCTAGTCATGCCTGCCACATGACCGCTGTCTGCAGAAGCAGATAGCGCTGGCTTTGAAACAGAGATGAGCACTGAACCCTAGAGTCGGACACGGCTGGCTTTCTAGCAAGGCGAACCTTTACCTAGTAATCTCCGCCAAGACTTGCTTTTTGTGTGAATCATGGTCATCGTGCTGGTGTTTCTCTTGTTTTGAGAGTTGCCTCTTTTGAAATGAATTTGCCCACCTACGATGTCATAACATTTATGGCGCGATTTATTAATGGAGGGAAAAAAAGGAGGGTCCAGAATCAGTTGCTGGTTATGGAGGAATCTTGAGATCTGGGGTAGGTTGGAGGAGGAAAAGGTTTTGGGTTTCGAACCCACTGTTCTAGAGAGGTGGTGGTGGGGTGAATCCCTCGGGAGGGTTTGGGGGGGAGGAGAGAGAGAGAGAGACATTATACATATACATACAGGGTTTGTAAAGATATATATATACACCCACCACACCCACACACATACTGTATATGAAAAAGAAGCATCTGCCTTAGAAGACTGTGAAAATGTTGTTTTTAGGTGCGTGTCTGTGTGTTTGAAATAGACTCAGTGTTTTCTGCATGGTTTTGTCTTGCCTCCAGCCTATCCCCCCCCCTTTTTTTAAAAAAGCTCCCTCCCTCAATTTCCTTACACACACACACACACCAGTCTAGGACAGTGATGGCCAACCTTGGCACTCCAGATGTTCTTGAACTTCAATTCCCAGAAGCCCTGATTAGCAGGGGTGCTGACTTAGGGCTTCTGGGATTTGAAGTCCAAGAACCCCCGGAGTGCCCAAGGTCATTGATGTAGGAATAGAACACATTTATCAGGGAGAGGGGATTTACCTGCTCAGAAGAGGCAAATCTGCGAAATGGGTTAGGAAATCTTTTTTTTTGTCCCTGTTTAATTTAATACCACCACCACACACACACTTTTTGCCTTGTTGGTCTCAACCTCTGTGGGCTGGTTTGAAGCATTTTTACTCAGAAGTAGACTCCCACCAGTTTCCCTGGGGCGCGTCCTTTCAGATTGCGACCTGGAGTGTTTAAGGTTTAATATGTTGCTTTCTATGCACCCCTCTCCAAACCTCCTTCCTTTGCCCGCTTGAGAAATCAAAAGCGATTTTCCTCCCTCTTAACTCTATTTGGCCTTTAAAACAGAGCCTCTCTTTTTAATTTTTAATTTTTAAAAATAAATTGCAGAGAGAGAAATGGGGTATAGATGAGGACAAGCCTTGGTGTGTATGATTTCGGCAGCTTCTCTCTATTTCTCCGTTTCCTAGCGAACAAATATTGTGTTAAGTTTCAGGTGAAATGAAAGGAACGTGGGAAAGGAAAAACCTATAAATGGTTCGCTTCAGAGGCATTTTTTTTCTGTTGGTTGTTGCTACCCCCCTACTCCCTTCTAGATGGCAAATGCCTTTTTTAATTTGTTATGTTAATTAATTTGTATGATCACTTTTTAAACTGGATTATTATTTTTTAAAGCGAACCTTGTGTACAGGATGGCATATTCTGAAGTGTTACGATATATATATTCTATTTCCTTCCTTTCCCCTGCCTGACGTTTGTAGTGCCAAATCGTAAGCCAGATTTAAACATAGAGAGGACCGACTTGTGATTCAATGTGCCACAAACCTTTGCACTGGGGTTGGATTCTCAACCGTCCCCAGAGCAGAAATAATCCTCTTGCGCATTTTAACGCTCACGGTGAGCTTCATTCGGGTGTGTGCATGTCCGAGAACCTTTCGTGTGGCTTTCTCTTTAAGTTTTGAAGGCTAAGAGTTCAGACAGACAACTTGGTTTGGAATCGCTCTCCCACCAAAGAAATGTCCTGGCTTGCCTAGGGTTGTCACTCAACCGGCTGTCCATCCACCCATCCATTAATTCATCATTAGCTCCATCCAACCATCTATCAATTCATCCATCAATAGCTTCTTCCATCCATTCATCATTGGCTCCATCCATCCATCCATCCGTCATTAGCTTCTTCCAACCATTCATCATTAGCTCCATCCATTAGTTCTTTCTATCCATTCATCATTGGCTCCATCCATCCATCCATCCTTAGCTCCTTCCAACCATGCATCATTAGCTCCATCCATTAGCTCTTTCCATCCATTCATCAGTGGCTTCATCCATCCATCCATCCATCATTAGCTTCTTCCAACCATTCATCATTAGCTCCATCCATTAGCTCTTTCCATCCATTCATCATTGGCTCCATCCATCCATCCATCCATCCTTCCTTCCTTCCTTCCTTCCTTAGCTCCTTCCAACCATGCATCATTAGCTCCATCCATTAGCTCTTTGCATCCATCCATCCATCCATCCATCCATCCATCCATCCATCCATCCATCCATCCATCCATCCATCCATCATTAGCTTCTTCCAACCATTCATCATTAGCTCCATCCATTAGCTCTTTCCATCCATTCATCATTGGCTCCATCCATCCATCCATCCATCATTAGCTCCTTCCAACCATGCATCATTAGCTCCATCCATCCATCATTAGCTCCTTCCATCCATTCATCTTTGGCTCCATCCATCCATCCATCCATCCGTCATTAGCTCCTTCGAACCATGCATCATTAGATCCATACATAACTCCATCCATCCATCTTGCTGTGCTCCAAAAGTCATCCCAAGAGGAGTTTTGTGCATTCCAATGGGGTTTCTTCAGTCTCTTTAGTTATCCATCCATCCATCCCTCCGTCAGGGAATCCAGATTTTTAGCTGGGATTTGGGGCAGAGGGGGGGAGAAGGAGGGTCAGAGAAGACTGAAGGCCACCTCACCTGTTCTCAAACCAGGCCTTGTTCAGGGTGCAGCAGACCCTGGGAAAGAGGCGACTGAATGGCAGAAGGAGCGAAGAGAATGGGCAAAGCGGTTTATTTCCAAAGAAAGCATTTTCATCTTTATCCTCAAAGTTAGCTTAGCAATTTTGTTGTTGTTGTCCGACCCTTTGCGACCCCACGGACCAACCCACGCCAAGCTCCTCTGTCCTCTGCCATCCAGTTCTGCGCCTGCTGGGCCAACGGTGCCGTTTGCTTAGCTCTAATCATCTTCAGTGTTTAGCAAACATATGGGCAAGACCAGAGCCAGGGAGGGGAGCTATTTTGGACATCCCGAACCTTTCCTAGGGCTCTTCTGCAACACACACAAGAGAGGAACCTCCTCCTCTCCTCCTCTTATCGCTTTCTTCCAAAGGCCAAGGCCAGATTCTTTATGCCTCGCTTCCCATGTCCCAAGAATAACCCTGTACACAAAACCAGATCAGTGACTCCCTGCCTATTCTTCTCCTTGGCAATGTGTTTGGGTTATTCCTGATAGTGGCTTTCTCGTCGTCGTTGTCTTCTGCCCTATAAGACCCAGGCAAGGGGGTTGCTTTGGAACGCCAACCTTTTCTCTCTCGCGCGCCTTGGCCTGCTTCTCATTGTCCGCTTGCTGCCTTTGCGTCGTCGCTACATGTCGTGACGTCCAAAGCCCAGGAATGGATTTTGAACTTCACCAAGGTTTCCTCCAATTGTCTCTAGCGTTTTGTTTGTGCCACGGACGGGGCCTGGTCACCTCTCGTGCTCATTCCTGAGCTGGGGGCAGAGGAGAGGTTGCTAGCAGAGAATGTCCTCTTTCCCCAGGACTGCAGTGGCTCAAGTGGCTAAGACACTGACTGGGAGGAGGAAGGTCAGCAGTTCGATACCCGAGTAGTGCGTGACGGAGTGAGCACCCGTCGCCTGTCCCAAGCTCCTGCCAACCTAGCAGTTACAAAAAATGCAAGTAGATCAATAGGGACCACTTTGGTGGGAAGGGAAACAGCGTTCCGTGCATTCCAGTGTCTAGTCATGCCTGCCACATATCCACGGAAACGTCTGCAAATGCAGATAGCACTGGCTTTTCGGTTATCAACAGAATGAGCACTGAACCCTAGAGTCGGATACGACTGGCTTTCGAGCAAGGGTGACCTTTGCTTTTACCTCCCCCCCCCCATGAAGCAGGAACCAAATACAGATTTGGACGGGTCCTAAATCTCGACCCAACGCATGTGAGACTAGCGACAGGCTGCCAAAGACAGATTTGGGGTTTCCAGCCGCAAAACACACTCGTTTAGATAAAAAAGCACCCTTGGGGATAATTCACAAGAAGTTCCTTGGAAAACAACAATTTTCATGCTTCCTCTTCAAAGGAAAAGCTTTCTCTATCATTTCCTCACCCTTTCATTTGGTTTTGTTGTGACGGATTTCAGCTACCAACTTTCTGCAGCCTTTACTTTCTGGGGCAGAAAAAAGGTCTATCAGCACGTGGAGTCCTTCTTTAACAGTACAATGTCTTTGGAAAGTGGAGGGGAGAGAAAAATCTAGTTTTTGTACAAACCAAGCATTGCCGCGTTGCTCTTGGCGCTTCACCTGTCCTAGGAAGTCACATTTTCCTGACCTTCCGCTTATAGGGTTTGGGGGGGGGGGGAGATTTCCCCAAACTTAAATCAGGCGCATGAAAACTTCCACCTTCTGCACCCAAGATTTGCTCCTGTATATTTCCAGAAACAGCGGCACAGGGGTTAAACTGTCCTGAAACCCAAACGTTGTGAGTTCGATCCTGACCAGGGCTCAAGGTTGTTTTCCATCCTTCCAAGGTTGGCCAAATAAATACCCAGCATGTCGGGGGGGGGGGGGGAAAGCTAATTAGCTTGTGAACCGCTCAGAGAGTGCACCGAAGCGCTTCTATGGGGTGGTATATACATGTGATTGCATTGCTTTTCAATCTCTGGCTCTTGAACTGTTAGGTTGTGCAGCAGCTGGGACAGGCAACAGGCGTTCACTCCGTCGTGCAGCACTCGGGTCTCGAACTGCTGACCTTCTGGTCATCAAATTCAGTGTCTTAACCACAAAGCCACTGCAAATCCCCCTGTTTTAAAGCTGGAGCTGGACACCCCCCCCCTTTATTGTGCAAATCTTCCCAAATCACAATATGCAGTTTTATGCAAATGGGGTTTTTCTTTTTGTCCTCCGTTGGGTGGGGGGCAGTGAGCTCCAAACATCCCTTCCCCGTCCCCATAGCTGTGGCTCCCCTTCCAGATGCTCTTCCACCCTCTGAAGTAGGCCTGTGCCCCCCCTTTGCCCCCCCCACTCCATACACCCCCCACATTTCTTCTTTCATTCACAACCTGCATTGAAGTCTCTCCAACCTCTCCCTCTCTCCTTACCATTCACAGCTTTTGAGCCCCCCCTTTTAAAGAGAGGGGGGCTTTGGTTTAGACTATTCTCTCCCCAGCTATTCATTCCCAGGAAAAGCCTCCCATTTCCCCCAATTTCTCTCCCCCCCCCTTTCCTTCCAAGGCCGGTCCCTCCACTAGAAGCAGCTGGTATGCTAATTGAATGCCAAGCCCCCCCAGAAAGGGGGGGACAATGAAAACCCCCCTTCTCTCCCCTCCCCAGGCTAAAGAAATCCATGCCAGTCGTCCCAGGGAAGGACAAAGAGGGGTGCCCCACAACCTCCCCCCCCCACCGCAAAAAACCACACCGAGGCCTTTTCACATTCAAATGAGACCCACTGGCATTCATGGGGTTGTATTAAAGAGGGAGGGGGTTACTGAAGAACCCCACAAGGCCCTGGCTTTGTGGGGGGGGGGTTTGGGGGCAGCCCCAGAGGCAACGAGTCCACCTGGACAGGTAGCCCAAGCCTTATGTAGGCCACTGATTCCCCCTTCCTTCCCCACTGATTCATTCAATAGAGTCTAGAGGAACCACAAAGCCCATTCTCCTCTCTCTTGTCGGTCTCTGTGGCTCCAGGAGAGACGAGCCCACAGTGACCAGCGTGTGGAATTGGGACGCTCAACCTCTGTCCCGTACGCGGCCAAGAAAACCCCCTTTGCAATGGGATCTTTGGGCCCAAGCCGTGCAAACCCTTTGGAGCCTTGGCAAGTTCCTAGTCCACAAAGAGGCTCCCGTTGAGACTGGAGGGCAGGTGGATGATGGGTTATCGTCAAACTCCAAGCCAAGCCAGGGGATTCGAGGAGACCGGCACCCTCCCGTCCGTGGCACCGTAAAAAACGGATTTCCGTGTCAAGTGGGCCTTTAAGAGCCACGGAGGAAGCCCGGCTGTGGCCACGGAGGAGGCTTGGCCTGTGAAAAGTTTTGCCTTCAGGGTTTTTGTTTTCTGTAATTCCCTATTTCAGTTTTATTTTGCATTTTGGAGGTGACAAAGGCCTTCTCAAAGTCACTGCTTCAGAGGCTCAGCCTGACCCTGTGGCTTCCTGGCTCTCGTATCAACATGTATTGGAAGGGGGTGGTGGGACTTTTTTGGTGGGGGGGCTCCCAGTGGTCCCCCCCCATTCATTCCCATTTGCCTGGGCTTCTTCTCAACCCCTCTTTTTTAATCCTGGGGGGTGAAAGCAGGGGGGATCACAAAAGGGTGATGAGGGAGGAATGAATGAGTTGTGTGTGTATGCATGTGTGTAGAGGGGGGGTCCCGATTGGAGATGCCCCCCCTGCCCACCCCCAGCTCAGGGGGTTGAAAGGGACCCATTCAGCCTGCCCAGCCACTCAGAAAATCAGGGTCACCGAAACTCCGGGCTTTTCTTCTCTTCTGTAATTGATGGAGAGAGACACACATACACACAATTATACACACACACATGGACCTATGGGGCAGGCCCACACAACATGGGGAGGGAGGTTGTGTCAGTGGGGAAGGGGCCCCGGGCAAGAAGATGACTAAAACACCTACAGAACCCAAAGCAAGACATTGCAAGTAGATAAATAGGGGCCACTTCGGTGGGAAAGGTCAACAGCGTTCCGTGCGCTCCGGTGTCTAGTCATGCCTGCCACATGACCACGGACACGTCTGCAGAAGCAAACAGCGCTGGCTCTTTGGCTTAGAAACAGAGATGAGCACTGCACCCTAGAGTCGGATACGGCTGGCTTTCGAGCAAGGGAAACCTTGACCTTGACCTTTGCCTAACCCAAGAGGAGCCAACCAGGGCCGCCCCGGTGGAAGGCCCTGTGGCAGTCTAGCCTGGCTGGCCAGAGGAGGGTTAGGACGATGCTTGGACCCAGAGATCCCACGGCAGAGGGGCTTGGACGGGCCGCCGCGTCCGGGACAGAGAGGTTGGGAGTCCCGTTGCAAAAAGCAGGCGGAAGGGGGCCCTCCTCCTCCTTCTGCCCCCTGAGTAAGGAGGGGGACTCACGCCCCACCTGCCCTACCTGAGAAAGGATCGCCTGGAGAGACGGGGCGGCACCGGGCAGCCCCAAAGCCCAAACCTCGGAAGGAGGCAAGCCCTGGTCTCTGGCGCCCCCGGCTGCCCACAGCTGGTAACACTTGGGTTGGTGGCCACGGGCTCTGGGCAAGGCTTGGCTCCCTAACTCCCTCCCTCCCTTCTTTCATTCATTCATTCATTCATTCATTCCCTTCCCTTCTATTCCTTCTCCCTCTCTCCTTTCTTTCGTTCTTCTCTTTTTCCCTCCCTTCCTTCTCATCTTTTCCCTCTTTCTTTCTCCTCCTTTTCCCTCCCTTCCTTCTCATCTTTTCCCTCTTTCTTTCTCCTCCTTTTCCCTCCCTTCCTTCTCATCTTTTCCCTCTTTCTTTCTCCTCCTTTTCCCTCCCTCCCTTCTCATCTTTTCCCTCTTTCTTTCTCCTCCTTTTCCCTCCCTTCCTTCTCATCTTTTCCCTCTTTCTTTCTCCTCCTTTTCCCTCCCTTCCTTCTCATCTTTTCCCTCTTTCTTTCTCCTCCTTTTCCCTCCCTTCCTTCTCATCTTTTCCCTCTTTCTTTCTCCTCCTTTTCCCTCCCTTCCTTCTCATCATTTCCCTCTTTCTTTCTCCTCCTTTTCCCTTCCTTCCTTCTCATCTTTTCCCCCTTTCTTTCTCCTCCTTTTCCCTCCCTCCCTTCTCATCTTTTCCCTCTTTCTTTCTCCTCCTTTTCCCTCCCTCCCTTCTCATCTTTTCCCTCTTTCTTTCTCCTCCTTTTCCCTCCCTTCCTTCTCATCTTTTCCCTCTTTCTTTCTCCTCCTTTTCCCTCCCTTCCTTCACATCTTTTCCCTCTTTCTTTCTCCTCCTTTTCCCTCCCTTCCTTCTCATCTTTTCCCTCTTTCTTTCTCCTCCTTTTCCCTCCCTTCCTTCTCATCTTTTCCCTCTTTCTTTCTCCTCCTTTTCCCTTCCTTCCTTCTCATCTTTTCCCCTTTCTTTCTCCTCCTTTTCCCTCCCTCCCTTCTCATCTTTTCCCTCTTTCTTTCTCCTCCTTTTCCCTCCCTTCCTTCTCATCTTTTCCCTCTTTCTTTCTCCTCCTTTTCCCTCCCTTCCTTCACATCTTTTCCCTCTTTCTTTCTCCTCCTTTTCCCTCCCTTCTTTCTCATCTTTTCCCTCTTTCTTTCTCCTCCTTTTCCCTCCCTCCCTCCTCATCTTTTCCCTCTTTCTTTCTCCTCCTTTTCCCTCCCTCCCTTCTCATCTTTTCCCTCTTTCTTTCTCCTCCTTTTCCCTCCCTCCCTCCTCATCTTTTCCCTCTTTCTTTCTCCTCCTTTTCCCTCCCTCCCTCCTCATCTTTTCCCTCTTTCTTTCTCCTCCTTTTCCCTCCCTTCCTTCTCATCTTTTCCCTCTTTCTTTCTCCTCCTTTTCCCTCCCTTCCTTCACATCTTTTCCCTCTTTCTTTCTCCTCCTTTTCCCTCCCATCTTTCTCATCTTTTCCCTCTTTCTTTCTCCTCCTTTTCCCTCCCTCCCTCCTCATCTTTTCCCTCTTTCTTTCTCCTCCTTTTCCCTCCCTCCCTTCTCATCTTTTCCCTCTTTCTTTCTCCTCCTTTTCCCTCCCTCCCTCCTCATCTTTTCCCTCTTTCTTTCTCCTCCTTTTCCCTCCCTCCCTCCTCATCTTTTCCCTCTTTCTTTCTCCTCCTTTTCCCTCCCTCCCTCCTCATCTTTTCCCTCTTTCTTTCTCCTCCTTTTCCCTCCCTTCCTTCTCATCTTTTCCCTCTTTTTTCTCCTCCTTTTCCCTTCCTCCCTTCTCATCTTTTCCCCCTTTCTTTCTCCTCCTTTTCCCTCCCTTCCTTCTCATCTTTTCCCCCTTTCTTTCTTCTCCTTTTCCCTCCCTTCCTTCTCATCTTTTCCCTCTTTCTTTCTCCTCCTTTTCCCTCCCTTCCTTCTCATCTTTTCCCGCTTTCTTTCTCCTCCTTTTCCCTCCCTTCCTTCTCATCTTTTCCCTCTTTCTTTCTCCTCCTTTTCCCTCCCTCCCTTCTCATCTTTTCCCTCTTTCTTTCTCCTCCTTTTCCCTCCCTTCCTTCACATCTTTTCCCTCTTTCTTTCTCCTCCTTTTCCCTCCCTTCCTTCTCATCTTTTCCCTCTTTCTTTCTCCTCCTTTTCCCTCCCTCCCTTCTCATCTTTTCCCTCTTTCTTTCTCCTCCTTTTCCCTCCCTTCCTTCTCATCTTTTCCCTCTTTCTTTCTCCTCCTTTTCCCTCCCTTCCTTCACATCTTTTCCCTCTTTCTTTCTCCTCCTTTTCCCTCCCTTCCTTCTCATCTTTTCCCTCTTTCTTTCTCCTCCTTTTCCCTCCCTCCCTTCTCATCTTTTCCCTCTTTCTTTCTCCTCCTTTTCCCTCCCTTCCTTCACATCTTTTCCCGCTTTCTTTCTCCTCCTTTTCCCTCCCTTCCTTCACATCTTTTCCCTCTTTCTTTCTCCTCCTTTTCCCTCCCTCCCTTCTCATCTTTTCCCTCTTTCTTTCTCCTCCTTTTCCCTCCCTTCCTTCTCATCTTTTCCCTCTTTCTTTCTCCTCCTTTTCCCTCCCTCCCTTCTCATCTTTTCCCTCTTTCTTTCTCCTCCTTTTCCCTCCCTTCCTTCTCATCTTTTCCCTCTTTCTTTCTCCTCCTTTTCCCTCCCTCCCTTCTCATCTTTTCCCTCTTTCTTTCTCCTCCTTTTCCCTCCCTTCCTTCTCATCTTTCCCTCTTTCTTTCTCCTCCTTTTCCCTCCCTCCCTTCACATCTTTTCCCTCTTTCTTTCTCCTCCTTTTCCCTCCCTTCCTTCACATCTTTTCCCTCTTTCTTTCTCCTCCTTTTCCCTCCCTTCCTTCACATCTTTTCCCTCTTTCTTTCTCCTCCTTTTCCCTCCCTCCCTTCTCATCTTTTCCCTCTTTCTTTCTCCTCCTTTTCCCTCCCTCCCTTCTCATCTTTTCCCTCTTTCTTTCTCCTCCTTTTCCCTCCCTCCCTTCTCATCTTTTCCCTCTTTCTTTCTCCTCCTTTTCCCTCCCTCCCTTCTCATCTTTTCCCTCTTTCTTTCTCCTCCTTTTCCCTCCCTCCCTTCTCATCTTTTCCCTCTTTCTTTCTCCTCCTTTTCCCTCCCTTCCTTCTCATCTTTTCCCTCTTTCTTTCTCCTCCTTTTCCCTCCCTCCCTTCTCATCTTTTCCCTCTTTCTTTCTCCTCCTTTTCCCTCCCTTCCTTCTCATCTTTTCCCTCTTTCTTTCTCCTCCTTTTCCCTCCCTTCCTTCACATCTTTTCCCTCTTTCTTTCTCCTCCTTTTCCCTCCCTTCTTTCTCATCTTTTCCCTCCCCTCTTCCTTTCTTTCTTCTCCTTTTCCCTTCCTTCCTTCCTTCCCATATATAAATTATAAAGTGAAACCTATTGGAGAAAAGCTTTTGCCTTTTGATATCTTCAAATCATGTTGTGTGTGTGGGGAGGTTTGCCCCACTCCATGGGGCTGTGCCAGGCCTGAAAACGATGAAAGCAAAATGCATGGGCCGTGGCTGAATTTCAATATGCTGCAGTTTTAATTGGGGTGTTTGTTCTTGGCTTAGGGGGGGTATACACACGCACGCACACACACACACACACACACACCCGGCCCTCTCCTTTGCTCACTCTTAGGCAAGGCCAGGTCACTGTGGTGGTGCCAGCTGGAGAAATTCGTCATCTCCTAGGAGGGGGGAAAGAGAGAGAGAGAGGGTCCTGTATGGTGCGCTGGGTTTCCTCCAAGGGCCACAGCATTGCCTCAGCTGACGGCTGAGCATAGAGAGCTCTCCAACCCCCCCCCCCCCCCAAATGCCCCGTGTTCTGGCCCACAGCTCCCTGTCAAGCACCGGCTTGGACAAGTGGCTCCAATGGGTTAAGATTCTTCGCTTTTCTTTCTGTTCTTTGTTCTCTCCCCCCCTAAGTAGTCATGTTTCTAGTCCTGATGTGGAAATAAATCTTGAACCTTTTTGGATCACCCTCGTGGACATCTCGCAAGCCAGCCAGCCATTTGTGTACCATTTCCAGGAACTTTCTGGTTTATGGCCTCCTTCCAGCCTCCTATTGACCCTTTTGTGCCCTTCCTTGACCTCCGGAAAGAGTAAAAGAGCCACCCGGAAAGCCAAAGATAAAGGTAGGTGTGTGCGTGCGTGCGTGCGTGCGTGCGTGCATGCACGCTGTGTTTAGTGGGGGTGGGGATTTCTGTGCACTAGTGTAACTTCCTAGATCAGTGGTAGCAAACCTATGGCACGCAAGCCAGAGGGGGCACTCAGTGCCCTCTCTGTTGGCACGCAGGCCATTGCCCCAGCAGAGTTCGCTCTGCCCAGCAGCCCACTGGGAACGCTTCCTCCCTCCCCCAAGCACAGAGTTTGCCCCTCCCTTCTGTTTGGGCACACGGTCTCTAAAAGATTTTCCACCACTGCCCTGGATAGATAGATAGATAGATAGATAGATAGATAGATAGATAGATAGATGGATTTTCAATCTCAATGGATTGAGAGAGAGAGAGATGGATGGATGGAAGGATGAATTGATTGATTGATTTGCAGTTTGGATAGATAGATAGATAGATAGATAGATAGATAGATAGATAGATAGATAGATACTGTAGATAGATAGATACTGTAGATAGATAGATAGAGTAGATAGATAGATAGAGTAGATAGATAGATGAATGGATGTATTTTCAATCTCGATGGATGGAGAGAGAGTTGGATGGATGGATGGATTTGCATTCTAGATAGATAGATAGACAGACAGACAGATAGACAGATAGATAGATTGATTTGCAGTCTGGATAGATAGATAGATGGATGGATGGATTTGCGTAAACCCCATATCCAACCCTACAGGAGGACCCTGTGTGCGAATAAGTTGCCTTCTTATTCCCGGCCTCCCTCCTCTCCCCCCCCCCCCACCCGCTGAGGGTCCCTCCTGAAAGGGGTTGGGGTGGGGGATGTTTACCGTCCTGGAGGACCCCGCAGTATTCGTTACATTCCTTCTCCAGGTAGAACTTGTTTGCGTTGCTGCCGCAGCCGGTGAAGGTGATGCATTTGCCCTGCTGGGCGTCAAAGGCCCAGAACTGGGACTGGCAGGGGCCTCCGGGGGCCACGGGGAGGCGGCAGGCGGCTGGAAAGGAAGGAGGGATGGATTGGGGCCCGGGAGGTGGGTGAAGCCACGGGAGGGTCCCTGTCGGGTGGGTGGGTGGTCTCTGGGGCTGGATCCTTACCCTCCGTCCTGCAGGTCTGGAGGCAGGCTCGCTCTGAGCCAAAGTTGTTGCTGTTGCCCAGGCAGCCCCCGTAGACGAAGCCCTCGCAGGTCTGGGAGGAAGTGTTGTAGAAGTAGCGGATTTCCATCCCCAGGCAGGGCCCGGGGTCCATCCGCTCCAGGCAGTCATCTGTGCCAAAAAAATAAATTAAAAAAAAATGGTACCCAGGAGACCCGGGAAATAGCAATTAGCCATAGCCACCACACCACACTGCTATACATCGCCCCATAGAAGCGGTTCACAAGTGAATGAGCCTTTTGCCCCCATTAACATGCCGGGGACTCATGTGACCCACCTTGGAAGGATGAAAGAGGCTAAGTCAACCTTGAGCCCTGGTCAGGATCGAACTCACAACCTTTGGGCTGCAGTAGAGCAGTTTAACTCCTGCGCCACCAGGTCTCTACAAGGACAAGGGGTTTACCTGTAGCTCTTCTTCGTCGTCTTCTTTGTGGTCCCCTGTGAATCCACATGGATGCGCAGTAAACCCATTCATGTGGATTCACAGAGACCACGAAGAAGAACTTGAGCGTATATCGCATAGCAATTCCACTTCTATACATCGCCCCGTATAAGCGCTTAGTGCCCTGTCTGGGTGGTTCACAAGTTAATTAGCATTTTGCCCTCATTAACATGCTGGATGCTCATTTGGCCAACCTCCGAAGGAGGGAAAAGGCTGAGTCAACCTTGATCCTCAGTCAGGATTGAACTCACAATGTTTTGGCTACAGGGCAGCAGTTTAACCCCTGCGCCGCCAGGGCTCTATAAAGACAGGTGGCTTACCTGTAACTGTTGTTCTTCTTTGTGGTCCCCTGTGAATCCACATGAATGGGTTTACTGCACGTACGCACAATAAACCCATCCGTGTGGATTCACAGGGGATGACGAAGAAGAACAGTTGTAGGTCAGGATCAAACTCACAACGTTCTGGCTGGAGGACAGCAGTTTAACCCTTGCGCCACCATGGCCAACCAGGGCCCGCGGCCTCCTCCCTTCACCTTCTAGGCCTCGGTCAGGGAGGCTGAGACCTCAGCCTCAACCAAGAAAATAATAGCGGATGAGACCCTCCCCAGTCACCGTGCCTGGCTGGGGGATGATGGGATCTCTAGTCCTAAAAGAGAACCTTCCCAGATTGCATGGGCTATATATGGGGGCAGCTTCGTGTTCTTACACACGTTTCCTCCTGACTTTGCAAGAAAGAAGGAAGGAAAGAAAGAATGAATAAAGAGAAGGAAGGATGGATGGAAGAAGGAAAGAAAAAGGAAATGAAAGAAAGGGAAGGAAGGGAAGGGAGGAAGAAGGAAAGGAAAAGGAAGAATGAATAAATGAAAGGAAGGATGGAAGGAAGGAAAGGAAGGAAGAAAAACAAATGAATGAATGAAAGTAAGAGAGAGAGATTCCTTCTGGGGAACCAACCTTCTTTTTTGCCGGCAAGCATTGGCAAAGCCCCATCGGCCGAGCCTTCTTCCTCGTTCGGAGCGGACCTCTGGACCCTCTGGCGGAAGCACAAGGGTGGGGCGGTGAGGGGGGGCAGGACCTCTCCAGACCCCTTCCGTGCATTGAGACCCCCCTTGAGACCCCACACAGGCCACCCGGTGACAGGGGAAAAGGCAGGACGCCCCGGTTGTCCCAATCGTGCGCCGTCCCCGTCCGCCCTACACCCCGGTTTTACTCATTAAAAGTAAACACATAGGTATGCACCGGAGGCCCCGGGGGGTCCTTGAAGCCCCTACCTGTAACTCATTGGTGGTCTCTGGGGGGACACATTCCCCTGCAAAGAGAGCAAGAGGTGAGTTGGGGGGGGGGTTGCCAGGGAAGGGGGAGAAGTAAAAGCTACAGTATGGGGCAGGCCAAGGGAGGGGGGGTGTCTTCCCAAAGAAAAGGTCAAGGGTCAAAGTTGCTCGAAAGCCAGTCCCGTCTGCCTCTACGGTTCGGTGCTCTTCCCTGGTCATGGCTAGACCAAGGGAGCACACGGAACGCTGTTACCTTTCCCGCAGAAGCGGTTACCTGTTTATCGGCTTGCCATTTCCTTGCCGTCTCAAACTGCTCGGTGGGCAGGACGGCTGACGGCGGGAGCCCGCTCCTTGCTCCAGCCCTAGAGACAACCGACCTCCCCACCCCATCTTGACCCCCGACTACCTCACCCATGAGCCCACCCCTCCCTCCCTCGCCCCATTTGCCTTTATTAATCAGGGTGAAAATGGAGTCTTCGGGAATGCCCAGGTCCAGCGCGAACTGTCTGAACTCAGCCAGCCGGTGGTCCTGCAGGTCCGGGCTCCTTCCTGGGTGGGTGGGAGGGAAGTGGTGCCCATTAGTACCTTTGCTCCAGAATGCATGCCAGCCATTCCGACAAATTACAGGTGTGTCGCCCCCCACCCCCCCTTTCCTGATCCTTGGGTAAATACGAAGGGGACCAAGTGGGCATCGGGATCTGTGCCCTCCGAGTACCTTTGCCAGGGGGCATCTGGGAAACAGAACTCCTGGGAGGGGGGTTATTTCGGGGTGGGGAATATGTGGAAATGGCCCCTCCGTGCCCCCCAAAGTCCTGGGCATTGAGCCCAAAGGGCCTGCGTAATCGGGGGGTGGGGGGGGGTAGGTGGTTGCCTACCGTAGAGTGCGGCATAGGTGGCGACGCTGTAGGTGCTGTTTCTTTTCATCACCAGGAAGGCAAAACTCTCGTAGTCCGTGCGGGCCACGTAGTACTCAACGCTGGCTTTCCACTCTAGGGTGAAAGACGGAACATGGGCGTGTGTGTGTGTAAAAACCGGGGGTGCCCAAACTATGCCCCATGCGCCAGATCTGGCCCATGACACCCTCGTCATTCCCAGAAGCAGAAGTAGAACGTGCCTGTATGCTTCCAGGAGCGATGAGGGCGGCACGGGCTGGAAGAATTGGTGTGGGGGGTCCAGATCTGGCTCACGGGCCATAGGTTGAGCACCTCTGGTTTAGGCAGGGGGAATGGCAAGCTGTCTCATCCTGTTGCGAAACAGATGGCATGGCGCGTTTGGCTTCCGCTTTTCAGCGGGAGGAACCCATATGACCGGCCCGCTGAGCCACGTGACCGGCCCATGGCCTGAAAAGTTTGGGCACCCCTGGTGTAAATAAACAGGTTACTTCCTCCCCCACTGTTTGTAAAGGCAGCAAAGGGATGAACACCTACTGGGGTTGTAGGAGATGACTTTTCCCGGCAGGCTGGTCTTCTGGTAATCGACGGGGATCTGGCTGCAGAGCCCTTGCCTGGAAAGGGTAAGAATGGAGCCTCCTGGTGACGATGCAGTCTACCAGAAAGCCCCATCCAGGGCCGCTCTTGACACGCTCTTTTGGGGCTATCAGAGGCTCGAGTGGTTTAAGACGCTGACTGGGAGGCGGAAGGTCAGTAGTTCGAAACCCGAGTACTGCATGACGGAGTGAGCGCCCGCCTCTGTCCCAGCTCCTGCCTGCCCAACCTACCAGTTTGAAAGCAAGACATTGCAAGGAGATAAATAGGCACCACTTTGGAGCGAAGGTAACAACGTTCCATGCACTCCAGTGTTTAGTGCTGCCTGCCCACGTGCCCATGGAGACGTCTGCAGACAGTGCCGGCTCTTTGGCTATGAAACAGAGGTGAGCACTGAACCCTAGAGTCGGATACATCTCGCTTTCCAGCAAGGGTGACCTTTATACTGTGACCTTTAGCAGTGCTCGAAGCCCGGACTGGCTGCCGAGCAGGGGATGTGGGTAGGTTGCTGTTTCAGAAGGCCAGTGCCCAGAATCCCCCGACGGTATGGGCACTGTAGTCCTGAAAGATCAGTCTGGGTTTCCCTCCCCCTTCCCAGGAAGGAAGGAAACGTACCTGAACCGGGTGACGGTGATGTGGACCTCATCGCTGGTCCTGCCGGGCCCCACCACCATGGTCCCCACAGTGAACCGGTCCTTGTACTGCACCATCCAGGGGCAGGTGGTGCCCAGGGCCAACCCGTACCATTTCCCATAGAACTGGGAACATCGGGGAGGAGAACATAGCATTTATTTTCAAAGAAGACAATCTCCCCCCCATCCCCTCCCCAAGCTCTGCCCTGAAGGACTTCCATCCCTTGCCCAAATGCAACCCTGTACCCGGGCCTCGTCGAAGTCCTGCTGGACCGGGATGTCCCCCCCGGCGGCTGCAATGGGACCCCCTATGGCCAGTGGGGCCAAGACAGCGAGGACGGCGAAGAGACGCCACTGGACCCTCATGGTTGCTGCAATGTTGGTCTTTCTCTTTCTCTGCCCTGTCGCCCTTCCTGCCTCGACTGTGAAGCAATCCAGACTTTGGCCCCCTTTTAGGCACCGGGCAGGGGTGAATGGCCTCGGAGCCCTTGCCGGGCTGAGCTTTCCATTATAGACAACCCGTTGTTGGAAGGGGGCTCGCTGTAAGGGCTGATGACGTGCAGTGGTCGCAGGCTGAGCACCATCCCACCTTGGTCCTCTTGTTCCAATTCCCCCCCCCCCCCAAAATTGGATTCCTCAGGTGCCAAAGACAAGCTCGGTCAGGTGGCACTTGAAGGTAACTTTTGACCCAACGAGGGGTGAGCTATAATGTCCAGTTTAGCCTTGTGGAGCTGGCTTAGATTAAACCAGGAGTTCTCAACCTTTTAAAGCCAGGGGCGGGTTACGCTCCCTCAGACAGCTTCGGGGGCTGGATGGCCATTTTGCCCTTCCTCCACCACATGGCACTTCCTGGTGTGGTGGAGGCGGTTGGGGGGGGGGCACATGAAATGGTGTTGTGGGCTGCATCCGGCCCACGGGCCGCAGATTGAGACTCCCTGGAGTAAACTGTGGAAGAGGCTCTTTCTCTGGCTGGGAAGGAAGCTTTCCTGGCACTGTGCGTTGAGCACACATGCACACTTGGGGGGGGCATAAATTGGCTTTGGGGGACCCCCCTTCACATCCCCACATGTTGCAAGCCGTTCCAAAGACAGGATGAGCAACTGTTTGCTTCACTGTTTGCTCCTGTTAATCATTGTTTGGGGGAACAAACAGACCCCCTCGCACTCGAGCCTTGGACAAAGGTGGGCGGATTTAACCCCTCAAAGCCGCTCTCCAAACCCCACGCTTGCCACAGTGAAAATGGGATGGGGAGCATGGTTACTGGCCTACACCAGGGATTCTCAACCTGTGGCACCATTTCATGCGCCTCCCATGCCTCCACCACACCAGGAAGCGGCATGTGGCGGAGGAAGGGCAAAATGGTCATCCGGCCCCTGAAGCTGTCCGAGGGAGCGTGACCCCATGGCCCCCGGCTGGGACAGAGGATGGGAGCTCACGCCGTCGTCGTGCGGTACTCCCGTGCTAATGGGGACAAAGTCCATTCAGGACTTTGCACATGCTCAGAGGAGGTTGTGGAGGGTAAGGGCAGGGCTCTGCATGCCAATTTCTCAGCTTTGCAGATGTGCGGCCATGGGCCGGGCCGTCCTCAGCAGCTGGAGTTGATCCGGGGGGGTCCAGGGCAGGTGACGGAGTCCATCATTCCCTGCCTCTTTGGGCTTTCCTTGCCCCCTTTCCTAGCCAGGGAGGGTCCCCACAAGGGACAGGGCCACACCAGGGCATCCCACCCCGGTCCTGCACGGCCATGGGAGGCCATGGAAGCCCCCCGTCCGAGGTGGCCATTCCGGCCGGAACCCACGAGGCTCTTCTCGGACTCCGGCCATTCTTGAGAACCCGGTGATGCCAGCAGGCGTCACAATCGCCCTTCTGGTGTCACAGAGCCAGGCCTTGGTTCGGCGGGCAGCCAGGGTCAAAGGGCACCAGGACCAGGACTCGGCCTGCCAGTGTGTGCCAGGGTGCCTGTCGCTTTCTTCGCGCACACCCATCCCCGGGCGTAACCAAACTCCCACCCTCAACATGAATCCCTATCAGAAAAACGACATGAAGAGCCACATCTCCCAACTCCAAACGATCATCCACCTTCAAGGTAGCCCTCCCCAACCCCACCCTTCCCTTTGGGCCGGATAGGTCAAGGTCAAGGTCACCCCTTGCTTGAAAGCCAGTCGCATCTGACTCGAGGGTTCAGTGCTCATCTCTCGTCCAAAGCCAAAGAGCCAGCGCTGTCTGCTTCTACAAACGTTTCCGTGGTCACGTGGCAGGCATGACTAGACACCGGAGTGCAGGGAACGCTGTTGACCTTCTCACCGAAAAGGTCCCTATTGATCTCCTTGCAATGTCTTGCTTTCGAACAGCTAGGTTGGCAGGAACCGGAACAGAGACAGGAGCTCGCTCCGTTGTGCAGGGCTCGGGTCTCGAACTGCTGACCTGCCGGCCTTCCAGCCAGCACCTTAGCCACTTGAGCTATTGCAGTCTCTCTTGAGCCAGATGCAGGCATCTAATGAAAATAATTAAGAAAAGACCTGATTGGAGTGGTGTGTGTGTGTGTGTGTGTGTGTGTGTGTGTGTGTGTGTGTGTGTGTGTGTGTGTGTGTTTGTGTGTGTGTGTGTGTGTGTGTGAGAGAGAGAGAGAGAGGTTGATCCGTGGCTGGGTCCACCATCCGTGGCTGGGTCCACTGCTTCTTCTGGTTGGTTAAAACGGCTGTCCTGCAGCCAAAATGTTGTGAGTTCGATCCTGACGAGGGGTCGAGGTTGACTGAAGCATCTTCCCAGGTCCCCAGCCTGTTAATGGGGGCACAGAATGCTAATTCACCTGTGAACCGCGCAGTGAGGTTCCCATGCGTTTCTATGGGGCAGGTATAGAAATGTCATTGCTCTCCCAAGGGGCTACTGTACGTTAGACGTTCCTCCTCGCAATGGCTCGGGAAAGGGCCCAGATCCGAAGGCCCCTTTCCTGTGCCAGCGTCTCCCTCCGGGTCTTGGCCGCCCACTCCATTTCGCATCGCTTCCCACCCCCCACCCCACCCCAGAACAATCCAGGGTCCTCTTCGACAAGGAGAGCCAGGAGAAGGTGGTCAAGAACCGGGACGCGGTCCAACTCCTGCGGGGCACCTTGCGCGAAACCAAACACGAGCTTGACCAATCCCTCAAGGTAAAACGGAGAGGGCAGGATTGGGACACACACACCCCATGCGCCGGCCCTCCACCATAGTAGCCCTTTCCATGGGGGTCTCCTGTGTAGGAGCATCTTTGGGCCAATCAATCCTGCAGCCCTTTGTGCATGCTGAAAAGAAAACAGATGATGATTTTTGCCGCCTCGAGGATGATACTTCTCACCCCTGTGCCCTCTGACCTCTCCTTCACAGTATGACCACGTCACCATCAACCGAGCCTGCTGGGATAAGAAGTTCCTTCGGACCACGATGTCCGATTATTCCATGCAGGTAACGTATCGGGGAGACCCACCCCATCCCCGCCTAAATCATCATTAGCTTGTGAAAATCAGATGCGGTCAAGGGAGTTCAGAGCAGGAGAGTGGTCCAGAAAGAAAGGTTTGGAATGGGGGTGCCTGAACTTCTCAGGCCGCGGGCCGGTCACGTGGTTCAGCGGGCCGGTCACGTGGTGCCTCCCGCCAGAAGCGGAAGTAAAATGTGCCTTGCTATATGTTTTGTAACAGCATGAGATAGATTTCAAGCTGCCATTTTCTCTGCTTCAATCAGGGGTGCCCAAACTACGGTCCGTGGGCCGGATCCGGCCCCTGATGCCAATTCATCCAACACACACTGCCCTCGTCGCTCTCAGAATCAGAAGCTAAACACGCCAGCGTGTTTTGCTTCCGCTTCTGGGAGCGACGAGGGCGGTG
The DNA here is from genome assembly GCA_035047305.1 of Bradypodion pumilum. Lineage (NCBI taxonomy): Eukaryota > Metazoa > Chordata > Lepidosauria > Squamata > Chamaeleonidae > Bradypodion > Bradypodion pumilum. The sequence goes on from JAWDJD010000015.1 coordinate 10,158,749, forward strand.
CGGACCGGATGAATTGGCATCAGGGGCCAGATCGTAGTTTGGGCACCCCGGTTTAAAACAACAACATAAGCTTTTGCCAGCCGGTGGAACGCCATGCCACCATATGCCACGACGACTGCTGAGGGGTCGACAGGCTCACCTTCTGACCTGGTGGGTGGCAAGGTCAAGGGATACCCCTCTTAGGTGCCCACAGGGCCAAGCAATCTCCCAGCGCGCGCTCTCCCCCCCCCCATGCCTTTCCTGCGCCCCCCTCCCCAGGAAGCCTGGGATATGCTCAGCAGCTATGTCTTCGACCGGATGAACGCCCACAACGTCCTGCTCTACGAAGTGAAGCGGCGCGGCAGCCGCCTGGAAGACCTCCAGCTGAGGCTGGAACATCTGGTCCAGCTGGGGACGGCGGACCCCAGGGTTCAAGTCCAGCTGCAGGTGAAGACAGGTGGAGGGGTGGGAGCGCCATTTGGGGTGGGTGGGGGCTTTCATTGAACTGGGCAGGAAGGGGGCTTCTCTGGGGTCCTGGGGGGGAAACATGGATTCCTCTCCTCCCTCACCCCTTTGGGTCAAAAGTTGCCCTTGTGCCTACTGTGCAGGGTTGTCGTGAAGATAAAGTAGGAGAGGGGATGGCTGGAGGGATGGGAGAGAGAGAGAGAGGAAAGGAGGATGAATGAACAGATAGATAGATAAGATAGCAGGATTGGATGGATAGCTAGATAGATAATATAAGATTGGGTAGATGACTAGATAGATAGATAAATTAGAGAGATAGGTTAGAGAGATAGATTAGATCGGGGGTTCCCAACCTTTTTAAGCCGGGGCCCGGGTCACGCTCTCTCAGCCAGCCTTGAGGGCCAGATGGCCATTTTGTCCTGCCTGCACGATGGGGGTGGCCATTTTTGTCCCAACAGCTTCAAAGGTAAAAGGTTTCCCTTGCTCGAAAGCTAGTCGTATCCGACTAGGGTTCAGTGCTCATCTCTGTTTCAAAGCCGAAGAGCCAGCATTGTCTGCTTCTGCAGACGTTTCCGTGGTCATGCGGCAGGCATGATTAGACACCGGAGCGCACAGAACGCTGTTACCTTCCCACCCAAGTGGTCCCTATTTACTTGCAATTTCTGGCTTTTAAACTGCTAGGTTGGCAGGAGCTGGGACAAAAGGGGTGGTCAATTTGTTTCTCGAATGCCCTTGGAGGGGTGGGGGTAGGGGCACATGGATCCGGCCTATGGCAGGCTGGATCCTGCCTATGGGCCTTAGGTTTGGAACCCCTGGGTTAGATGGATAGATGGATGCATGAATAGATAGATAGATAGATGGATGGATGGATGTATCCTTTTGGTCTTGCACAGATCATCCGCCAGTTGGAGAATGACATTGAGAAGATGCAGGTGAAGATTGCCATGGCTGAGAAAAACAACCTCCTCTACATGAAGATGGTGGACGCCTTGAGAGATGTGAGTGGGAGCTCAGGAGGGGACTTTAGGGGGCGAGGTGGGGGGGGGGCAGGGGCGGGTCTTCTCCTTGCCTGCATGGCTGGGGTTTTCTTCCTCAAAGGAGGTTTGCCCAGTGACTCTCTTTTCTCTCTTTCTGTGTCTGTCGTCTGCCAGGAAATGTCCCGCTACCCTTTTATGCTGGACCATCTGGAAAAACAGCTGGAAATCTATCAGGGGGAACTCAAAGGGATCGATATCTTAGCAGTGGATATGGAGAAAGCATCAACTGAAGCCCAGGTGAGTGGGAGATGGGATGCCCCCCCTCCGCCCCCCAAGAGGAAGGAGACAAGCCTTGCGAGGAGGAACGTCTAACGTACAGTAGCCCCTTGGGAGAGCAATGTCATGGGGCAAAGACTTTCCCCCATTGGAGACCATATTCTGTCAGTCCCTGTCAGGTCGCCTCTTAGGCCGCACCCCTCACACACACACACACACACCCCCGGGACCCCTCTCCATGAGGACCAGAACCTTGTTCTGCCTTTTAAAACTGAAGCTTAGTAACCTGCATTCAGCACCTCCTAAGAGTCAACACACTTTTCTTTGTTGGGTTGGGTTGAGTTGTTTGGTTGTTTGGTGGGTGGGTTGGGTTGGGTTGGGTTGGGTTGAGCTGGTTGGTTGGTGGTTGGGTTGAGTTGAGTTGATTTGTTGTAGTTGGGTTAGGCTGGGTTGAGTTTGTTGGTTTGTTGGTGGTTGGGTTGAGTTGAGTTGGTTGGTTGGTTGGTGGTTGAGTTGAATTGAGTAGGTTTGTTGGTGGTTGGGTTAGACTGGGTTGAGTTATTTGGTTTATTGGTTGGGTTGGGTTGATTTGGTTGGTTGGTGGTTGGGTTGGGTTGGGTTAGGCTGGGTTGAGTTGGTTGGTAGTTGGATTAGGTTGAGTTGGTTGGTTGTGGTTGGGTTAGGTTGGGTTGAGTTGAGTTTGTTAGGATGGGATGGATTAGGTTATGTTGGGTTGAATTGGTTCGTTTGGTTTTGGTTGGGATGGATGGATGGAGGGAGGGAGGGAGGGAATAGTGGACAGATGGATAAAAAGACTGTCATTTCACCTGTTTTTTTGGCTTGGGAATAATCTCTCAAGGCCTCTCCCTGATCACGAAATGGATCCTGTGCGATACTGCAGGGTTTACTCTGAAGTAAACTGCTTACAAATCAGGGACTGGGGAATTTTCTTCCTTAGTCAGTAAAGCCCTTTCCCATGTGGCTTCACGGTGCATGTTTCTCCAAAGACTTGTTACCTCCGATCCAGAGACGAGACCTAGCGGGCCAGTCAACCTGGTGGAACATGGATTACGAAGAAAAAACGGAGGCACAAGAGCGAGACCACAAAGTGTTGTGTGCCTGTGTGTGTTAGAGTTTTCCCTGCTCATGCCTTGCAGAAAGACATGGAGCGCACAGAGAATATGGTCTATGCAGCGAAGGCCTCCAGGGACAACATGCTTGCCAGCCAGAAGAAAATGATCGAACGGATCCACACCAAAGAAGCCACAGAGAGGCTGCGCAGGATGGTGAGTCCGGAACAAAAGGGCGTACGCGCAGAATAAATAGAGCCTCCATGTGTAGGTGGCTGAAGTGGTCGCCTTGTGAGTTGGTGTTTCAAGCATATCAGAGAGTAAGCAAAACATCACAAAAAGATCCCCCCTCTCCATCCAATTTTTTTTAAAAAATAATAATGTTGCGGCACCTTAAAGACTAACTCCTGTATTTAAATGTGAGCTTCTGAAGTCCACAAAGGTTCACATTTTAAATACAGGAGTTAGTCTTTCAGGTGCCACAACGACTTTTTGTCTTGACTCTCTGATGTCCATATTTAGAAAGGGCCTGCAGTGGCTCAGTGGTTAAGACGCTGAACTTAACGCCTGGAAGGTCGGCAGGTCAGCAGTTCAAGACCCGAGTGTCGCGTGACAGAGTGAGCTCCTGTCCTCTGCCTCAGCTACTGCCAACCTAGCAGTTCGAAAAGCAAGAAATTTCAAGGAGACGTATAGGTACCACTTCGGCAGGAAAGGTAACCGCATCCCGTGCACTCTGGTATCAAGTCATGCCTGCCACATGTCCACGGAAATGTCTGCAAATGCTTTGGCTATGAACGGAAATGAGCACTGAACCCTAGAGTTGAATATGACTGGCTTTTGACCAAAGGCGGCCTTTACCTTGACCTATCCATGTTTAGAGGCAGTGCACCTCAGAGTAATGAGCGTTTCAGGGTCCCGAGCCCCCCAGCCGTGACTTCCACACCCCTTTCCTCTCTCCAGCAAGCCCGCCGAGAGATGAACCTGGACTTACCCGGCCTGATCAGCCGCGAAGGAATGAAAGGTATGGACATTGGCAAAACCCACCTGCCCCCCAATCCGGACCCCCATCCTGAACTTTCTTGCCTTTTGTTTGCCCAGGATGGGAAGAAAAGGGACCCAAAAGGTCATCTAGTCTCCCCCCCCCCCGCACCATATCATGCAGGGCTCTCGGTGTCACCCAACTTAGGGGGGGGGCACATAGAGCTCTTTGTCCCCCACCCACCCACCCATTTACTTTGCAAAAGGGAAAGCAAAGAGGTTTCCCAAGTTCTCCCCCTCCTTGAGAGTCTTACTGGAATGGTAGAGGGGGGGGAGAGAGATTTCTCTCCCCCCCCTGATTTCTTTCTCTCCTTGTTTTAAATCTCCCACCCTCAGGGGTGAAAGTGGACAGCTCTAAAGCCCAACTCGAGCACCAGAACCTTGTGACCTCCGAGGTGGAGAAGGTCAAGAGCGCCGTCCAGTGCTCTCATCTCTGGGTATCAGAATTCTATGCAACTTTAGGACCCCCCCCCCGGGGTTACCCCCAAACCTTCAGGATCCTCCATTTCCCTCCTGGTTTAGTCCCAGAGATTTAACTCCTCTCCCTAGTCATGCCTGCCACATGACTGCGGAAACATCTGCAGAAGCAAACAGTGCTGGCTTTCCCTTCAGGCCGTTCTTCCCCCTTCCTTCCCAGGACATCGCCGGGAGGTTCATGGCCCAAAAGAAGTCCGAAGAGAACCTCCAGCAGCAAATCATGGAGTCCGAGAAGAAACGCCGGGAGCTGAAAGACCAACTGAAGGAGTTGGAACTGACCAGGGCTGAGCTGAAGTTCCACCAGAGCCCCAGTTCTCTCAGGTGCCTTTTGCCCCCCATGCATCCCCCCACCCCCCTGTTTGGTTTGATTTATTCGATTTGTATGTCGCCCACTCGGCATGCGCCGACTCAGGGCGGCTCACAACAATCACAACATAAATCAACAATACAAAATAAATACACAATAATACAATATACAATGTACAGATATTCAATCTACAAAAGCAACACAGTACAATGTATACAACACCAGCCCACATCACTCGTTCCTCCCAGACGGCACAGCTCCAGGTGCTGGCCCCGACATGAGCCAGAAAGACCATGACTCAGAGAAGAGCCTTCTCGGTGGCGGCACCAACTTGGTGGAATTCTATCTCCATCCTATAGGCTCCGTCTCTACCTAGATTTAAAAGAAACAATTCATATCATTCCTCTATAATAGTGATGGTGAACCTTGGCACTCCAGGTGTTCGTACGCGGAGTAAACCCATTGGTGTGGATTCACAGGGACTTGGGCTTCTGGGAGCTGGAGTCCAAGAACACTCGGAGTGCCACGGTTCGCCGTCACGGCTCTATACAGAGGCCTTTAAGGGACTATGGTGGCTCAAGTGGTTAAGAAGCTGAACTTTATGACTGGAAGGTCGGAGTTCGAGACCTGGGTACTGCGTGACGGAGTGAGCTACCGTCTCTGTCCCAGCTCCTGCCAACCTAGCAGTTCGAAAGCAAGAAATTGCAAGTAGATAAATAGGGACCACTTCAATGGGAAGGGTAAACAGTGCTCCGTGTGCTCCGGTGTCTAGTCATGCCTGCCACATGACCACAGAAACGTCTGCAAACGCAGGCATCGCTGGCTCTTTGGCTATAAAGAAATGAGCACTGAACCCTAGAGTCGGATACGACTGGCTTTCAAGCAAGGGTGACCTTTACCTATGAATATACTACCAATGGCCGAGCAATAGGTTAGGATTAACTCTTTCTGTCACCCAGATGTGTTCTTTGTTGATGGTTATTTTTAATTGGGGGTGGTGGGGGTGTAATTATTTTTGTTTCCTTACTTATAACTTATTCAGTTTGTTTATTCTTCTTGTTCAATTTCTTATTGTATAGGCTTTTTTAAATGTAGTGTTAGCCGCCCAGGGTGTGAGAATATCCCAGATGGGTGGGGTGTAAATGCAAATACTGTAATAAATGTAAATAAGTACCAGTAAGTACCTTTGCAAGAGGAGTTTGGGGCCGCTTCTCAATTCCTAATTCTCCCCCCCGCTTTCCCGGTTTCCCCAGTTTGAAGAAACTGAAAGAGGATCTACAGAAGAACTTGGAAGAAGAGGAAGAGAGACTCCAACAGGTTCAGTCTCAGGTGACCAAGAACCAGGAGCTCATCTTGGGTTTTGAGAACGGCGTCGACAACCTCATGTTGAGGCTCTGTGGAATCAAGGTGCACGGCAAGGTAGAACAGGGGGCGGCTGGGGCCCTGAATACCTGTGGAGCCGAGGAGTCTGCCTGTTGTGTCTCTGCATGGTTGGGTGCGCCATGAATGCTGCTTCCACCACCACCCACCACCCCCAGGCTTTGAACCGCCCCACCCCTCTGCTCAAATGGTGAACCCACCATTGCTTAAGGGACTGCGGTGGCTTAGTGGGTAAGATGCTGAAGTTGACGATCGGAAGGTCGGCCGGTCAGCAGTTCGAGACCCGAGTGCTGCGTGATGGCGTGAGCTCTGGCCATCTCTCCTGGCTCCTGCCTACCTAGCAGTTCGGAAGCAAGACATTTGCAAGTAAATAAATATGTACCACTTTGGTGAGAAAGATAATAGCGTTCCGTGCACTGCGGCGTCTAGTCATGCTTGCCACCTGACCACAGAAATGTCTTTGGCTGTATGCAGAGATGAGCACGGAACCCTAGAGTCGGATACGGCTGGCTTTCGTGCAAGGGCAACTTTGACCATAATTCAGTAAGTCCTAGGGCAGAGATGGGCAGTCTTGGTCCTCCAGCTGTTCTTGGACTTCAATTCCCAGAAGCCCAAGTCAACACACCAGCTGGTCAGGGTTTCTGGGAATTGAAGTTCAAGAACAGCTGGAGGGCCAAGACTGCCCGTCACTGTCCTAGGGGGACTTCGATTCCCAGAAGCCTCAGTCTCCATTGTCTGGTCAGTGCTTTGGGGGGAATTGACTGAGGCTTCTGGGAATTGAAGTCCAAGAACCACAGGCTGGGAAATGCCACCTCAGTTGCTTAAAGCAGGTACCCCAAAGGATGGGGCCCCAGTCCTGCCCACCCACCGCCCACCTCTGTTCCAGGAGGACCTCGAAGAGGTCAGCGGGGACGTGTTTGGCAAGCTGCAGTTCATCGAAAACAAACTCTTGTACCTGCTCAACAAGATGACAGCCCTCCCCTCTTACGATTTCAGCCAAGAGGAGACCAATGAGGTAAGCCCCATGCAGGTGGGTATCTCTGGGGAACATGGGTCTGGGCAGAGCACTGGAGCCGGGGGGGGGGGGTGTCAGGGGAAACATCCGGCCGTAGGATGATGCTCAGAAGAAGGGCAAAATGCCACCCCTTATTTCTCAAAGCTTCTTTTTGAGGGGAACCCAACACTCCATTGGGCTCTCTCTGGCCCTCTCCACTAGGGTCTGCATACCCCCCCTCACTATGTCCACACCGTGAAGTTGGCAAGGCAGGTTTTGACCTCTCTATAATTGATCCCAGTTCTGCTAGGCCAGTCATGGCGAAACCTTGGCACTCCAGGTGTTCTTGGACTTCAATTCCCAGAAGCCCAAGTCTCTGTGAATCCACACCAATGGGTTTACTGGTACTCCAGGTGTTCTTGGACTTCAATTCCCAGAAGCCCAAGTCTCTGTGAATCCACACCAATGGGTTTACTGGTACTCCAGGTGTTCTTGGACTTCAATTCCCAGAAGCCCAAGTCTCTGTGAATCCACACCAATGGGTTTAGTGGCACTCCAGGTGCTCTTGGACTTCAATTCCCAGAAGCCCAAGTCTCTATGAATCCACACCAATGGGTTTACTGGTACTCCAGGTGTTCTTGGACTTCAATTCCCAGAAGCCCAAGTCTCTGTGAATCCACACCAATGGGTTTAGTGGCACTCCAGGTGCTCTTGGACTTCAATTCCCAGAAGCCCAAGTCTCTGTGAATCCACACCAATGGGTTTAGTGGCACTCCAGGTGCTCTTGGACTTCAATTCCCAGAAGCCCAAGTCTCTATGAATCCACACCAATGGGTTTACTGGTACTCCAGGTGTTCTTGGACTTCAATTCCCAGAAGCCCAAGTCTCTGTGAATCCACACCAATGGGTTTAGTGGCACTCCAGGTGCTCTTGGACTTCAATTCCCAGAAGCCCAAGTCTCTGTGAATCCACACCAATGGGTTTAGTGGCACTCCAGGTGCTCTTGGACTTCAATTCCCAGAAGCCCAAGTCTCTGTGAATCCACACCAATAGGTTTAGTGGCACTCCAAGTGTTATTGGACTTCAATTCCCAGAAGCCCAAGCCTCTGTGAATCCACACCAATGGGTTTAGTGGCACTCCAGGTGTTCTTGGACTTCAATTCCCAGAAGCCCAAGTCTCTGTGAATCCACACCAATGGGTTTACTGGCACTCCAGGTGTTCTTGGACTTCAATTCCCAGAAGCCCAAGTCTCTGTGAATCCACACCAATGGGTTTACTGGCACTCCAGGTGTTCTTGGACTTCAATTCCCAGAAGCCCAAGTCTCTGTGAATCCACACCAATGGGTTTACTGGTACTCCAGGTGTTCTTGGACTTCAATTCCCAGAAGCCCAAGTCTCTGTGAATCCACACCAATGGGTTTAGTGGTACTCCAGGTGTTCTTGGACTTCAATTCCCAGAAGCCCAAGTCTCTGTGAATCCACACCAATGGGTTTAGTGGCACTCCAGGTGCTCTTGGACTTCAATTCCCAGAAGCCCAAGTCTCTGTGAATCCACACCAATGGGTTTACTGGCACTCCAGGTGTTCTTGGACTTCAATTCCCAGAAGCCCAAGTCTCTGTGAATCACACCAATGGGTTTACTGGCACTCCAGGTGCTCTTGGACTTCAATTCCCAGAAGCCCAAGTCTCTGTGAATCCACACAAATGTGTTTACTGTGCGTGCGCTGGGAATTGAAGTCCAAGAACACGCGCAGTAAACCCATTTGTATGGATTCACAGGGACTTGGGCTTCTGGGAATTGAAGTCTTAGAACACCTGGCGGGTCAAAGTTCACCATCACGGTGCTAGGCTGATATCAGGCAGGATCTAATTCCCTTTTCTCTCTCGCTGCCCCATCCAGGATTTTATACACGTGAGGAATTTCTTAGAGGACAGCACCAAGGACGAAAGCCAAAACCTTAGGATTACCATTCCCGGCGAAGAAGACGAAGTGAGAGGTATGCAAAAGGAAGTGTGTCCGGCATCCCAAAGGCGGCCGTCCCAGAAGCTCTTTGGAGCCAAAGGATCGGGATAAAGAATGAGATTTGGGTTGGGCTAATGAACGGCTCAACCATTGTGACTCCCTCTAAAACAATGCTCCCAGGGGATTCCTCGCCCTATAAATACCCTAGAAATGCCACCTCTGCAGCTTTCTTCCACCTGGTGTGTGTGTGTCTCCAGATGTGCTGCGTCAGACGAGGTGGGGGACGATGGATGTTGTAGCCCAGGATGTCTGGAGAGGCAGAGAGAGAAGGTTTTCTTTTTAGCACCTTGGAGACAACCAACTCTGAGCCCTTTAAAAAAGATGGTTTGCAAGGAGAGGATCCCCCCCCCTTCCCTTGCTGGTCTGCTTCTCCTGTCCCCCCTTTTTTCAGGAGGGGGGCTTCCAACCTCACCCCTTTCCTTTCTCCTTTCCTTCCTCCCTCAGAGGCCTTCAATTTCGCGGACCTCGACCACAGCCACGTCCCCAACCGGGAGGAAATTAAGATGCAGGGCCTGAAACTGGTGGAGAACAAGACCAAAGTCACCAAGAAGAAGCAGAGGGGAGGGAAAAAATGAAACTTTTTGCTGCCCCCCCCCCTGGACGCTTTTGCATATGCATATACTGTATAGATATTTAATCATGCTAAACCCTAACACCCCCCCCCCACCCACCTATTTTCAACCCCAACAGGTCTTTTTAACACAGATAAATAATTTTTAAAACTGTGTAGTCCTCTTCCATTCTCTCCCCCCACCCCGTTTACATCTGTGGCTCCCTGTGTTCTTATTCTCTCGCTGTATCCGATTCCGAATATTGGCAGTCCTCACAGTGATCAGCCATTAAGATTGTCCTGGGAACAATATAATAATTCAGTGGCCTTTCATTTGCTTCCCACATCGCTGCGTGACAACACCCATCGTACCACTGGTCCAGTTCCACAAGTCCCTTTCTGGTCCTGAGAGCCCTTTTTGGCACGCAAAGTCCTCCTCAGCCTCTGGCCAGAACTGATGAAGCTGCCTCCCTCCATCAAGAGGGATTCCAGTGGGACCATTTAATCCACTTGGGGACCATCACCCTTTCCCTGTGGACTTCCCCACCCAAGGCCACGTTAGTCCTCAGGGTGGTCAGGTTAGTGAACCAGGTTAGTTGAGTCACTGGCAGTAGGGTCTACTCTATGACCAGAAGAGGATCACCTGGCCAGTCTGTCTTATGCTGTTAGCAATACTTTCACATCCATATTGCAATAAATATAGATAGGTAAAGGTCACCTTTGCTCGAAAGCCAGTCGTATCCAACTCCAGGGTTCAGTGCTCATCTCTATTTATAGCTAAAGAGCCAGCGCTGTCTGTGTCAAAGGACGTTTCCGTGGACACGTGGCAGGTAGTACTAGACACCAGAGCACAAGAAACACTGTTTACCTTCCCACCGGAGTGGTCCCTATTTATCTAGTACTTGCAATTTCTTGCTTTCAAACTGCTAGGCTAGCAGGAGCTGAGACAGAGACGGAAGCTCACTCCATCATACAGTGCTCAGGTCTTGAACTCCTGACCTGCTGACCTTCCAGTCAGCATCTTAATAATAATAGCTAAAGGTAAAGGTTTCCCTTGTTCGAAAGCCAGTCGTATCCGACTCTAGGGTTCAGTGCTTATCTGTTTTGAAGCTGAAGAACCAGCGTTGTCTGCTTCTGCAGACGTTTCCATGGTCATGTGGCAGGCATGACTAGACACCAAAGTGCCCGGAATGCTGTTTACCTTTCCCACTGAAGTGGTCCCTATTTATCTACAGTAGACCCTCGCATAATGACGTTACTTGGTCCCCCAAGTAGCGTTGCTAAGTGATTTTTGTTGTTACGTGGGTTTCTATGGAGTTTGCCACATAACGTTTTTAGCGTCATTGTCCGGATAATGACGGTTATTTTAGCATCGTCCAGACAGCACTAAAAACGTTATGCGGGGGGACACGTGGTGCATAACGAAGCGTTGTTAAGCGAAAATGATGCTATCCGAACGAGTTATGTGAGGGTTGACTGCACTTGCAGTTTCTTGCTTTCGAACTGCTAGGTTGGCAGGAGCTGGGACAGAGACGGGTGCTCATTCCGTCCTGCAGTACTCGGGAATCGAACTGCTGACCTCCCGCCTCCCAGTCAGCGTCTTAGCCACTTGAGTCACTGTAGTCCCATAATAATAATAATAATAATAATAATAATAATAATAATAATAATAATAATAATAATAATAATAATAATAATAATAATAATAATAATATAAATGAATGAATGAATAAATAAAAGTCCACTTTTACCCCGTCCATCTGGGGATTCATTCATCCCCACTCTGGACGGCTACCAGCAATATATTAAAAGCATCTTAATATTAATATTTATTATTAAAAGCATTCTGAGCCACTGCAGCATTGTAATTTTAATATGCATGGCCTGGTGTTCCGCATTTCTCTGTCTAAAACAAGCCGAGCTGCCGTTGCTACGTCTGTCTGTGCCCTAGAGACCAAGCAAGCGGGGCCTTTGAGCATGCGCAGAGTGTTATCTCTGTTTCCAGCCAGAGCGAAGCGGGAGGAGCGCCATCTCCTGAGAAATGTCCCTCTCGGCGCTCCGTCGGCGGTTCGCCTTCGCCGCTTGGGCATGTATGTCCCTTGCCGGCCACCGTAGGCCACCGCTGCCGCTTTCCAGCCTGACGTGTGTCCCTCGCGGGCTGCCGTAGAAGCCCTCTTTTCTCCCCTCCCTCCTGTGTCAAGTTGGCTGCTCGGAAACGGGGAAGCCGAGCCAAGATGGCGGCGGGGGCTCAGGCGGCAGGAGCAGCGGGGGCTCAGGCGCCGGAGGAGGCCCGCTTGTAACGGGCCCTCGCCTTGTCCCGTGTGTCCGTCCGTCCCTCCCTCCCTCCCTCCGCCGCCGCGATGTTTTCGGCCCTGAAGAAGCTGGTGGGCTCCGACCAGCCCCCCGCCGGGCGGGACAAGCCCATCCCGGCGGGGCTCCAGTCCATGAACCAGGCCCTGCAGAGGCGCTTCGCCAAGGGCGTCCAATACAACAGTGAGTAGGAGCAGGAGGAGGGCGAGAGGAAGTTACTTTGCCCTGGCTGGGCGCCGTTACTCGGAGGATATACAGAGAGAGAGAGAGAGAGAGAGCTCTTAACTGTGGGGGAACGGAGTGGCCGTCCCTTGCGAGCCCCGTTCCCCCTTCGTTGCTCCTTCCTTTGTGGTGGCAGGTTGCCTCCGAGCCCCGTTCCCTGTCGTTACTCGTTCCTTTGTGGTGGCAGGTTGCCTCTGAGCCCCGGTCCCCTTCGTTACTCCTTCCTTCGTGGGGGCAAGTGGTCTCTGAGGAGCCCCGTTCCCCTTCGTTGCTCCTTCCTTTGTGGTGGCAGGTTGCCTCCGAGCCCCGTTCCCTGTCGTTACTCCTTCCTTCGTGGTGGCAGGTTGCCTTTGAGCCCCGTTCCCCTTCGTTACTCCTTCCTTCCTTCGTGGTGGTTGTAGGTTGCAAAGCCTCTGGGAAAAGGGCTGGAGGGAAGGCTCGGGTCCCCACCTCCTTTTGAAAAGGGGGGAGTCTGACACCCCCTTGGCAGCCCAACTCAAGGTGGCAATTTTGGGCACAGAGAGAGGCACCCCCTCCCCCCCCCGTGGCTGCTTTATGAGCCTCTTGCAAAAAACGCCCCCCCCCCAAAAAAAAGAGATCTTTTTGGCTCCCTTCCCCCCCATGGCTTGTTGCCCCCCAACAAGCTTTCTTCCCCCAGGAGCCCTTCTTTGGATCCTTTCTTTCCAAGCTTTGCCAAAAGAACTTCATGTTCCTTTCCCTTGAAATGTGAGCCCCCGTCTGGTTTCAGAAGTCCAGGTACAAATGACATCCAAAGTTGTTGGCTGAGCAGTTTACATATGCAGACCCTTTATTCTAGACCCTCTGTTCAGGGGTGGGGGTGGGGATAGCTGTGTTAGTCTGTGTTTCGGGCATATTGGAGAAGAAACCGAAACGCTGTCGTGCTGACCAATCACTCTGTGCCTCTCTGTATCTGATGTGTATAACCTGATGCCACGAAGTCTCACTTCCGTGTCTGACAAAGTGAACCTGAGCCAAGAATGTGGGAGAAGGTTCGACCAAGGCTCAGATCTTAAAATACAGTAAAGCCCTGACTTACAAATGCCCCGAGTTACATAAAATTCGACTTGCATAATGATTTTTTTGCTAAAACCATGTCCCGATTTATACAATTTCCTTTGGGTTTGCTTCGATTTACATACAAATTTCATTTTTCCTATAAGTTTGCTTCGAGTTATGTAAACATTCATTTCCCAATGGGCTTGCTTCGATTTACATAAAAATTTCAATTTTCCTATGGGTTTTTCTTTGAGTTACGTAAAATTCGACTTGCATAATGATTTTGTGCTAAAACCATGACCTGATTAACACGATTTCCTATGGGTTTGCATCGAGTTACATAAAGATTCCATTTTTCCCTATGGGTTTGCTTCGATTTACATAGTAAAGGTAAAGGTTTCCCTTGCTCGAAAGCCAGTCGTATCCGACTCTAGGGTGCAGTGCTCATCTCTGTTTCTAAGCCGAAGAGCCAGCGCTGTCTGCTTCTGCAGACATTTCCGTGGTCACGTGGCAGGCATGACTAGACACCGGAGCGCACGGAACGCTGTACATACGATTTACATAAAAATTTCATTTTTCCTATGGGTTTGCTTTGAGTTACATACAAATTCAATTTAAGCAAAAGACTACGGAACGGACTTTTTCCCCGTAAGTCGGGGTTTTACTGTACATCTATGTTCACATTCCGGGGAGAAACCCTATTACTGTGACCAGTGTGGGAAAAAGATTCACAGCTAAGTCTTCACTTGACAGCCCATCAAAAGAAACATACTGGGAGGAAGACTTACGAATGGCCGGACTATGGTGTGCTTCTGCTACTTTTGAGCCCATTAAAATATAAGTTAGTCTTTAAAGTGCTTCAGCGCTCTTTGTTTTTGTTTATTCTCAGGTACGTTTGGAAAAAGATTCCCCTGGGGAGGAAGTTTCCCTTTGGGAGTTTCCAGGACCTCCCTGGGGCTTCGAACTGGTCTCGCTCTTGCTCCCTGCAAGGGTGTGCCTTGTGCAGTTGAGGAGATTTAAAAGATAGGAAGGAGGCATTTGCTGTGTCAACACGGATGGCTGATTTCTAGACTTCCGTGTGTGCCGTTGCCTCTTTTTGCAGTAGGATGGGGTTGTGTTTCACGGCTGAGGAAAGATGGAGGATGATGCCCTGTGCCCCATAGGTTGCTTGGACGTTTCCGGGAATCCAGGTCGTGGGCTCAATGGAGGCCTGTTCGTTTGGATAGTATTCAAATCCATCCCTGAGACAGATCCCTCCGTTTCTTAATAGGCTGTAAGCTCCTGCCAACCTAGCCGTTCGAAAGCAAGAAATTGCAAGTAGATAAATAGGGACCACTTCGGTGGGAAGGTAACAGCGTTCCGTGCGCTCCGGTGTCTAGTCATGCCTGGCACGTGACCACGGAAACGTCTGCAGAAGCAGACAGCACTGGCTCTTCGGCTTAGAAACAGAGATGAGCACTGCACCCTAGAGTCGGATACGACTGGCTTTCGAGCAAGGGAAACCTTTACCTTTTACTAAGCTGCCCAGTGGCTCAAGTGGACTGCAGAGGCTCAAGTGGCTAAGACGCGGACTGGGAGGCAGTTTGATTCCCGAGTACTGCATGACGGAATGAGCGCCCCGTCCTCTGTCCCAGCTCCTGCCAAACCTAGAAATTGCAAGTAGAGAAATAGGAACCACTTCGGTGGGAAAGGTAAACAGCCTTCCGTGCACTCCAGTGTCTAGTCATGCCTGCCACATGTCCACGGAAACGTCTGCCAAAGCAGACAGCGCTGGTTCTTGGGCTATAAACATGAGCACTGAACCCTAGTTGGATATGAATGGCTTTTGAGCATGGGTAACCTTTACTTAAACTGCCCAAGAGTAGTAAAATATAAATCTAATAAATGAAAATATTCAAAGATCTGGTTTTTCCTTGCAGCCTTTCTTAGAGTGTGCAGTGCAGAAATTTCTCTGTGATGTGATGATCTCAGAGATGATGTGAGGTCACCCTTTTAATGATGTCATTTCCGTTGCCAACGCCAGGGCATTCCTAACACACAAACACTCGCACGCACGCACACACACACACACACACACCTTCTGCCTTCCCTTCCCATGGGAAGTGCAGAATCAAAGCCTTTTTTGGGGGAAATGTTCTTGATATCCCTCTTTCTTCGACTGGCCAAGTGGATTACGTACGGGCACATTTTACTCCCGCTTCCAGGAGCGGCAAGGACGGCATGGGCTGGGTGGATTGGCATCGGGGGGCCGGATCTGGCCTGCGTGCCGTAGTTTGGGCACCCCTGGTTTTAGCACAGAAAATAGCAGCATAAAACCTATCTCGTCCTTTCGCAAAACAGATTTTGCTTCCGCTTCCGGTGGGAGGGATCACGTGACCGGCCCGCTGAACCACGTGACCGGCCCGAAAAGTTTGGGCACCCCTGATGGAAACTTCCTCCACCCTGCCCACCCAGGAAGTGGCTTTGCCTGGGACTGGTTTCCCCAGATCTTTTCATGGCTGGCGGGGGGTGAAAAGAAACCGAGGGAACCCCAAAAACGAGGCTTGGAGGGTTGGAAACCTCCTGCTTCTGTTCCCTGCCAAGGGCTGCGTTGGCCACGTTTCGTGGTGCAAGGAAGGAGGTAGACGTTGGGTTTGGGACGGCAGAGCCTCCTTCACACACACACACTCATCCTCCTCCTCCTTTGGAGGTTTTGCTGCATTGCCACCAAGAAGCAGTTCCCAAACTTCTGGTGCGCGTTCCAACCTGCTATTTTTAATAGCTTGGCAAAAGATGCTTGCCTGTTGCCATAGTATCCTTGGCTCAGCCGCTTTCCAGATAATCAATGCCCAGATCCGGGGGACATTGTGTGCATGTGTGTGTGTGTGTGTGTGGGGGGGGGTGTCTTGTTATTCCGGAGGCGCCTGGTGCATCCTGAAACCGCCCGAGACTTGCAAATAGGATGGGAGTGAAAGGTTTGCTCTGGTCCTGGGAGAGGACGGAGGTGGAGGGAAGCAGACCAGGTGTGTGTGCGCACGTGTGTGTGTTTCCCCCACCTTCTTCTCACCTGTGGTGTCAGGGAGAGGGTTGTTGAGAAGGTCCCGTGATGGAGAAGACCACCTTTCCCACCCTGAGAACTGCTGACCGCCCAGGCCAGCAGAGAGCTTGGGTTCCTCTTGATGTTTGGAGATGGTGGCTGCCTTGATGGATTGTGCCCTGAAACGGGTGCATGGGTGAAACAACAGCATTTACTGCATCTACCGCCCTCTCTGTAGCGCTTCGTGCACTCGCTGGGTGGTTTCCTAGATTAATTAGCATTTCCCACCCACCCAACATGCTGGGGACTCATCTGACCGGCCTCGGAAGGATGGAAGGGGCTGAGTCAGCCTTGACCGCTGTCAGGATCAAACTCACAACGTTTGGGCTGCAGAACAGTAGTTTAACGCCGCCAGGGCTCTATAGCAGGTTCCCAACCTTTTCAAGGTGTGTGTGTGTGTGTGTGTGGGGGGGGGGGTCACACTCTCTCACTCAGCTTCGATAGCCATTTTGCACAATGGGGGGTGGGGGTGGCCATTTTGTCCCAACAGCTTCAAAAGGGTGGCCATTTTGTTTCTCGAGGGGTGGGTGGGGCCACATGAAATGGTGCCACGGGCCGGATTTGGGCCCCGGGTTTTAGGTTGGGAACCCCTGCTCTATAAAGACAGGTTACCCTACCTGAAACCCATGGTTTTGTGGCTTCGACCCTGCAGGGTAGCCATCTCCGACCCTTCCCCGCTGCGTTTTGTACGATTCAGATAAGATTATTTTACACGAGAGGCTGTTTTTCTACCAAGCGAGCCCTTGGCCCATGGCATTCTCTGGCCAACTCCCCTCCAGGTCCAGCCCAGATGTGCTCAACATCAGGTGAGATCAGAGAGGTTTTAGGGCAGCGGTGGCCGACCTTGGCACTCCAGTTGTTCCTGGAACTTCAATTCCCAGAAGCCCTGATCATCGGGTCTACTGACTTGGGGGCTTCTGGGAATTGAAGTCCAGGCACAGCTGGAGTGTGCCAAGGTTGGCCACTACTGCTCTAGAGTTCCAGGGCTGTTGGCTTTGCGTTCCCATGGGCGGGCGCTTGCGCTCCAATCCTTTCTCGAAATCACATTCCCTGAGCCCTGAGATTAGGCTCTCCGTCTGCACCACATGTAATAAACGGTGTCCTTGTTAAATAACCCACACAAAGAGTGCTTAGTTTAATGCTTCCCTGGGCTGCCTCTCCCCTTCCAGGCGGCCTCTACTTTTCCTTGTCCTACTAGGGATAAAGCAGGTCCAAAGCTAGAGAAAGTGGGCTTCACTCCCCCAGCTCCTAAATCTCTCTGCTTTTCCTCCTCCCCATAGTGAAAATTGTCATCCGTGGGGACAGGAACACCGGAAAGACCACACTGTGGCATCGGCTGCAGGGGAAGAAGTTTGTGGAGGAATACATCCCCACCCAGGAGATCCAGGTGACCAGCATCCACTGGAATTACAAAAGTGAGCAGGAGGGATGCTGGGAGGGAGGGAGGGAGGGGATCACTTACCCTCCCCCTTTGCCATCCTCTGTTTCTGCCTCTCTCTTAACACTGCCTTTGTTTGCTTTCCGTTCTCATAGCCACGGACGACATCGTCAAAGTCGAAGTCTGGGACGTGGTGGACAAAGGTGAGGCTCTCGGCTGCGGCCGAGGAAGGGGTGAGGGTGGGCTGCTGGGTCTCTGAGTGAGTCACCAGTCCCAACCTCCCAGTCACACGCATGCATGCACGTACGCACACACACACACACCCCGTGACTGGTCGTCCCATTTCACCTGTGCCAGGTGCTCACCTGAAAGGAGGAGGCTGCCTGCTGACTCTCTGCATGAGTTCCTGTCCTGACCTCGTTTGCCCCCCTTCACAACACAAGAGGGGGGCTCTTGGGAGCGAGTGTGGGGACAGACGGTGCGTTCCACTTTCATACCTTAGAACAGCGTCTGGGAGACCCACATCTTTCCTAGCACTCCTTGTTCTCCACAGCTCCCCCGGGGGCTTAGTGGTTAAGACGTGGAGCTTGGAGACTGGAAGGTCGGGATTTGATACCCAAGGGCCGCGCTCGGGGACATGAAAGGAGCCTCATGCGGGCGTCCCCTGAGCGGAGGTAGTTTCTCCAGCAAAAAAATCCTTTCAACTCAGAGTAATCTCTGACACGAAGATTATTATTATTACCTTTTTTGTGCTTTTCCATTTCATATGTATTGATTTTGTGTGTGTGTGTCTTTTTGTTTTTCCTGCCTTCACTCCCCAAATGCGCTCAGGCCAAAAAATCCAACTTCGCGACTCCTTGGGTGAGAATGACTGTAGATAAGAGTTCAGCCCCTTCCTTAACACCCCACCCCACAGCTGCTTCTGCCCCCCACCCCGCCCCCAGCCTTCAGAATTGATGCCACTGGCTGTTTGGGGGGTGGTCCCGGCCTCCTCCATCTCCCCTTTCCTCTCCCTGTCTGCCATGTTTAAGGGTTTATTATTGCCACATTCCCTGAAGCTGAGCTTGCTTAGAGGAGAGGCTGTCCATGCGCTCTTCCAGTAGATGCATTTTGCTCTTCTTCCATTGCCCCCCCCCCCGCAGCATTTGCCCATCCCGGATTCTGGCTTCTCCTTTTGAGAGACCTGGTGGCGCAGGGGGTTAAACTGCTGCACTAGAGCCCAAAGGTTGTGAGTTCAATCCTGACCGGGGATCCAGGTTGACGCAGCCTCTTCCATCCTTCCGAGGTTGTTCAGACAAAGCCCCAGCCTGTTAATGATTGCAGAAAATGCTAATTAACTGTGAACCACCCAGAGAGTCCACTAAGTGCTATGGCAGGGATTCTCGACCTGCGGCTGGGTGAGGCCCACAGCACCATTTCATCTGTCACCACCTCCACCACACCAGGAAAGTGCCATGTGGTGGAGGAAGGGCAAAACGGCCGCCCGGCTCCCGAAGCAGTCTGACCCGGCCTGAGGCTTAAAAAGGTTGAGAACTCCTGTGCTATGGAGATGGTATATAAGTGTAATTGCTGTTACATCCTTATTAAAGAGCAGAAACTGCTATATCCTTGTTAAACAGACCCATCTTCTAATGATGGGCTATCCACAATGTCTATTTCTGCCCCTATGCTCTATCAAGTTCTGTGAATCCACACGAATGGTTTTACTGCAGGTATGCACAGTAAACCCATTGGTGTGGATTCACAGGGGACCACGAAGAAGAAGGAACAATGGTTACAGGTAAAAGCCACCTGTCTTTATAGAGCCCTGGTTGTGCAGGGGCTAAAAACTGCTGTCCTACAGCCCAAAGGTTGTGAGTTCGATCCTGGCCAGGGCTCAAGGTGGATTCAGCCTCTGGCACCCTTCCGAGATTGCTAAAGTGAATCCCCAGCACATGAATGAGGGCAGAAAACGGCAATTAACTTGTGAACCACCCAGAGAGGGCACTCGGCGCATACACGGGAAATGGTAGTGTCATTGCTAATTGCTTTTTCCATTCAAACATTGTCTCTTCAGCTCCCGTCTCTCTTTCTCAACAGGGAAAGGCAAAAAGCGAGGGGAAGGTTTGAAACTGGAGAATGACCCCCAGGAAGTAAGACTTCTCCCCCCCCCCCCAGTTTCCTCTATCTTTGGGCTGACAATCCTTCCCTGGGGGATGTTGTGGGTCAACCTGTGATTTGCTGCCTTGACCCAGCCAGACTCTTGGGGATGGACGGCTCTTTAGCTCCCCGTTCCTTTGTCTCCTGCCCAGGCAGAGGCCGATATGGCTCTGGACGCCGAGTTCCTGGATGTTTACAAAAACTGTAATGGCGTTGTGATGATGTTCGACATCACCAAGCAGTGGTAAGTAATGGGTGGGGGGCACCTGAGGGCTCCATCTTGCCCCTTCCGGCCTTTAGTAAACAGAGACGCAGAAGTCTGCCTTCTGCACCCGTCTTTTGTTTTGGGCATGTGAGTTGAGTGGCACAAGCAAGGCAAACGGGAGTTTGTGCGTGCTGAATGTACAGAAGTCCCCGCTTGTGTCGAAATGTGCAAAGAGGTAACGGAGCAGCCGACGCATAGGCCTGTGATAAACTCAGGTTGCTTTAATCCGGGAACAGTCTTCTCTCCATTCTTGTCCAGGATCCGTCGAGGTAAAGTTCGCACAAAAGCCAGTCGTATCCGACTCTAGGGTTCAGTGCGCATCTCCGTTTACAGCCAAAGAGCCAGTGCCGTCTGCGTCTACAGACGTTCATGTGGTCATGTGGCAGGCAGGACTAGACATGGAACACTATTACCTTTCCCACTGAAGTGGTAGCTAGTTGCCTACTTGGGCCGTAGGGGCCCAAGGGGGGCATCCTGCTCCGGAGGAGGGGAGACGGAAATCTTGTCTGGATGAGCCCAAGAAAAGGAAATGGGATGTTAAAACAAAAGAAAGGAGCTGCTTCCCAGAAGCTGGGCTTGGAACCAGCTGCCTTCACATCTGGAACCCCATTTTTGGGTAAGGCACCATCCCCAGGGTTGGCATTGATGTGACCCCTTTCCAAAGATCAAGGTCTCTCAAGGGTCATTGCTCATCTCCGAATTACAGCCACTGTCTGCATCTGCAGACATTTCCGTGGCCGCGTGGCAGGCATGACTAGACACTGGAACACGGCTACTTTTCCTGCTGAAAGCAGTACCTCTTTATCTAGTTGCAATTTCTTGCTTTCAAACTGCTAGGTTGGCAGGAGCTGGGACAGACAACAGGAACTCTCCCCCCCTCCCCCGGTCATGCAGCACTTGGGTCCCGAATGGCTGACTTGTCAACCTTCAAGTTCAGCGTCTTAACCACTTGAGCCACCGTAGTCCCATCAGAGCATCCCAGGAATATAAAAAGAAAACCGAGGACCACTCTCAGAGAAAAACTCTGTATTTACACAGTATCATAAATTCTCCAAAATTCATAGTAAACTTAAACACAAAACGTTGCAGTGAAGATAAGCACAAAAAGTTACAGTAACGCTGACCTGGTCATGCCTACCATGTATCCTTGAAGAAATTGCAACTGAAGTTTCTATGTATCTTTGAAGAAAGAACTTTGATTTCATTCAGTTTTACTTTGACCTCCTTGTCAGATTATTACTGTAACTTTTTGTGCTTTTTGGTTCCACGCCACTCTTGCCATACGTGGATTTTTTCATCCCAGGAATATAACAGGAGTGGCAGGGAGGAAGTGCCAAAGTGGAACTGTGGGTAGGTCAGACTCTTGGCTCCGTTTTGTAACCCTTCCGCCTTTTCTCTTTCCGCCCAGGACCTTTAACTACATCTTGAAGGAACTTCCCAAAGTCCCCAACCACGTCCCGGTCTGCGTGCTGGGGAACTACCGGGACATGGGGGAGCACCGGGTCATCCTGCCGGACGATGTGCGGGAGTTCATCGACAATCTGAACAGGTAAGAGCCTCGGCTTTCTCCTGATTTCATTCAAGTGTTTTTTGTCACGGTCCAAGGTTTTATTCCTGGCAGATGGTTTTGTCCCGGCTTTCTGTGCTGCTGCTGTTCATCCTTGTTCCATCGCAGGTTTTTGAGAAAAATTGCCAGTTGTCAGCTGCTAAATCAGGGGTGCCCAAACTATGGCCCAGGGGCTGAATCTGGCTCTTGACGCCAATTCATCCGGCCCACAAAGCCCTTGTCGCTCCTGGAAGCGGAAGTAAAATGCACCCAGACAGGCGTGTTTTACTTCCGCTTCCAGGAGCAACGAGGGCTTCGTGGGCCGGATGAATTGGCGTCAGGGGGCTGGATTTGGCCCCCAGGCCATAGTGACCACCCCCCTGAACCACATGACCAGCCCAAGGCCTGAAAAGTTTGGGCACCCCTGCGCTAAATTATCCCTTTCTGGAGCCCTGATGGCGCAGGGGTTAAAACTGGTGTCCTGCAACCACAAGATTGTGAGCTCGGTCCTGACCAGGGCTCAAGGTTGACTCAGACTCTTCTATCCTTCCAGGGTCAGCCAAATGAGTCCCCAGCGTGTTAATGGAGGCAAAAGGCTAATTAATGTGCTCTCTGGGCAGTTCATACATTAAGTGCTAAGGGGCAGGTATAGAAGCGAAATTGCTATTGCTGTATCCTTGTTAATTATAACAACGTTCTAATTACGGGCTGACTACAATGTCTATTTCTGCCCCTAGGCTCAGTCAAGTTCTTCTTCGTGGTCCTCTGTGAATCCACACGAATGGGTTTATTGCGCAGGTGACCACGAAGAAGGACAAGGGCTACAGGTAAGCAACCTGTCAATCTAGAGCCCTGGTGGTGCAGGCTTTAAGCTGGTCCACTGCATCCTAAGCATTGTGAGTTCGATCCCGGTGGGGGATCAAAGTTGATTCAAGCCTTCCATCCTTCCGAGGTGGGTCAGATAAATCCCCAGCATGTTATTGAGGGCAGAAAATGCTAATTAACTTGTGAACCATCCAGAGAGTGCACTAAACATTTATATGGGGGCAGGCATTATGCATAGTGTAATTGCTATTACAATTGATGTGTGACCTGACTCACAGCTCAGCCGTGGTCCTTCCATCCTTCCTCCTCTTCCTCCTCCTCATACTCTTTGCTTTCCTTTCTTCCAGACCTCCTGGCTCTTCGTACTTCCGCTACGCCGAGTCTTCCATGAAGAACAGCTTCGGCCTCAAGTACCTCCACAAGTTCTTCAACATCCCCTTTTTGCAGTTGCAGGTAAGGAAGGCCCTTCCTCCTCCTCCTCGCAAGCAGAAGTCCTGCACGGACGCCGGAGCGGGGCCATCCCTCGTTGGGCCCTCTTGCCCTTCTGCTTGGGAAGCCAAGACTTGGCGTTGCAGAGGGGAGATTCTCAGCCCCTGAACAAGGAAGGCTTTGGGCTTCCTGTATAACTTTGCAGAGTGGCCGAAGGAAGCCACGGCAGGTGTTTTCCTCTGACCCTTTCCTTCCTTCCTCTCTCCACTCCCTCCTCCTTCCCCTTCCAGCGAGAGACCCTGCTTCGGCAGCTGGAGACCAACCAGCTGGACATCGACGCCACGTTGGAGGAGCTCTCGGTCCAGCAGGAGACGGAAGACCAGAACTACGAGATGTACGTAGAAACAATGACACTTCTGTACCCTGCCCCATATAAGCACTTAGTTCAGTGGTGACCAACCTTGGCACTCCAGCTGTTCTTGGACTTCAGTTCCCAGAAGGCCCAATTCAGCACTCCTGACTTAGTGGGTTCACGAGGTCATGAGCATTTTGCACCCAACGACATGTTGGGGACGTAGTTGATCCACCTTTGAAGGATGGAAGAGGCTGAGTCTACCTTGAGTCCCATCAGGATTGAACTCACAGTGTTCTGGCTCCGGGACAGCAGTTTTTAACCCCTGTGCCACCAGGGGAGGCTTACCTGTCGCTGTTTTCCTTCTTCTTGATTGTTTTTTTGTGTCAGAGATTACTCTGGGTTGAAAAGATTTTTGCAGGGTGCTGCCCGAATGAAGCTCCTTTCATGTCCCCCCCCCCCATCGTGCAGGTTTCGGGGAATCGAACCCCGTCTTTTTGGTCTCCAAGCTTAGCGCTCAACCACTATGCTACCGGGGGAAGCTGCTTCTTGATGGTCCCATGTGAATCCACAAAGAAGAGTGCAGGGACAGAAACAGACATTGTAGATAGCCCGTCATTAGAACATGGGTCTGTTTAACGAGGATACAGCAGTTTCCGCTTCTATACCATCCCATATAAGTGCTTTGTGCCCTCTGGGGGGTCCCTCTTGGTCTCACCTTTGCTGGCGAAACAGGGAATGGGTGAAACACTGCCCATCCCCAGATGTTCAGGGTGCAGTTCCCGTCCTCAATGTGGGTGGAAGAGAGTCTCAATCCAAGCCTGCCTGGAGGTGGGGGACTTCCCTAACCATATGACCACCCTCTCCCCCCATAACAGCTTCCTCGACATGATGGAGGCCCGCAGCCGCGGACACGCCTCGCCTCCGGCTGCCAACGGGCAAAGCCCTTCCTCAGGATCTCAGTCTCCAGTAGTTCCACCGGGCAACGCCTCGGAGAGTTCCAGTCCCAGCTCGCCTCAGCCGACCCCGTTGCCTCTCCAGCAGGGCCCGGTGAACCCATCGTCCGAGCCCCCCGTGCCTCAACCACCAGCGCCCGAGACCCCTTCGGCCGCCGTCACCCCCACCACCATGGCCCCTGCAGCTGTGCCTCCAAAGCGGAGCATCATCGCCCGGCTCTTTGGGTCCTCACCGGCCCCGGAGGCGCCCCCTCCTCCCCCTGGTAAGTGCCTTCCCACCCCTCCAGCCCCATTTCGCTTCGCTTCCCCTGGTTCCTTCTTCAATTTTGCATGGCCTTGGCCTGGTTCTGTCATTCGGCTCCTCCAAGGCTTCAACGTGGGGCTGTTTTGCACACAAAAAACCCCACCTGCTCACAGCAAGGAAGCTGAGCTGAGAAACCGTGCTTGATCTAGGACCGTATAATATGGATGGATGGATTGAGTACAGAAACCAGAGCGAGACCATTGGAGGAACAACTTTTCAAGCTGGGGAGGCCGAGGAAAGAGGTCTCGACTTCAGCCCCAGTGGAGTTTGAGACACTTAGGATATTTGTGTGTCCCCCCCCCTTCTATTTCCTCTGCCAGACCCCCTGGCTGGTTCCCCCCCTGCCGAGGCACCCCCAAAAGTCCAGAGTGTGGAGGATTTTGTCCCTGACGACAGCCTGGACCGCAGCTTCCTGGAGGAGTCCGGCCCGCAGAGGGAGAAGGGACAGCTGACCGTCAGGTCCCACCGGGACAGCGACAGGTGAGGAGGGGGCTCTTTCCTCACCCTCCTTGAGTTTGAGCTTCCAGCCTTCAACACAACCACAGTTGGCAGTGATGCGTTTGGGGGGCACATGCAGAATCCCCCTCCCACACCTTCAGAGCCCCACAAGAGCAGTTAGCCAGCCCATATGACCACCAGAGAGGAGGGAGGCCGATCTTATGACTTCAGACACTCCCCAGCGATCATCCACCTGGGGTTCCCCTCCCCAAAAACTGTTGGCTTAGCGGTTAAGATGCTGAACTTGACGACTGGAAGGTCAGCAGGTCAGCAGTTCGAGACCCAAGTGCTGCCTGACGGACTGAGTGTTTCGTCATCTGTCCAAGCTCCTGCCAACCTAGCAGTCCGAAAGCAAGAAATTGCAAGCAGATAAATAGGTGCCGCTTCAGTAACAGCATTCTGGTGTCTAGTCATGCCTGCCACATGACCATGGAAATATCTGCAGATGCAAACAGTGCTGGGTCTTTGGCTGTAAATGCAGATGAGCACCACACCATACAGTCAGATATGACTGGCTTTTGAGCAAGGGTGACCTCTTGACCCCAAAGGCGTTACTCTGTCCGTGTCTTCCCAGCGACCGGGACGCCCCAGGAGGGAACCCTCTCGTGGCTGGCTTCCAAGACGACCTGGACTTGGACTTCTCCATGATGCGAAGCATCCCTGAGTTGATCCCCAGCAAGGACATCACTTTGTTCAGTGAGGAGGAGGAGGAGGAAGAGGAGGAGGAGGAAGAGCACTCCAGGTTCACCGTTGCGGCTGATGAAGACGTAGAAGAGACCAAACGGTACAAGACTTTGGGGTTGCATTTTCTCTCCTGCGGGGCCCGATTTTGAGGTCACACTGAAGGACTGTGAAGTCAGCAGTTCGAGACCCGAGCGCTGCATGACGGGAGTGAGCTCCTGTCATCTTTCCCAGCTCCTGCCAACCTGGCAGCTCGGAAGCAAGAAATCTGCCAGTCGATAAATAGGTACCACTTCGGCAGGAAAGGTGACAGGTGTTCTGTGCATTCTGGTGTCTAGTCATGCCTGCTCGGATACGGCTGGCTTTCGAGTAAGGGAGACCTTGAACTTTCTCTAAGGGGCTAGACCTGAGTGAGAAACAAACATTCCTTTTGCCAAAATGCACAGTTAATAATTAGTTTCTTCGCCTCAAAACCCCTAAAAAATTCCTGTTTAACTCCAGCACGCCTGTTACAACCCGTGTCATAGATTTGCACCCACCTTTTCTTTAATTAAAGAAGGCAACGATGACGAAGGTTCTGCTTTTGTGCTTCTGTACGCTTGGCTTTACCAAATTCTCCCCCGTGGAAAATGGGGTTTGGGTTCCCTGGTTTGGAGACGCAAATGACCTTTTGTGTGTCCCAGGTTTTTATCTGCAGAGACAAGCAAGAGGAGGAGAGAAACCTAGATCTGACCTTTTGCCCCCCCCCTTGACCTTCCCCTTCTTTTCAGGCCTTCCGGAAGGTCCTCGGATGCCCCCAAACCGCCGGCCGCCTTTCCCCCCACCAGTGACCTGAAGTCCCCAGCAGGTTTCCGCCTTGGCTTGGACCAAACCACCAGCCCGTCTCCTGCCTTCGGCACTTCTCTGCTCGTCCCGGAATCGGCTCCTGCCCCGGCCCAACGGCCCTCCAAGGCGCCGCCTTCCTCTCACAGCAGACCCCCTGCCCCGAAACCCAGGGGGGCTAGAGAAGAGGGGTCGGAGAGCGACCCCGAGGGTCCCGTGGCCACCCAGATGCTTTCCTTCATTATGGACGACCCGGACTTTGAAAGCGAAGAGGACTTTGACAGCCGGCAAAAGAGAAGCGTGAGTCCCTCCTCTTCTGTCCTGCTGGCGAAAGGCAGCCTGTTTGAGGGTCAGGGGACACCCCCCCCAGGGGGGGGGGGAAATAAGCCCCTTTTGTCTGCCCTAAAAGATATAAAGCAGGAGTTCTCAACCGCTTCTTTTGGGGGCCGGACAGCCATTTTGCCCTTCCTCCACCACATGGCACTTCTGGGGGTGGTGGAGGCGGTGGGGCCCCCCAAATGAAAGGGTGCTGTGGGCCACATCCGGCCCACAGGTTGAGAATCCCTGATGTAAAGGGTTCGGAGTTTTTCATAAGGCCAGGGTTTTGATGGATACAAAATGCCCAGATGGGTCTGTGATTTTGTGGGTGGGTGTTTTACCTGCGCAGGGTAGTCATCTCCTGAGAGAGACATCATCTGCTCTCTCCCGTCTCCCTCCCTCAACGGTTCTGGTCCTGCCCCAAGGCGAGGAAGAGGAAGGGTTTCGGGGACGGGGGGGGGGGTGCATTGCAGAAGGGCAGAGCCCGGGTGGTCCTTTGGGAAGAAATCCTTTGACAGACACACAGAGAGAGCTTCTCCCCCCACCCACTGCCACATGGCACGGGCCACGTGTGCCCGTTGGGCAGATTGCAAAGCGGCGGGAGGTTCTGTCCGAAGTGGAAACCCCGTCCCGGGCTGTGGAAAAGTGGGTCAGGCAGAGTTTCAGCGGACGGCTCAATATCTGATGCTTCCCGAGAGAGAGAGAGAGAAGGAGGGCGGACAGCCAGCGATGCCTGCATAAGCCTGACGTGGTGGGCAGCCGGGTGGGTGGTCCTCTCAGGTGGTGGTGGTGGGACTTGGGTTGGGTGTCTGATTCGCATGGAGGGCTGTGTTTGAAGCAGCCATATATATGGTGCTCCCTCCCATAAGCATCTCAGAACAGCAGCCCTGAAAGCCTTTCTAGGGCTTGGCAGAAGTCCTCCCAATGATACACAGACTGGGAAAGACCCCCACCCCCCCACCCCAAGATAATGGTGGTTGTTTCTCCCAGTAGGGACACATCTCTCCTTCTTGGAGAGAGAGAGAAATTTCCTCTTTGAATAGATGACGAATTCACAAAGCCTGCAGCCCTTCTGGCTGTAATATCTGGGGAGATTTAGTTCGTTTGGTTTCATGTCCGAGATTACTCTGGGTTGAAAGGATTTTTTTTGCAGGGGATGCCCAAATGAGGCTCCTTTCATGTCCCCCATCGTACAGCTCTCAGGGAATCAAACCCGTGTTTCCGGTCTCCAAGCCTAGTGCCTTAACCACTACCCCGCCGGGAGATTTAGTGAAAGGAAGGGAAAGAGAGAAAGAAAGAATAGAATAGAAAGAAGGAGCAGAGGAGGCCTATTTACAATCTCTGGCTGCTTCTGCCTCCAACCCTGTAACTCAACCCTCCAGTTTCCCCACACCTAGGGGATGGTGGGAGTTGTAGTCTCAAAAGGAATCTGTCCAAAGGAATGTCTTTCTGGTGGGTGTCTGTTCGAGTCCCCGGAGGCTTCCTGACTGGCCTGACTCTTGCCCGTATCCTTCTCTCCTTTAGGATGAGTTCCCAGCGCGAGAGGATCTCCCCGACATCATCTCTGACGACGATGAAGAAGAAGAAGAAGCAGAAGCCCCTTCCTTGGGGGTGCCCTCGCAGCCTTCGCAGCCCCCCAAGCCCACGATCCCCTCCTTCAAGCCCAAGAACCCCTCGGACCTCTTTGGGCTGGGCTGGGAGGAGCCGGGCCCCAAAGAGAGCAGCAACGGGGGGGAAGGTGAGTTGGGGGGCAAAAGAGGGATGGGTGGTGGCCTCCTGTCTATTCTGTCCAACCTGCAGGCTTGCCAGCCTTCGAGCCCCACAGGGTTCTTCTCCGGAGCCCCAGGATACAAAGGGAGGGAAGCGAGAGAGAGAGACGCTGGCCAAACTCACGTGGGGTTTTTCCTCCTCCTCCTCCTCCTCTTGCAGAGAAAGAAAAGCAGCCCAAGAAGAAGAAGAAGAAGAAGAATAACAAAGAGGTAAACAACACCATTTGCTTCACAAGCGTCCTCTATTCTGTCTACATCTCACACATTCTCTGGTCAACTCCACAAAGCATACAGCGCTCCCCCTTCACGGCCCACCTTATAAGCTTCGCAACATCCTTGCCGAGTGGGCCATCTGGAGAACGAGAGTGGCCGGCCCGAGTCACTGGGGTGAGGCCAGGAGCAGACCTTAGAGCAGGGATTCTCAACCTGCAGCCTGTGGGCCAGATGTGGCCCATGGTGCCATTTCATGTGGGGGGGGGCACTGCCTCCACCACACCAGGAAGCCCCATGTGGTGAAGGGCAAAATGGCCGTCTGGCCCCTGAAGCTGTTTGAAGGGGGCGTGACCTGGCCCCTGGCTTTAAAAGGCTGAGGACTCCTGCCTTAGAGAGAGATGGAGATTGGAAGAGGGGAATCCTTGACTAACCCCAACGTCTGAGTGTCAGGGCAACAAATCTTGTCCTTTGAGGAAGGGCACCCATTCTCTGGCTTCATTTTGGGGGGATTGACCCTCTGGGATTTTAAGCCTGGCCTTCCTTTGATGCCTAATTTCACAGCCCCCCCCTCCCGCCTTTCCACATCCATGGCTTCCTTTCAGCGCTACTTAAGGGCTTTCCCACTCTTCACCTCTTTCTGGCCTAAGTTTCATGGTTTGGGGCGAGGCGGGGGGGCTCAAATCTCGGCCTTTCCTCCTCCCTGCGTGCAAAACCTTTTTCAAAAGCAGTGCCTGCTTGCCCTCGGAAACAGCCCAGCCATCCATAAAGGGCCGAATGTAGCATAAAACAGCCCACCCACCCCCTCTTCAAAGCAACGAGAGCGGCCGAAAATAGAGCCGAGGAGAGAAAGGCCAGTTGCGCGCCCCCCTCCCCAGGGCAGGAAGGAGAATGAGAGAGAAAGGCGTCATTGCACAAACCCACTGACCGTGTAAAGAGCTCACGTGCACGGCCAGTGAGCCGGCCTGAAAAGGGACACTGTGGTAGCGCCCAAGCTTTGACTGAACCCGCCATCCTGGAAATTAGTGTGCCGTGAGCATTCATTTCATCCCTCCTGGAGGTGTGTGGTTTTTTGTTTTTTGGGGGGGGAGTCCACGTCTTGAATTTCCCCAGGTGCCCGGACTTCATACCTGGAGTCTTTCTTGCAGTCTGAAAATATAGATTTCCCCCTAAAACAACCCTCAAGACGCACACATGCGCACACAGTCTTTGCTTGGGTGCTGTGGCTTCGTGGCTTGTACACGGCCGGTGTCTCTTTCCGGATCCTGACACACCAGATCCCGAGCCCACAGGGCGTTCTGCGACAGAATCCCTGATTTGGAAGAAAGGGGGGCTGGGGAGTCCCCTGAGGTCATCCATCCCAACCCCCAGCGCTCAAGGCAGGAATCCCAGTCAAAGCAGGTCTGATGGTGGGTTGTCTTAATTCTCCCTGGAAGGCGTCTTAGTATTGGGGAGCGCATGGGTTCCGCTGTCGTACTGCTCTAACCGTTAAGAAGTATTTCCCGATACTCAGCCTAGATTTCTGGCTTCCTGTAGTACCTCCTGCAGCGATGGGTCCCGGCTTTCCTTCCGGCTAGCAGACTGGGTAGTTGGCAACCCGGCGGAGGTTGAGGGCTACCCCAGGGCCTGCTGGGATTTGTTGGAAAGACCCCCCCCCCCTTCTGAGAGGCAGCAAATTTGGCCCCATTGAGGTCTAGGGCAATAAAGCAACAAACAGGAGCAATTATGCTTCGACATCTGCCCCATAGAAGCACCTAGTGCTGGGCAGTTCACCAGGGAATTGGTATTTTTTTGCTCTTAACATGCAGGGGACTGGGAAGGATGGGAAAGGCCGAGTCAACCTTGAGCCTCCGTCAGGATCAAACTCACAACACTTTGGCTGAAGGGCAGCCGCTTCAGCCCCTGTTCATGGCTCTCTGAGGACAGGTGGCTTGCCTGTAACTCTTCTTCGTGGTCCCCTGTGAATCCACACGGATGGGGTTTGCGGCGCCTGTGCGCAGTAAACCCCATTCGTGTGGATTCACATGAAGAAGAGCTTGATTGAGCGTAAGGGGGCAGAAATAGACATTAGCGGTGCTGAGGACTCTGTTTTCCCGACCTCGGAAGGATGGAAGAGAAGAGTCAAGCTTGAGGACCTGCCGGGATCAAATCCACAACATTTTGGCTGCAGTGCCGCAGTTTTAACCCCTGTGGCACCAGTCCACCCCCTTCCCAGTTTTAATGGTCTGCTGCCTCTTTCCCAACAAATACTCCCCCCCCCCCAAAAAAAAATTCTCCTTTTCGTGCAGGAGGAAGAGAAGGCCAAGAAGAAGCACAGGCCGAAGAAGCCCAAGGAGAACGGAGGCCCCCAGGAGGAAGAGGAGGCCACGGAAGAGGAGGGGAAGAAGAAGAAGCCGCGGAAGAAGCGGAGGAGCAAGGACAACCCCATGGACGAACTGGAGGCCTTCTTGGGCGGGGGGGCCGTGGCGGGGCCCCCCAGCAAGCAACAAGGGGGGGAAGAGTATGAGGAACTGTAGACCCACACCCACCCACCCTCGGCTCTGTCCTGCCGTAGCCTGGTTGCTCTTGTGGGGGACTCAAAAGGGGTGGGTGGGGGGGCTTCCTCTGCCTCCTCCAGGACTGCTTGCACCCCCCCCCCCAAAAAAAAGACTGGCCGGAGGTTCCCCAAAAGTCGGGAGAATCCGGCCCAACCATCATCACTCCAGAACTTGGGGTCAGCGTCTCGGCTGTTTGGACACCCGCCAGAACCCCACTCCTGGATCAATCCCCAGAGGAGGGGGGGGAGCCGGCCGCCCTCCCCACAGAATCCGGACCAGGCAGAGCGGTTACCGTGGGGTGTCGTCGCTGCTTTTTCTGCCCCCCTCCAAAATCCTCTCCCTGGAATGGATGGATCTGTGCTATTTTTCTACCAGAGAACCCCTTTATGGACTGTCTGCTCCTCCCCGTGGGGGAGTTTTGGGGCAAGAGGGGGGGGGGCATTAAAGTTGGGGTTCAGCAAAGGGGGAGGGTCAGAGTGTTCCCCTCCCTCCCTCCATCCCTGTGGGGTTTGAGGGAGAGAAAACCCTTTGCTTTTGCACAGCCATGGGCACCACCAGGAAAGCCATCTTGAGGCTCCAACGCCCCCCCCCCCGGGGGGCATCATTTTGGGGGTGCTGCCCCTGAGAAAGATTTGAGGTGCTGAGAGAAGCCAGAGAGGAAGGACCGAGGGGGGGCGGGCGGGGGAGAGACTCTGGTTTCCTTTGCTGGGGCTCTTCTGCTTTCTCCTCCACCCCCCTCTAAACGGCTGCATGTTTGGTGGCCCTGCATCAGCTCCTGGCTCCCTTCCAGGTTGGCTTGCATTGCTGTGCCTCCCTTCCTTCACACTCCTCTCTTTCCAGGAAAACTGGGTGTAGCCAGTTGGTGTCGGGGCCATCTTCTCTTCTATTTTCCTTTTCTTACAATCATCATCCCTCCTTCCCTCCCTCCCTCCCTCCCTCTCTTTCTTTCTTCTATTCCTTCCTTCCACATCCCTCCAGCCCTCCTTCCTTTCTTGAAGCCAGTCTTATCTTGGGGAGGGAGGGGGGGGTATCCTCTTTTCTGGCCCCCCTCCCGCCCCCCATCTCCATCAAGGGGGCTTTCCTTTCTTCTGCATCTCCCTCTTCCTGCACAGACACATCCATCATCTCAGGTCCTTGGGTCCATGGCCCCTTCCCTCCTCCGGCCTCTGGTCAACCACTGTGCTGGCCGCCAGGGCAGAGGGGGGGGGGTCAAGGGGAATGGGGGGGGGGCTTCTCCTTCCCTCCTCCCTCCAAAGGCTTCTGGGGGTCTTTTTCCCCCTTCCCTTTTCACCACCTTTTCCTTTCTTATTTTGTTTTTTGGGGAGGGGGGATGAAAGGAAGGGGGATACCCCCCCTCAAACCCCCTACCTACACCCCAGTAATGCAGCCCTCCATTCCAACTTATAAAACTCTCGGTTGTACGACGACGACTCCGCCTGTGGTTTCATTTATGGGTTTGGACTTCACCGGTGGAACTCACGGCCACCAGAGGCAGGAAATGGGGTCTCTCTCCTCGTTTTAGCTGAACAAGAAACGGTGTGTGGGTGTGTGCTGGTTGGCCACTGGAAGAGCCACACTAATAATAATAATAATAATAATAATAATAATAATAATAATAATAATAATAATAATAATAATAATTATTATTATTATTATTATTATTATTATTATTATTATTATTATTATTATTATTATTATTATTATTATTATTATTATCTGATCCAGATTGGAGTTTAAGGAAGGCTCCCCAAGCCCAAGACTTTGGACGTTCGTCAACCAAGGGACGTCTAGAAGCATTAAAACTGGCGGGAGGGGTACCTAAGGGTCATCTAACCCACCCCCTGCCAAGGAGGGGAGGGGTGACGCAAACTGGGGTACCAAGAGTTGGGTTTGGAAGAGAAGGCCCCCCCATGACCCCTTGACCCAAAGGGAGCCAGGACAAGGTGGACAGTGACCCCCGCAAGTGGCCTGCTCTTCCTCTGGCCATTTGTGCAGCCCAAAGGCACCTTTATTTGCCCCCCCCCGCATAGAGGAGGCGTCCAGCGGTCAGTTGGGCACCTGCCTCGGGTCCCCCCCCCCCCAAAAAAACTTGGCTGTCCTTTTGGAGAAGGTGAGACACCAGACCCTGGTCAGTGGATGCAGCAAGGTGGAAATCCAACGGGACCCAAGGAACATGTGGCCATGCGTGTCCTTTGCCAAGGGGCAGAAGCACCCTGGCAAGGAGAAGACTATGGCAACCCACCCTGGGGGGGGGGGCTGCCTTTTGAGAGGGACTTTCTTTCCCTTTTGCTCTCCTTTCTGGCTTGCATTTCTTCCTGGATATTAATGAATCGATTAATCCGAATGGTAGTGCCACCTCCACCCCTAGCTGGGTGGGCACGGGGGGGGGTGGGGGGTGGCAGCAGTGGGGGGGGGGCGTTTGGTGCCAGGCTTGGTGGGCAAAGCCACCCAAACCCAGGTGGTGGTGGTGGTGGAAAGATGCGTCATCTTGCTCAGCCATGCCAAACCAGGCTGGCATCATCATCCTCATCATCCTGACTCCCCACCCACCCACCCACCCCGCAGGATGGACTCCCTCTCTCCCCACCAGCAGGCTTTGGGGAAAGAGTTCCGTTTGGGCTTTCCGTATCCGCCTCCAGAGAGCGCTGGCTGCACCGGGCGGATTCCTACCTGCGGGCGAGGCGGCGGCCCCTTTAAGGAGGGAAGGGAGCCCATCCTCCGCCAGGCGGCGCTGCCGAGCGATGGACCGGACCGAGGGACTCCTTTTCGCGCTGGTCGCGGAGCAGGTGCGGGAAGAAACGGAGCCCCGGGCTGGGGGCAGAAGGGGGGGGGGTCAGGATGGAGAGGTAACTGGGGGGGGGGGCTTGCAAAGAGGGAGGGGGCGCCCCCTTTTCCCGGCGGGGGGGTTTGGAGGAGGAGAACCTTGGAAAGACCCCCCCATCCATTCTCCCCCTCCCTTTTGCAGTGGGGGGGATCCCCTGCTTGGTCTGCAGCCCCCCCTCTTTTTAGTGGGGGGGCTTCTCCAGGCGTGACGTCGTGCAAATGGTGAGTGTCAACCCCCCCCCTTCCCGTGTCCTTGGCCCATATCCCCCCCCCCTGCATCATCATCAGCATCATCAGGTCTGAATCGGTTCCCCCCCCCACACACTACAAAAAAAGGGGGGAGCGCACCTTCTTTGCACCCCCACCCCTTTTGCAAAGTCTTTGCTCAATAGGATGGGGAAATGGTGGGTTTAGAAATGAGGGAGGGGCCGGGGGGGGAGATGAAGGATGCCTTGGGAATTGGGGGGGTCGGGATGATGATGATGATGATGATGCAGAAAACGCCCCCCCTGCAAAGGCAGGAGCCCCCCCCCCCAAAGCATGAAGATCCCCTCTTTTCCGCTGCACCCGTTGCTTAGCAATTCTGCCTTTTCATTATTATTATTATTATTATTGGGGGGGGTTGCTTTTGCACATCTGAAGCTGAAACATTGTAGCCCCAAACCTCCCATTCTTAACTCTCCCCCCCCCCCTCTCTAGGGACCCGTGTGCGCTTGCCTCTGAGGGTGTGCAGAGTGCTTTCCCACCCTCTCTCCCAAGGGGCTGCACCCTGGGCCAGAATCAATGTTGAAAAGGGGGGGTGGGTGGGGGGCAAAGCATCCTCTCCCCCCCCCCCCCACATTGGTCTTAACTGAGGAGAGGAATATGTTTTAGGAGTACAACATCCCTTCAGAGTAGGCCGAGGGGTGGGGGGTCAGTGCCTGTTTGAACCTCCTCCCTATTGAACCTGGGGGGGGGGGGCAGAAGGCCCATTCTGGCCCCCCACCCCATAGCAAGTTAG
Source organism: Bradypodion pumilum (assembly GCA_035047305.1). NCBI lineage: Eukaryota > Metazoa > Chordata > Lepidosauria > Squamata > Chamaeleonidae > Bradypodion > Bradypodion pumilum. Next base: position 10,193,763 of record JAWDJD010000015.1, read on the forward strand.
GAATGTTAAGTATGTGTGTGTGTGTTGATGCATGCATTTGTGGGGAACCATGGCAACCGTGGGCACCCATTTTTACCCCTGGATCTCCTCCGCCAGGGTGGGGCACGGCTTTTTTTTTGGGGGGGGGCTGCTACCCTTCCTGCTCCAGTGTTTTGGGGTGGGGGGGGAAACCGGTCTCCCCCCCCCTTTGCCCAGGAGAGGCGGCTGAATCCCAGCGGTTGCTGGGGTGTCCTGGCAGGTTGCCGGGGTCGGATTGGAGCTGATGGCCAATTAAAATGGACAACTGACCTTTTGCACTGGCCAAGAGAAAGAGGACCGGGACTACATTTCCCATGGTCCTCCGGCTGGGGCAGATGGGAGTCAAAGTCCAGCCTCTATTCCACTGCTCTTGGCTGTCGCAAGACCAGGCCCTGTCCTTTGGCGTGGGTTGAGCTGGCTTACAGCTCCGAGAGTGCTCTGTGTATGCTCAGAGGGACATTCCCCCCACTTCCAAGCTGCAACGAGACATCCCAACCCTTGACATGGCTGGGTCTCCACTCCAAGAAGCCCCACAGTTCAAGGTTGGGGATTCTGGGTTCCGGAGTTGGGCAGCTATGAAGAGAATTGGGGTGGGGTGGGGTGGGGTGGGGTGGGGTGGAGGCTTATTGGGGGGTGGGAGTGTGGGGGATCCCTGATCTAACCAGGCTTTCTGGGTCTCTTCAGAGCCCCTGTGGTCAGGAGGGGTCCGAGAGGGCGTCCGATGGAGGCTTGGCTTCTGTCCAGAATGGCTCTTTCAAACCAGGTAGGCAGTGGACCCTTCCCACGTGGATTTTGGGGTGGGGGCTTTCTTGGGGTTCCTTCCATGCCCCCCCTTCATGTTAATGGTGGTCTTCGAGGGGAACTCTTTCCCAGCCACCTACAGAGACTTCTGCCCTCTTTATTTCCCCGCAGAGGTTCGGAGAGAAACCCGGTCCGCTCTTCCCACCACTTCCCTGCTTTGGTCCCTGAGATGATGTGAAGCGGATCCAGAGGGAGGGAGACGGAGGGGGGGGGACGGCAGAGCGCTGGCTTTTAAGATGACCCGAACAGACCCTCCTGACCTCCGGCTATCAGCAGCGTACCAGGAGATCCCGGCCTCCCCCTTCGCCTCCCCCCTTCGTCAGCCCGCCAGGCCATGCGAGGCCCCCATGTCTTCGGCCCACGAAACCCAGCGAGCCCAGCCCTTCCACAAGCGCCACTGCCGCAGCTTCGACTTCCTGGAGTCCCTCGACGAACCGCTGTCCCCCACTCCGGCCATGGAGCGGTATGCCCGACGACCCCCCACCCCTGAGCCCACTGCGGCCCCCGGGGGACGGAAGCCGTACGCCCGGGCCTCAGCCGTGGAGGAGTACGTGGGCAAGGCCCGTTTGCACGTCAGGGAGAAGCCGGCAGAGCCCCCACCGCAGGGGGAACCAAAACGGCGGGCGCGATCCAAAAGCGCTCCCCGGGTCAAGTCCACCTTCGTCCCTGTAGCCTCGGCCTCTCCACCGGCCCCCACCCGGCGTGGACGGGAGCCCCACCGGGTTTCGCGGGAGCATGAGTCGGCTGAGCCCTCCCCACGCCGAGAGAGCAGTTACGGTAGCGGCGCTGCCACCACCCGGGTCCTGATGAGCGAGGTCCACCCCATCAAGCTCCAGCCGCAGCGCTCAGGCGGCAGCCGAATCTCCCCGCTTTGCGTGACCGGCGGGCACTGCTACGAGGAGGCCCCTACCCTGCTGCCCCCGCCCGCCAGCATCCACGTGAAGCGCCGGGTGGACATCAAGCCCGATGAGGCCACGGTGATGCATGCGGCACGCAGTGCCAGGGCCTCCCATGGCCATGGGGAGAACCCCTCTTCTGCTTGGACTCGGACTCCTCCAGGCACCGCACGGGGCTTGACCGTGCCCAGCAGCCGGCAGGTGTCCATGTCTCGGACGCCCACCCCCAGTGACACCTACATCGGGGAGAACCGGGGGCTGCCGCCATATCCGGGCGAGCTCTACGACGGAGGTGTCACTGTGTCGGAAGGCGGCTGCGTCCCTTACGCCTCCTCATATGTGCCGACAAAGTTCTTCTACACAGAGGAGCCGGGTGGCTACCCCTTGAAAGGGTCCAGCTACGAGGGGTACCCCCCACTCTACAGGGGTCCTGTCTTCCAACCCCAACCTTTCTACGCCGAAGAGGCTGCACCTAACACTTTCCACCCACTCCCCAGCCGGACATTTGTGGTGGAGGATCCCAGGGCAGCTTATCCTATCCGGGAGGCCCCTGCACGGACCTACTACACGGACGACTCCCATCACTACACCCCACGCTCGGCTCCTATCAAGGCGGTATACACCGACGACCCCCGGGCCTACCACCCGCCCGTAGCTTCCAACCCCCGGGTTTTCTACGCTGAAGATTACGGGAAGTACCACGAGCGGGAAGCCATGACCCGGACCTATCCGCACACCCGTGCACCTCCTCCCCCTGTTCAGTTCAACGACTGGTATGGCCCTGACCGGGCAGCCTTGACCTACCAGACCTGGCAGATGTCCCGCTATCCTCCGGAGCCGCCAGGCCCACGCACGATGATTGCTTCTTGGCACGCTAACTACACTGGCAGCCCTCCCCGGCTGGGCACCGACACGCGGCACTACTCCAAGTCCTGGGACAACATCCTGACCCCGCAGCCGCGCCGAGACGACCCTCTGCTGCGCGGGCGCAGCTACGAGAACCTCTTGTCCCGGGATCTGCACCGTGCCTTATCCCCTGAAGACCGCCGTCCGCCTGTCGTGGTGAACCTCTCCACTTCCCCCAAGCGCTACGCCGCCCTCTCACTCTCGGAGAACTCCCTCTTCGAGAAAGTCCACTCGGACGGAGGGCGGCATGGCTGGTTCGTCACGCCCGAAATCACCATCACCGACAATGACATCCGTGCCAACGGGGGCGGCCGGAACGAGCGCCGTTCAGCTAGCTGGGACATACTGGATTCGGGCGACGGGCGAGGCAAGGTGTGCGTCCCGCCCATGCGCCCCTACGTCCCGGATCCTGGGGGCCGAGAGAGCCGCCAGCGCAGCTTGGAGCAGCTGGACGAACTCATTACAGATCTGGTCATTGACTACAAACCCCCCTCCGTTTGCTCGGTGAGCGAGGTGAGCAACCTCGCCGACCAGCTCCGCCGGCTGATAAGCGATGGCATGGCCTTCCCGGCAAAAGTGGCGGAGCCCTGGAAAGCGCCGCCACCGGAATCACGACCCACCAAGGAGCAGCCGGTCCACAGCGCCTTCCACGCAGAGCTGCGCAAGGACCAGGGCCGGCACCCCGCCGAGGTCCCCGTGGTGGCAGCCCCCTCAGAGAAAGCCCCAGAGGACTGTTCGCCTGACCTGAGCGCGGACGAAGACGATGTGATGATGTGCTCCAACGCCCGGTGCCGCCGGACAGAGACCATGTTCAACGCCTGCCTTTACTTCAAGTCCTGCCACTCGTGCTACACCTACTACTGCTCCCGCCACTGCCGCCGCGAAGACTGGGACGTCCACAAGGAGAGCTGCGTCTACGGCCGCATCGGCAGCACCTGCCGCCATGTCCTCCAGTTCTGCCGTGAGAATGGCGAGGTCCACAAGGCCTTCTCTCGCATCGCCAAGGTGGGTTTCCTCTCCCGGGGCCGGGGGGTGCTTTTCCTGGGGTTCCCCAACGCCGGCTCGGCCGAGAACTTCCTCCAGTTCGGCCTGGAGAGCCTCCTGATGTCGCCCACGTACCTGTCGCTGCGGGAACTGGACAGCTACTCGGACAACCTGGGCGATTACGCCCGAGAGCTGCGGGAGGCCGGCCTACAGTACGACCCGGGCGAGTGCTTCTTGCTGAATGTGACCGTGGCCGTGGGGCAGAAGGTCCCCGAGAGACCCTCCCCGAAGGTGCCTGTGCCCACCGTCCGCAAGTACGCCAAGGTGGCGTTGGCCTCGGCCAGCCCGGAGAAGAAGATCTTGAAGAAAGAGCGGGAGATGGAGACCCTGATCTTGACTCCCCCACCGGGCACGGCCGACCTGGACAAAGACGGGGAGGAGGGGCGCAAGGCCCGTGAGGTCTGCTTCATCCACATCCAGCGGGAGCTGCGCATCCGGGGCGTCTTCCTCCGCCACGAGTTCCCCAAGGTCTACGAGCAGCTCTGCGCCTTCGTGGAGAACAACCACCGCTTCACCCCCACCACCATCTACCCCATCGACAAGCGGACTGGCAAGCAGTTCATGTGCATGATCATGGCCGCCTCCGAGCCCCGGACCCTGGACTGGGTGGCCAGTCCCAACCTCCTGGATGACCTGATGTGACCCTTGGCCCTCCCGGTGTCCTGCCAGGGGTCAGCGGCCTCTTTCTCCACCTTCCCAACACACCCGCCGTGAGCCTGGGTTCTCTGTGGGGGCGAAAAGGTGCTCCACTTGCTTTCTGGAAACTTCATAGCTTCAAGAACCGAGACCCCCCAGCCCCATTTTGAGAATGTGTTTCTGGGATTTCAAAACACCCAGTTAAAAAAAGATTCCCACTCACCCACCCACCCCAAACCCACAATGCAGGCTTTGCTTAACTACTTCCAAGCCTGGTTTTTCTCCCCACATTCCCCATCTCCCCAAAACCCAGAGGAGCTCTTTTGGGGGAACATTGATGCACGTTGGGCTGTTCTTGGCATGGGAGATTAGAGGGGAGGAATTGGGGGGTGGGGGTGGGAGTGGATTTTAGTTTTAGTAACTCAACCATAACTCAACTGTTCAAAGACTCTGGGGTGGAAACCTGAATTTACATTTGCTGTGCATGGATCTGATGTTGGGTCCAGCATCAGTGAGAAAGGCCAGATTTTGGCTTCTGGACATGCAAAGAGCTGCACCAAACCTGGAGATGCCAAAAGGAGAGAGAGAAAAATCTGATTTTATTGTTACTATTATTATTTATTGAGAATAAGAAGCCCCTGAATGTCCACTCCTGGTTCTGATGCCTTGGGGTTGTGGGGTTGCGGTGGGGTTGCGGTGGGGAGGCTGTAAAGTCCCCTCTCCCCATAGAATTTATGCTGTTGTGTTTGCACTTTCTTGATCCTCTTTCATTGTTCCCGGAGGGAATCCCGCTGACCGTAGGAGATTGGTGGCGCTTGGGGTTCAAATGTGATGACTGAAGAATCAGAATTGCTGGCACTTTTTTTCCTGGGGAGAGAGGAATTTGCAAAGCACAAACTGGGACGTTTGCACAGGGAGTCTAGTTTGGGCTACAAGACCGGGGGTGGGGGTGGGGGGAGCATGGGACTTGTAGTAAAAAGAGAGAGAGAAAGAGGGACTTTGCAAAGTTTGGTATGGCATGTAAAGGTGGATTGGTATCAAAGGAAAAAAATTAGTATGTGGTTGATGTTTAGCGCTTGTGTTGCGAGAGGAGGAATGGCTTGTTTTTCCTTTGTCACCTTTTCGGGTCAGGTCAGACGCCGCCCTTCGCACAAAGAGAGCACACCCCAAGTGTATTTGGCTCTTGGGACATGGGCAGTTTTTTTGTGCAAAGCAATCAGAATGCAAATTCAATCCCAACAGTTTTAAGTTCCAAAACAGCTGGTCGAGGTCGTCCTTGTTCGAAAGCAAGTCGTATCCAACTCTAGTGTTCAGTGCTCATCTCTGTTTCACAGCCAAAGATCAAGCGCTGTCTGCGAATGTCTCCGTGGGCATGTGGCAGGCATGCCTCAACACGGAACGCTGTTTACCTTTCCCATCGAAGTGGCACCTATTGATCTCCTTGCAATGTCTTGCTTTCGAACTAGGTTGGCAGGAGCTGAGACAGAGGATGGGCACTCACTCCGTCTTGCAGCACTCGGGGAATCAAACTCCGACCTTCGAGCCCAGCGTCTTTGCCACTCGAGCCACCGCTGGCTAAATTGACAAGCTCTTGGGACAATCAGACTGCCTTTTGACACTTGAGGGCTTGCCACACCTGCGTGCTCTGTCTTACCTGGTTCTTTGTCTGCACAATGACCCTTAGGAGGGCCAGCTGACCCTGTTTCTCTTTCTTGTGACCGGTAGGAGCGGACAGAGGCTCTCTTCCAGTTTTTTCAAATTGTTTCTTATTTGAAAGGCCTTATTTTTACCTCCAGCATTTGAGCCAATTTCCCTTCCACCCAAGCAAGGGGTTCCCCCCATCACCACCACTCATAGCTCTTCCAGTCCCTTCCTCCCACCAGTGGTTGTCCGCTGCCTTCTCTATTTATTATCACACATACACACACACCCCACGGAAGAACTTTGCCAATGCAAGAGTGGTTGGTTGGATACATGCATGTTTGATATATTTAATTATTATTATAATTATTATTTTTTAGTTAGAAAGGCAAGGGAGGGGGGAATTCTCCCCTGGGATTCAACACCACTTTCTCTTCTATGGGTCAGATTTTAGGATTGCATTTTTCTCACTTTGCCAATGTCTGCGTCTGCTGGTTTTCCATGGCACAACTACTCTGAAGATGGAGTCTATATACAATATATATATATATATATATATATATATATATATATATATATATATATATATATATATATATATATATATATATATATATATATATATATATATATATATATATATATATATATATATATATATATATATATATATATATATATATATATATATATATATATATATATATATATATATATATATATATATATAAAAAAATGAGGAAAACGCTCCTTTGAATAAATATAAGATATAACCTGAATGTGGCAGCCTTTATATGTGTTTGGTTTGTGTTCATGGCTCTTGTTTCCAACACACACACACACAAATGGCAATTTCTGCCATTCCAGTATGTGAATACTGTAGTTCATACACTTAAATACTGTAGGTAAAGGTTTTCCCTTGCACGAAAGCCAGTCGTATCCGACTCTAGGGTTCAGTGCTCATCTCTGTTTCAAAGCCAAAGAGCCAGCGTTGTCTGCTTCTGCAGACATTTCCGTGGTCATGTGGCAGGCATGACTAGACACCAGGGCTCACGGAACGCTGTTACCTTTCCCACCGAAGTGGTCCCTGTTTATCTCCTTGCTTCCGAACTGCTAGGTTGGCAGGAGCCTGGGACAAAAGACAGGAGCTCATTTCCGTCCTGCAGTGCTCGGGAATCGAACTGCTGACTTTCCGCCTCCCAGTCAGCGTCTTATCCACTTGAGCCACTGTGTATATTGGTTTGTCGGCAAACTGTCTTTTCTCCTTTAAGGGCGCCTCCCCTTTAAAAGCGCCTGTTTCCCAATTGGCTGGATTGGTCAGGGGCTCGCCTGGGGCTAAGAGGGTTCGGCTATCCCCGCCTCCTTGAGTGACGTAGATGAGAATGACTCCGTGATTGGACAATTTGTTTACTCCCGCCTCCTCCAGGCCTCTCAACTGGCAACCGAGGAGGGTTCGCTTTTGCCGCTATTAAGCGAGCGGAGGAGGAGGGCGGAGCTAGAGGCGTGCCCAATGGGCGAAGACGTCACGTGCTCCCTGACGCGCGCAGCGATTGGCCCGCGCGGCGGCGAGGCGTGGCTTATTTGGTGCGCGGCTCAGTCGAGTCTTTTCCTCCCCTCAGTCGCTGCCGGGCGTGGTCCGCGCGGAGCAGCCATGGCGGGAGGGACGGGCGAAGGCCTGAGCCGCGTCCCGGACGTGGATATCGACTCGGACGGCGTCTTCAAATACGTCCTTATCCGCGTCACGTCGGGAGGGGCGGGGCCCGGCAAGGACGTCGTGCGCGGTTACGCATGGGCCGAGTATCACGGTAAGTGAGGGGGCGGGGGCTGTGATTGGCTGGAGGAGGAGGGCACGTGACCAGTGGGCGGGGCTAGGTTTGCTCTTCTCTCTCCCCCCCCCTCTGTGTGTTACCTGAGCATAGCAGGTAGACGCAGGACTGCCCCAATAGTGTGTGCCCCCGTGGCCGTATGAATGGGTTTCTGGAGGGATAAAGTTGTTCGAAAGCAAGGCATTGCAAGTAGATAAACAGGGACCACTTGGGTGGGAAAGGTAACAACGCTCCGTGCGCCCTGGTGTTCTATCATGCCTGCCACATGACCCACAGAAACCTCTGCAGAAGCAGACACAGCGCTGGCTCTTCGGCTTTGAAACAGAGATGAGCACTGCACCCTAGAGTCGGATACGACTGGCATTCCGAGCAAGGGGAAACCTTTACCTTTAAGACCCTTGTGCCTCTTTGAGATTATAATTTTATTTATTTATTTATTACATTTATACCACGCTCATCTAGGAGGTTTTCCTACTCTGGGGCGGCTCACAACACAAAACTCACACATTAAGAACATAAGAACATAAGAACAGCCTTGCTGGAACAGGCCACAGCCCATCCAGTCCAGCATTCTGTCTCACACAGTGGCTCACCATTTCCTTCAGGGTATTCCCAAGCAGATGCCTTCACCTGCTTAGGATCCCCTGGAAATGGCATTTATTGAGAGAGATCCTGCCTATCTCTTCAACCCGGAGGTTGTCCTTAGGTATCCATATAGTTATAGCCATGGATACCCTTGTCCTCCATGAACTTGTCTAATCCTTTCTTGAAGCTGTCAAGACTGACAGCTGTCACCACTTCTTCTGGCAGGGAGTTCCATAGACCAGGGATCCTCTGGGTGAAAAAGTACTTTCTCTTATTTGTTTGAGAACTAGCACCCAAAAGTTTCATGGAGTGTCCCCTAGTTCTAGTGTTGTGCAATAGGGAAAACAGTTTTCCCTTATCTACTTTGTCCACACCGTGCATGATTTTATAAACTTCAACCAGGTCACCTCTTAGACGTCGTCGTTCAAGAGTAAAGAGACCCAACCGTTGCAGCCTCAGATGGTAAGGAAGGTGTTCCAGTCTCCTCATCCTTCTGGTTGCCCTCCTCTGTACCATAACATCCTTCTGGAGGTATGGCGACCAGAACTGTGCACAGTATTCCAGATGGGGCCTCACCATAGAGTTATAAAGAGGCAAAATGACACTTGCGGACTTATTTTCTATACCCTTCCTAATGATCCTTAGCACTGAGTTTGCTTTCTTTCACTGCCACACTTGTTAAAACAATTGCATCTCTCTCTCCTTGGGGATTTTATCCCATTTTTATCCTGACTTTCCGCTCCTAACTCTGAACCCATGTCTGCCTCCCCAGCTGACATTTACGACAAAGTGGCGGAGGAGCTGGAGAAGCAAGGCTTCCAGTGCCGGTGCTCGGGGGGTGGCCGGATCTCCCACCAGAGCGGAGCCAAGAAGATCCACGTGTACGGCTACTCTGTGGTAAGGAAGGGCATGAGGAGGAGGAGGAGGAGCGCCTTTGCAGGTGTTGCACAAGATCCCCTGCACCGATGGTATAACGAGGACATGGTTTCTCTCCCACCCACCACCCACCCCGTTTGCAGGGCTTTGGCCGAGCAAAACACTCCATCGCCACTGAGAAGCTGAAAGCCAGGTATCCAGATTACCAGGTGACCTGGTCGGATGACGGGTATTGACAGCCATGGACTCTGCCCCTGGACGGACTCTCAGGGGTCCTGGCTTTTGCTGCCTCCCGTCACACCAGGCCATTCACGAACTCAGACCCGGGATGGAAATTGGGTCAATTTGCATGATAAGATGGCGTTCTTTGTGTGTGTGCTCTGTATCGGCTTCTGGCTGAGCGTCATAAACTTGAGTGTTGGCACAGAGGAATAAATTATGCTTGGCATCGCTTGGGTGGTTCATGTGTGTTCCAGATGTGGCACGTCAGGGGTATCTTTCCAGCCCAGAAAGCTTTTGATGGGGGTCAGCGAGGCTGGGAATGGGGCAAGGGGTGGTTTAAGGTCCCCTGGTATCTAGGGGTTTTCATCATCCAAGATGGCTGGGGAACTGAAAAGCCTAAAAGCATGAATGGCAGCTTTAAAAATAACAGTCCGTCGGGACTGACGCTTTGTTCATTCATTACAGTTTGAATACAGACATAGTGAAGTTCAAAGCAAGCCCGCTAAAACCAAGTTACTCTTAGTATTAGAGGGCTAGCTGGTTTCATTGTACTGGGACAGTTCAGAGCAGATCCTGGCCGTGTGATAGATTGTGCAAAGATGCGTTTTTAAAAGTGGAAAGCAGCTGAAGACTTAACTGTTGTGTTCCTACAGATCCGCAGTGGCAAACCTTGGCACTCCAGCTGTTCTTGGACTTCAGTTCCCAGAAGCCCCGATCAGCAGGAGTGCTGACTTGGCTCCTGGGAATTGAAGTCCAAGAACACCCCGAGTGCCAAAGGTTGGCCACCACTGCTATAGATGCTGTTCCCGGGTTTCAATATTTCTCTCTGTGTCTCATTCTGAGCTTCAGGAAGCCAGGGGAAACCAGTCAGGAGGGAGCGAAGATATGTGTCCACAGATAGGATAAAGCAGTGGTTCCCACTGTGAGGCCCATGCCCCACAGAGGGACTCCAATTACCAGATGCCTCTGTCAGTACATTGGCTGATGAGTGCTTTGCAGTATTGATTTAGGCTGCTGGGAATTGAAGTCCCAGAAACCAAAGGTTGGGAAACACTGCTCTGTGAATCCACACGAATGGGTTTACTGCACGTATGCTCAGTAAACCCATTTGTGTGGATTCACAGAGCGCTGTTTCCCAACCTTTGGTTCTTAGACTTCAAATCCCAGCAGCCTATGCCAGTCTATTGGCTGATCAGTGCTTTGGGGAATTGAAGTCCAAAAAGCAAAGGTTGGAAAAAACTGATCTAAGGAAAAGTAAAAGTCACCCTTGCTCGAAAGCCAGTCATATCCAACTCTAGGGTTCAGTGCTCATCTCTGTATATAAGCCGAAGAGCCAGCACTGTCTGCTTCTGCAGACGTTTCCGTGGTCATGTGGCAGGCATGACTAGACACTGGAGCGCACAGAACGCTGTTGACCTTTCCCACCGAAGTGGTCCCTATTTATCAGCTTGAAATGTCTTGCTTTCAAACTGCTAGGTTGGCAGGAGCCGGGACAGAGACTGGGGAGCTCATTCCGCCGTGCAGTACTCGGGAATCGAACTGCTGACCTGCCAACCTTCCAGTCAGCATCTTAGCCACGTGAGCCTCCGCAGTCCCAGCTGGTCTAAAAGCTTCCAGCAAAACCCAGATCTTCTCTTGCCTCCACTGCACATTTATGGCTTGATTGCCCAGAGACAAAAGTCCAAGGCTATTTCAGGAGTGGAAAGGAAGGCTGGATTTCTTGGGCTCAAGATTAATCGACACCCCCACAGGGGGAAAGATTTTGCAACCTCTTGTCCAGTCGGTCTCCGGATGTCTTTTTTTAAACAAACGCCCCATTGCCAAAGTCTCTGGAAGTGGAAGAAATCCCGCTGTGGTGGGATGAAAGGAGGCGTTCTGCATTTCGATGGGGAAACCTCCATACAAGGAAGGAGAGAAATTGTGCATTGTGCTACTCCAGACCCAAAGGTGCTCCCAAGGCAGGGCAAGTAAAGTTATCGAAGCAACGTTGAGTCAGGAATGCTGGGATTGTCTTGAAACGGTCTCTCCCTCCATTCTTGGTCATCCCTGCCCCTTCTTGGTGCTGAGGGCTCTGTCCGCCCTACCTGTATTTATTTATCCACCCCACCCCACCCACCGTGACCCCTCTGCACCCCCCCCCCCCGACTGTGTTCAGAGCTGGGCCCAAGAGCCTCCTTGCCCCAGGTGAGGCCATCCTCCCGGAGGCACAGGTGATAAGCAAGGTTGAAGTCCAGGGTGCAGCGTCACGGGCCGAAAGCGGCCCTTCCCTCCTCGAGAGTGGATTCCTCTGGCAGATGGACACGGCTCTCGCCCACCCAGGATGTCGGGGTCCCGGCTGCTTTGGGGGCTGATGCTTCTGGAGGCACTGGCAGGTAAGCGCTCAGGAAATTCCACTCGGGGGAATTATCACCTCCTCAGATCCCCGAAATAATGTGTCGGCCGGGAAAGATGAGGGTCTCTTTGTGCCCAAAACATTGCTCTTCTGGAGGTTTGCGTGTCTTTGCTGCTTCTGTGGGGGGAAAAGATCTCAAACTGCAGGTAGACGGAGAGGAAACTTCATGGCTGCTGAGTTTTGGCCTCTCTTACCTAGCATTTTCCCAGGTGTCTACCCTTGGATTGTCCTGGGGCTTTTAATCTAATTTGCCAAAGGAGCCCTGGTGGTGCAGCGGTTTTAAAAAAATGGCTGTATGGCAGCCCAAATGTTAGTTCGATCCTAATGGGGATCAAGGTTGACTCAGCCTTTCCCGTCTTCTGAGGCTGGGGAAACGAGTACCCAGAATGATAGGGGCAAAATGCAAATTAACTTGTGGACGGCTAACCGCTGTGGGGGCTGTATAGATGTGTAATTGCTAATTGATCCATCTAGTGGCAATTCTAATCCACTTTAGGCGGCCTCTTTCTGCCTAACCCATCCTGGAGGGCTGTTGTAAGAACAGAGGTGGAAACTATGGGGAAGGTTGGTTTTGGATTCCAGCTCCCATTCTTCCTCCTCCACTGGCTGATGGGTACTATGGTCCAGCATCACCTTTGGGCGTATGTCGTCCTAAGCAACATGGCAGAAGAGAGCGTTAGGTTTTTTATTTCTCTCTATTGCCTTGCCAACAGGGTTTCTATGTGTGTGTGTAAAATATGTGACTTTTTAATGTATGAGTTTTGTGTTGTTAGCCCCCGCAGAGTAGGAAAATCTCCTAGATGGGTGGGGTATCAATGCAATAAGTAAGTAAATAAATGAAATTATCCATCCCTTTGGGGGTCCCCCCCCCCATCCCCGCTCTTTCTAGCTGGGCCTCTCTTTTTCATCCGGGCAGCGCTTGTGAACCGGTGTGGAAGCACAAGCACATGTGACTTCGTCTGCGACTGCTGGGACTGTTCAGATGAAAACCAGTGCGGTGAGTCCTCCCTCTGCCTGTGCCTGGTGGGTGTGTTGGGGAGGAAGAGATACCCTTCGGGTGAAGCAGCCACTCCTTCTGGGTCTGCCCTTGCCCTTCCTGGCCTGTTTCCAGCCGACGTTGGCTTCCTTTCCAGGCTACCAAAAGGAATCGGGGTCTCTGGGGACCTCGTTCACCTGTGACTTCGAAGGCACCTCCTGCGGCTGGGAGGACGTCAGCACCACGGCCTTCCGATGGTCTCCCACCTTGGCCAGCATCTCGACGTGGGGCACGAAGCCCCCCTTCGACCATACACAGGGAACAGATGGGGGTGAGCCTGTGGATTTCCCATGGGGTGGGGACTCTAGAATTGACCCCCGGCCCCAATACCTGTATCCCCTTTTACTCTAGTCATCACCAGCCACCCACCTCTGTGCTCATGGCTTTCTGACAGGTTGGTACATGAGCACCACAAACCGGAAAGTCAAGCCTTCCGCCACAGCCCAGCTCAGGTCCCCAGCGATGAGGGAAGCGGCTGCCACCTGCGAGATCCGAGCTTGGTATCACCTGTCGGGGACAGGTAGGTGTCCAGGTGCACCAGGTTCCATAACAGAAACCGGTTGGAAGCCGGGGTGGGTGGGTGGGTTGGATTTCCATCCCGGTTGGGGTGCAGGTTCTTGGATTGATTAAAAGCAAAGCAGCCACACTTCTATACTGGCCCCATATAAGCACTTAGTGTTTACTTAGGGCTGTGATGGCAAATCTTGGCACTCTGGGTGTTCTTGGACTTCAATTCCCAGGAACCCAAGTCCCTGTGAATCCACACGGATGGGATAACTGCGTGGATGCAGTAAACCCATCTGTGTGGATTCACAGAGTTTTGGGCTTCTGGGAACTGAAGTCCATGAACACCCGGAGTGCCAAGGTTCACCATCATGGACTTAGGGTTTACTGTGCATCACAAGGGCCCACAAAGAAGAACTTGATAGAGTGCAGGGGCAGAGATAGACATTGTAGACAGCCCGTAATTAAAACATTGATACATTTAACAAGGATTAGCAATAGCAAAATCCCACCTGTCTACTGCCCAATAGCCCTTAGTGCACTCTCTAGGCAGTTTGAAAGTTAATTAGCATTTGGCCCCAATTAACATGCTGGGGACTCATTTAACCGACCTTAGAAGGAGCCTGAATCAACCTTGAGCCCTGATTAGGATGGAACTCACAATCTTTTGGGTTGCAGCCCAGCAGTTTGACCCCTGCACCACCAAGGCTGATAGGGTGTAACAGATTTGGGTTGTTCTGTCACTACAGGGCTCAACGCCACCCACCAGCCTGCTTTGTCCTTGGAGCTGAGCTTTGGCAGCAGCACCGTCACTGTGTGGAGGAGCGCACTGACCAGCAGCCACCCTTGGCGAGAGCTAGTGGCCTACACGGGCCGGATCCCGGGAACTTTCCAGGTATAGCCGGGCCTCCGACCCAGTCCTGTCTAACTTTTCTTAGAAAGGAGTTAATTCCGCGTTGCAATCGCTTTTAGCCGCCACAGATTTAAAACAGGTCATTTTAATTACCAGAAGGCTGAGCTGTGCTCTTCTGACGCGCTGGCCTTTGCTATCGCCATTTTCACCCTTCTTGAGCCACACCATAAGTTTAAGACACTTTTAAACTGTTGGTTTTGTGAATAAGGTTTATGGTGGCTTAGGGCAGTGATGGCCGACCTTGGCACTCCAGGTGTTCTTGGACTTCAATTCTCAGAAGCCCAAGTCAGCACTCCTGTTGATCATGGCTTCTGAGAGTTGAAGTCCAAGAACGCCTAGAGTGCCAAGGTTGGCCATAACGGGCTTAGAGGTTAAGATGCTGAACTTGACGCCTGGAAGGTCAGCAGTTTGAGACCCAAGTGCTGCGTGACGGAGTGAGCTCCTGTCATCTGTCCCCAGCTCTTGCAAACCTAGCAGTTCAAAAGCAAGATGCTGCAAGTAGGTAAATAGGTACCACTTCGGTGTGGAAGGTAACAGCGTGCCAGTGTCTAGTCATGCTTGCCACATGTCTGTGGCTCTTTGGCGGTAAACAGAGATGGGCACTGAACCCTAAAGTCAGACACGACCGGCTGATATCTCTCTCTCTCTGTCTTTATAGGTGACCTTCTCAGCCACACAAAACTTTTCTCAGACGCTACAGCTCGCCCTGGATGACGTGGAGTTCAGGAACTGCGGCCGGCCACGTAAGGCCACGTTTGCTCACCCATCAACCCCTTGACTTTCTGCAAGAGCCACAGAACGGGTGGAGGCGGGAAGGAAGAAAGGGAAAGGAATTCCCTACCTCCGTGATGGCCAACCTTGGCACTCCAGCTGTTCTTGGACTTCAATTCCCAGAAGCCCAAGTCCCTGTGAATCCACATGCAGTAAACCCATCTGTGTGGATTCACAGAGACTTGAGCTTCTGGGAATTGAAGTCCAAGAACACCCATTTGTGTGGATTCACAGGGACTTGGGTTTCTGGGAATTGAAGTCCAAAAACACCCATTTATGTGGATTTACAGAGACTTGGGCTTCTGGGAATTGAAGTCCAAGAACACCTGGAGAGCCAGGGTCTGCCATCAATGCCTTAACCCGGTGGTGGCCAACTTTGGCTCTCCAGGTGTTCTTGAACTTTAATTCCCAGAAGTCCTGATCGTTGGTGGTGCTGACTTGGGCTTCTGGGAATTGAAGTCCAGTAACAGCTGGAGTGCCAAAGTCCGCCACCAGTGCCCTAGCCTTTGTAGCAGGCGATCAGTCTCCTCTTGTGGCTTCCAGCTGTGGTTCAAATAGGATCTCCGTTACATCCACGACAAGGCAGACCCTTTTCCCTCTGCCCTGTCTGGGAATCTTTGACTTCTTCCTCTCTGCTGAACCTTTAGGCCACTTTTTGTGATGCGCTCGGCCTTTTTATTCTCTCCAACCCCCTGGTCTCACGCAGGGGCCCAAACCTGTGGGCCGGCCGAGCGCCTGTGCCAGCAGGGCGGGTGTGTCACCCCAGATCGGTGGTGCGACGGAACCGAAGACTGCTGGGATGGAGAAGACGAGATGGCCTCCAACTGCAGTGAGTCCTGTGGACGGCGATGCAGGTGGCCGTTCATGCAATCAAAGTCATCCAAGTGGATTCTTTTCTTGGGGGCTCCTTGCTTTTGCAGAGGGTTGGAGGGGGTCCTTGAAACTGCCAGCCCCCAAGATAACTATAAATCAGAGGTGTGGGTGCGTTATCCAGAATGGGCTGCTGCACCCCTTGACCAAACCCCATGAAATTCGGCATACACGTACCCTCCGCACATGAGCAGATCACTGTCGGGGTCTCGAAGCCCGGACGGGGGGGGTGCCCCCTAAATTGATCTGCAAAGGGGGGTATATTCGACAGGAGGGTTTGTGTCTGCCCCAGTGCTAGGCCAACCGGGGGGGGGGGATTGTGATGTCATCGCCGAGCATACATCACAGGCCCACTCCTGGCCAGTGGGTTTCCCGGACAACACTGGCACTCAGTCGGGTTGGGACCACCCGGGCAAAGCCGGGCACCCCTTCTAGTTGTAGCAATAGAACTGCCTTTCCATTCCCTTCCCTTTCTCTTTCTCTCTCTCTCTCTCCACAGCCTCGTTCAGTGCCTGCTCCTTCGAAGAGGGCTGGTGCGGGTGGGAGCCCCTTCCTAACCAGACCCTGTCCTGGATAAACAGCTCCAGCCTTTTGGGGCCTCTGCCCCACGACTGGCCCACCCGGGACCACACCACCAACAGCCAGGCAGGTGGGTTTCGGGGGGGGGGGAGTGTGTCAGGGGAAGCCCACAGTCTGGGAGAAGAGCCAGCGATGTCTGGGCCTGCAGAGGTTTCCGTGGTCTCCTGGTAGGCACGGTTATACTTCACAGGCGCATTTTACTTCCGCTTCCGGGAGCAACAAGGGTGGTCCGGGACAGATTAATTGACGTTGGGGGCCGGATCCAGCCCACAGGCACCCCTGCTCTAGAAGGGAAGGTCTTTCCTGGTCAAACCTCTCCTGGGTTTGGGGTTTTCTTTCATGTCACCCAGGCTTCTTCGTCTACCTCGACCACCGGCTCCAAGGGGGGAAAGCCTGGATGGTCAGTCCGGCTCTGAGAACCAGCGAGGACGGATCCTGCCACGTAGGTATCCCTGGGCTTTCCTTGTCTCGTCTAAGATGCTCCTGTGGCGGCGGCCACTATAATCCACCCAAGCAGTTGGGAACACTGTTTACCTTTCCCACCGAACTGGTCCCTATTTGTCTGCTTGCAATGTCTTGCTTTCGAGCTACTAGGTTGGCAGGAGCTGGGACAGATGATGGGCGCTCACTCTGTCATGCAGTACCCGGGAGTCGAACTCCGATCTTACAGTCGTCGAGCTCAGTGTCTTAACCACTTGAGCCACCACTGTCCCTTGGTAGCAACCGCAAACCCTCTGTCTGAAATGAGGTCCAGAAACTTATTTCAGAGCACCAGTGTCAGGGTTACGGGATAAGTAGTCCAAAAGAACAACTTTGCTAGACCTGCCTAAATTGTAAGGCACAATCTAGTCCTCCCCTCCGCTGGGCTACCTGTCTTTGACCTGCTGAATAGTTTGGATTCCCAAATTCCCTTCATTCCCTGGTTGTGGGTCCTGACAGCCGTCCAACCAGGGCTTCTGGGGTCCAAACCTCTGACTCCCTGGCTTGACTATCTCTCCCTGCTGCCCGGGTCTCGCTCACTCTTGGGCTGGCTTTCTCTTCCAGCTGGTCTTCTACCTCCACCTCCGTTCCTCCGGCAGCCTGAACATCTATTCCCATGCCAAAGGAACCCTGACTCTCCTCCGGAGTCGATCCGGAGACTTGGGGGGCTACTGGTTCCGTGAGAAAGTGGATTTCCACGTGGCGGAGATGTTCCAGGTAGGCCACGGCAGGGCTGGTGGGGTGGAAGAGGAGGGAATTTTTTCTGGCGACTGGAGGTCTCTAATGCCACTCTTAAGCATGTGTGCAGAGACTTAGGAACTACATTTCCCATGATCCCTCAGTCAGTGAGGGAGGGGAAGGCTGCCTAAGGTGCTCTGGGAGTTGTATTCCTTTTGCCCCAAACTAGGGAGGGAAAGAGGTGTGGGATTTTTTTAAAAACAGCCTCCTTTTCTTTTACAAATGGCAGCCACCAATTAGCACAGGGATTCTCAACCTGCAGCCCATGGGCCGAATGCAGCCCGCAGCACCATTTCATGTGGCCCACCACCACCTCCACCACACCAGGAAGTGCCATGTGGTGGAGGAAGAGCAAAATGGCCGTCCGGCCCCCAAAGCTGTCTGAGAGAGCGTGACCCGGCTCCCTGAGCTTAATAAGGTTGAGAACGCCTGAGTTAGCAGAATAAGTTACTTTTTCGGGGTGTGATTCCCCAGGACGACTCCAGGGTGATGAGGGCAGAGGGGACGTTTTAGCCCCAAGAGTCCATTTTCCCAAGCTTTGTTTGGGTGCCAGCTTAAAAACGCACCCCTTGGGCAGGGTTTAAAGGCACAGGAGCGCCGTGGGACAGACAGTTGGCAACCACAAGGACAGCAAGAGCTAGGTAGCCTCCCACCCCAACCCCCCACCCCTCTTTGTTACCTCTTCTGAGTGGGCTTCCTTTGTGGCCCCAGATTGTCCTGGAGGGAACGGTCATTGCAGGACACCCGGGGAGCATCGCGCTTGACGACCTCATCTTGTCTCCTGGCTGCTTGGCCCAAAGCGGTGAGTGGCCAGAGGATCACCAGTGTGGCACCAGGGCGCTTTGTGGTTAAGGCGCTGCGCTTGATGACCAGAAGGTCGGCAGGTCAGCAGTTCGAGACTTGAGTCCTTTCGTCCGTCCCGTCGTCTGTCCCAGCTCCTGCCAACCTAGCAGTTCAAAGAGCAAGTAGATAAATAGGTACTGCTTCGGCAGGAAAAGTAACAGCGTTCCGGCATCTAGTCATGCCTGCCAGGTGACTAGGGAAATGTCTTCCCTTTAGAGTCAGATACGACTGGTTTTCCTACAAGAGAGACCTTGACATTTAGGAACAAGTCACGCCAACACCTGGAGGTGCCTGGAATCCTTCCTTAGTCTAAACCTGGGATTCTCAACCTGTGGCTCATGGGCCAGATGTGACCTACTGCACCATTTCATGTGGACTCCCCACACCCGGAAGTGCCATGTGGTGGAGGAAGGGCGAAATGGCCATCCTGCCCACGAAGCTGTCTAAGGGGTTGTGGCCCGGCCCCCCGGCTTCAAAAGGTTGAGAACTCCTGGTCTAAACTGGGTTTCCAGATGTGAAAGCAGCTGCTTCCAAGCCCAGCTTCTGGGAAACGGCTCCTCCTGTCTTTCATTTTAAATATCCCATTTCCCTTTCCTTGGTCTCATCCAGGCAACATTCCTGCCTTCCTCCCTCTGGAGCTGGACGCCCCCCTGGCCTCCTGCGGCCAAGATGAGTTCGCCTGCCAGGACGGGACGGGCTGCGTCGGCTCCGATCTGGTCTGTGACTTCAAGGCCGACTGCACGGACATCTCCGACGAGGCAGATTGCGGTATAAACACAGAGGGTCATGTTCCTCCCCTCCCACATACACACTCTTACACAGCAAGTGAGACGGTCTGAACCCCGGGTTAAAACTACTAGCCCAAAGGCTGTGAGTTCTATCCTGACGGGGGCTCAAAGTTGACTCAGCTTCTTCCATCTTTCCGAGGTCCATTAAATGAGTCACGAGCAGGGCAAAATGCTAATTAACTAGTGACCCGCCCAGAGAGCGCACTAAGCCTTGCCTGGGGTGGTTAGAGAAGCGCGGTTGCTATTGCTAGATCTTTGTTAAATAGAACAACGTTCTAATTATGGGCTGACTGGGAGGGGGCAGGTCAGCAGTTCGATTCCCGAGTCCTGCACGATGGGATGAGCGCCCGGCTCCTGCCACTCTAGTGGTTCGAAAGCAGGAAATTGCAAGTAGATAAATAGGGACTGCTTCGGTGGGAAAGGTCAACAGCGTTCCATCTAGTCACATGTCCACGGAAACATCTGCAAACGCAGACAGTGCTGGCTCTTTGGCTATGAACGGAGATGAGCACTGAACCCTAGAGTCAGATACGACTTGCTTTCGAGTAAGGGTGACCCTTTTACCTTTACCTGCAATGTCTATTTCTGTCCCTACACTCTGTCAAGTTGTTTCGTGGCCCCCTGTGAATCCACACAGATGGTTGTACGTGGAGTAAACCCATTGGTGTGGATTCACATGGGACCATGAAGAAGAAGAAGAACCTGTCCTTACCAGTCCCCCCCACCCACTCTCTGGGGCAGTAGAGAAGCCTCTTCTGCTTTGCTTTTTTCCCCCTCCAGGAACGACCACTTCCACAAGCGGCGCGGGAGGCTGGACAGACCTCAGCGTGGGGCGGCTGCAGTGGACGGTCCAAAACACCAGTGGCCAGCTGAGATCGGCAGGTAAGGGCATGGCAGTGGCTTGGCGCATGGTGGGTGGAGGAAGGAGCTCTCCACTCCAATGTTTCCCAACCTTGGGGGTTTTGGACTACAATCTCCAGAAGCCTCAGTCAGTTTCCCCAAAGCCCTGACCGGCCAATGGACTGACTGAGGCCTCTGGGAATTGATGTCTCCCTGTGGGGCCTGGGAACCCACGTTCCTAGTCTAGTTGGTGCCCCCCCCCCCAATGACGGGGATCCCTCCGGCTTGGTGGTCTCAGTTCTCTGTTCTTGAGTGCCCTTTCCTCTCCTTCCTTAGGGATTTCCCTTGCCCTGCAGGAAGGCCCAGGGCAGATGTTGTCCATGGCCAGGGCTGCCACACCGGCCATGGGACCTTCCGGCCTGGCCTGTGTTGTGGAGATGAACTTCACCACTGTTCCTCAAGGTAGCCCCACCTCACCAGCCCTTGACTTTGGGGTCCCCCCCGCCCCCTTTGCCTTCTCTTTCACTCTTTCTGCTTCGGTTCAGTGGGGCCTGATGGCGGACAACAAGACACATTGTGTGAACATGGAGAAATACAGAATCCATTGGCTCGTTTATCGCCAGCCAGTGATGCCAGAGACATGCACTGATGAGGACTTAAGTTTGGCCAAGGCCAAAGCTAAGAAAGTGGCTTCATTTGGGCAGTCCAGGGTTTGGTCCGGACACGAAAGACGTAGACTGTTTCTGGCTGCTGCTTCCGTTAGACCCACCGGGTTGGTATTGGACATGAACAGGGCCCTTGTGCGGGAATGAGTGTCAGATTAACGCTGGCTGAGCAACAACCCACCTTGGACTCTTCTGTGGCTTGGTCCTCGCTCTTTTGCATCCTCTCTCTCTTGAGCCTGGCCCACCTCGCAGGGCTGTGGCGTCAGTGAATGGGGGAGGAGAGAAGTCCCGTGGAAGGCAGGGAGTGGGACGTCACATAGGTGCAACAGGGGCAGCTCAGGCCAGGCAAGGGGGTCTCAAGCCGCCTCCTCCTCCTCTACAGGGTTTCTTGCCCTGGCCGTGGCAGACGCCAGCCTGGGAACCCGCCACTGGTTGTGGTACGCACTTGGGGATGACAGCGCCGTGTGGGACCACGCCAGGGTCCCCCTAGGTGCCAGAGCCAGGCCTTTCCAGGTAGGTGGGGGTCAGAGGGCAGGAGGGGCTTTTTCCTTGGGTGAAAGGTCGAATTGAGGACCCATGCCGTCTAAGGCAGAAAAGGTGAGCCCTCCAACCCTCTTCTTTCTCTTCCTCCTCCCAGAGTTTGGCTTGCCATGGTAGCCATTCTGGCTTCGGCTGTGGCTGGTTTAAGCCGCGATTGGTGGCTCAAGTGGTTAAGACGCTGAACCCGATGGCTGGAAGGTCGGAGTTCGAGACCTGAGTGCTGCACGGCGGAGGGAGTGCCCGCCTCTGTCCCAGCACCTGCCAACCTAGCTGTTCGAAAGCGAGAAACTGCAAGTAGATAAACAGGTGCCGCATTGGCAGGAAAGGTAATGGTATTCCATACACTCTGGTGTCTAGTCATACCTGCCACGGATGCCTCTTTGGCTGTAAACAATTAAAGTACATTTCCTGCACTATGCGAATGCCAAATTCCTTGGGCTTTCTCCATTTAGGTCAAGGTCAGGGCCGCCCTTGTTTGAAAGCCAGTCGTATCTGACTCTAGGATTCAGTGCTCATCTCTGTTTCATAGCCAAAGAGCCAGTGCTGTCTGCTCTGCACACGTTTCCGTGGTCCTGTGGCAGGCGTGACTAGACATGGAACGCTGTTACCTTTCCTGCCAAAGCAGTACCTATTGATCTACTTGCATTTTTTTTGCCATTTCGAACGGCTAGGTTGGCAGGAGCTGAGTCAGAGGACGGGAGCTCACATGGCCGTGCAGCACTTGGGTCTCGAACTGCCGACCTTCCAGTCTTCCAAGTTCAGTGTCTTAACCACTCGAGCCACGGCCGTCCCTTTTCTCCGTTTGCTTTAGTGCTCTCCCTCCCTGGTTATATCCACGCAACCCATCGCATGCCACAGTCAACCCACCTTTCAAATGTTCCTGCCTTTTTCCTTGGAGGCAGGAGTTTAAAAAGCCCACACCTCCTTCCCGTCCAGTTGGGCCAAGAATATAGAAAAACGAATGAGGTGCCTTTTCAAGACAGGTGGTAAATTTTAATGCTGCCTCTTTCACGGCGTAAAAGCCCTCGCGGAAGGATTTCTTCCCCGACCCCGCAAGGCAGCATCTATTCCAGAATAGTATTTCCGAGTCCCACATGGCTTCTTCTTGTCTCTTCTTTCGAAGCTTGAGCTCCTGGGCTCAGAAGATCGGAGCAGTCTCGGAGAGACCCCTCCTCTTACGGTCCACGATATCGCCTTCGTGAATTGCGACGTCAATGCCACCTTCCCCGAATCGGCAGGTAAGGTTCCCTCCATGCTCATTTTAGGGCAGGGATTCTCAACCTATGGCCCTTGGGCCAGATCCGGCTCATGACACCAACTCATCCGGCCCACGCCCTCGCTCCAGTTGCCGTTTCCACTGTCGCCGCTGCAATCCGCTTGGCTCGGCGTGTCCCTGGCGACGCTACGTAACAGGACAGATGTTGTAAGGCCCGTGGTGGTGGCAGGACCACCAGTCTGGCCTCTGAACAGTGAAGGGGTGTGAACCGGCCCATGGCTTTAAAAGGATGTGGACCCCCTGTTTTAGGGTCTGCATTGTGGAGGCCAGTCTGGGGGCTTTTCCCAACACTTCGCTAAGAAATATCTCCTCCCCCCAGTTATCAAATTGGACAGAAAAACGGTAATGGGAGAAGGGGTTAAAAAGCTGCCAGGAGAAAATGAATTGTGCAACGTAGATGTAGGAAAGTTACTTCTAAAAAGTAGTTCATTCCTTTTAAACACTTCTTTGGCCGTCTCTTAGACTGTCTGCTGCGAGTTAAGGGCCAGTGGGAAGGGTGTCAGAAGGAGGGAATTCTCGTCTAAATGGGGTGGTATATAAATATGATGGTGATAATATTAATAATAATATTAAAATAATTAATATTAATATAATTAAGATAATATAATTAATAATAAATGTCTCTAGAAATACTTTTGGGCAAGTATATCAGAGAATAAACAAAACAAAATAAAATACTGTAGCACTTTAAAGGCTGTTATGTTTCAATATGAACGACTGCTCACATTGAAATATAACAATTAGTCTTTAAAGTGCTACAGTGTTTTTGTTTTGTTTGTTCTCGGATATGCCTGAAACACAGACTAACTTAACATGGCTACTGTTGCTAAAAATAATTCAACTATCTTGGGAAAGTAAATTAGGGAAGGAACTAGACACTATCTATCACTTGTGGCATCGGCAAAGGAATTTGATCTTGGATTGCATTTGCATTTTAGACAGAATTTCAAGCTGTCTTTCCCCGGGTTTTCTTAAACTGTCCCGCCTCGCAGGGCTGTCTTGCAACTTCGAGACCGGCTGGTGTGCCTGGTTTGCGGAGCAGAACGACGGCTTTGAATGGGAACGCAGCAGTGGGGCCAGCTGGGGCCAGGACCACACGACGTCCGCAGGTAGAGAAACCCACGGCCGGGCTCCCTTGGGATTTGGGGGCAAAGCCTCAGATTTCACTCCCCTGTTCCCCCGCTGTAATAGGCTACACTGCGCAGCCAGTCTCCTGGCTTGTCATGGGAGAAATCACCTTTTTGCCAGAGCGTGGGATGATTATTGTTTTTGGACTCCATCTCCCAGAATCCCCCCGGCAACTAGCTGCATTTTCACCTTACAAACACCTTTTAAAGGCCCAGGGACATTTCACACAGATCTTATTATTGCCATCTCATTAGTTACGTTTATAATTGCGTATCTCCCTAGACAAGCGTTTCCCAAACTATGTTCTGCAGAACGCTAGTGGACTTCAATTCCCAGAAGCCTCTGTCAGTCCATTGGCTGACCAGTGCTTTTGGGGAGTTGACTGAGGCTTCTGGGAATTGAAGTTCTTGGACATCAATTCCCAAAACCCTCAGTCAGTCCGTTGGCTGACCAGTGCTTTTGGGGAATTGACTGAGGCTTCTGGGAATTGAATTCCAAAACCCAAAGGTTGGGAAAACACTGCTCTGTGAATCCATGAATGCTGACTGGGTTGATCTGTTTCTTGGGGGACGACATAATTCTCAATTTCCCTTCTTCTCCCTTTCTGTCTCAGGCTCCTTCCTTTTCGTCGACCCTTCTGCCTTCGGAGCCAACGGCTTGAGCACCCGTCTTCTTTCGTCGCCGCAAACCGCTGCTGAAACTCACACCTGCCTCTCCTTCTGGTACCGCATGGAGGGGCCACAAATCGGTAAGAGGATCCTGGTCAAAACCAGTGCAGGCTCTGGAGGTGAAAGACGGTCCAACTCTGATCTAGATGGTTGTAGTCTGTGGCGGGTGGAACCCCGGAAAACCTTAACCTCCGAGGTCAGTGATGGCGAACCCTGGCAACTCCAGGTGTTCTTGGACTTCAGTTCCCAGAAGCCCAAGTCTCTGTGAATCTACACAAATGGGTTTATACCTGGAGTATGCGTGCAGTAAAACCATTTGTGTGGATTCACAGAGACTAGGGCTTCTGGGAATTGAAGTCCAAAAACACCTGGAGCATATGCACAGTAAACCCATTCATGTGGATTCACAGACTTGGGCTTCTGGGAATTGAAGTCCAAGAACACCTGGAGCGTACGCGCAGTAAACCCATTTGTGAGGATTCACAGAGACTTGGGCTTCTGGGAATTGAAGCCCAAGAACACCTGGAGCATACGCATAGTTTCCAACCCACAGTTTCCAACCCATAGTGACTCCCATTAAAATTCCACACATACGGGAAGCAACAGGGACCTCCTCTTAGCCTTCTCCTCCTCTTCCTCCTCCTTCTCCAGGCACCCTGAGCCTCCTGGCCCAATTTCCTGGAGAACCAGAGCAACTGCTTTGGACCCAGACCGGCAGCAGCGGCTCAATTTGGCACCCGGCCTTCTCCACGATCTCCCACCAGCCCGGCCAGAGTTTCCAGGTGAGGCTGCCAGTTGGTGCTACTGGTGGTGTGTGTGTGTGATTTGCGCCCAGCCTTCCTGGTACTTTCGACCCCACATGGGCTGCAGAGAGTGAAACATACACACACACACACCATTTTGCCTTTCTGCCCAAAGGTCATCTTCGAGGCTCTCCGGAACGGCTTCCTGGGGTCGATGGCGCTGGATGACGTCTCCGTGACACCCGGATCCTGCGGCAACCAGACACGATGCTCCTTTGAGGTGGATGAGTGTGGCCTTTGGGTCAAAGACGGGCCAGCCTGGGCACAGCAGAACGGGAGCAGGGGCAGCGGGCCCTCAACGGACCATACCTTCGGCACGCCCCAAGGTAAGGCCTACCCTGGCTTCCTCTCAGCTGCCTCTCAAATCTGATGTTCGTTAAATTATTGGTAGCAGCAGCATCGCTAAGCAGGGCATGTCTGAGGCAATTTTGTGTCCGAACGCAAGTCTCCCAGTTCTCCTTCTTTTTAGCCCAGCTAACAAACACACTTGAACTAGATATTTGAGAGAAAGAAAAATAGCATTAATTCACAAAAAATGAGATCAGAAGATGCTGTGCTCTCAGGAGTCTTGATGAAGTGGGTTTAGAAAGACGTAATGCCTTTCTTCCAGCCACGTGGTCTGGAAGATGGAGGAACTCAAAAGGACATTTTTTCCTTTTGGAATGTAGAAAAGCAAGAGAGAGAAAAAGGCCAGAGCAAAATCAATGCCTTAAGACATGCAAATAGGGTCAGGTGACCCCTGAGGCAGGAAAGAACCTTTTCTTACTGTAGTTACAGACAAACCATGCAAAACAACGTCTTTTAGATCAGGGTAGTCTCTCTGGTTCTGCATGCTGGAGTTGTATTACACTACTCAACAATATTCAGGGATAGACTGCCTTTGAACGTGGAGGTTTTACTCAAGAGGAGGCGTGAATCGCTGCCGTTATTTCGGGGGAAATCAAGGGCTCTTCTTCCTCCTCCCAGGGCATTACTTCCTTCTCAACACCAGTGGCAGCGCTCTGCCAGCTGGGCGGAAAGCCACCTTACACTCCGGGATTTTCCCACCTGGTCTCCACGCCCACTGCATGATGTTTTGGTACTACCTGAGCAGCAGCGGTCCAGGTGAGTCCTGAGAATGACAGACTCGGTTTCCCTTCCTTCCTTCTTCTCTCTAATAATTATGATTCTCCAGCTTTGGCACCAGAGGCTCGCTTGCATTTGATCTGCACACCTTGAACCCTGTGGAAAAACCAGGCTCCCCCCCCCCCCAAAAAAAAAGGTTCCTCCATTTCCTTGTCAGTGCAGCCTCTGATTCTGTGGCTTTTCCCTTCCACAATAGGATCTTTACACGTTTACGTGGAGGAGGCAAGTGGGCAAAGGAAAGTGTCGACGGTGCGCTTGACGCCTGGAGAGGCCTGGCATTACACCAACACCAGCATCCGGGTTCAGGAGGACTGGCAGGTGAGCCGGTTTTAATCCCCCCCACATACACACCCACACCTCAAGTCTCCCCTAAGCTCAAGAATCCACGTTTTAAGCAGGAGAGTGCCCTGCCAAAAATGGCCATTGGATTTTGACCCCACCTGAAGCCCACCTTCCCTCCTTGCAGGTGGGGTTGGTGGTGGAAGGAGGTGACGAAGGCCCCAATTCTTACCTAGCACTTGACGACCTTCACGTACTGGAGGGGGCTTGCTCTGAACCAGGTAACGGGAATGACACACACACACACACACACACACACACACACACACACACACACACACACACACACACACACACACACACACACACACACACACACACACACACACACACCCTGAGGCAGAAAGACAGGAACCTTTCGAACTGTCATTAAAGACAAACAATGGAAAACCTCCTTTAGGTCACGCCAGTCTTTCCTGTCTCTCATGTTAACGTGTGTGTATTCACTGCATGTTGGGGTTGTTTTAGAACAGGGATGCCCAAACTTTTCGGGCCGCAGGCCGGTCAAGTGGTTCAGCAGGCTAATCACGTGGTTCAGCGGGCCAGTCAATCTGTTCTGCAACAGGATGAGATTGATTTTAAGATGCCATTTTCTCTGCTTACACCAGGGGTGCCCAAATTATGGCCTGTGGGCCAGATCCAGCCACTGACGCTAATTAATCAGCCACTGCCCTTGTTGCTCACATACGGGTGCATTTTACTGCAATGTGGGCAGCGCAGGCTGGATGACTTGGTGCTGGGAGCCGGAGCCGGCCCACAGGCACCCCTGCTGTAGAATACTCAACAGATTGGAGGCTCTAGGTTTGGGCACTCTCATTCTGACCCTTCAAGCTGGGGCGGCGGACTCAGAACTGACCTTCAGCCATGACCGATTCATCAGGATGGTCTGTGTTCTTCTGGCCCCCACAGGGTCGTGCGACTTCGAACGGAGCCCCTGCGGCTGGAGCAAACCCCCCGGAGCCTGCTACGGCTGGGACTGGAAGGAAGCGGCCACGCCATCCCAGTCTCCCTCCCCAAAGGAAGACCACACTTTGGGCAATGAAGCAGGTTGGTTAGGAGAAGTTTGGGTTTGGTCGGGAGTTTTCTAGGTTTTTGGCCTGTTTAAAAAGGAGGAAAATGAGGCTGCAAGAGACTAAAGATCTCGGATATCCTCCTAAATTGCCTTCCTTGCTTGAAATGGTCATATCTGACTCTAGGGTTTGGTGCTCATCTGTTTACAGCCCAAGTGACTACACTGTCTGTGTCAACAGATGTTTCCCTGGTCGCGTGGCAGGCATGAGTAGACACCCAGAACGCCGTTACCTTTCCTGCCAAAGTGGTCCCTATTTATCGACTTGCAAATTTCTTGCGTTGGAAGTGCTATGCTGGCAGGGCGGCGGGAACTCAGATCTGTTGTGCGGCACTTGGGTCTCGAACTGCTGACCTCCCAGCCATCATGCCCAGCGTCTTAACCACTTGAGCCACTGCGGTCCCCCTTGCTGGTCTTAGTTCTGGGTCGGTTTACCCACTCTGCTCTGCCCTCCTCCCTTCCAGGTCACTACGCCTACGTGGACGTGGCCCTGCTGGGCCTGGGGAGTCAGGCAGCCCGCCTGGCCAGCGAGCCCTTGCCCTCGACGGCTGGATCCTGCCTACGCTTCCACTACCACATGGACTTTGTGGGCCAAAGCTGTAAGTCGAGGGGGGCTCTCTGGGAAGATGATTTCCAGGTTTGAAGGACGGGGGTCCCTAAGGGTGTCTTGCTTTCCATCGCAGGGTGGCCTCTGGGTATCCAGGGATGTTAGGTGGGGCAGGAGACCCCCTGGGTCAGTGGTGGAGAACCTTAGCACTCCAGCTGTTCTTCAACTCCAATTCCCAGAAGCCCTGATCAGTCAGGAGTGCTGACTTGGGCTTCTGGGAATTGAAGTCCAAGGACACCTGGCGTGCTAAGGTTGGACATCACGGCCCTAGCTCACCCAGAGGGGCTCTCTAAGCACCAACTCTGACACATACACCCTTTCCCCTCTGTGTTGCCAGCCCAAGCAGAGCTTCGGGTGAAGCTGTCCAGCCTGCAAGGGGAGCGGACGTTGTGGCAGGCCATCGGGCACCAGAGCCGGGCCTGGAAGAAACAAAACCTTTTGGTCTCCAGTCTCACCGAGTTTCAGGTAAAACAAGCCAAGCCAAGCAATGATGCTTCTCTACCGGCCCCCGTAGAAGCGCATCGTGGCCTCTCTGGGCGGTTCACAAGGTCATTAGCCTTTTTGTCCCCATTAAACATGCTGGGGACTCCTTCAACCAACCTCTGAAGGAGGGAAGAAGCTGGGAGTCAAACTTGATTCCCATCAGGTTCAAACTCACAATGTTCTGCCTGCAGTACAGCAGTTTAATCCTTGGGCCACCAGGGCTCTGTAATACTATTAGGAGAGGTTGCTTACCTGTAACTGCTTCTTCGTGGCTCCCTGTGAACCCACACAAATGGGTTTAAAGGTAAAGGTCACCCCTGCTTGAAAGCCAGTCGTATCCGACTCTAGGGTTCAGCGCTCATCTCTGTTTCATAGCCGGAGAGCCAGCGCTGTCTGCTCCTGCAGATGTTTCCGTGGTCATGTGGCAGGCATGACTAGACACCGGAGCGCACGGAACGCTGTTTACCTTTCCCACCGAAGGGGTCTCTATTTATTGACTTGCAATTTCTTGCTTTCAAACTGCTAGGTTGGCAGGAGCTGAGGCAGAGATGGGGGCTCACTCCGTCATGCACTACCCGGGTCTCAAAGGCGAGCTCCTTAATCTTTTGTGAGCCTTGCAGGAGAGGAAGACTCCCGCTTGTGTCGATTCAGGACATCCCCTTGCTAGATGTCTTGCCTTCTCTCTCCACATCCACCCCTTCCCGACCCCAGATTGTGCTGGAAGCTACGGGTGGCGCCTGGCCGAGCTCCGAGATCATCGCTGTGGACGACATCTCTTACGCTGCCGAGCGGAGCTGTGAAGAGGCACCAGGGACCCAGGATCCAGGTAAGGGATGTGCCCTCTCCCTGCTGGCGTTCCCTGGGCACTGCCCACCAGGCTAACCAACCCGTCCTTCTGCCCCAGAGCCAGGGAGCGGTTCCGGCCACAGGCACTCTGACGCCGGGCTGGTGGCCAGCATCGTATGTTCAGCCCTGCTGGTGGTGGCCGTTGCCCTGATCGCCACCTATTGCCTGAAGAAGCGGAGCGCCCCAGGGGAACGTCTGCAGATGGAGCGCACTGCTGTCCAGGGCTTTGACAACGTCACCTTTCAAGATGTAAGTAAGGACTATGTGGGTAAAGGCCGCCCTTGTCTCGAAAGCCAGTTGTATCCCACTCTACGGTTCAGTGCTCATCTGTTTATAGCCAGTGAGCGTTTGCAGACGTTTCTGTGGACATGCGGCAGGCATGACTAGATGCTGGAGTGCACATAACGCTGTTACCTTTCCCAACAAAGTGGTACCCATTTATCTACTTGCAAATTTCTTGCTTTCCAACTGCTAGGTTGACAGGAGCTGGGGCAGAGACAGCTCGTTCCGTCCTGCAGTCCTCGGGTTTTGAACTGCTGACCTTCTGCCTCTAAGTCAGCGCCTTAACCCCTTGAGCCACTGCCACATCATGTGGGTGTATATATAGGCAGGGGGTCCACCTGTTTTGCCAATTATTCCCTTTGGTCATTTGCAGGATATAGTCATCATGCCCAACCTGCCAATTGATGGGGAAGCACAATGAGTGACTGCTTTGCTTCTGCAGCTGCTACGGCCGCCTTTGGCCACACCACCCACCCTAGGAGTGCGTCGTTTGTCCAGGTGTAACTCTTGATCCCCCCTTCGCCATGGGCTGAGACTGATGGGACCTGTGATCCAAAATAACTGGAGGGCTACAAGTCCCCCCCCCCCCCGCAAATAAAAATGAGGAAAAGGTACCAGGAAAAAATAGAAATTGCTTAATAAAGTCACCAAGGGTCAGAGTGGAAACTTTATTCTCTGCAAGTGTTTTGGGCTGGATCCAGGCTTGGGCAAAGAAAGAAAATTCTTCATGTGGTGGCGGTGGTGGGATATGGCATACGGAACTCACCACAACAAGATCTGGGGAAGGAAGCTGCGTTAAAAGAAATAACAGGGCAAAACAATCCAGGAGTCTGGCCTGTCTCTCTCCCATCATCCTCCCCCTTCCAACCGGTCTTTTGGACACTCAAATTGTGGGTTTGTCTGGCAAGCTGGGGTCCACCTTAAGCAAATTCACACCAATGACATTTTCCCTGCTTTTGGGGGGAAAATGCATTGTCGGAGACGTGTTCCAGCCGACGACAAAAATTGTGGGCAGGGACTTCTCTCTCCTTCCGTCCTGCTCTTGTGTCACATGCTCTTTAAGAGTGAACTATGCAGGGCCCAGACTTTTAAGCAAGGCAAAGCGGGGCCCCCTTCTGCCCCCAGCTGAGCCCCTCAAGAGTTTCATAGGCAACCGGAGGAAGAGAAACCTTAATTTGCGCTTAGGAAATGCACACTTTTTAAAAAGACTTGCTCCCTCGAAAGAAAACAGATGAGCACTGAACCCTAGTGTCAGATACAACTTGGCTTTCGAGCAAGGGGAACCTTTACCTTTTACCTGGGAAAGGGCCGGTTGCAACCTGGCAAGAATGAAGCACACTTATCCAAGCAGAAGCAGCCCAGAGGTCTGCTTGAAAGGGCAGCGGAAGCTCTGCTACGACGGACAGGGCAGGCGGGCCAAGAGGCCGGAAAGTACCCACAACTCTCCATCTTGAAGGGTAACAAGCTTTATTGAAGATCTCTGGAGAGCAGCTGGACATCACGGTCAAACAGAGCACGGTCAGCCTGCCCCCCACCCCCCCCCCACCTCACCCCAATTCATTCCAGGGCTGGCTGCTTTGAAGCACCCCAAGAGAAGAAAACACGTCACTTTCCTATTGACTTTTTTGTTTCAGGGGGGTATTTTGTTTTTTGCCCCAGATCAGATTCGGATAGCAGCATTTTTATTAGGTTTCAGACACCCAAATCTCCGAGGCCAAGACGGGCCCGCTGGTTTGACTGCATGGAATTCCAGAGGGTCCCTCCCCCTGCACTTAGAAGGCTAGCTGCTCGGAGACTAAAGACTTCCTGGCCGTCCAGGAGGAGAAAATGGGGAAGAAGAACGGCCAGGGCGAGACCAGTTCGGGGGCAAACTGATTTCGAGGCTTTGTCATCAGTTCCCTTTGGGGCACTTTTCGAGGGGTTTTCCGATGTCCCGGCCACGCAGCTTGAGACCTAGGAAGGGGGGGGGAGAGAGAAGGAGAACCGGTGACCTCAGGACCCAAAAGGATCCTGACCCCCCACCCCCAGGTGGACAAGACAGACAGATGGACACTCACTGATGGCTCTCTCGATTTTCCCCAACACTTGGTTGTTGGGAATGGCCCGTCCGGATTCATAGTCAGCAATGACTTGGGGTTTCTCGTTGATTTTCTAGAGACGAACACAACGGAGACACCAAAGTTTGGGAAAAGGACAAAGAAACTAAGCAGACAACTGGGGAGAGGTGCCCGAATTTTTTAAACCGTGTCAAGATGACCACTACGTGGGGGGTGGGGGGAAGAGCAATTAACAGTTCTTTACAGGCCCATAACATTTTGTGCCCTCTCTGGGCGGTTCACAAGTTAATTAGCATTTTGCCCCCATTAATATGCTGGGTCCTCTTTAGACCGACCTTGGAAGGAGGGAAGCAAGCGGAGTCAACTTTGATCCCCGTCAGGACTGAACTCACAGAGTTCTGGCTGCTGCACAATAGTTTTAACCCCCCAGGACAGGTTTCTTAACCCGTAACTGCTTCTCTTTCGTGGTCCCGTGAATCCGCTTAAACGTGCAGTAAATCCTTTTATGTGGATTCACAGAGATCATAAAGAAGAACTCGATAAGAGTGCAGGGAACAGATATCTATAGATAGCCCATAGTTAGAACGTTGTTATATTTAATAAGGCTATAGCAATTCTACTTCTATACCACCCCATAGTGCTTATTGTGCACTTTGGGAAGTTCACATATTAATTAGCATTTTGCCCCCAACATGCTTGGTCCTCATTCAACTGACTTCAGTGCCCCATCTGGCTGCAGGGCAGCAGTTTAACCCCTGCGCTACCAGGGCACGCACAGCCAAGACATGCAAATGGCACAAAGACTCCGAGGCTGGACTTCAGTCCGCCCGCCCCCCAGGCTGTTGCCCCCCAAGGCTTACCGTGGCGAGATCCTTCTGGGTCAAGCCCTTGCTCTGCCTGCCCTGCTGGATGACTTTGCCTACTTCCAGGGGGACACGGTCATGGTGCAGCTCCTCCGTCTCCCGGTCCAGCTTGGCTGTGTTCTTGGTGATCGAGTGCTGCTTATTCTGGCCCGCTGCCCCTGCCGGTAGGGTGGAAAGGCAGGAGGACGGCTTAGATGGTTGGCCTGGCACACTTTTGGAAATGCGCCCAGTTAAACTGGAATGCGAGCGGAATGGGCAACACTGGTCCTGAGTGCTCCTGACATCACCACCCTGGCCTTTAAAGGCAAGAGCCCAGCAGCCCAATGGGAGCGCTTCCTCCTTCCCCCCAGCACAGAGTTCACCCCACCCATCAGCCCAATGGGATCGTTTCCTCTCCCCAGCAGAGTTCATCCTGCCCCCTCAGCCGAATGGGAGTGCTTCCTTCCTCCCCGTTGCTGCGTTGGCACTTTGCAATAAAAAAATGTGGATTTGGGGTTGCAGTTTGGGCACTCGGTATCTTAATGGTTCGCCATCACTGTGCTAGGCATATCTTCCTTCTGTAGGAAGACTTAAGTCATTTCAACGCCTGCCCTTTGGTTTGTACCCTGCTCTAAACATCTCTAGGGCTTACCTGGCAGGACGCACCTGCTTGAAGTATAAAGTCGTAGCCATAAAAAAGCAAACACGGGCGGTGGCAAAGTCCACGAAGAAGCCTTTCCTTCCAACTCACCTGTGGATCATTTCTCTCTCACACACACGCGCACACACCTTCCCTCCCTCCCTGAGAAAGGCAGCCCGATTCCCCTCCCCTTTAAGCCAGGTGTTCCTTGGTGAACCTCCGCCCCAGCTGGGCAGGGCTCGGGCACCTACATTTCTTGGAGGTCTCCACGTCTTCTCCTCTCCGCTGAGCTGTCAGGACCGCCTGGGAAGGAAGGCAGGAAGGCCCGATGAGTTAAGTTAGGGAACATCTTGTGTCAGGACTCAGTTCTTCTGGCTGTGGCCGTCCAGGTGGGGTTTTGGGCTGCCCTGTCTCTGGACAAGCATAACTGATGGGAGGGGAGGGGAACAGACAGCACAGCAGGCACGGATGGCCGTTGAAGACATCCAACATCTGGTGTGTGTGTGTGTGTGTGTGTCCCTTGAAGACATCCAACATCTGGTGTGTGGGTGTGTGTCAGTGTCATCATTACCCCTGTAAGGGGTCATGGTACTTGTGACCTTTGCCCAGACTAGAGTGCACTAAGTGCAATGGAGAAGGGAGGGTGGGGTATAGAAGTGTAATTGCTAATTAATTGCTGCTGCTTATTATTATCATAATCATTATTATTATTAATTAAAATGTGTACTCTAATGGATTGTAGGGACACACACACACACACACACACACACCCAACCCTGGCCCCCTTGTTTCCCCCCTACACAGGGAGGAAGAGGACCCAGGCTTGGCTGCCACCAGCCTTGTGTGTTTCCATAGGTCTGAAAGGATCAAGCCAGAGTGACTCAGCCAGGGAGGGAGGGACTCCATGGCCCATCATCCCCCCTCCCCCGCCTCTTCCTGCTGACAGTCCCACAGACGCAGGTGTGGGGAGTATGGGTCTTGCAATCTCTCCTTCAACCAAACTGGCCTCCTTCCTTCTCCCATTTGGTGGTGGTGGTGGTGAGGGAAGGGAGGGACTACATATCCCATCATCACCCCATTGGGGGGAACTAAGGAGAGAAGGCGGGGCTTAAGCGAATGGGCGGGGCTCTCTTTAGATAGAGAGGGAACTTGTGGGGGGCTTTTATTTCCTTAACTCCCCCCTAAAAAGAAGGCGTGGCCAGGACCCGCGCATGCGCGCTCTGAGGCCGCCTCACCTGCTTGGACTTGGCCTGGGCCGCGCTGGGGCCCTTCTTGCGTAGCACCGTCACGGTGTCCCAGTCGCTCTCCGCCATGGCTGCTGCTGGTATGTCGTTGTCGTCGTTTCCTCCTCCTCGTCTTCCGCGGCCGCCCCTTTCCTGCCTGCTCTGCCTCCGCAATATAGGCCGTTCCCCTTCGCCGCCCCTCAAGGAGAGGAGGGGAGCGCTGCCATTGGTTCTCTGGAACGCCGCTCCTAGGACCTCCTTATGTGATTGGTTAGTCGTGCTACGGCGCCGCCTTTCGCCCCGTCCCGTTTCCCCTCCTCTCCAGTGTCGTCATAACGGTATTAAACGCCCCCTGAACGGAGGCGGTCCTAGCTAAGCAGCGATAGGGCTGTCCTCGCGCCCGTCAAGCCTCCCTTTGTTTTAATTGGTTGGCATAAAAGACGTCAGTTTGGAATCACTCTTGCAAGCGAAGGCTAGGACAGGTCGAAGGCGCGATATTATAGGTTAGCCTTCACGCCAATCAAGGGAGTTCGGCTCTTTTAATTTGTCGGCTCTTTTAATTTAACAAGCGTAAAAGATGGCGTAGCGCTCCGCCTCCTGCGATTGTAAATAGTAAAGTGCGATGAGGGCAATGAAGCGGTTGAAGAGCGAGGATGTCCGCGCATGCGCACGGCAACCTTCCTTGCGGGGGCGGGGCTTAAAGTGTCAGACTAAATAAAATAAAATATATAAAATGGAACATTTTCAGAGAGAAAATATATTACGAAGTTACCATTATTTTCTTAAGGAAAAAAAAAGATGAACAATTAAGATTTAATGTAATTTTATTCACATTTAGCAATGGATATAAACAGAAAATGAGGTGTTTTTTTAATGGACATTTATTTATTTATTTATTTATTAAATTAACAGGATAGGATGAATTAAGATCCAAAATTGTGAGGTAGCTTTTATTACCTCTGCATGTTAATTCTAAGAAGGAATAGAAAGGATGAAACAGACGTCAAAATGTTTAAGGTTTAGTAAATGCCACCTGGTTTAATTTTGAGATGAAATATGAAACATACAGAAAATAAACTGTACAGGTGTTTAATTTCCAGGTGGACCAAGGCCTTTATAGGTCAACACTTTTGGGACGTTTATTTTTAAGATAACTCACTACAAGGGGGTGCCAAAGTCTGGAGGAGGATTTATCACAACTCCCATCACCCTTCACTGTTGGCTGGGGATGATGGGAGCTGCAGCGTCCAGGAAGCCCTACATCACCCCACTCCCTGGCTTGGCAGGTGAGCTTCAGGTGGGTGCAGAATCCGGGCAGCCCAAGTCACGGGCGCTCAGAGTTGTCTGGTTAAAAAAAGCCTCAACATGTCTTATTGCTAAGGAGAGGGTTCAAATCCCACCTAGAATATAGGTGGGGAGCGTCCCAGGGAGGTCCCTAATGTCCCCAGGTGTTGCCTAACTATACATCTTGCAGGTAAGCCTCCATCAGCTTAATACAAGAGCATCAGTCACTAGCAAGCAAGACCAAGGGGAAATATTTCACATTCTCCTTCGTATAGTTTGTGAATCCACACTCATGGGGTTATGCGCCTGCGCAGAACAGCCGATCGGAGGCTTGAAAAGCTATTGGTCAAAAGTTTTGGCGGTAAGACCGCCCACCGTACCGCCCACCCTGAGGCGCCCGCGCGCCATTTTACCTCAGTTCTCTTCTTTCCGCCGTAGCAGCAGGACGATCGTTGAGAGCTTCCTCAATTTTTTCGCCCTTCTGAGGGAAAGTCTTTTTGGCAAATCTCAATTTTTCTCGGTGATCTTGTCCTCCGGGCAGGATCGCCACCCCGGCTCTGTCTCTTCTCTTGAGTGGATTCAGTAGCCAATTTTTCGCATCGATCACCGTCTCCCCCCTCAAGGGGGTGGCGGCTGGTCGGCCCTTCGGGGTACTCGTCTCCAGAAACTTCCACTGGAAGAATTTTTTCCGCGGTTGATGGCTGCAGCGTTTAAACAGTGCACGGCTTGCCTTAAGAAGTTTCCGGCTTCCGACGGACACAGCCTGTGCCTCTTTTGTTTGGGAGAGTCGCATCAGAGCCAGTCTTGCCCGCATTGCAAAAAGTTTACGCGCCTCGCGGTGCAGAACCGAAGCAATCGCCTCAAGGCTCACCTGATGGAGCTCGCTCTGGCTCCCGCCGCGTCCGCCTCCACGGCCGCCGCTGCCGCTCAACCACCGCCGGCCTCTTCCTCCGTGCTTCCGATGAGGAAGAAGAAGAAGAAGGACAAGAACGGTGAGAAGAAGCGCAAGCGTGGGTCGGAGAAGAGACGGTCGCTTCCCCCCACTCCGCGCACACCCGCCTCTCCCGGGCCTTCTCCGCCGTTCTCGACTGCCCGATGTCCTTCTCCGGGATCCT
This sequence comes from Bradypodion pumilum, assembly GCA_035047305.1. Classification (NCBI taxonomy): domain Eukaryota; kingdom Metazoa; phylum Chordata; class Lepidosauria; order Squamata; family Chamaeleonidae; genus Bradypodion; species Bradypodion pumilum. Next base: position 10,230,960 of record JAWDJD010000015.1, read on the forward strand.
CCATCTGGGGAGGACGGTCGTCTTCCGGGTCACCTGAGAAAGGACGCAGGGCTGGGGCTCCAGCTCGCCCACCTCAGGTGCTCTCCTCTCCTCCTCGGGGCAGAAACTCCTCGCCGAGGCAGGCCTCCGTCTCTCCACGGCCCAGAACACCGACGGACGAGGCGGTCGTCACCGTTTCGACGACCGTTTCGCCGACACCGACGCCGGCCACCGTTTCGGCTCCCACCGTTTCGTGGGCCACCATCCCGCCGGCCACCGGAGCTCCACCGCCAGCGGACTCGGACGCGTCTCAGATGGCCCTCGTCCGAGAGATGTTTCAGGTCATGGCGTCGTTTGCGACCAGGTTCCAGACCTCCACGCCTGCGGCCTCTGCGGTTCCGGTTCCGACCACCGCAAGCCCCGGGCATCCCGGCTCTGCCGCGGCCCCACCGACCTCCCGTGGGTCGAGTACCCGCTCCACCGGCCCACCCAACCCGTCATGGTGTGGTCCGGACGTTGATGCGGTGGACGCCCATCCCGCCGGCCCGCCCAGGCCGTACTGGCGCGGTCCGGACGTGGACGAAAGACTGCCTCCCTCGTCCTCCGATGAGTCCAGCTCGTCGTCGGAGGAGGACGAGGGAGACGTCGACGCCGAGCGCACGCCGGAACAAGCCATCGGCTCGGTGGACCCACCGCGTGGTGAGGACCAGCGCTCACTGACCGCCATGCTCACGAGGCTCGGCACCGCCCTCAACCTGAAGGTCGACCAGCCGCCGTTGGAGGGTGAGGATCAGATGACCGCGAAGCTCGACAGGCGTGCCGTGCGACCGGTCCACATAACCATGCTCCCCTCCATGATGACCACGGCGAGGGCGACGTGGAAGAAACCTTTGGCGGCACACTCCGTTTCGTCCAGGCTCGACAGCATGTACCGGGTCCTGGACGAGAACGTCGAGTTCTTGCAGGCGCACCCCCTGCCGAATTCCCTGGTGGTCAAGGCCTTCCAGCATAGGACGGCCACCAGCGGATTCCCGGTCCCGTCGACGCCGGAGGGAAAGAAATTGGACGCGGTGGGGCGTAAGTTTTACGCCACCGGTTCCCTATTCTTTCGGGCCGCAAACTATTCGGCCGCCATGGGCCTGTACCAATCTCACCTCTGGGAGCAGGTGAAGGTTGAGACGGCTAAACTGCCCGCAGATGCCCAGAAGAGGATTGACGCGCTGGCCGCCGAGGGGGACTTCGTCGCCGAGCAGTTGATGCGCACTGCCCGGCATATCAACGATTATGCGGCAAAAGACATGGCCTCCGCAATCTACCTCCGTCGCCATGCTTGGCTCAGGGACACCTCCCTCGATGACGCTATGAAAAAGCTCATCGAGGAGTTTCCCTTCGACGGGCAGGGCCTCTTCGGTCAGGACACCGATAAGGTCCTGAATGAGATGCGCCAGACCAGTTCCACGGCGAAGTTCCTGGGGCTCACCACGCCGGCAACTTCCACCAGGCCGAGGTTCCAGCCCTTCACACGGCGGTTCCAGGGCAACCCACAGCAGCAGGGACCGGCGGAGCAGCCTAGATCCAGCTCCTATAAACAGCGGCGACAACACAAACCCCGCTACCGGCCCTACGGACAGGACAAGCGTTCGACCGCGAGGCCCAAGCCCCGCGTTTGAAGCTGCGACGGCCGAGTCTCTCTCGCTCCACATCCCGTACCTCCCCCTCCGGAACTTCCTCCAGGCATGGTCGGGCATCACGGACGACCAGTGGGTCTTAAAGATCTTGTCCTCTGGCTACGCCATCGAGTTCGTGCGGGTGCCTCGAGTAGGAAGACATCGTCTCACCACCTCGTCCCCCCATTTGGAGGAAGAAATATCAACCCTTCTCTCCAAGGGAGCCATCGAGCGGGTAGCACCGTCCGACTGGGACGACGGCTTCTACTCGAGGTACTTCGTGGTCCAGAAGAAGGACGGAGGCCTTCGCCCTATCCTGGACCTACGCCGCCTGAACAAATGCATCCACACCAGGAAGTTCCGGATGGTGACCCTACAGACCGTCCTCCCCCTCATCAACAAAGGGGACTGGTTCACAGTCATAGACCTCAAGGATGCCTACTTCCACGTTTCCATCCTCGAGGAACACAGACGGTTTCTCCGCTTCCGTATCGACCATTCCGTGTACCAGTACCGATGCCTACCGTTCGGTCTGGCCACGGCACCGCGGGTCTTCACCAAATGCATGGCCCCGGTGGCTGCATTCCTCCGCCAACGGGGCATCAGGGTCTTCCCATACATCGACGATTGGTTGATCGTCTCCCCCACCAAATCGTCGGCCGTTCGGGACACACAATACACGGTTCACCTCATGGAGAGTCTCGGCCTCAGGATCAACTTCACCAAGTCGAAGTTGACTCCCTCCCAGCGCGTCGAGTACATTGGAGCGGTACTCGACTCGCTCATTACGAGAGCCTACGCCCCCCAGAAACGCTTACGGGACATTGCGCAGGGGGTGAGCGAACTGCGCACGAAACCGTGCATCCGGGCGAAGAAGGCTCAGAGACTTCTAGGCCTGATGGCCTCAACGACGGCAGTGATCCCCCATGCCAAGTTGAAATTCAGGTCCCTGCAATCGTGGCTCCTTCACGAGTTCGACGCACTTCGGGAGAGCCAATGCAAACGGCTGACCCCATCTCCAGAACTGAGGGACCAACTGCTGTGGTGGTCTACACCACTCAACGTGGCCACGGGGAAGAGTTTCTACCCCCCGCAACCTTCACTGCAGATACTGACCGACGCGAGCAACCTCGGCTGGGGCGCTGCTTGCGGGACTCTCACGGTCAACGACACATGGGCACCGCACGAAACGGTGCACCACATAAATTACTTGGAGCTGCTGGCCATTTGGAAGGCCCTGCGCTCCTTCGAGACTCTGCTCACCGGCAAGGCGGTTCAAGTGGCCTCGGACAATACCACGGCGGTGGCGTACCTCAACAAGCAGGGAGGAACACGGTCCACCACCCTCTTGTACCTTGCAGTGCAGTTGTGGGAATGGTGCCTGGAGAGGCACATTCTCCCAATTGGAGTGCACATTCAGGGCACACTGAATGTCTTGGCAGACCACCTGAGCCGTCTCACCTCGACGACCCACGAATGGGAGCTGGACGACGGAGTGTTCCAGTCCCTGTGCCAGGTCTGGGGGACGCCGAGCATCGACCTCTTTGCATCGGAGTCCAACAAGAAACTCAGCAGGTACTGCTCCAGAGCAGGCATCGGACCGAACTCCGAGGGCGATGCCTTCATGAAACGGTGGGATCAGGACTATCTCTATGCCTTTCCTCCGTTTCCTCTGGTCCAGAAGGTACTCACCAGGATGCACCAACACAGAGCCAATGCAATTCTGGTGGCACCGGCGTGGCCGCGCCAACCCTGGTTTCCGCTACTGTTGCGCATGTCGTCACAGTATCGCACACTGCCGGAATCACCGACACTCCTCCAAATGGAGCAGGGCCAGCTGCACCATTCGGACCTGCCCAGCCTCCACCTCACCGCGTGGAGGATAACCCCAGACTGGCCAGGATCCTTGAACTAGCGCGGCGCCCTTCCACAAGGAAGTCCTACGCTTCCAAATACAGGCGTTTTTGTGCTTTCCTGGCCGCCCGGCAAACGCCCCCCACCCAGGTGGGACTGCAGGACATTTTAACCTACCTCCTCCAGCTGGCGGAGTCTGGCCTCAGCATCACCTCCATCCGAGTGCATCTCGCAGCAGTGGTAGCGCACTCTCCTGCTGGCTCGCCCGCTTCCGGGGCCTTCCGCGACCAAACGGTAAAGCGCTTCCTCAAGGGACTAAAGAACGCTTTTCCGCCGGCCCGGACACCGACGGCTCAATGGTCACTGTCCACCGTTCTCAACGCGCTCACCAGGACCCCCTTCGAGCCCTTGGCTACCGCCGATGTTCGTCTCCTCACATGGAAGACAGCATTCCTGGTGGCCATCACGTCTGCACGACGAGCTGGTGAGCTGGTTGCCCTGCGAGCAGACGCACCTTTTCTCCAGTTCTTCAACGACCGCGTCGTCCTCCAAGCGGACATCACCTTTCTACCCAAGGTGGTCTCCAAATTTCACATGGCACAAACTATCTCCTTGCCAACCTTCTTCCAGAACCCCACTAACGCCCAAGAAAGGACTTGGCACACGCTGGATGTGAAACGAGCTTTATTGTTTTACACCAGCAGGACTAGAGAGTTCAGGAAGTCACAACGCCTCTTTGTGGCTTATGGGGGAAAGTCCAAGGGTGAACCCATCTCTGCTCAAAGGTTCTCCAAATGGATCACCTCTACCATCTACCTGGCCTACGAGTCAGCTTCACTGCCACCTCCACCGCATGTCAGGGCGCATTCCACCAGGGCGGTTGCCACATCCACTGCCTTTCTGGAGGGCACACCGCTTGAGGACATATGTAAGGCTGCCACCTGGTCCAGACCTTCCACATTTGTCCAGCACTACAGGGTGGACACCAGAGCCACTGCGGACGCCAGGCTTGGCCGTGTCGTCCTCACCAGAGGGCTCCGGACTCAACGCCCCTGACGGGTCCACCTACGGGTTCTTCAGCTCATCGTGGGATCATCTCATCCGACTGCCCACCGACCAAGTAAGTGTGAGCTTGCTAATCTCCCATGAGTGTGGATTCACAAACTATACGAAGGAGAAAGTTCGGTTTCACTTACCAGTGATAACTTTCGTTCTTCGAGTATATAGTTTGTGAATACACACTACCCACCCTACCTCCCCTCTTGAGCTGCACGGATGAGATCAGTTGGTTTATCCTGTGCTTGGCTTAAGTATGGAACTGAGGTAAAATGGCGCGCGGGCGCCTCAGGGTGGGCGGTACGGTGGGCGGTCTTACCGCCAAAACTTTTGACCAATAGCTTTTCAAGCCTCCGATCGGCTGTTCTGCGCAGGCGCATAACCCCATGAGTGTGTATTCACAAACTATATACTCGAAGAACGAAAGTTATCACTGGTAAGTGAAACCGAACTTGTTTTATTCTTAAATTTTGAGAGCTAATTATGGGCGTGTAAGTTCTGACCAGGATGTTTTTGTAATTTTCTTTCTCTCACAGTTCCCTCCTCCGAACAATGGAGATGCTACCTGTTTTCCATTCGGGCCCAGGGGTGGCTCAGGTAAGGGTTGCTAGAATCAACCTGTATCTTTCACAAGATGCCTCGGTGTGGGATGCAAGCTTTCGGACAACACAGGGTTCAGATGGTCAAACTCTCGTCTGATGTGGAGGGTCCAGAAATGGCCTTTTTTTTACATTTGTAAATAGGAGGATTGCAGCCTATTTCAGCTTTAGTTTCAGTGACAGAGGTGGATTTTGAAACGAAACAGCTCCGTCTTATTTAAACCTTCTATTTACGGTCGCCACTTACCTGGGAGCAGCAACCATTGGATACAGAGACCTTGCTCGTTTAGGTGGACTTTGCTTTGTTTGCTCATCTAGCGTAAGGGAGAACGCTCACGCTGCCCATTCAGTTAGTTCGCAAGAAGGTTGCATTTACTCTGTTCACACAAGGTAGTACAATATTTCCATTTGCCGATTCTGATAGGCAAAGGTTTAGCAGTACTGAACGCTGCCGGTAGATGGTAGACTGTATCCTAAACATGACCTCGCTTTAAGCATCCTCGAGCCCCTGGTTCACAGAAACAGATATAAATAGGTTTCAGCATTCCTTTCACTGGATCTGTGTTATGTCCCGGTCAGAATTAAAAAAAAAACCACCTGGAAGAGCCATAAAGCATGTGGTATCCTTCCCAAAGAGGCAGAGGATGAGTTTGGACCATCTCATTCTGCCAAAAGTCCTCTTGGCATCTTGCAGCAAGCCTAGCCAACTGTTTTCCATGGTTGCTGGACCGGTCCCAGCCTTGCCTGAAATAGAGGCAAAAGTCCTGTGGATTCGTTGCATGGCTGTTGGGACAAACTAGTGAGACAAAAAGAATCTTCCATCACTGACCTCTTCTTCTAAGAGTAGCTAAGTCTTTACAGGTTGAAAAAGCATTCAGTTTTCACAGATAAAGGTCCCTCCTGGTCACTGGTGTGGGGCAGGCAGCCTCTGTGAGTGTAAGACAGGAGTTCTTAACCTTTTGAAGCCGGGGGGCCGGGTCACGCTTTCTCCACCACATGGCACTTCCTGGTGTGGTGGAGGCAGTGGTGGCTCACATGAAATGGTGCTGTGGGCCACATCCGGCTCATGGGCCACACAGTGGTGGGCTCAAATTTTTTTTTACCTCCACACTGTGGGCGTGATATGGTGAGCGTGGTCAGGGCGGAAAGCCCTACATGACCCAAATTAGGACTACTTTATTTCAAAACTTGAATGGGCGGGGCCAGCCAGAATTTTTGCTACCGGTTCTGGTGAACTGGTATGAACCTGCTGATGCCCATCACTGGGGGCACAGGTTGAGAATCCCTGGCTTAAGAGCTCTGCCCCTAAACCTAACATTAACAGGTCAGAAATTTCAGGCCCCTCCTTGAAGCTCTGAAGATATCCTGAAACAGAATTCCGCCTCGTCCCCTCCTCTGATGAGAATTTGGTTCCACTTTCTGTTTGGTTGGTATGGAAAGCTGGGAGCAAGTCTTTTCCACCTGGAGTGCACACGGATCTTTACACCGAGCTTAGTAAAGGTCACCCTCGCTCAAAAGCCAGTCATATCCGACTCTAGGATTCAGTGCTCACCTCTGTTTATAGCCAAAGATCCAGCGCTGTCTGTATCTGCAGACATTTCCAACGACATGTGGCAGGCATAACTAGATACCAGAGTGCACAGAATGTTGTTTCCCTTTCCCACCAAAGTGGTGCCTCTTGATCTACTTGCAATTTCTTGCAATTTCTTGGCAGGAGCTGGGACAGAAGGGAGATCACTCCGTCATGCAGTGCTCGGCGATTGAAATGCTGACCTTCCAGCTTGCAAGTTCAGCATCTTAACCACTGCAGTCCTGTCATCTTATGTAATGGACAAGGTAGGCACTGGCAATACGATCTTGCATCCTTTGTGAACCTAGTTAACGAGGGAGAGCGACATCAGCGTTTAAAACAAACAGATAGTTTGATCACGGTATGTTTTATTTTTGTATTGGGCGTAAGGTTAACCAAAACTGGGTTACTTGTGTGTCAAGAGGATAAGCCGTCTCTCTAAGCATCTTGCTTCAAACATTTCTGCAGGAAATCAGGTTTATATTTTGCCACAAAATAACCAAGAGCCATATACAGTATAACCCCTACTTACGTAAAAAGTCTGTTCCGTACGCTTTTATATAAATTGATTTTTTACTTAATTCAAAGCAAACCCATAGGAAAAATGAAATTTTTACTTAACTCGAAGCAAACGCATAGGAAAATTTTATGTAAATCAAAGCAACCTCATAGGAAAAATGATTTTTTTAACGTAACTCGAAGCAAACTCATAGGAAATTACTACTACTACTTACTTTATTACAGAAATTGTGTTATGTAAATCGGGACATGTATGTAAATCGGGACATGGTTTTAGTGCAAAAATCATCATGTAAGTCGAATTTTATGTAACTCGAGGTATATGTAAGTCAGGATTTTACTGTATATTACCTTTAAAACTAGATGTATTGTATAGCTTTGGTGAGCAGACAGCTTCCTTCCTTCCTCAAAAGTGTGGCTTGTTTTAGATGATTAACATAGGTCCCAGGAAGCCAGTTTCCTACTAGATATTGCCCAGGGTACGAAAAAGGAACTTCCAGGTTTAGAGGTAGTATATCTGCACATGAGATATTGGGGCCAGACAAGGCAAGGGGAGGCTGAAGTCTGAAAGTCTGAAACCATGGCTTTGATTTCAGAGTTCTCAATTTTTTTTAGAAATGTCTTTACATTGATTTTTTACAATATAGAACAGTTTTAAGATTTATGTTGTTAACTGCTCAGGGAGGTGCGACTGGTCAGTGGCAAGATGTAAAACCGCGAGACGCAAACAGTAAAGTTCACACACGGGTGGAGAACGGTTGCTTAAGAAGCAGGGAAATATCGTTGCCTTTTACTGAAATAGTTTGCTCAATTCTGGAAGTGCTGTATGTACTACTTTTGTTTCCAAGGGGACATTGAGCAATATGGGCTAAAAGTGTCTGTTTTGTTGCTTTAAAAAGCATACATAAATGACAGTGACAGAGAGGTTGCTTTCTCTTCCCAAAATTCATGCTATTATGTATGCAAAGCGGCTTACCAAATACCTTGGCTGTTTGGGACATGAGCTCAATCGTTTTTGGAATAACTGGGGGGTCAATCAGACCTTTTTTCTTCTTTTGCCAGTCTTTCAACTTTCCTTACAGTTCACCCTGAACATTTGATATATGCGTCCAGAGGTGTATACATGTGTGTGTATCTCTGCTTTCACACAAAGACACATTTATCCAAACATCTGTAGCCTGCCCAAAACCACAGGATGTTGTTGTTGTTTAGATGATGATGATTTTTTTTTTTTTGTAGCTCAGGATTCAATCCAGACTCAGTGATCCCGGAATACTACGGGCCGGAACAACACTCCAAAATCTTGCCCAACTAGCTCAGAACTTCTTCTCCGCTCTCTAAGTGGAAGGCACAAGCTGATGTTTATAAAGCAGGGATTCTCAACCTGCGGCCCACGGGACTATTTCATGTGGCCTCCACCGCCTCCATGTGGTGGAGGAAGGGCAAAACGGCCATCCGGCCCCTGAAGCTGTCTGAGGGAGTGTGACCCCGACCTGGCTTAAAAAGGTTGTGCTCCTGTTATAAGGAAGGGGTTTGACTCTAGTCTAGCTGGTTATTTTCATAATACAGTATAAAGGAAGATCTTCTAAAGCGGAGCTTAGCTGTTGTTTGTTGGGCAGGACTCAGAAATTTCCCCCCAAACTGAAACCATCCATGCGGTGGTTATTAATATAAACATGGAAACCTATAGCTTCCCCTGTACATGTGTATCCATGACTCTACGGACAAGCATGCATGCGAAGGAAGATCTGTGGCTGCTTTATTTGGGCAAGTGTATAGCAGGGACTTTGGGAATGGTAACTCTAGCCCCGTGATGGCGAACCTTGGCACTCCAGATGTTCTTGGACTTCAATTCCCAGAGGCCCAAGCCCCCTGTGAATCCACACAAACGGGTTTACTGCGATTCATCCGGCCCGCGCTGCCCTCGTCGCTCCCGGAAACGGAAGTAAAATGCGCCCGTATGGCAGCGCGGGCAGGATGAATCGGAGTAAACCTGTTCACGTGGATCCACAGGGAGGGGGCTTGGGCTTCTGGGAATTGGAACTCCAAGAACATCTGGAGTGCCGAGGTTCGCCCTCACGGCTCTAGCCAGACTACAGGTCCCAGAATCCCCTGTGGCTGCTTGGGGGGGATTCTGGGAGTTGTAGTTCAGAAGACAGCAACCTGCCCCGTGTGCGGCCAGAACAGGTGTCATAGAAGAAGAGCCTTCTTTCCCACGCCTGGGCGTGGTTTCCTCGGTGGGCGGAGATAAGCTTGGACTGGCTCCACCCAAGGGGCGGGGCCCAAGGCTATGGGCGGGGCTTTTCAGAACGCCCACCCAGGTCCTGGTAGAGGGAGAGGCGGAAGTGTCGGAGGCGGGCACTTCCGATCGGCGCTGGGGAGGGCGATCGCAGGCCACCGGTGAGTGGGGGAGGGCGGGAAAAAAGGGGGGATCCCCAAATAGCCCCCCACAATGGGTAAGGGAGGGGGGAGGCCTAAGAAAAGCCCCCACATACCCTGGGAACTGGGGAGGGGTGTCCTCAGGCGGCAGAAACAGGGAGGGCGACCCCTCCCCGCAGAGGTTTAAGGTGGGGGGGGGCTTTCATCCCTCCCTCTTAGGCTCCCCCCCCAAATGGACACACACTGTGCATGCTCAGAGGTCCCCTTTCCCACCTCCATAGACAGGCAGGGAGGCAGTTTTGGGGGAATCAGTCTTGGGTGGGGGCCTCTGGATCTTATTATTTGTTTGAATGGGGAGTGGGGGGGTGGGGGGCTTCTGCAGTGGATGGTGAGAAAAAGCATTGGCTATGTGTCTTCTCCTCCTCCTCCTCCTACTCCTTTGTGCAGATCTCATGGAAACAGCTCCTGCCCGCCTCCTCCCTCGCCCTCTGGTCCCTTCCATTGAAACCACCACCCCAGGGAACAGGTTAGTCACGAATTCTGCCTTGGGGGAAGCCCTCGATTGCTTTCGATGGGGTGGGGTGGGGGCCTAATGGCTGGTTGCTTATGAAACTCAAGTTGGTGCCCCATCTCTGGGTCTTCAAGGGGGAAGTGTCCCCCCCCCCACTCTCCTGTGTGTGTCAGTCCAGCCCCACGAAGAAGGCATGTGAGCAAGGCGAAGGCATGTGAGCGTTCCCTGATGGAAGTGGGAACCTTTGGGATGATGGATTTCGTATCGCCCACTGGAACCGGCCTGGTTTCACTCTTGACTTGATCTGGCTCAGGGCAATTTTGTCCATCGTTTAGAGACTGGAAACAGCCTCCGTTTACGTAATCACTGGGCGATACGGCGATGCGGTACTTTGCACACACCTGAGTTGCTTTCGGTTTGTGTTGAGGCAGATTTTGGCTTTGATTTGCCATGAGGACCAGACTGAGTCTTGAACCAAGTTGTTGTTAGTAAAGGTAAAGGTTTCCCTTGCTCGAAAGCCAGTCGTATCCAACTCTAGGGTTCAGTGCTCATCTCTGCTTTAAAGCCGATAAACCAGCGCTGTCTGCTTCTGCAGATGTTTCCGTGGTCATGTGGCAGGCATGATTAGACACTGGAGCGCACAGAACGCTGTTTACCTTCCCACCAAAGTGGTCCCTATTTATCTGCTTGAAATGTCTTGCTTTCAAACTGCTAGGTTGGCAGGAGCCGGGACAGAGCCAGGGGAGCTCATTCTGTCATGCAGTACTCGGGAATCGAACTGCTGACCTGCCAACCTTTCAGTCACGTTTCTGTGGTCATGTGGCAGGCATGATTAGACACGAGCGCACAGAACGCTGTTTACCTTCCCACCAAAGTGGTCCCTATTTATCTGCTTGAAATTTCTTGCTTTCAAACTGCTAGGTTGGCAGGAGCTGGGACAGAGCCGGGGGAGCTCATTCTGTCGTGCAGTACTCGGGAATCGAACTGCTGACCTGCCAACCTTTCAGTCACGTTTCCATGGTCATGTGGCAGGCATGATTAGACTCTGGAGCGCACAGAACGCTGTTTACCTTCCCACCGAAGGTGTCCCTATTTATCTACTTGCAATGTCTTGCCTTTGAACTGATAGTTTGGCAGGAGCTGTTGTTATAAACCTGAAATATTCATTTCAAAAGTAGCTACTGTGGCATACTTGAGGGCTTTAATTTTCTGCTTGCTTGTCCTACTGATTTCCAAACAATCCCGTCATGATTCAGGCTTATCTCATATCCTTGCATTATTGTCCAAGGGATCATTTGCATGGAGAATTATTGTGAATCACCTTTGGGTGGGATTCTTGTTCCATCACCAATTTAAAAAAGCGATATCTTGTAATCCAGCTAACAAATTTCTGATATATTTTGACGTGCCTCAGACCCATTTAGGAAGCTGGAGGGGGATCGGCTTTCACCGCAGCATGAATGACAGCCGGGAGGGAGGGAAGGATTTTGCCTGGACTGAATCCAGTTTCACTTGCAGGAGGTGGTGAAATTCTAGCCAGGAGTGGAACAAATTTGTGGCTTTAACCTGGTTCAGCATTGAAGCTCAGCTTCTAATTCGTCTCTCTTTCGTTTGCATTGGTTTAAAGAAAGTCAGCTGGAGGGGGAAAGAGAGATTCCTTAGAGGTTGTAAGAGAAAGTCCTCCAGTTTTACATCCTCTCACTTATTTTTAGAGCGGGGGCTGATGAGCTTTGTTGTCTTATAGCTGTTGTCCATCTTAGTTTGTCACCGATTCAACAAAACATGGGGGTACAGCCCTCTGCCCGTTGGGTGACTGCCGCCCCACGGAACAGGTCGTTAATAATAATTTCGTGTCAGAAATCATTCTGGGTTGGAAGGGTTTTTACGGGAGGGGGACGCCCGAAGGAGGCTCCTTTCATGTCCCCAAGATCTTTCCCCCCACCAAAATGGTCCCTCTTGATCTCCTTGCAATTTCTGGCTTTCAAACTGCTAGGTTGGCAGAAGTGCCTGGGACAGACGACAGGTGCTCACTCCGTTGTGCAGACCCCAGGTCTCGAACTGCCAACTTGCCGGCCTTCCAGCTAACAAGGCAAGCTTTTAAACCACTGAGCCGCTGCAAGGGCGTTGAGCTCCATTGCCTAAATCGGTTGCAAGGCGGAGACCTAATCCTTCAGGATGCCAGATGCACCCCTTTGTACAGGACAGCCTAAACCCCTACAGCATAAAGAATTAATGTTCTGGTGTAGACCCTAAAGCAGGGCTTCCCAGCCTTTTCAAGCCAGGGGCCGGGTCATGCTCTCTCAGTCAGCTCCGAGGGCTTGATGGCCATTTTCCCCTGCCTGCACGATGGGGATGGCCATTTTGTCCCAACAGCTTCAAAGGGGGTGACCATTTTGTTTCTCGAAAGCCCTTGGAGGGGTGGGGCCCCCACATGAAATGGTGCCGTGGGCTGGATCTGTCCCACAGGCCTTTGGTTCGGAACCCCTGCCCTAAAGCCTGGCTCCTCTCTCCCAGTGTTGTGAGGCCGCTGTGGATGTCGCGGCTCACATGGCAGCAGTGGACTCCACTCCCCCAGGCTCTCTGGACGTGAACCAGCCTGGATTCCCCAAAGAGATCTTGGGCACTGAACTGGAAGTTAAGTACCTGTGCTCCGAGTGTGGGAATATTCTCCGGCGGCCCTTCCAAGCCCAGTGCGGCCATCGCTACTGCTCCTATTGTCTGAAGAAGATTATAAGGTACGGCCTTGTCTTTCTTTTGGATCCAGCTCCTGCAGACAGACACATCTGCGCACAGAGGGTGTGTGAAGCAGGAATGCACTGGGCTAATGGCAGGCAGGTGATGTGTTTGCTGAGTCCTACGTGGTCCCTGGAGTCCATTTTCACTTGCTCCAGATGCATAGTTTTGGAACACGCTCCGGCCAAAATAATCCGATGGGCTGCCTCTTAAAAGTCTGCTGAAAAAACCAACTTTTCTACACTTTGCTGGGTGGGATTTTAATTCATTCCTAAACCGATCCCCCGCCGTTGTTCTTCAGGTGTAGGAACTGGGGAATTAAAGTTCTTCAAAGCAGCTTTCTCCACATTCTGGTAGCGCCCAGAGAAGCCCCACATTTACTCCCAGGTAGGACTCGGTAGTCCTCCGGCCTCCTGGTGATAGGATTGTGCCTGATCCTGCTTCCCTGGTCCAGATGGGACCCAGCAGTTCAGGCTTCTCCTATTAGTGTGCCCAGTCACTCCTGTCTGAAATCCAGGTGGTGACAAAGGGTGCACGTTAAACTAGTGTATATTCAGGTAATGTGTGCCAAGTAATCACTCCAAGTCTTTTCAGGTATTTTAGAAATATATTGAAAGCATAGCAAGATACAGGATACAGTCCATCAAAAGCTTAGAAAGCATTTCAAAGCAAGGAAATACAGCAAACTGGCTCTCTAAGGGATAGTATTGTGTATTGAGTGTGTTGTAGATTTGTATTGTTATATATATGTCGTATGATTGTTGTATGAGCCGCCCTGAGTCGGGCTTCCTGATTGGGCGGCATACAAATGTGAAAATTAAATTAATAGCCCATAGCCTCCCCCCCTTCTCCCAAGCATCTACATTTTTGCAGCTTAAAAGCACAGCATTCCAGAGAGTGTCTCTGTGTCTGCATGTGTGCGCACGTGAGTCTCTGGGTTATATCTCCTCCCACAGGGCCCACCTTTGGCCCTCCCCCTTAGGGATTCCAACAAATGCTCTTACAGCAAGACATGTCAATCACACATTAGGTTTCATTTCACTAAAGCCACGAGGCAATTCATGAGGCAAGGATGTTTACATATTTTCTCTCTCCCCCTGATTTGAAATCACCATTTTGAATGAGAATATAGCACAGGGTAAACTTCATTCTGTTACACAAGTGGCGGAGATCTCTGAACCTACAGTTGACTGGAGGCCGCTCAATTTTCTGTCTCCCTTCCTCCGGCAGCTCCGGGCCTCAGAAGTGCGGTGCCTGCATCCAAGAAGGAATCTACGAAGAGGGCGTTTCGGTCTTGGAAACAGGTTCGGTAAGGAAGGCAGTGCAGAGGAGGAGGAAGAGGACGTAGAGGCAGGGCAAGTTAGGAGGAAGTCCAGGACATTTACTGTTTGGGCACTCCAACTCCTTAGAGCCATGGTGGTGAACTTTGGCACTCCAAGTATTCTTGGACTTCAATTCCCAGAAGCCCAAGTCCTTGTGAATCCACACGGATGGGTTTACTGCAGTCCATCCGTGTTGATTCACAGAGACTTGGGCTTCTGGGAATTGAAGTCCAAGAACATCTGGAATGCCAAGGTTCACCATCACTGCCTTAGAGCACTTGGTTCCCAACCTGGGGACATCTAGTTCCCAAAGAAGCAACATACCCAAGGTCTGGGCAAGGCAAACGTCTTCCCATTTGTCTTCTCGTTTTCCTAAGGATTTCAGGATTTGTCCTTTGTATCTCTCTTGTTCTTCCCATCCATTCATCCCTCTAGGGTTCCCTCTCAACCCCAAAAAATCTCAGCTTTTGTCTCCACTGTCCAGACAGATTGCAGCTAATAGATAAAAACCTGTTCTTCAGAGTAAATTTAGGAACACCTCTCTTTCCCTTCTTTCGAGGCTTTCCCAGATAATGCGGCCCGACGGGAAGTGGAGAGCCTTCCAGCAGTCTGCGTCAACGAAGGCTGTACGTGGAGAGGGACGATCAAGGAATACGAGGTAAGGGTCCGGTCAGGAGATTTTGGTCGGGGCTTCCTTCTTTGTCCTGGAATTCCCAACGTTATGGGATTGGTTTCTCTGGCTGCGTGTCGGCCATCAAGCCTGTCCTTTCATTCCAAGCACCAGATCCGTTTCTTGGGAGTTGTGGGTCTGCTGCGGTTCTGTGACAAACTTCCGAATATCAAAACGCCAAGCCGGTTTCTAGTCCCCGTGACCGCAAACTTGGCCTCTCTTCCAAGCAGGTTTCCAGACCTCTTGATGCGGAGAATGTCTGGGCAACATCTGGGCAATGCCTGGGTGAAATTTCAGAAGCTAGAGGAATTGTCAGGTGATATTTCCAGGTGTGTGTGTGTGTCAGGAAGTGGGGTTTCCCCTCCTTGTGCCCTCTGTCGGCTCCACACCCTCATGAGAATAAGAAGCCTCCATCTATGCGTAGTGTTTTGCTTTGCATAATTCACGCTGCCCTTGATTCGGGAATTTCGATCAACTTTCCACAGTCACCCAATCCTACATTTTATGGCCGTTCTAATGGGGATTATAAGCATCACGGGTGCACTTGTCGTGTGAGCAGGGGTAGCAGAGGCTGCCTGTGCTCGACACCCATCATCCTAACCGAGCCTTTTGCTCATTGTCTGTGAGAAATGCTACCTTTGAAGGCCCAATATTGGGGTCCAGTGTGGGCGGGAGAGCCATGGGAGGAAAGCCCTGGGACGCTTCTGTCCTCATCTGGGGTATTTCAGCTTTATAAAGCCTGGGCAGCCACTGTGATCTTTTTCCATCCGTACACGATTCCTGAATGCTTTGGGGTTGCCTGAAGACTCGCCTTACGGTTTTGCTGCGAAATGTGGGGATGTCTAGAATTTTTTAAAAAATCCTTGGATGGTCTTTACCTCATTACCTTTACCTTGTTACCTCTGTATCTGGTGTATATAAACTATGCCTGGAAATTTCACTCTTATGTCTGAAGAAGTGGACTTGATCCACGAAAGCTCACAGTAAAAATATAGCAGTTAGTCTTTAAAGTGCTGCAGTGTTTTTATTTTTATTTTGTTTGTTTTTGTTTTCTGATATGCCTGAACCACAGACTCACATGGGAGACTTGGGCTCGTGCCCCAGGGGTCAAGTTGAAAGGCCGAAAGGGTCACTTGGTGGCCCAGGTTGCTATTTGGCAGAAAGATGGATGGATGAAATTGATTAGCTCTCTTGATACCTGTAGATCAAGAGTTCTCAACCTTTTAAAGCCAGTGATCCGGGCCATGCTCCTTCAGACAGCTTCAGGGGCCGGACAGCCATTTTGCCCTTCCTCCATCACATGGCACTTCCTGGTGTGGTGGAGGCGGTGAGGGGGCCACATGAAGTGGTGCCACAGGCCGCATCCAGCCCATGGGCTGAAGGTTGAGAATCCCTGCATGTAGATTGAGACGCTTCCTTCTAGTCCCTCACGTCCTGCCTGCTAGTCCCAGACAAAAACAGAACCCTGTCTTTCAACAGAAGGGGGAATTGGGATGTTTTCTGTCCTCATTGAGTGCCTGCTTTCTGTCCTTACAAGGGTGTTTTTTTTTGGGGGGGGGGGAGAGCCTTGGGCAAGACCCTGGCCCAGTCTGTGTGTCTCTGTGTGTGAGTGTGCATTGCACTTGCCTGGCAGGCCCGGTTGTCTATCTGCCTCCCTCCCTCCCTGCAAGGGGTATGTGTGTGTGTGCGCGTGTGCATAAATGAATGGCATGCTTCGCATGTCAGAGCTTCCAGCTCGGAAAGTCCCTGGCTGGAGCCCTGATGCTCAGAGCGAGCTGCTTGGAAAGTCCCTAAAATATTGGTTGGTTATTTAGCTCAAGAGGCGCCACATGCGCCGTGTATGGGGTACAAGGGAGGAAGGGAGAAAATGTGCTGGGTCCAGAGATCAAGCACCTAAACAGGGCTTAGCTGACCTTCCTTCCTTCCTTCCTTTTATTCCTTCTGTTCCCTTCCTTCCTTCATCCTCTATCTCTTATTTTAATTCCTTCATTCTTTCAAACTGTCCGTTTCTTTCCTTCTTTCCCTCTCTATCTCATTTTCTTTCTTTTTCTTTTTCTTCCTCCCTTTCTTCACCCTTTTTCTCATTCTTCCTTCATTTCAAACCCTCCTTTCCTCCCTCCTTTCCTCCCCCCTCTATCTCTTATTCTTCTTTCTTCCTGCCATTCTTCCTTTCCTTGTAATCTGATGCCAGTGGGTCTCAGAGGGAGAGAAGCCCCTTCTTCCCCCTTTGGCTTTGAGCCTCCTCGTTCTGGGGCTGCCCCACCACCATGACTTCATTCTTCCTGCTGCCGGTTTTTCTTTTGCTTTCTCTTCCCTGAGAGGCAGACCAAAGTTTGGTCGTGTTGTAAAACCACCCCAGGGTCAGAAAGAAGGTCTCAAGGGCATTGGCTCCTCTCCCTACCGCTAGGTCAGAAATCCACCGCTTGGTCTTCCTGGAGAGAAGATAAGGTATAGGGCCAGCCCTGGATTTATTTCCCTCCCTCCCTCCCTCCCTCCTTCCTTCCTTCCTTCCTTCGCCCAGAGGTGGCCAACTTTGGCCCTCCAGGTCTCCTTGGACTCCAATTCCCAGAAGGCCAAGTCCCTGTGAATCCACACGAATGGGTTTACCGCAGTAATGCACCCATTCGTGTGGATTCACAGGGACTTGGCCTTCTGGGAATTGGAAGAAGACCTGGAGGGCCAAGGTTTGCCATCACTGTCCCCAGACCTTTGGAAGTAACAGGAATGCATTTCTTTGAACTAGTTTGCAAAGAAAGCTTCGTTGTATTTATGCAGAGGGGTCCCAACTGCTCAAACACTGGAAGCATCCAAGAGAGACAACTGGAAAGCAATCTGCTTTGATGGGGATCCCTGCCTTGCACCACGGTGTGTGTGTGTGTGTGTGTGTGTGTGTGTGTTGGACTGGATGGACTCATGGCGCCACGGTGTGTGTGTGTGTGTGTGTGGGGGGTTGGACTGGATGGACTCATGGCGCCACGGTGTGTGTGTGTGTGTGGGGGGGGGGGGTTGGACTGGATGGACTCATGGCGCCACGGTGTGTGTGTGTGTGTGGGGGGGGGGTTGGACTGGATGGACTCATGGCGCCACGGTGTGTGTGTGTGTGTTGGACTGGATGGACTCATGGCGCCACGGTGTGTGTGTGTGGGGGGTTTGGACTGGATGGA
This sequence comes from Bradypodion pumilum, assembly GCA_035047305.1. Classification (NCBI taxonomy): domain Eukaryota; kingdom Metazoa; phylum Chordata; class Lepidosauria; order Squamata; family Chamaeleonidae; genus Bradypodion; species Bradypodion pumilum. The sequence goes on from JAWDJD010000015.1 coordinate 10,248,983, forward strand.
CTCATGGCGCCACGGTGTGTGTGTGTGTGTGTGGGGGGGGGGTTTGGACTGGATGGACTCATGGCGCCACGGTGTGTGTGTGTGTTGGACTGGATGGACTCATGGCGCCACGGTGTGTGTGTGTGTGTGTGTTGGACTGGATGGACTCATGGCGCCACGGTGTGTGTGTGTGTGTGTGTGTGTGTGTGTTGGACTGGATGGACTTATGGTTCCCCCTCCCAATGCAGAGATTCTAGGATTGGTCACGTTCCCAATTCTGTGACTGGGCGATTTTCCCCAGGGTCATTATTGTGGGCATCCGACGTCTAAGCCGGGGATTCTCAGCCTGCAGGCCAGATGTGCCCTGTGGCGCCACTTCATGTTGGCCCCCCATCGCTTCCACCACACCTGGAAGTGCCATGTGGTGGAGGAAGGGCAAAATGGCCGTCCGGCCCCCGAAGCTGTCTGAGGGAGCGTGACCCCATAGCCCCTCCCCCAGCTTAAAAAGGTTGAGAACTCCTGGTCTAAGCGATGCCGTGCAGAACTGTCCCGGAGTCTTAAGCTCCGTGCAATATTGAGAACTAACAGCTGGAAATAAACCTGTGATAAATTGTCATTTCTGACAGTCACGTTCGGTCACCCAAGGTTTTTCCCCCCTGATTCTGGGCTTTTAGGGCAGTTTGCAGCCTGACTCCACACTGCCTTTTCTGGGTTTGAGCGAGCCCCTGGGTGGGATAGAACAGGAGTTCTCAACCTTTTAATGCCAGGGGCCGGGTCACGCTCCTTCAGGAAGCTTCAGGGGCCGGACGACCATTTTGCCCTTCCTCCACCACATGGCACTTCTGGGTGTGGTGGAGGCACACCCAGAAGTGCCATGTGGTGGAGGCATCCAGCCCGCCGGCTGCAGGTTGAGAATCCCTAGGATAGGGGAACCTACCGCCAGAGAGCCCCATTTCCCGCACCTGGCTGTACTGAAACCGCTGTGTGCCCGCTCCTCCTTTTGCCGCAGAGCTGCCACGAGGGGAGCTGCCCGTTCATGCTGGTGGTCTGCCCGGCCTGTCGGGGCCGCGTCCGGCTGAGCGAGAAGGAGCGCCATGCTGAGCGGGAATGCCCGGAAAGAAGCCTCAACTGTAAATACTGCAAAGACCTTTTTCACTTCCCCGACATCAAGGTACGGACCCAAGCCACTCTCCCCACCCCAGCCCTCGCTCGGCCCTGGACACGGGCGGAGTTTCATGACCACTGCCCAAAATCCCCCTCTGCCTGAGTGAGGCACTGGTGGATTCTGGGTTCCGTTATCCGAGAAAACCGCTTCCCCAAATGGTAGCAGCTGTTCGGGATGTGCCCACAGCGAAGGGTCTCTTCTGTCGGCACGCAGGGCTCATTGAAGGTACATGAATGTGGCGTGACCAGAAAGGGATTTAGCCAGACTTAGTCTTAACTGGAAGCTTCTCTATCCCCACTGCATTCACTTTTTGGGGTGCCTAATAAAGTCCTTTTTAATTCACAACTTAGACATTTAAAGAACTGCATGGGGATTTTCATAGTTCATACGGTTACAGTCCACGGCCTCTTCCGAACGTGTGCCGATTTTTAAAAAAATTCTCTGCTGCTGGATTCCTCCCCGGACCCGGTTTTATATAGTGGCTTAGTGGTTAAGATGCTGAACATGATGACCGAAATGTCAGCAGTTCGAGACACTAGTGCTGCACGACAGAAATTGCAAGTAGATAAACAAGGTACTGCATTGGCAGGAAAGGTAACCCTTGCTTTTACTGGCCCGTAAATGAACTCACCAGCACCTGGTTTTACTCTTCATTGTGGTGACTCTTTTCTTCATTACTTTTCTGCTATGTGTTTAAAAATGCAAGATATAAAAACAAACAAACCCAATCCTCCGCCATAGAACATCTGTCGGTTTAAAATTGTCCTTCCCTTCTGGTTAAGTTAATTAAACCAAGTGGAGTTGACTCAATGTGTTTAATTTCTCCTGCACCACAGTTGGGTGGGTGTATTTTGAACACAAATACAACCCTGTCCTCTTTCCTCGCTTGATTCCGGATAACTGCCCAGAAGGGGCAAATTGGGAAATTAGTACATATGTTCGTTTTATTTAAACCAGGGGTACCCAACCTAAGGCAGGATCCGGCTCGTGGTGCCATTCCATGTGCCCTCCCCAAGAGCATTCATTCGAGAAACAAAATGTCCACCCCTCTGAAACTGTTGAGACAAAACGGCCACCCCCCATCGTGTAGCCCTCGAAGCTGACAAAGAGAGCGTGACCCGGCCCCCGGCTTGAAAAGGTTGGGGATCCCTGCTTTAAACCATTCCTACATTCATCCTAAGCAGAAAAACCCAGCAAACCATTTCTGACTCGATAGCGCACCGGGCTTTGGGGTGGGGTAAATTCAGAGTGGACGTAGGACTGCCAAGACCCCAGGAGCAGGATTAGGAGAACGCTTGGCATTTTGTCTGTTGGAAGGATCCGGTGTTGTTTGAAGGCTTGCCTCTTGCGCTTTATGTACGTTAGTGATCCGTCAGCGTCACCCAGTGGGGAACGTGCCAAATAAACGCCTAGCAATCGTTGTTTGCATTTTAGCACGATGTAATGGCACCGACTGGGACTGTGGTGACTTAGTGGTCAAGATGCTGAACTTGATGCCTTGAAGGTCAGCAGTTTGAGAGCTGCGTGCTGCCCAACAGAGTGAGCTCCTGTTTCTGTCCTTGCTCCTGCCCAACCTAGCAAGAAACTGCAAGTAGATAAATAGGTAGTACTTCGGTGGGAAGGTAAACAGCGTTCCGTCCACTCTGGTGTCTAGTATTGCCTGCCATGTGTCCATGGAAACATCTGCAGATGCAGACAGCGCTGGCTCTCTGGCTATACATAGAGATGAGCACTGAACCCTAGGGTTGGTTACGACTGGCATTCAAGCAAGGCGCCGAATATAGGACATCTTCTATGCCTATAAATGAGCATCTAAGCTTTGGGAAGTTGATTGATTGATTGATTCGACTCAGGGCGGCTCACAGAAATTTCGACATAAATCAGCAATCTATAAAACAGGTACACAGCAATACAATATACAACATTGAATCCGAGAAACAAAACACAATATCAAATCCGATTACAATATCAAATTAACTGGGGGCAGTTTGCCTTCTGTGTCCCGGAGCCCTTCTTTGAAGAGCAGATGTGCATAAAAGATGCGTTGTTGTTGTGTTCCCGTCTGAGGTCCCCTCCCTTCCTTTTGCTGGCCTGGGGCTGAGCCCAAAGGTTAACCTTCTTCTGTAAAGTACTGTCGGTCTCTCTGGCACTTTTGGGGAGCCCCATGAGCTATCCTGCCTTGGGGTTTGGGGGGGCTGGACTGGATGCCCTCACGAGGCCCCTTCCGATTCTGTGGTTCGGGGCAGAATAAATCCCCCCCCCCCGACTGAAAAAGTGGCACGTATAAAGCGTTGTTTCTGGGCGCCTTTCCTTTTGCCAGGCTCATGACGAGGTGTGCCCGAAATTCCCCCTCACCTGCGAGGGATGCGGGAAGAAGAGGATCCCCAGAGAAAAGGTGAGGTTCGGGGGGTTGGGGTGGGGTTCAGGCTAAGCTCCTTCATCGCTTTGACTGCCTTTTGGCATTGTGTGACTTTGGGCACACGTCAAAGGGGGCTTTCACCTTTTGCAAGGGGTGGATTAGTTGGCTGCTCCGAGCTCTTAGGAAGAAGGGTGGGTTATAAATTGAAGGTGATGATGATGATAAAAAACTTTATTGGTAATTGACTTCATTATCAATTAAGATAATTGGTTTGATATTGATTTTGCTAGGAACTGCCCCTATACTCAGACGCTACCTTAGGTCCTCAGTTAGGTCTTGAACTGTTCGTTTTATACCAGTCTTTGACTGTGAATCTAATGGTGGATGATGATGATGATGACCCATAGTGCACATGAGTTGTAAGTGTCTGGATTTAGTTAACGAGGCTGTTGCTTTCTTCCTTTCCAGTTCCCCGACCATGTCAAGAGTTGCAGCAAATGTAAAGCCCCCTGCAGGTTCCAGCCCGTTGGCTGCACCGAAGTGGTAAGTCCTGTCGTCATTGTCGTTCTTCTTCTTCGTCATTCTTCTTTTCTATCCTCCTTCTCCTTCCTTTTTCTTCTCGTCCACCTCCTCCCTTCTTTCTTTTCTTTCCTTTCTTTCCTTCTTTCTTTCCTATCCTCCTTCTTCCTTCCATTTTCTCCTCCTGTCTCCCTCTTCTTTTCCTTCTATCTTATTCTTTCTTTCTTTTCCTTCTATCTTCTTTCTTTCTTTTCCTTTCTTTCTTTTCCTTTCTTTCTTTTCTATCTTATTCTTTCTTTTCCTTCTATCTTCTTTCTTTCTTTTCCTTCTATCTTCTTTCTTTTCTATCTTATTTTTTCTTTTTCTTCTCTCTTCTTTCTTTTCCTTCTATCTTCTTTCTTTTCTATCTTATTCTTTCTTTTTCTTCTCTCTTCTTTCTTTCTTTTCCTTCTATCTTCTTTCTTTTCTATCTTATTCTTTCTTTTTCTTCTATCTTCTTTCTTTTCCTTCTATCTTCTTTCTTTCTTTCTATCTTCTTTTCTTTTTAGTCTATCTTCTTTCTTTCTTTTCCTTCTATTTTCTTTCTTTTCCTTCTATCTTTCTTTTCCTTCTTTCTTATTCTTTCTTTTCCTTCTATCTTCTTTCTTTCTTTCTTTCTTTCTTGTTATTCTCCATCTTCCCCACCTCCTCCTCCCTTTCTCCTTTCTTTATCCTTTGCAAGGTTCTGCCTTCCACAAAGTGGGGGCTGGAGTGGGTAAATGTCAAACCTTGTGTTGTCGTTCTTCTGTGTCATTATTTTCTATCCTTTTTCTTCTCCTTCTTCATATTTGCAAGGGTCTGCACCCCCCCCTCCACCAAGGGGCGGTTGGAGTGGGAGGGGGTAAATTTCAAACCTTGTGACCCAGTTTGCTTCTTTCCAAAGTGAAGCCTGTCCTCCCCCAACCCCTTTTTTCCCAAAAGCAAAGAAAAGCCTCCCCCCGAGTCTCTACTGCCCCACCTGTCAAATAAGAGCCGGTCTGCCTCCCTCCCTCCCTCCGTGAGTCTGGTCCTGAGTCCGGTCATGTTTCTGTGCAGGTGGAGAATGAGCATCACCCCGACCACGAGTCCAAATGCCTGGCGGAGCACCTCTACATGCTACTCAGCTTTGTGCTCAGCCTGGGCTCCGAGACGCCCCACAAGCTGCCCCACCAGCTGCCGGGCCTCCCTTCGCTGGAGTCGGGCGGCCCCTCGCTGCTGGGGGGTGGAGGGGGCGACAGTTTGCTCTCGGGGGGCCTGGAGTCCTCCGGCGCCCTGGAGCTCCTGGGCCGGTGCGAGGCGCTGGAGAGGAAGACGGTCACCTTCGAGAACATCGTCTGCGTCCTGAACCGGGAGGTGGAGAGGGTCTCCCTTGTGGCCGAAGCCTACGGCCGTCAGCACCAGCTGGACCAAGAGAAGGTCGAGGCCCTCAGCAGTAAGGTTGGCACACCCTGGATCCCCATTTCCCAGAAACCCGTCTCCCCGCTTTTTTCCCCCAAACAGCTCCCTTGGTGCAGAAATCCAGGGTGAAAGGACCTGAGATGCAGGCAGGCAGAAGTCCGTGTCTTCTGGACACCCTGTTTAAAGTGTGGTGTGAATTCCAGGGTGGATGTGGATGGATGAAGTGTGTGTGTGTGTGATGGTGGCGCAGGGGTTAAAATGGCTGTCCTTCAGCCAAAAGGTTGTGAGTTCGGTCCTGATGGGGCATCAAGGTTGACTCTTCCATCCTTCCAAGGAGAAATGCTAATTAACTTGTGGACTTCCCAGAGAGTACATTACGCACTTATATGGGGCGCAGTATAGAAGCGTCATTGCTATTGCTGCATCCTTAAATAGAACAAATTTTAAAATAATTATGGGCTGTCCACAATGTCTATTTTCTACCCTCAAGGCTCGATCCAGTTCTTCTTTGTGCTCCTCTGTGAATCCACACGAATGGGTTTGCTGCGAAGGCGACTGTCTACCTCTCCAGGGCCTTGCATGGTCCCAAGAGTTCCAGGGAGCCGTATGCCTAGTAAGCCCATTCATGTGGATTCACAGGTAGACTCTGAAGAGGAACAGTTATATGTAATCAATCTGTCATTATAAAGCCCTGGTAGCGCAGGGGTTAAAACTGCAGCACTACAGACAAATCCTTGTTTGTTCCATTCCCGATGAGGCTCAAGGTTGATTCTCAACCTCTTTCTTCCATTGGTTCAGTGAGTCCCCGGCATGTGAATGAGGGCAAAATGCTCATTAACCTGTGAACCACACAGAGTTTGGTGGGGGGGGGCACTAAGTGCTTCTAATGGTGCAGGTCACTTTTGTTATGACGGAGCTCGTGGCATCTCTGTGGTTCTTTCTGGCCCAGGTCCGGCAGCTGGAGCGGAGCATCGCGCTGAAGGATGTGGCCCTGGCCGAGATGGGCCATGTGCTCCAGGAGATGGAGGCTTCCTCCTACGACGGCATCTTCATCTGGAAGATCACGGACTTTGCCCGCAAGCGCCAGGAGGCCATTTCCGGCTCTTCCCCTGCCATCTTCTCTCCAGGTAGTCTGGCCGAAGGGGACTCGGTCTCTCCCTGGGAGGTGGTGGTTGGCTTGTGTGATGGCCACAAATGGGCCATAAATTAGGCTGGCCACACAATTGTAAATTGACATTCCTAAGAGAAAGTCGCTGAAAGTTTGAAGGAAGATACTTGAGAAGGGTGGGGGGGGGGGGACATGTCTCAGACAGGGAAAGTTCCCTTATAGACAGAACTGAGGCTTGAAAGCCAGTCGCGTCCGACTCTAGGGTTTGATGCTAAAAGCACACGCAACAGTGTAACCTTTCCCACCCCCATTCATCCACTTGCAATTTCTTGCTTCCGAACTGCTGGGTTGGCAGGAGCCTGAGACAGAGACTGGAGCGCACTCGGTCATACAGCACTTGGGTCTCGAACTGCCTTGACGCCTGGTCCCTGCTTCCTCTGCAGCCTTTTACACCAGCAAATATGGCTACAAGATGTGCCTCCGGATCTACCTCAATGGGGACGGCACGGGGCGCGGCACCCACCTGTCCCTCTTCTTTGTGGTGATGAAAGGACCCCATGACGCCCTCCTGCGTTGGCCCTTCAACCAGAAGGTAAGGGGGCAGATTGTGTTGGTGTGTGTGTGTGTGAGAGAGAGAATTGTGGGTGCAAAGAGGACTGCAGTGGCTTAGTGGTTAAGACACTCAACTTGACGGCCAGAAGGTCGGCAGGCCAGCAGTTCAAGACCCAAGTGCTGCACGCCAGAGTGAGCTCCCGTCCTCTGTCCCAGCTCCTGCCAACCTTGCAGTTCAAAAGCAAGAAATTGCAAATTGGTAAAGAGATACCACTGTGGCAGGAAAGGTAACAATATTCTGGTGTCTAGTCCTGCTGATCACATGACTATGGGAACCGCCGCTTTGTGACAGAGTGAGCTCTGGTCGTCTGCCCCAGCTGCTGCCAGCCTAGCAATTTGAAAGCAAGTGGATAAAGAGGTACTTCTTCGGCCGGGAAGGTAGCAGCATTCCGTGCACTATGCCTGCCACAGTGGTTTTTTTCTTCCTCTTCCTCGTCCAGGTCACCCTGATGCTCCTGGACCAGAACAACCGTGAACACATCATCGACGCCTTCCGGCCGGACGTCACCTCCTCCTCCTTCCAGCGGCCGGTCAGCAACATGAACATTGCCAGCGGCTGCCCGCTCTTCTGCCCCATCGCCAAGATGGAGTCCAAGCACTCGTATGTGCGTGACGACACCCTCTTCATCAAAGCCATTGTGGACCTCACCAGCCTTTGAGCCTTCCTGGTCCTGGATGGATCTCGCAGCACCAAGCGGAACACACACCCACGCGTGCGCACCCCAACGACCCTCCTCACTCCTGGGAGGGGGGGGGAGGTTTGGGACCCTTTTCCCTGGAGCCTTATGGAGGAAGAGGAGGAGGAAGAGACGAAAGCAGGACCGGCCACCCCCACCCCACCCCTGAAGAAAAGGACCTCTTCCTCTGTTGCATGCCGCGGGAACATTTGTCACATGCGCTGGGAGATGGATTTGGAGGATCGATCGCCAGGCCCCTCCGGGGTCACTCCCCCCAAAGAAGGACGGGACAGTCTTGGAAGGTCAACCTTAAACAAAGCACCTCATGCTTTCTCATTTTGGTTGCCTTCGGCGGTGCTCTCTGGTTGGCTGGCTGGCTAGGTTGCTCTCGGGTGAGGTTGCGAAAATGGCTGTCCGACCCCCGAAGCTGTCTGAGGGAGCGTGACCCAATGCCCCCCCCCGGCTTTAAAAAGGTTGAGAACTGGTTTAGGGACTCCGACCCCCAGCCTATTCAGGGGAGGTGGAGTTCCTCCGCCATCTCTTGACCCGGAGTGGATCCGGGTTGCTTGTCAGACCTCCAGGAAAAAGGCTTCGTGGCGTTGCCTTTTCGGGGGGGGGGGGTGTAGCAATGTCTCACACACACAACACACACACACACCAGGAAGGCCCTTCTGGCTTTCTCTCTCACACAGAAAGGTCTTCTAAGGATGCCTTTTTCGGGATCAAAACCCAGGCTGCAAAGAGAAGAAATGAAACCGGCCCCTCTTCCTCCCCACGTTGCGGAAACGTGGCCGAGTTTTCCTGGCCCATCGTGGTGGCCTCAAAAGGCCCCGCCGGGCCCCACCACCTTCCCCTCTTTTGAAAAGAAGGCAGGCGTTGCATCCGGTTCCCACCCTACAGGGCTTCCCTTGGGGCAGAGTTGGGTTGGCTTGGAAAGCAGACATGGGCTTTTTAATTTTCTTCTGCAAAAAAATCGTAAGACTCCAGAGGCAGGGATCCTCAACCTGTGGCCTGCGGGCCGGACGCAGTCCACGGCACCATTTCATGTGGCCTCCCGCCGCCTCCGCCACACTCGGAAGTGCCATGTGGCGGAGGAAGGGCAAAATGGCCGTCCGGCCCCCGAAGCTGTCTGAGGGAGCGTGACCCAATGCCCCCCCCCCCCCGGCTTTAAAATGTTGAGAACTCCTGCTCCAGTTTTGGCGGGCCGGAGGTAGCCACCTGCGTTACCCGGCCAGTGGGGTTTTGACACCAAGAGAGAACTGTACAGGTTGCGTAGTCCAACACTCAGTGGAACCTCAACACACCAAAAGGGAAAGCCATAGAAAATAGTGGCTTGCTTATTGATCCCCCCCTCCCTCCCCCGAACAAATTAATTGGTTTTCAACGCATTCCTATGGGAAGCCACATTTCGGTTAACAAATTTGGATTTTTTTCCAATACATTCCTATGGGGAAATTGCATCCAACGCATTCCTTTGGGAAATGTGCTTTCCAAATTTTCCCGTAGTACGAAAGGTCCCGGAGATCGCATTGAGATGTGTGAAGTGGGGTTCCACTGTATCTCGCGCATGGTGGGTCTTAAGGTCAGGAAGCCGGACGTGGCTTTGTGGACTCCTTCGCTGTGTCGTCTTCTGCATTATTATTATTTTTGGCTGGGATGAAGTGGATTTCTCCCAGCCGACTTCTGTCGTCCAGTGCGCAACGTGGGACCCGACCCTCACCTGGTCTTTCCCCTCACACTCACTCACACCTCCTGTGGCATGTGGGCAGATCCAGCCGTGCCTTTTGTCTCCCCAGTTGAGCATCTGGGGAGAGGGGGAGCTTTCCCTCTCTTGGGGGGTCCTGCAAAAGTCAAAAATCCCCACCCCAGAGCCGCCCTGCTGCCTCTTGCTCTGAATGAAGGGTGAAACCTGTGGAAAGTTTTCCTTCCCGTTCGGACAGGGAAAAGGATGGTCTTGGTTTAAAAGGAAGTCTTCCGAATCTGGTGGCGTGGAGCCCCCTTTTTATGGAAGGGGATGGCTTTGGGGCCCCCCAGCTCTTTCTGTGGGTTACTAGGCAGTAATGGCCAACCTTGGTGTGCCAGAACTTCAATTCCCAGAAGCCCAAGTCAACCCATGCGCGGGGATTCAGAGAGACTCCGGCTTCTGGGAACTGAAGTTCCGGCACACCTGGAGTGCCAAGGTTGGCCACTGCGGCCCTGAGCAAAGGGGTTTTGAGGAGGGGGGCACATTGCAGGGAAAAGAATAGGCCCGTTATGGTGAACCTTGGCACTCCAGATGTTCTTGGACTTCAATTCTTAGAGACCCAAGCCCTATGTGAATCCACACGAATGGGTCATCCGGCCCACGCTGCCCTTGTCGCTCCCGGAAGCAGAAATGCGCCCGTACGGTTAAGGCTCTTCGGGTTAACCCTTCCTCCGTACAGGTGTGTTTGACTTCCGCTTCCAGGAGCGATGAGGGCAGTGCGGGCCGGATGAATTGCAGTAAATCCGTTTTTGTGGATTCACGGGGTGTTTGGGCTTCTGGGAATTAAAGTCCAAGAACATCTGGCGTGCCAAGGTTCGCCATGACGGGAACAGGCTGACCGGACTATATTGGGTGGTTCCCCCACCCCAATTCTTTTTCTCTCTGCCTCCCCCAAGAGACCAGCCTGTTCTCTCTACGCAGAGGGTTTCCCAGGCTGTGTTTTCTGGAAAGGCAGCCTCGGAGCCGCTGGAGGAACTGAACTAGAGCAGGAGTTCACAACCCAAGGCCTGTAGGCCAGATCTGCCCCATGGCACCATTTCGCATGACCCCCTTACCCCTCCAAGTGCATTTGAGAAACAAAAATGGCCACCCCTTTCAAAGCCATTGGGACAAAATGGTTGCCCGCATCGCGCAGACAGGGCAAAATGGCCATCCGGCCCTCAAAGCTGACTGAGAGCGTGACCCGGTCCCCGGCTTGAAAAGGTTGGGAAGCCCATGCGCGACCGGAGGTGCAGGCTCAGAAAAGCCTCCCCCCCCCCTCCAGCTGCGTGAGGGTCACTCACCTATGCCCCCCAGCATCCCAAAAGTGGATTTTGGTTGTAACTCTTTGGGGCAGCTGTTTTTCTTACTGCAGGCGCCAACATGGGGGTCGCTAACAATAATAAAAAAACCAAGGTGTGAAGGAACCAGCCTTGCTTGTGTTTGGGGAAGGGAAGGATTGGGGCCCGACGCGTTTCCTGCATGGGAGGGAGGCTGGCTGAGAGACCGACACCATCTATGCTGTGGGGGCAAAAAAAACCTTTATTGAGTCCACTCTGTGTGGCTGTGAGTTGTGTGTGCGCCATTGGGCATGGGGGCCGGAGGCAAGAGGCTTCAAGTGGCCGGAAGGTCGAGGACTGGCGGTCCTGCTCCAAGGTTTCCCCACAAAGGTGGCAGTTCAAACACCACATCGCATGGGAAGGGTGGCGTGAAGGCTGAACGCACAAACATGGTGGAGCTGAGCGGGGGAAATAGACCCGCGTGCCTCCTTCCTCGGGCGGCTGGAAACGGCTCAGTTCCCAGACCATTATAGCATTGTCCAAAGGCACAGGAGCCTTGCTGGAAAAGACGTTGGCAACTCCAAGAGAGTCCTTTACCAGCAACTGGGACAAAGCTCTCTTTCCTGGACATCAACGCTAACAAACCTGCCTCAACAGGGCAGTGTCCGAAAGAAGAGGGCCAGCGTTGAGGCTTGGCTGGGCTGCTGACCGGCTCCGTCCTGGCCGCTGACCGACGTAAGGCTCCTTTGGCGGTAAGCGAGCCGTGAAGGAAAAGAAAGGAGCCACCTGGGTTGTGCCCACCCACCATTGCCCAAGGACCAGGGAGCCTGGCTGGCGGTAGGCGGAGGCCGTCCCAGATCAGGGCTTCTGGCTGGCGGCCCTGGAGAAGAGGAGGGGCTTCCGAAGCCGCGACTTCTGGCCCTGGAAGATCCGGACGGTGCGGGGCGAGCGCCAGACCTTGATGGTGGCGTCGTCACTGGCTGTCAGCAGGAGCTCCTGCTCCACAGGGCTAAAGGCCACTGAGTTGACCACATCGTCGTGCCGCAGCTTGGCCAGGCAGATGTCGTAGTGGCGGTCCCAGATGTAGCCGTGGCGGTCCTCGGCGCCGCTGGGAAGAGACAGCAAAAGGAGACGGTTAGCGCGCCAAGCGCACTGGAGACTCCGTTCACAGCAAGCCGGCCGTTAAAGCCCGCCCGGGACTGGCACACAACAGCGCAGAGAGGGGCTTCAAGTGACTTCCGAGGACCCCACCCAGCTGGGCCGTGGCTCTCCTAGGGCTTACCTGGCCACGAAGTCCCGGCTGACGTCCAGGAAGATGAAGAAGAACTCGTCGCTGGGCGTGTAAGCCCGGTGAGCCCGGAGGGCTGGCTTGGCCTCTTTCATGGTTTTCAGGTCCAACACGTGGAGGTCGATCTCCTCGGCGATGGGGGGCGGCTGCAGGGGGTCAGAAATGACGCAGTGGGGGGGCCAGGACCGGCTGTTGACGTACAAATACCTAGGCAGGGTAGAGGCACATGAAGACTCAGGTGTGTGTGGGGAGAAACAATGTCATTTCCCAGCATTTGCAATCCAGCCAAATTGCTTTGGTTTGCAGAAATGACCGGACGCCCCTTGGCCGGTTACCGGAGGGCTTCGTCTGGCCGTCTGAAGTCAGTACCACCGGTTCTCACGTGTGGAGGGAGGTTACGAGTGGCCGAACTGACCGCTTGATTTACGGTCCCGTCAGGAGACATCGGGACTGACCGGCCCGCCCAGCCCCACCCTTCTGCTTGACTTTGGCTCAACCAGGGGGACTCCCGCCTGCAGCCCGGCTCACCTGTGATCTGGGGAGAGGCCCATGCCGATGATGTGGCCGTGGAAGTCGATGACGAAGTCCAAGGAGTCGAAGAACCTCTCTGGTTGTTTCTCCTCCCCCAGGATGGGGCCGGCCGTGGTCATTTGGTGAGGCAGGATCTGCTTAATCCCTGGAAGGACAGATGGTTTTAGCAACCTGCCCCCTACAAATAATCTCAGGTAGACAAGGGGGAAACTCCCTGAGGTTTCAGGATGGCTAAAAGCCACTCACCAATCTGATGGGGCGCATAGGTGAGGCAGCCGGTGGTGAAGATCAAGTATTTCTTGTCGCTGCCACCCCCCTCGGGGCTGGCCTCGGGCGGCTTTGTCTTGCTCTGCGCCAGGAGTTGGGCCACTTTCGTCTCCAGTGTCATCTCGGTCAAGCCGGGCCGGACGCGGCCTTGAATGATGTCCGACAGGAAGCGGCCCAGCCCGGCCTCCGCCCCGGGCGTCTTTTCCGCCGTCCGGCTGGGACCCTGTTTGGGAGAGAAACTCTCAGACTGGGGGGATCCCAGAGTTCCCAACAGGGCCCGCAATGGGTCGGGGCTCCGTCTTCCACGATTCCAGAGAGAAGGCGCCCCACAAGCTTACGGAGGGACTGCCTGGCTCTGAGCATCTGAGGGGTTGAATCCAAGACAGACGCCTCGATCCACATGAATGGGTTTATTGCGTGGGCGCAGTGTGGATTCACGGGACCACGAAAAACAACAGCTACAGGTAAGTAACATCTGATTGCAATGCATCACAATAAATAAATATTGTCTGAAGTCCGATTCTGCCTAGGACGTCAGGATCTTAAGTTAATTATGCACATAGACGTGATTCTCCAGTTTATTAACACAGCTGCGCCTACTCATGTTTAGCTCAAAACAGACCCACAATGGCCTAGCTGTACTATCCAATAAGATAGTTTTGCGCTATACACAAGCCCCTTGGTCCATCTCGCCTTATATACTTATTTCTGATGCCAGCTCAGCTCACTTACTTGCCCGGCTGCTGCTGGAACATGCATGCTGCCAGGGGACGTGATTCAGCTGAGGCGGCAGCAAGCCTAGTGGTAGCCACAACTGTTCTAATGTTCCCACCTAAAAATACATTACGTGTGCTATAGCACAACTTAAAATCTGTACGTGATAGGCAAATTCTGAGTTCAGATTTGGAATTAACACACTTGATATCATGTAAAGCACACGTGTTATTCCCAGTAGCAAAATTGCTGTTGTGCAGCATTATAGAGCCCTGGTGGCGCAGGGGTTAAACTGCTGAACTGAAGCCAAAACGGTGTGAGTTCAATCCTGACTTGGACTCAAGGTTGATTCAGCCTCTTCCACCCTTCAGAGGTTGGTAAACTGAATACATCTTAATGAGGGCAAAATGCTAACTAACTTGTTCCTCTTTCAGTCCTTCCATCCCTAGATAATTGGGGATATTCCCTCCCTCACCTTTGCAAGAGCCTCCTCTTCCCCTTCGCTGTCGCTGCAAAGGTCGATGACCTTGTGGCGGCCACTGGCGCTGCCTGCCGGATTCTCCCCATGGTCTAGCAGGAGGCCGGGGGAGCCATGGCGGCTGCAGTCCGCCACCATCACGGTCCGGAGGGTGCTGGCGTTGAGATTCTGGATTTTGAAGAGCCGCTTCACCACGTTGGTGCTCTCGGATTCGACTCCCTGCAAGCAGAAAGGCGGCGGTCAGGAAGTTTGGGATGCCTCTGAAACACCCCTCCAGGGATGAGACCGGCTCCCCGCCAACACATGTTGTCACCTGGAAGGCGTTGCTCAGCCACAAGACGGAGCAGGAGGTGAGGTTGCCAATCGGGTGCAGGTTGCCAGAGATCAGGTTGGTCTCGTTCAGCCAGCAGCCGAACACGTCGTAAGGCTTGTTACGCACCCGGGAGAGGAGTGTAAAATCCTCTGGAAGAGAAGAAGAAGAAGAGGATGATGATGACGACTGGCATTTCCAGCATCTCACGGTCCGGGCAGGCTAGAATTACACCCGCAGCCATGGAAAGGGAACCCAGATCCACAGCCCGTAACGTTTATCCCACTGAAATAACATCCGACCCGAATCTAGGGACTGCAGTGGCTTAGTGGTTAAGATGCCGGACTTGACGGTTAGCAGTTCGAGACCAGAGCGCTGCACGGCAGAGTGAACTCCCCTCCTCTGTCCCAGCTCCTGCCAAGCTAGCAGTTTCGAAGCATGAAATTCCCAAGTGGATAAATAGGTACCACTTCAGCTGGAAAGGTCACAACATTCCGTATTCCCACATATATAGTCATGACTGCGGAAATGCCTGCAGATTCATACAGCACTCACTCTTTGGGTTTAAACGGAGTTGAGCACCAACCCCCTAGTCGGATATGACTGGTTTTCGACGCATCTTAGCCCCATGCGCCGTTGAGCCCTCCCGAGCCCAGAAACACGGGGACACCCCCCCCCCCTGCCCGCCACCTTCGTCACCCCTTTACCCAAGCTGATGACTGCGATTTCGCCCGACAGGGAAGTGTGAGGCCCCATGAACACCCCCGAGAGGAGGAGGAGGGAGTCGTCAGCGTTGAACTGGGAGAACTGGGTGTAGCTCCAGGTGTACTTCTTCATGCTGGTGCTGTGCAGCAGGGATATCTGGAGGTGGTTGTTCCAGATCTGCAAAGACGGAGAAGGGAAGGGACCGTCAGAGGTAGCATAGAAGTGGGAGGGTTGTCGCAAAATTCCCCCCTCGAAGAACTCGATCCCTTTCCCCCCATTGCGATCCGTTTTGTTCCCATAAAAAACACGGCCAAGTCTCTGGCCATCACTCGCTCCGGATCTTTTTGCAGGGCGCCAAATGTCGCTACAAATCCCAGCCTCACAAACGATCCGCCAACCTGCCCGACTTTGCCCCCCCAGCCCACCCCGGGACGCTGTTTACCTTGACGGTACAATCTTTGGAGCAAGAGGCGAACAGGTACCCATTGTGGGCGAAGCTGAGGTGCAGGACTTGGTCCGTGTGCTCCTTCAGGGTGTCCACCTCCACGCAGGGGATGGTGTCGTACAAGCGCTGGAACTCGTCGTACCAGGAAACTGCGTCTGCCGCACAAGGAGGAAAAGCGTTGCGTTGCCTTTGTGGAGGAAGTCCGGGGAAAGGCTTGTGCTTCAGAGTGGAGTGCACGGAATGCTGTTACCTTTCCCGCCAACGCGGTGCCTATTTATGGACTTGCAATTTCTTGCTTCCAAACTGCTAGGTTGGCAGGAGCCAACGACAGGAAGCTCACTCCGTCATGCAGCACTCGGGTCTCGACTTGCCGACCTGCCAGACCTTCTGGTCAAGTTCAGCGTCTTGACCACTTAGTCCTTTAAGGACCGTTTTGTCTAGGAATTCTCAACCTTTTAAAGCCAGGGGCCGGGTAACACGTCACGTTCCCTCAGACAGCTTTGGGAGCTGGACGGACATTTTGCCCTTCCTCCACCACATGGCACTTCCGGGTGTGGTGGCGGCAGCAGCGGGCCACATAAAATGGTGCTGCGGGCCACATCTAGACCCGGGCCACAGGTTGAGAATCCCTGCTTTACCCCCTTTAAATCCCACCGTCTTGCTTCTCAAAGGCAGCCTAAAACCTTTGCCGATTGAAGGTGCGTGGAAATTTAGGGCAAGGGAAATCTCCCTTGTCTTTCATAGCTAGAGACAGAATCTTTTCCAGGTTGTTTCACAACAGCCAGGCCAGGTAGTCCAGGTCGCAACTTGTCCAAACTAGCAAACATCCCCATTTACGAGGCCAGCAAGTGAAGCACAAGAAAAGACGGCGGCGGAGTTTGACGCGCACCCACGTTTCGAGGGCAAACCCATCACCTCTGGCGGGCAGGTACTTTTCCGGCGGCTCCCTCCACCCCGACTCTGCTGTGTGTGTCTCTTTGTGCGTTGCTTACCTGGGTGACGCGGGACGTCCCTGGCTATGCGGTAGTACCGGTAGAAGAGCTCCTTCCACAGCACCTCGTCCACAGCCACGGCGTGCCACTGTCGGCAGGCGAGCCCGGCCGAGAGGACATCCGTGTAGTCCAGGTAGAGGAAGATCTCGTAGAGGAGGCTGTCGGGGAGGAGGGGGGCCGCCCCTCCCTCCATGGTCTCATCCTGGGAGGGGGAGAGGAAGAAGAGGAGGAAGAAGAAGAAACATGAGTGTGTGTGTGGGTTGGACTCACTTTGAGCCCCTTTTGCTCCTGGTCAAGGGGGGGGGGTCACCTTTGGAGGTGCCGCGCACCTCTGGACTCTGCCAGGTGCCAATGTTTGAGGGACATTTTTGCAGGATCAGAATCGCCCCATCTTTCTTTGCTTAAAGGGGGCGAACGAGGGAAGGGGCAGCTTTGGCCCCAGAGTCCAGAGGTGCCCGACCCCTCCAAGGGTGACCCCCCCCATCCCTGACCAGGTGCACACGGGGCTCTAAGCAGGTACCTTTCCCTGGTCCAACATCTTGTCCCCTCAGGGACAGCTTCTCCTTGCATTGCACAACAGCCCTGCAGAAAAGGCTATTCCTTGGCTAGGAAAGCCCACCCACCCAAATGGCCTACCTGGCCTGGCTGGCCCACTTCCCTCCCCTCCTGCCCCCCCCCATGTTAGCCTATGTTCCCTTCCTGGGGTCCCCTTGGAGCCCCCCATTTCCCCTTCTGGCCTTGGAAAAGTTACTTTTTCTTGGACCAAGCCAGTTGCTTGCTGGGAGAATATGGCCCACCCCCCCCCCCAAAACAGAATATGGCCCACCCACCCCCCAAACAATGTAACTTGGGCAAACGCTACCCCTCCCCCACGTGACCTCCCCTCCCCCTTCCCCCCTCCCCGAAATAATTCAACCCCCCTCCCCACTCCAGGAGAGACCTTCCACCGGCTGCTAGTGCGCCGCCACTTCCGGCTCCTTTCGTTCCACTTCCGGCTCTGCCCCAGCTGGCCTAGTCTTGACCGTTCTAGGCTCCCGCTCGGTGGTTGGTTGCCTCTGCGCAGGCGCGGCAGCGTCTCCTTGACCCGGAGCGCGGATCGGCCACTAGAGGGAGCTCCGGGGCTGTAAAGCAAGGAGCGTCCGGCTAGTAGGCTGCAAAACCCATCATCCCCGCAGCTGTTCACTGGACGATGGGAGTTGTAATCCATCTGAATATTTTTTTAAAAAAATCTCAGGAACCAGCTCTTATAGTCGAGCAGAAAAACCAAAGAGTGCCTTGTTTTAATTAGATTAAAAAACAAGACCACTCACTACATATATTTCTTGCAGCCAGGGAGGCTTTGCAATTAAAAGGCCATATAAAACTGCATTTCCAATGGCTGCAAAGGATGAGCTGAACAGCGGTTTTGCCCAAGCAGCTGGTTAATAAACTGGCAAGCTAATTTTCGGCTTGCAAAGTGGACGGATAAATCCAGAGGCGCGTAGGACTTCTTCGCCTTTTAAAGGCAGCTCTGCTTCCGACTGCGGAGCTCTTTTTCCTCTTCCATTTCCCCATCGGCTAACTCAGGGGCGCCCAAACTTTTTCGGGCCGCGGGCTGGTCATGTGGTTCAGGGAGCCGGTCACTATGGCCCAAGAGCTGGATCTGGCTCCCGATGCCAATTCATCTTGCCCGAAAAGCCCTTGTCGCTTCTAGAAACAAGTAAAACATATGGGCACATTTCACTTCCACTTCCAAGAGCGACAAGGGCTTCCCGGTCAGATGAATTGGCGTCGGGGGCCAGATCTGGCCCCTGTGCCATAGTTTGGGCACCCCTGGGCTAACTGTTGTTTCTGTCAGAGGAGACCTTTGCCCCCTCTGAGGCCTCTTATCTTTGTTGGGGGGAGGGGGGGAATTCGGATTAATCACTGACCAACCCGCCTGCCCTGTTCCTGCCCCAAAACAAACACTGTGGTGGGTTCGACTTCAGCCATGAAAACGGCCGTCTTCTTCCTCTGTGCTTTGCTCCTCGTTTTGCCCGGCAATGCCCGCCGCCGCCAGAAACCGGCACCCCCAAAGAACCCCATCAATGCCATTGGGATCCAGGCCAATTTTGACCCCAACCAGGTGAGGAATTTGGATTTTCAAAGGGATTTTGGTATGGAAGGAAGGGAGGGGGTTGTCTCACGGTGCCTCATTTCCTGGGAGGTTGCGATGCCACGGGAAGCTCGCAAACCTTCCCGAAAAGAAAGTGATTTTGAGGGCAGCCCTTCCTTTCTCTTCTTCCTCCAGTTTGCTGGGAAATGGTTCCTGGCCGGGGTGGCCTCCCCTTGCAGTTACTTGAACGAGAACCACTACCGGCTGGAAGCCACCAACGTGGTGGTGGCCGCCGTGGCCGAATCCAAGACCCCCGAGAAGTCCCTGCTCTTTAGCACTTTCCGCCCCTTGTGAGTAACCCCAGAAAGGAGGGAGGCGGCTTGCCGCAAAAGGGCAAATGGCTCCCGGGGCCAGTGGGGCAGAGAATCCGCTACGGGTTTTACTGTGAACCCGAAGGCTGCCAAATCTAATTTTGCCCCCCAGCATCCTCTTGGCTAGCTTATTCTGAATGGTTTGACTTTTTTACCTGGCCAGGGACGGACACTGTTGGAATATCAAGCAAACCTACTTTGCCACTAAGACGCCCGGACGGTTCCAGGTGCGAGGTATGATTATGTTATGGTGTTTTTTTTTTGGGGGGGGGGTTGCCACTAAGACGCCCGGACGGTTCCAGGTGCGAGGTATGATTATGTTGTGTTTTTTTTTGGGGGGGGTGCCACTAAGACGCCCGGACGGTTCCAGGTGCGAGGTATGATTATGTTATGGTGTTTTTTTTTTGGGGGGGGGGGACGGGGACGAAGGCTGGGAAAGTTCCCTTCTCTCATGCCTCCCCCCCCCATCCTCCTTCCAGGCCGTGGCAACCCAGTGGACGTGGTCGTAGGAGAGACGGATTATCATAGCTACGCCATCCTGTACTACCAAAAGGCCAGGAAGCTATCCGCCAAGCTTTATGGTGAGATTGCCTAGCGGGTCTGGGCGAAAGCCTCCTCTGTTCATGCATTCGTGCATGGACCCTATGGCACTCGCTGCTACTGGACGGGGACGGGTGGCTCTTACCTCAGCCCAGCCGTCCTCCTCTCCCTAGTGGCGTTGGTACTACAATTCCATCGTCCATTGAGGATGGCTAGCTTCGTTGGGGATAAAACTCCGGACTCATTTACGTGCTTTGCAAAACGGAACCTCCATCGCCTGGTGCAGTCTAGCTCGGAATGCCATTTTCAAAAAGACCCAGCTATCTGAACACTTCGGGGATCCAAATAGGTTGAGGTCAAGGGGTCACCCTTGCTCGAAAGCCAGCCGTATCCAACTCTAGGGTTCAGTGCTCACTTCAGTTTATAGCCAAAGAGCCAGCGGCCGTCTCCCTCTGCAGATGTTTCCGTGGACACGTGGCAGGCAGGGCTAGACGCCCGAGTTGCACGAGATGCTCTTTCCTTTCCCACCGAAGTGGTACCCATTTACTTGCAATGTCTTGCTTTCGAATTGCTAGGTTGGCAGGAGCTGGGACAGGCGACGGGCGCTCACTCTGTCACGCAGCCCTCGGGTCTCGCACTGCTGACCTGCTGGCCTTCCAGCCGTCAAGTTCAGCCTCTTAACCACTTGAGCCACCACAGTCTCCAAGAGAGCTCTTTAAATTTCTCTCTTTGCTCTTTGGAAAGGACGGGCTGTTAAGGTCAGTGACGCCGTTGTGGAGAGATTCGAGCAGCGCATATCCGCCGTGGGTCTGGACTTGAACCTGGTCTTCTACTTCCCCACCTATGGTGAGAGAGAGAGAGAGAGAGATAAGAGGCTGGCCTAGGGTGGATGCTTGGCAAAACTGATCTTGGCCTGTGGAACTCCATGCCACCTGATGCTCAGACTGTTGACCTCTGATGTTTAAAGGCCAAAGATAAGGAACGTCACAGCCTGAGTGAACTTGTCGGCCTTTGCTGTTATGGGCGTCCCTTTTGGGGAAGGGGGGGGCTGCCCTCTTTTGAGGTGTGTGTGTGTGTAGCCCCCCCCCCGGCCGATTTAGTCCCCCCCCCCTGCAAAACATATAAAAGAGAGTCACCCACTTCTTCTTTTTAATTCTAGCCTTTCCCTCCTCTTTGCAGGGTTCTGCGACTCTGTGGACGAATTTCACATCTTGGATGGTGAGTGGAAATCCTCTGGTCTTCTCCCCCACACCCCAGCCAGTGTGCCGTGGGTCCCCTGCCCCCCCCCGGGGGTTTCCGAGTGTTGTAGCCCAGAACAGAACTTTCCCAAACTTTGGGAAGGAAATGCCGTAGCAAAGTAGACCTTAGGAAACGGGATGGGCCGAGGCAGATCACATCACATGCAGAGAAACTGACCCATGGGACTACAAAACCCATCTCTATAGGTGCACCTCTCTAGGTTGCAAGAGAGCGTGATCCATCCCTTCTTTGAAACTCTGCTTTTCTTTTCATTTTTTGATTACTACCCCCCAAATCCCCCAGCCGTCGGTCCATACAAGTTGCAGCATTCTGGGTCTTGTAGTCCAATAAGCTGACGTTCTATTAATCTATCCCATTCTTTCTGTTTTTCCAGAAACCAAATACACTGGGACACGCTGAAGCCCACCCAGAACCGCCACTGCAAAACTGCCACCTGAGGCAGATCAGGCCGTGGCCGGATGGGACGGCCGCACCTTAAACCCGGGCCAGAAAACCACAACCTTCCTTGTTTTAAAACTTAAAAATCCTTTCCAGACTCTTCTCTGTCCTAAATTTCACACACACCCCATCCCACCCGGACGCAAACCCATCCATCACTGCTTTGTTTTGTACCATGGGGGGGGGATGTTCTAGAACATTTTTTGGGGGGGTGACCAGACTGGGAAGGGGGTCACCAGTTGTGCCGAAAAGGCAGAGATCTCTCTCCCCCGCCCAGGACCTTCCCTGGGGGGTTAAAGTCATGTTTTCTCTTTGCGCCACTAGGCTCCAATTCTTTGCATGATGTGCCGACCCCAAAATCTGTCCAAAAATAAACCCCCCCAGGAGGAAAGATTGCAGTCGGCTTCACTTTCCCCATCCGTGACTCCATCCCCTTTCCCTGCTGGGGTGCTCTACCGACAGCCACCAGCCTGCAACATAAATAATAAAAACTCCCTCCCTCCCTCGAAACTGCATCGGTTGAACTTCGCTCTGCTGCAAACATGCGTTCGGACAAAACAAAAATTTCTCCACTGTTGTGAAGTCTTGGAAGCAGCCCCGGTTTCGGCTTCCTCCCTCGGGCTAGCCGAGATGGTCCGGAAGAAACATGGAAGAAGGCAGAAACTCAACCGGTGCAGCGTTTCCAAGTCAAAAGTGGAGTTTTGGTGGCGGCAAAGCCTTCTCTGGGGCAACTTTCTTTAACAGGGTCCTGGGCTGAAAAACAATAGTCTCATTTTTTTAAGTGGGGCAGACCAAGCCAGAGCCCCCCCCCACTTTCAAAACATGGGGGGGGGGTTTCTTGGGATAATATCCCCCCACTTTTCCCAATTCTGCTAAAAGGATGAATTTTGGGGGAAATGCCCTTCCTTCTTGGCAAAGGAAAATTTGCACTGGTCAATATTTCTCATCTTTTTTTTTTGAAGGAAAGCCTTGCACTGTGTGTGTGTGTGTGTGTGTGTGTGTGTGTGTGTGTGTGTGTGTGTGTGTGTGTGTGTGTGTGTGTGTGTGTGTGTGTGTGTGTGTGTGAAGAAAGGGAAACGTAAGCAAACAACAAGCTCTTACATAAACTTTTATTTATTTATTTTTTGGGTCTTAAAAGTTTTTAATTTGTGGGGAGGGGGTTGGAAAATTCCAGAACGGCCCCCCACCGGGAGATCCGAGGCCTTAAACAATCCCTGGGGCTTAAGAGAGGAAACGTGGAAAAAGTTAGGACCTCCTACATAAATTCCCACCCTACTTTCCAATTAAGCCAAGCCAAGCGAGATTGTTTCGGGGACATTTTGCAGGATCAGGGAAACTATTTGCCCTCAACCCTGGAGACAGGTGTCGGTAAAGTTTCTTTCTGTGAGCTTTGCTGTCCCCACGATCTGGCCGGCTGGGGATTCTGGGTGTTGGATCCCTACCCCCCCCCCCCCCCAAAAAAAAAGAGACTTTTGCAAACTTTTTGGTATTCTTTACCCTGCTAATATACGGAAGCAGGGCAGAAGCTGAAACCTGTCACAGATTGCTCACGTTGATTGGCCACCTTGCTTGGATCCTTTAGGGCAGGGATTCTCAACCTGCGGGCCGGGTGCGGCCCGCGGCACCATTGCATGTGGCTCACCACCACCTCTACTACACCAGGAAGTGCCATGTGATGGAGGAAGGGCAAAATGGCCGTCCGGCCCCCCACCGAAGCTGTCTGAGGAAGCGTGACCCTGCCCCCGGCTTCGAAGGGTTGAGAACTGCTTTAGGGGTCTCCGGTGGCTTAGTGGTTAAGACGACGAACTTGACAACTGGACGGTCGGCAGTTCGAGACCCAAGTGTTGCATGATGGAGTGAGCTCCTGTCGTCTGTCCCAGCTCCTGCCAACCTAGCGGCTCGAAAGCAAGAAATGTGAAGGTACCACTTTGGCAAGGAAGGTAACAGCGTTTTGGTGTCTAGTCGTGCTTGCCGCATGACCACGAGCTGGATGAATTGGCACTGGGGCCCGGATCCGGCCCATGGGCTTTAGTTTGGGCACCCCTGACCTAAAGGAACCATGAACCCCTCCCCCCAGGACTGGCTTTCTGTTTTGGTACAAACAGCCCCTCTTTGTTTGCTTACAGGAGGGGTGGGGGGGTGTTAAACAAAGGAAGGGTCATCTTTGGCCTTTGGACAGAGAGAGAGAGAAATTTCCACATGCAGTTGTTCTGCTAGAACCACAGGGGTTGCACATAACTAATGTCCGGCAACTTCTCCGCAGGGCGCATGACCCGTTCTAGGCCTGGCCGGGGACCCCTGCTGCATCTCTGGCCACTTGCCAGGCCACACTGGGCCCTGCTCCCTCCATCTTGCATAAGCAAAGTCCAGCCTGCGTCCACACACACACACACACACACACACACACACACACACACACCTCGGTGGCTCATAAATAGCTGTCCAGTCAGCGGGTCCCATTCAGCGTCCTTCCCTTCCTCCTCTTTGCATTGAGAGGCACCAGAAAAGCAACCGGTCATCATGTGGGCTCCCATCCTCGCACTTCTGGCCCTGGCCGGAGGCAGAGCCTGCCTGGCAGTCTTGGTTCGGTTCGAGGTGCCTGTCCAGCCGAACTTCCAGCAAGACAAGGTAACCGGGCCCTTAGCCAGTGCCGATGCTTTGGCATTGCAAGAGAGCCCCGTTCGGGGTCAAACGACCTATGGGGTCCGTGGGGCAGGGTGGGAGGGTGGGCAAAAGGTTGGCTTTGCAAGACCCCAGCTGCCAGCTCAGGTAGGCTTTTGCTAGACCTGAGTTGCTTTGTGGCGCCTCATTGTGGTAGGTGAGCTTCACAGTAGAGAGAGAGAGAGAGACATGGGAACAGGCATACCTGTGCATGTGTGTCTTGAGAGAATTTGGACATGTTGCCTTTTTTTTTGGGGGGGGGGATCTGTCTGAATACCGTTGGCCATGACTGCTAGGGGGATTCTGGGGTCTGTAGTTGAAGACATCATTTTCCACCCAGAAGTGTCTGATCCATGGGGTTTTCCGCCCCTCTCTTTTCCTTCCTTCCGATTCTTTCTACTCTTCTGTCCTTCCTTTCTATTCTTCCTTCCTTCCTTTCCCTTCTTCCTCTTATTCCTTCCTCTCCTTCCACCCTATTCTTCCTCCCTTCCATTCTTCTTCTTTTCATTCTTCCTTCCTTCCTTCCTATTTTTCTATTCTTTCTTCCTTTCTCTCTATTCTTCCTTCCTATCTTTCCACTCTTTCTATTCTTTCTTCCTTTCTTTTTTCCTTCCTATTCCCTCTACCCTTCCTTCCTACCTATTCTTTCTATTCTTCTTTCCTCCCTTCTTTTTTTCTTTTCTTGCATTTCCCTTCCTTTCTATTCCTCCTTCCTTCCTTCCTATCCTTCCTTCCTTACAGTTTCTGGGGCGCTGGTTCACTATTGGCCTGGCCTCCAACTTTTACTGGTTCCACGACATGATGCCGCTGATGAAAATGTGCTCCACGGTGGTGTCTCCTGTGGCCGAGGGCAACCTGGACGTGACCTCCACCTACCCATTGTAAGGAGCCCCCCCTTCCCCCCCTGGTTGGTAGCATTGGGAACCCCCGTCCGAGCCATATATTTCGGGGAGCCCTTTCCCTCCTCCTTGCTTCACACCTGGGTCTCCCCCTCCCTTTGCCCACCTTTAGTTTCAGGCGTTGTGAGACTAAGAAACGCCTTTTTGTCCGAACGGAGCAGCCGGGACGCTTCAACTACACCAGCTCCGGTAAGTGAACATCGAGCACCCTTTTAATGTCCCAGTGCCTTTTAATTTCCACCTTCTGCGTGGGGTGCGTGCGTGTGTGGCGACTACGGTTCCCATCGTCCTTATAACCCGCGTTGAAGGACGATGGGATTTAAACCGAGCAAGACCCGGATTCCGACCCTGGGAAAGCAGTCGTCGGGTCCTAAATCCAATTGGGGGCCTTTCTTCATGTCCCCTCCCCATGTTCCCCAAAACTTCAGAGTCCGGGACAGTCAGTGACGTCCGGGTGGTGGAGACAGACTACAAAGACTATGCTTTGTTGTTTGCCGAGAAGTTCAAGGACGGCAGGAACTTCATCATGGTGATGCTCTACGGTAGGCTGAAGCCCACCCACCCCCTTCTCCTTGCTTCTGCCCCAGGTGGGTCTTCCTGGCTCAACCACCTCCTTCTTCTCCTTTCCTGGCTGCAGGTAGAAACAAAGAGGTGAACTTCGAATTGATGGAGAAGTTCTCCCTGCTGGCCTTAAGCCAGGGCTTGAAACAGGAACAAATCCTCTTCCTGCCCCGAACAGGTAAGAATCTGAGTGCCCTACTCAGCAGGGGTGGCGTTGAGGGTTGGGCATTTCCATTGCTGGCCTTACACACACACACACACACCCTCAAAGGTCCCTCCCACTGACTCTCCCACTTGGCTTCTTCCTCAACAGATCAATGCATGTAAGGATCCAGCTAGAAGGTCAGTCCTTTGCACAAAAACACAGTGACTTTTCATTCTATCTGAATATATTTTTGTGCATCTTATTTTATTGATGTCTTCTCCTTCCATATCCCACCCCATATTTATGATTACACCATTTTATGCAATTGTGCGGCGGCTTAGCGGTTAAGGTGCTGAACGTGACGGCTGGCAGGCCAGCCGTTCGAGACCCAAGCGTTGCGTGACGGAGTGAGCGCCCGTCTCAGCTCCTGCCAACCTAGCAGTTCAAAAGCAAGACATCGCAAGTAGATAAATAGGGACCGGTTCGGTTACAGCATTTCGTGAGCTCCAGGTGTCTAGTCGTGCCTGCCACGTGACCGTGGGAATGTCCGCCAGACGCAGACAGCACTGGCTTTTGGACAGGGGGTACAACTGCTTTCAATCACGGGTTTGTTCGTTTTCATGTCAGAGATTTCTCTGAGTTGAAAGGAGTTTTGCAGGGGCCGCCCGCCGTGCAGCTCTTGGGAATCGAACCCATGCCTCCAGTCTCCAAGCCTAATGCCTTAGCCACTACGCCACCTTTACTTTTTTACTTTACTTTTATTTTACTCAGCCCACCTTATTGTACTTTGCACACTCCGCCAATTGCATTGTATGCATTTGATACAGTCAGCAGACAAAATCGACTCATAAAGAATTGAATTGCCAACCCGTATCTTGTGGCGGTGAGTTACGCAGGTCGAGCTCTGCATTGGCATGGGAAGTTTCTTAGGGAAACGCCATTGTCGTTATTGGTTGATAAACAAAACCGGGCATTGTTTTCCTCCTTCCTTACCAAGGCAGGTTTTAAAACCGTAAATCCCAAACAGGTATTTGTGAAATATCTTGGAATTAAACCTGGTGGGTGGCTGTGATTTAATCCGAAATACAGAAATCTTCCTTCATTATTGATTCTCAATCTCCCCCCCCTGCCTCTTTCCCAGGCCATGGGACTTCCACATCTGTCACTTCCGAGGAGGAAAGAGAAACCCCTTTATTTCCTGACCTGCACATCTGGATTCTCCTGCTGCGGGACGAACACGCTGCCTCCCTCCCCCACTCAGCCCTTTGTGACTCCTTCGCCCCACATCTGTATAAGATCCCTTTCTAATTATCAATTAAAAAAAGATGTTGAACGACATGACCTATAACATCAGGATGGGGAATGCAGCGTCACATCTGGGCAGGAGTGGCCAAGTCCTTTCCTGAGCAAAGCTCCTCTGCTTTCTTTGCTGGGGACATCTGCCCCCAAAGGACTCCCTTGTCCAGATGTTCGGGGATTGTTCCGGAAAGACGCAGAAACAGGGTGTGAGTTTTGCTCTCCTTTGGCTGGCCTTGGACAGAAGGCGCCGATATTGTGGGTTTTTTTTAAAAGAGATTTAGTGTGTGTCCCGAGTACTGCAGGACGGAAATGAGCTCCCGTCTTCATCCCAGCTCCTGCCAACCTAGCAGTTCGAAAGCAAAAAAATGCAAGTAGATAAATAGGGACCACTTCGGTGGGAAGGTAACAGCGTTCCGTGTCTAGTCATGCCTGCCACATGACCACGGAAACGTCTGCAGAAGCAGACAGCGCTGGCTCTTCGGCTTAGAAACAGAGATGAGCACTGCACCCTAGAGTCGGATACGACTGGCTTTCGAGCAAGGGAAACATTTACCTTTACCT
The DNA here is from genome assembly GCA_035047305.1 of Bradypodion pumilum. NCBI lineage: Eukaryota > Metazoa > Chordata > Lepidosauria > Squamata > Chamaeleonidae > Bradypodion > Bradypodion pumilum. Next base: position 10,276,360 of record JAWDJD010000015.1, read on the forward strand.
AGTGTGTGTTAAGATAATGCCAGGAACTGGTTGCAAATGCTTCCTTGGAGGTTAAGGAGTGTGGGTGGGTAAAAGTTGAGCTGCCAACATCCTTAACCAGGTTGGCACATGTTTCCACCATGGCGTTCCAGGTCATTATCGTCACCCACGGGCACAGAGGACTGGATCACATCGGTCTATTTCTTCATCCATCCCAGGGGATGGATCATGGGGGAAGATTCCTGGGGGCAGGGGGGGGGGCTTTCAGGAAACCCCTCCACATCAACTATCAATCCTGGCCCAGGTGGTTCCCAGGTCAGTCTAGGCGCAGTGATGGCAAACTTTGGCACCCCAGGTGTTCTTGGACTTCAATTCCCAGAAGCCCAAGTCTCTGTGAATCCACACAAATGGGTTTACTGCGCGTGTTCTTGGACTTCACTTCCCAGAAGCCCAAGTCTCTGTGAATCCACACAAATGGGTTTACTGCGCGTGTTCTTGGACTTCACTTCCCAGAAGTGAATCATGTGAATCCACATGAACAGGTTTACTGTGCATAAATCCATTTGTGTGGATTCACGGAGACTTGAGCTTCTGGGAACTGAAGTCCAAGAACACCTGGGGTGCCAAAGTTTGCCGTCACGGGTCTCGGGTCAGCTTCCTTGCCTGCCAGCTTCAGGGCTGCTCTCCGTGGTCCTGAACTATTGTAATTTAATTTCATTAAAATATCCCACCCTTCTGGGCTATTCATTCTACCAAGGTCAGGGAAACTTGCAGCGAGTCTGGAATGAGCTGTCCAGAGTCTTCGGAGTTGGGCGGCAATATAAATCAGAAAAATAATAATAAATAAATAAATATAGGATTTTGAGTGAGGCATCAATGACCCCTTTGCCCACCTCCAGATAGAGCATTTTGCTCCTCGGCATTTTGCTTCTCCAACATGGGAGGCCCCAAAAGGTCAAAGGGCATCTGACCTCTGCCTCGCTCAACCATCTATGGGTCCAAGCCATCCAAACAGACACGGGTTAACCAAAGCCAACTCTTCGTTCTTCCAAATAAAGTAACTTAACATTTGAAATACTGGGGGATTGCAGAGGATGTGTTTAAAAAACACACTAATCAATGCACATTTTCCTGTTCTAAATTTATTTCTTTGCAAGCCTTCTGCAAAGTTCCTTGCAAGTGTTTCTGAAACAAATCCCGGACCAGAAATGGCCGTTTTGATTTCCGTCAACCCAGCAGATTTCTGTTAGCAACTTGTTATGCCGGTTAGCATTTAGGCTGACCATGCCTAATACCCTTGACCATGACCTTCCCAAACTCCCTTTGGAGGGATTACCTCGACGTTCTTTAGAGGGCTGAAGAGATGGAGATAATTAATACTTCTAAATGGGATGATTAGAAGCAGCTTTAGAGACGCCCTCCTAGCTTTCTGGGCAGAAAAGCCAGGATTAAAAATCTGTTCAGACAAGAAGTTGCTAATCTGGTTAGTAAATCTTTCAGGATGGGGAACGGTTGGGTCAAGAGTCACCAGCCACTTGGCTTTACTGGTGAAGAGGCAGACGTCATTTTCAACTCTCTCCAGTTCTGTTTTGCCACCCAGATTTTCATCCGCTTAAAAAATTGCCGCATGTCAAGAGAGTCCCCAGGTATAACCCTCACCTGCTATGGTTGTCATGCAGTGATAAAAATGATACCAAGTGGGGTGTTTAGGGGAGAAAAGTGATCTATCTATCTATCTATCTATCTATCTATCTATCTATCTATCTATCTATCTATCTATCTATCTATCTATCTATCTATCTATCTATCTATCTATCTATCTATCTATCTATCTTGTTTCCTTCTACCTATCTATCTAGTTTCTTTCTTTCCTCCTTCCTTCCTTCCTTCCATCCATCCATCCACCCATCTATCCATCTATCCATCTATCCATCTATCTAGTTTCCTTTTATGTACAGTATCTATCTAACTATCATCTATCTAGTTTCCTTCTATCTATCTATCTATCTATCTATCTATCTATCTATCTATCTATCTATCTATCTATCTATCTATCTATCTATCTATCTATCTATCTATCTATCTATCTATCTATCTATCTTGTTTCCTTCTACCTATCTATCTAGTTTCTTTCTTTCCTCCTTCCTTCCTTCCTTCCATCCATCCACCCATCTATCCATCTATCCATCTATCTAGTTTCCTTTTATGTACAGTATCTATCTATCTATCTATCTATCTATCTATCTATCTATCTATCTATCTATCTATCTATCTATCTATCTATCTATCTATCTATCTATCTATCTATCTATCTATCTATCTATCTATCTAGTTTCCTTTTATCTACAGTATCTATCTAACTTATCATCTATCTAATTTCCTTCTATCTATCTATCTATCTATCTATCTAAATTTTAAATTACACTTATATCCCACTCATCTGGGATATTTTTCCACTCTGGGTGGCATACAACATAATAAAAAACATTTTTAGAATAATGATTTTGAAAATGTAGGCAAATTGAATAAAACTATAAATATCAAGAAAGCAAAAATTCTGCCAGAGAGGTGCATCTCTCTGGCACTAGAAGGAGAGCCTTCTCCATATCTGCTCTGCCCCGTGGAACCTCTTACCAATTGAGTTGCGCCTCCGGACAGAGCTATTGCCTTTTAGAAAAGGACTAAAAACATGGCTAGCTCACCAGGTGTGGGGGGCTTCCGGTGTGGCAGGGCTGCCCCCTCCCCCCCCCCCGTTGGTTGATATAAGAGCTGTCCGGGGAGGTTTTTTTTTAGCTTCCTTACCCTAGTTCTAGCTAGCTTTAATGGGGAACTGGAGGAAGATAACTTTTAAAGAACTTTTTAAGGTTTTAGTGATTTTAACCTGAGACTTTTTATGATTACTTCTATGGGGTTGTTTTAATGTTGGGTTTGTTATATGTGTTGGAAGCTGCCCAGAGTCGCCCCGGCGAATGGGGCAGCGATACAAAATCTAAGAAATAAAAATAAATAAATAAAAATAACACCCACATTTTTTAAAAAAAATGCCACAAAACAAAAAACAAAAACAAAACTATTGGTGATGGGGGAGAAAAACACCAATCTAACGTTAATAAAATTATAAAATAATAAGACACGGGAGACCTGAGTTCCAAACCCTTCTCTGATATGGAAAACTCATGGTTAGAACTGGTGGGGGATAAAAATCATTCCTTAAATATCTCATTTACCAAGTTGAAAGCCTCATTTAGGGTGACTATAAATCCATTCCGCAGAACATAAATGACACGAACACACACAAGGAAAAGCCTATTCTAGTCCAAGCTTGTCCCTTCCTAAAAATTTAGGCATAACAAATTCCTGGCAGAAGAAAACGAGAGGAATTGATGATGTGCTAAACCAGGGATTCTCACCCTGCGGCCTGTGGGCCAGATGTGGCCCACGGCACCATTTCATGTGGCCCACCACCACCTCCACCACACCCATACGTGCCATGTGGTGGAGGAAGGGCAAAATGGCCATCCAGTCTCTGAAACTGTCTGAGGGAGCGTGACCCCCCCGGCTTTAAAAGGTTGAGAACCCCTGTGCTAAATCCGTTGCGCTGCTTCTTGAACCGGCAAGTGGGAAACCCATAAAACTGCAGGATCTTCACGCGATGGAAGATTAAAACATCTCTACCCGTTTGCCCCTGCAGAAGCGTTTTGGACTACAACTCCCATCTTTTCCAAAGGATGAATCTTGAGCCGGTTCCACCATGCCTGGTCTATTGCACACCATATTTTGTATCTATTCTTTGGTTTCAAGTCCAAACTTCCCACGAAATGGAGCTAATTGGGCCCTTTCCCCCCACCCGTTGCAAACAGGGAACAATGGAGGCATCTAAAAATGCCCTCGCTGGGGCTATAAACTTCCCACCTGGAGCATGTCCTACCCTTTCCAAAACTGGTTCATGCTCCTGTCCTGGCCCCTTTCTTATTTGAGTAGGAAGGGAAAGGTTCGTCTTGGTCTTTGTAGCATTCCATGCGCTAAACGGTGCGGATCGTAGCCTTTGATCCTAGATCCCATTCAGAACAGACCGTGACAGGTGGGCGACTAGTCTGATATTTTCATAATTCAAACCCACCCACCCACCCACTAAAGAAACAGAGACTTCTGCAATTAAACACATTTTCTCCTCCCCTGCTTTATAACTGCCCTCCTTCAGGGATGGGGAGGGTGGGGGGCAGGAATCTGGGGGTGAAATGAATGGAGGGGGCTCACCCAGGGGCTTAAAAGCCCCAATATTAGCTGCACAGGTGAAGCCGCTGCAGGTTTTTGCAAGAAGGATGCAAACCGTTGTGTGGAGCGCCTTGTTCATTTTTGCCTGTTGGTACCCGGTGACGGCGGAAGTGCCCGTCCAACCCAATTTTGATGCTGAACGGGTAACAACCAAATATGGGATTATTAAAGGTCAAGGGTCACCCTTGCTCAAAAGCCAGTCGTATCTGACTCTAGGCTTCAGTGCCCATCTCCATTTAGAGCAGGGGGTTCTCAACCTTTTTAAGCCAGGGGTTGGGTCATGCTCCCTCAGACAGCTTCGGGGGCCAGACAGCCATTTTGCCCTTCCTCCACCATGTGGCACTTCCTGGTGTGGTGAAGGTGGTGGAGGGCCACATGAAATGGTGCTGTAGTCCGCATCCAGCCCACAGGTGATTTACAGCCAAAGAGCCCTCGCAGTCTGCACCTGCAGACGTTTCCACGTACATGTGGCAGGCGCGAGTAGATGCCAGGATGCTGTTACCTGTAAAAGCGGCACCTATTTCTCTACTTGCAATCTCTTGCTTTTGAACTGGTGCTGGGACAGACGACGGGTGCTCACTCTGTCACGCAGCACATGAACTTCCGGTGGTCAAGTTTCAATTTTTAAGCTCCGATTTCCCATGGGAGTCATCTAAGAGTTTGCTCCTCTCTCTCTCCAGTTTGCCGGGCGATGGTACCCAATCCGGCTGGTGTCGAACCCTGGCGGGGGAACAAAAGAAGTTGCCATCGTGGGGAGAATGGCCGTCGCCAAACCCAACGGCGACATAGACATGGACACGGAAGGCATGGAGTAAGTGGATTTTCACCACAGCTTTGCCTCCTCTGGAAGAGGAATCAACACGCTAAGGATGTGGATTCCCCCATCAGCCTAACCTTTGGAAACCTGAATCCCAAAATTTGGCAAAAGCTAACTAAATAATTTTTTTAAAAAATAAGCCAACCACAAGCAGAGTTGCACTGAAATGTGCTCTCTTTGAGAAAATTCTGCTTCGTCTAATATTTACCCAGGAACAGAAAACCGTTTGTGGCACAATATCAAGGTAATGCAGATAGTCAATGTTCAAAAGCGTACTTTAATGCGCAAGTAGATCCGAAGCCCTTTCCAGACAAATTGGCTTTTCCAAGCTTCCTCAGGAATTTATGCACATAAAAACATATACATAGATACATATGTGCATAGATTCCTGAGGAAGTTTGGAAAAGCCAATTTATCTGGAAAGGGCTTCGGATCTACTTGCGCATTAAAGTACACTTTTGAACATTGACTATCTGCATTACCTTGATATTGTGCCACAAACGGTTTTCTGTTCCTGGGTTTTTCACCGTTTGGCCCTCTTTTTCCTCGTCTAATATTTATCACAAATATTTATAATATCGCAAGGGGTCGGAATCAACTGTGCGCCTTGGCAACACTATTTATTCCTCCACCAATTCAAAGATTGAAAACCATTTCCTCCCTCCCCAGAGGGCTTCCGAAAGGTATAATTTGGAAACCCATATTCCACGATCCAAAGGGCACCGGTTTTCGTATTTTCAATTTGCTGGTGTTAAAAAGTGCATGGGGTGGTTGGTTGGGAGAAACATTTAGTTTGAGAATCGAGCAAACTGTTGAAATAGCCAAACCATTGTTTGGCTGCAGTATTGCAGGGACTGCAGTAGCTCAAGTGGCGAAGACACTGACTGGGAAGCGGAAGCTTAGCAGTTCGATTCCCGAGTACTACAGGACGGAATGAGCTCCCGCCTTTGTCCCAGCTCCTGCAAACCTAGCAGTTCGAAAGCAAGAAATTGCAAGTAGAGTCCCCACTTCGGTGGGAAGGTAAACAGCGTTCCGTGCGCTCCGGTGTCTAGTCATGCTTGCCACATGACCACGGAAACGTCTGCAGAAGCAGACAGCGCTGGCTCTTCGGCTTAGAAACAGAGATGAGCACTGAACCCTAGAGTCGGATACGACTGGCTTTCGAGCAAGGGAAACCTACTATTTGGGGTTGATTTAAACCCCCCCCCCCAATTCCTTCATTGTTGAAAATTAGCAAATTGAAGCATTAAAGCAGGAGTTCTCAACCTTTTAAAGCCAGGGGCCGGACGGCCATTTTGCCCTTCCTCCACCACATGGCACTTCCTGGTGTGGTGGAGGCGGCGGGGCCCCACATGAAATGGTGCCATGGGCCGCATCCGGCCTGCAGGCCGCAGGTTGAGAATCCCTGCACTAATGGTTAGAGCTTAAGATGTCTGGTTAGAGAATCATAATGTTTTGTTGTTTTGGGTGGTAATGCCACAGCTGCTAATAGATGCTTTCCATGCTTCGAAGCACCCGTTCTTATGCATCCCTAATCGCTGTTAAGATTTTTAATTGCTCCGTGTCCTTCTTAATTTAGCTCACTAAGACAGCCTCATTAACATCTGGGAAATCTTTCTCTCCCACACCAGGAATGGAGAATGTGTCACTAAAATGACAACTTTTCTGCACACGGCTAAGCCCGGGGTATTTACAACAGACGGTAAGTCTATCTGACAACAGCGTTGGGGTGGGTTTAAACTGGAAGACCAATTTGACAAGGATGTGGGCAGTGGATCCCACTGGGAAGCAAGCAAGGAAACAAACAGACCAATAAACCTCAAAGGTCATTCGATCCTCCCTTGAGACAGGCTGATTGAGGCATGATATTAAATGCCTTTCTTAAAATATATATTAAGGATTCTCAAGTGGCTAAGACACTGACTGGAAGGCGGTAGGTCAGCAGTTCGATTCCCGAGTACTGCAGGATGGAATGAGCTCCCGCCTTTGTCCCAGCTCCTGCAACCTAGCAGTTCGAAAGCAAGAAATTGCAAGTAGATCAATAGGGACCACTTGGGTGGGAAAGATAAACAGTGCTCCGTGCGCTCCAGTGTCTAGTGATGCCTGCGACAGGACCTCGGAAACGTTTGCAGAAGCAGACAGCGCTGGCTCTTCGGCTTTGAAACAGTGATGAGCACTGCACCCTAGAGTCGGATACGACTGGGCTCTCGGGCAAGGGGAACCTTTACTCGTCTTGGAAATGCCTCAGTTTTGAAGGACGCATTGCACACTTCCACATGCGTCAGTCACATTTACGTTCTGCAACTGAAGGGAATTCCCCATCCTTACTTGCTTGTGTTTCTCTTTGCAACAAAGCGGGAACCACCATTCATGTGGTAGAGACGGATTACGAGACTTTCCACACCCTTCACGTGGACACAAAGCCCTACAAAGTTCTTCATCTGGAAGGTAGCTATCAGGGGCTGTGGAGTGGGGAATTGAGCACGGTTTCAAGATGTGTCGCCTCATCCTAAAGTGGCAGGGAAAACCCTTCTTGAAGTGACAAAGTAGATCCAGAAGTTTTCTAAAAGTCCCAAAATGGTTGCAGTGAAACCAACCAAGTGTCCTGTTGCACCTTGAAGTCTGCAACATTTTATTTGCCATAAGCTGGTGTGGAACACAATCCGCTCTGGAAGCCTAATAGTAATGTATCCCATTGAATGCAATGGCATTGATTGTGTTGTGCCCCAAAAAATCTCTAGCCCCATAAAAAATGTGTAGTCTTCAAGGTAACACACAATTCTTGACTGGCTTTGCTGCAATCATAATGTTGCATAGCTATGCATGTTGGGGAGAAGGGAGGTCAGCAGTTCGATACCCGAGTACTGCATGACGGAGTGAGTTCCTGCCTCTGTCCTGGCTCTGGCCAACCTAGCCATTCGAAAGCAAGAAATTGCAAGTAGATAAACAGGCACCACTTCAATGGGAAGGTAAACAGCATTCCATGCGCTCCGGTGTCTAGTCATGCCATATGACCACAGAAATGTCTGCAGAAGCAGATGGCGCTGGATTTTGGGCTACGAAGCAGAGATGAGCACTGGACCCTAGAGTCAGATACAACTGGCTTTCGCGTGACCTTTACCTTTTACTTAACTCATTATTCCAAATTGCTTGAATGTTACTTTTTGTCTGTTTCTAAAGTGAGAGATCTGGGAAACCATGAGGACAGAATAAAAAAATTCAAACTCCTCGCTGCCTCCATGGGATTCTCTGAAGACAAAATCGTTGAGGTGCCCCGAACGGGTAAGCTCATTTGCATGCCTAGGGCGTACATCGTAGACAACCCGTTGTTGGGACTAAAATCCCATCTGCATTCCCCCGCGAGGCGATTCCAGCCGACGTTTATGTCCGAGAAATCGGACTTGCCAACGAAGGCTGGCTTTACGTCCCGGAGCTCAATTGCAAAATGACGGAGGCTGATTTGCAAACTCCACAAAGTGCAAAATGACAAGAAAAGCAAAAACCCAACTTTGCAATATTATGCGTCTCGCTCTAACTATGGCTTATTTCCCCCGCCACAGGTTCTTGTCTGAAGTGAGAATCTCTAGGCAACAGACATCTGAGAACAGACAGCTGGCATTTTCCTGCTGCTGATGGCAGTACAGAGAAAATTATTAAAATTCACAATTCCCTTCATTAAAAATAATAATCGAATCATCCAATGAGCAAAAGCATCGTGCGGGATCTTGTTTTTTTTTTTAAATAAACGCATCCTTGATAAAATTGTAAGCATTTTGTCCTAACTATAAATAAAGAGACCCAGCCATGTTTTGTGAGTCGTTTGAAGAATTTCACAAATGATATTTGCAGGAACCCCTTATTCTTTTCTTTTCTTTTCTTGGTGTGGAGCTTTGCATTTAGGAGGTGATTAAAAAGTAATGCTGCAGTAATGAGGGGAGGGGGGGGGGGAAGGAAGAGGAGATTGTCTGGGCTGACAGCAGGACACGTGGCAGGCACGACTAGACACCAGAGTGCACGGAACGCTGTTTACCTTCCCCTATTTATCTACTTGCAGATTGCTTGCTTTCAAACTGCTAGGTTGGCAGGAGCCGGGACAGAGCCGGGCGCTCACTCCGTCATGCAGTACTCGGGTTTTGAACGGCTGACCTGCCGCCTCCCCGTCAGCGTCTTAACCCCTTGTGATAAGGACTGATTTTTATTAAATATAACTATATTATAGTTACCTAGGAATATACTACATCTAACACAGAGATTGCATTTATACTTATTGTATCTACCCTTTTTGAAACATTACAATATTCTTAGAGATACAATGCAACATAACAGTATCCTTATAATAGCAAGTTTATACACATGATAGTTTACATATGCTATCTTATAATACTTAAACACACACAAAGAAGTTATTCCATTGATATTAACTCTTACTTCCTTATCCTTATGTGCAATCCCATTGATATTATTCTTATGACTTAGCAGCACACTCGCTAATAATATCTATATTCATTCACTCACTACAGTAAAACCCCAACTAACATATGCCTCGAGTTACATAAAATTCGACTTACATAATGATTTTGTGCTAAAACCATGTCCCAATTTACATGATTTCCTATGGGTTGGCTTCGAGTTACATAAAGAGTCTGGTGTGCACCGAAGTCCGGCCACTCTTATCCCTTCCTGGGCTGGGAAGGGCTGGCCCCGGCACACACTTTATCTAAGAATATTGGAATAAATATTGGATATCTAAACTCACTGTCTAGGCATATTTGGGTATAAATGTCTAGAATCTAAAACTTCTGCATTCAAACTTGTTTGGCTACAAGGGTTTCAAATTAATACTAATATTGGACCACAACCCGTGAGCCACTGCCGTCCCTTCTGAACCCCCCCCCAAAAAAAAACAACAACCCCATAGCAAAGGGGGAGAAATGTCATGTCCTATGGAGCCTCTGCCTCCAGACGCAGTCTACCTGCCTGTGCTAGATCCCACCAGGTCGGCAATGTGAAACCTATAGGTTTCATTGCAGGGCATTTTGGAGACCCAAGGTTGGTCTTTCCTCATCTCCTGAGGTCTAATTTTTGCTCATTAAGTGCCACAAGCAGGGTCGCCATCAGGGGGGGAACCATCAGTCCCGCACAAGGCTTGACCGTCCCGCACAAGGCTTGACCGTCTTTCAGAGCCCAGACTCCAGAGGCCCAAATCCTCTCCTTTGAGCAACCCAGTGGGTCAGTGGGGTGCACTGTGCTTGGAGAGCAAAAGCATGGGGTTCGATTCCCCGAGAGCTGCACAATGGTGGGACATGAAAGGAGCCTCATTCGGGGGTCCACCTGCAAAAATCCTTTCAACCCAGAGTAATCGCTGACATGGTGGGATAGAAGACTTCCAGGGCCTTGGTCTCCCTCCTCACCCCTACGTTGCTTTCTAAGGTCCTCTGTCGATTGTAACCCTTCTGGGGCAGAGGCCTTGCCTTGTAGCAAAGATGCTGAACACCTTCCCCTTCTGAACCCATGAAAAAGGAGTTAAATCAGGAAAATCCAGTTCACAAACAGAAGACGCCCTCGAGATGTTTGCTGGCACTCCGTAGGTTCCCTACCTGAACACCTGACCAGGTGAGAGATGTCCGGCAGGTGGGCTTGGAGCCAGGAGGGGAAACCGGCCCATGCGTTTCATCCGGGTGCGTTTCACAAGAGGAACCAAACCAGCATTTCTTGCAATTGGGGTGGGACGCGGGGGGGGGGGGGGGGACGCCCCAAAGTGATGGGTGTTGCAAGACGGGCAATGAACCAGTTGCGACATTTTGTGGGTTTAGAATTTGCATCCTTTTCTGTCTTTTTTCTTTCTTTCTAGTCCTTTGGGGAAAGTTGGAAAGAGGAAGTATGGGGTTGGAAAGCCGGCCCCACATTTCTCCCTTCTTGAGATTTTGCCGCCCAAAAATCTCGCCTTTTCTTTTGTACGGAAGGCAAGGAGTCTCCCCTCTTTTGCCAGGAATCGCATGCCAGAACGTGGGAAGAAACCTGGAGAGGGAATCGGCCCAAACACTGCCATGAGTCCCGGCTCGATCCGCCTCTCCCTGGCCTGCCTGGTGATGGCCGCATGTGGGTCGGCCCAGGACACCTGCCCAGGTGAGTGACCTGCAGGTGGACACCCAGAGGGAACCACCCTGGGACTATCTGGGGAAAGTTCCCCTCTCCTTTGCCATCCATGGCAGGCTTGGAAAGCAAGAACTTGGATCCGTTCATTCAGCCCTTTTGTTTTCGGGATAGATTAAGTTACAATTAGGGGACTGCGGTGGCTTAGTGGTTAAGATGCTGAACTTGATGATCGGAAGGTCACCAGGTCAGCGGTTCGAGATCCGAGTGCTGCACGACAGAGTGAGTGCCCGTCATCTCTCCGAGCTCCTGCCAACTGAGCAGTTTGAAAGCAAGAAATTACAAGTAGGTGCCACTTCGGTGGGGAAAAAAAGGAACAGAGTTCCATGCACTCCATCATCTAGTCCTGCCTGCCACATGACCACAGAAACATCTGCGGGCACAAACAGCGCCGGCTCTTTAGCTGTAAACAGAAATGAGACCAAACCCTAGAGTCTTATAAGATTGGCTTTCGAGCAAGGGAGACTTTTACCTTTACCTAAATTGCAGGAGCTCTGTGGGGTTGAGTCGTTAGAAGGTTGGGTGGAGGGTTCAAGAGATCTGGGTTCGAATCTTGACATGTGGGCTTTTTTTGGGGGGGGGGGCTACCTGATGCTAGAATAGCGGGGAGAGAGAATTCTGGACTTTCTCCTTTGTGTAAAAAACTGGGGCGGAAATTTACTATATAAGCTGTTTAAAAGCCCAGGAGGTGGGGAGGGCTTTTCCTTATTTTTTAAGGGGACCCCAAAAGAGCTCCAATCCCGTGTGTTCTGCCCCTCATCTCAAAATCGGCTTTCCCCCTCCACAGAGGTGCAGGTCGTGGGACTTGGCGGCAGTGAGAAGCTGGCCATCTTGCGGGGGTGTCCAGGCAGCCCTGGCCTGGCCGGACCCCAAGGGGACCCAGGCATCCCTGGGGCCAAAGGTAGGTCCAGATTGGGTGGGGTGGGGGGCTGGTTTGGAATAAGAAAGGAAGTGGGGTGTCCATTGGCCCTGATCCATGCCATCATGAAGGCTGCTGTGAGCATGCGTTCGGCAAGAAAACCGGGGCGGATGAAATCAAAACCTCCCTCCTTTTCAGGCCTTCATGCTCCGACCCTGTGGACGAACATGGTTTGCATCCCCCCAAAACAACAACAGCATTACAAATCTCCAGGGGTGCCCCCTTCGTTTCAAACCCCCCCCCCCAGTTTCCCTTGGGTTGCTGCGTATCAAAACCTGCAAACGTGACTTTGCTACCTTCTCCACCTCTTTCTTTCTTTCTTTTTAACAATATAAACAGGTGAGAGGGGCTCGCCGGGAATGCCGGGGAAAATGGGACCACCTGGACCCAAAGGTAATTTGGCATTGACTCTGTTTTATGACTTGGGGGGTTCTGGGAAGGGCTGTAAATATATTTCAAGCCCTGCTTTGACAATCTGTTGTGTGGGGCCCACTTTCTGCTTGTGTGGGACCTAAAATTAGAGGAAGGCGGAGAAAGGCTGTGGTCAGATTTTATCCGGCATCTCTGAGTCACATACTGAGGAGCCGCACCCGATGTTGCAAGAAGGAAGGTTTTTAACCCATTTTCTCTCCTTTCCTCGGCTGTTTACCTTCCAGGTTAAAAGACCCAGCTTAGCAGTGGGGTTTAGTAGATAGAGGGTATGCCTAGGAAACTGGTCATCTGGGGAAACTCATGGGAGAAATGCAATGGGAAACCTGCCCCTGGGGGAACTGGATGGAGCAAAGCGACAATGTCCTTTTCTTTTCAGGGAAAGTGGCTAATTTTTCCCCTTATCCCCACCCTCTTTTCCCCGCAGGAGACCAAGGGATCCCTGGATCTCCAGGTAAGAAAGGTAAACAGACACCTGCCGTTCAATCCCTGGGGCGATTATGGGATGCCTCGCCTGCATGAGCAACCTTGAGGACAGGATGAAGCCCCAAAAGCTTGCCATTGAAGGCAACCAGAGCGCCATCTTTAGTGCACAGGTTCCCAACCTAAGGTCTTTGGGCCAGATTAGGCCTGTAGTGCCATTTCATGTGGCCCCCTCCAAGGGCATTCGAGAAACAAAATGGTCACCCCTTTGAAGCTGTTGGGACAAAATGGCAGCCCTCATCGTGCAGGCAGGGCAAAAGGGCCATCCGGCCCTCGAAGCTGGCTGAGAGAGCGTGACCTGGACCCCGGCTTGAAAAGGTTGGGAACTCTTGATTTAGTGGTTTCGTTTACCATCCTCGTGTTTTTCCGTGCCTCCTGGGCTTTTAAACAGCTTATATCTTCAACTTGCAGCCCACGGGCCGGATTCGGCCCATGGCATAATTTTATGGGGGATGAAAGGGAGATGGTTAAGGATTTTTTTTCTTCTTCCCTGATTTCCCTGCCAAATTAAGTTGGTTGTGTCTCATTCCCGGGGAACCTTGTTGGTTTTTCGGTTGGGGAAAGTGCAGCCGTTTGTTAGTCCCTGCCTCAGGTGGCCCAAAGACTTAGGCAGCTTCTGATGGTACCCCTCCTTCTCAATGCAATGGGTGCTCATAGAGGAGACCAAAAGCAGAGAGAAAATGCTACGTCTTCTATTTTTTTTGTAGGAGAAAAAGGAGACGTCGGAGCCCCAGGAGTCATCGGTGGGTATATTGATAATGTCGGACATGCACCAAAGCGAACTGGCTGTTTGTTCAGCAGCAAAATGTATGCAGAACAGAACACAAAAGAAACTATATTACACGGATTTTTATGGAGAGACGGGCAGATCCACTGTTGATGCTATGATTGCATTTCTTTTTTGATAAAGTTAGAGGTTTTGTTAAAAAAAAAAGAAGTCAGCCCCCTCCCCCTGGTCCCAGGAATGCAAATCCTTGCTTTGTTTTATTCTTGCAAGAAACCAAGGGGGAGTTTTTATATCGCAATGGCAAGTGTGTACGAAGAACACAACAGGATTGTTGCAGGGAGGGGGAAGCAGCGGATGGGTTATTTGAGTCCTTTGCACCAATCAGCCGGCGCTTGCTGTGTTTGCTTCGTGTGCTTTGCTTCTCAGAGAGAACGGAGACTGGTTTTTGCGTCTGGACAACTGTGTGCAAATTGCAGAGAGCGTGAGGATATCTCATTGCCTGATTTTTGAGCCGGTGTGTGTGTGTGTGTGTTTACTTCTTTAGTGGACAAAAACGTCCAGGACCCGGTGTCAGCTGACTGAGGCCAGACAGATTTTATTTTATTTTATTATTTTTTATTTATTCATTTATTTATTAATCCATCCATCCATCCATCCATCTATTTATTTATTTATTTATTTATTTATTTATTTATTTATTTATTTATTTATCTATCTATCTATCTATCTATCTATCTATCTATCTATCTATCTATCTATCTATCTATCTATCTATCTATCTATCTATCTATCTATCTATTTATTTATTTATTTATTTATTTATTTATTTATTTATTTATTTGAACCTTCTTCTTCCGGTCGCTTTTCCACAGGAGAGAATGAGCTGAATGACATCCAGTGTAGACAAGGTAAGGGTCTCTGTGAAGCCAGATCCGTGAACGGGTCTGTGAACGGATCCGAAAGGGCAACAGCTCCAGGGATTCTCAACCTGTGGGCTGGATGTGGCCCACGGCACCATTTCATGCGCCCCCACTGCATCCACCACACAGTGTGGCGGAGGAAGGGCAAAATGGCTGTCCGGCCTCCCCTCCGAAGCTGTCTGAGGGAGCGTGACCTGGGCTGCACCCTGGGGGTGTGATACAAGCACCCCATATCTGACCCCTGGTTGCCTTTGGACTCTGCCTAGGTGTCAAAAACTGCAAAGAGCTGTTGGCCCGCGGGGTGGTTCTGAGCGGCTGGCACACCATCTACCCCGAGAACTGCAAACCCCTGGCGGTCTTGTGCGACATGGACACGGACGGTGGCGGATGGACCGTAAGTCCCAGTGGATCAAGAATACGGCTTTGGGGGCTTAATTTCTAGAAATGGATCAACCTCTCTTGCCGTTGGACCCTTCCGGATTTTGTTCCGTTTGGCTTCCTCTCCTTCCAGTTCAAAGGCCTCCCGGGAAGTTTGCAAAGGGCTTAAAAAAGGAGAAGAGGGCTAAAAAAAAATCCCAATATTTTTATCTACGCAGTTCCAAAGTGAGTAAAAGACTTGTGTATATGTTTTGTTCTCTTCACTGCAGGTTTTCCAACGGCGGTCTGATGGCTCGGTGGATTTCTACCGAGATTGGAACGCCTACAAGAGGGGGTTTGGAAGCCAACTGACCGAATTCTGGCTAGGAAATGACAATATTCACCTCTTGACCTCCTTGGGTAAATTGCAAACACTTTTTCCTCCTCGGGCCTCGAACTGCTGACCTGCCGACATTCCAGCCGGCAAGTTCGGTGTCTCAACCACTGAGCCACCGCAGTCCCTTGATGGGATAAATCCAGTTTCAAATCTCTGTTTCAGCGTTTTCCTAGCAGCCTTGACTTTTCTGGTATAGCTTCTATCTAGGCAACGGGGTTCCCAACCTTTTCAAGCCAGGGGCCAGGTCACTCTGTCAGCTACAAGGGCCGGATGGCCCTTTTGCCCTGCCTGCACAATGGGGGAATGGCCTTTTTGTCCCAACAGTTTCAAAGGGGATGGCTATTTTGTTTCTTGAATAGCCTTGGAGGGGTGGGTGGCCACACAAAATGGTGCTGGGGGCCGGATCTGGCCCACAGGCCTTAGGTTGGGAACCCCTGATCTAGGCAATAAAAAAAATCTGGGTTTTAATTTTTATTCTTTCCCCCCTCTCGCCTTGCTTTGAACAGGAGAGAATGAACTACGCGTTGATCTCATGGATTTTGACCACAAGCTTGTCTTCGCCAAATATGCCTCTTTCAGAATTGCGGGAGAAGCAGACCAGTATAGGCTTGCTATTGGGAGCTACACCAGTGGGACTGCAGGTATCTGTCCAGATATTTCCCTCTGCCACCTGGGGCGAGTCAAGGCTCCAGGATGGAGAGGAGGAATATAATCGGGGGCGGGGGGGGGGATCGCTTAGGATTAGACTCCAGAACCTAGGAAATGATTTTGACTGGTGCTTCTCAACAAGAATTTGCTCATAATGGAAATAAAAGAGATCCACCTGGGTGAAGTTAAATCTGAGTTCTGTGAAGTCAGAATCCTGCATCCAGGGGGTGAGAAGCGATCCAGGAGATATATAGCCGCTGGGGTTATTTTGAAAAACTGCTTAGTTGCACGAACATTTTGTGGATTTGAAGCATTAGATAGGTTGCTTGCTTCTTTTCGAGCTGTTTGAGGAGACAGCAGGCGTTTCCCTGTTGGGATTTGAAGCATTAGCTAGGTTGCTTGCTTCTTTTCGAGCAATCAACCGGCTGTTTGAGGAGACAGCAGGTGTTTCCCTGTTGGGATTTGAAGCATTAGCTTGGTTGCTTGCAACTTTTCGAGCAATCAACTGGCTTTTTGAGGAGATAGCAGGCATTTTCCCACCCACATTTGGTGTGGGGGCCTCAAATGTCTCTGAGCACAGACATTCTTTGTCCAGGAGGTTGAGCCAGCCTGAGCCGACGAGGACCAGAACCCGGGCAAATATTACCTGTGTCCGAATACTGTCTTCACCTTGTCTTTCTCTCCCTACTAGGCGACTCGCTCGTC
The DNA here is from genome assembly GCA_035047305.1 of Bradypodion pumilum. NCBI lineage: Eukaryota > Metazoa > Chordata > Lepidosauria > Squamata > Chamaeleonidae > Bradypodion > Bradypodion pumilum. Next base: position 10,293,169 of record JAWDJD010000015.1, read on the forward strand.
AACCACAACAGCATGCCTTTCTCCACCAAAGACAAGCAGCAAGACCCAAACAACAGCAAATGTGCAGAGACCTACAAAGGGGCCTGGTGGTACAACAGCTGTCACAATTCCAACCTCAACGGCAGGTACTGGTTGGGAGCCCACAGCACCTTTGCCGACGGCGTAAACTGGCAAAGCGGCAAAGGTTACAACTACTCCTACAAGCATTCGGAGATGAAATTCAGGCCCGTGGCTTAACGGAGGAGGAGGAGGAGACAGGAAAGCGGGTGTTGGACCAACACATATTGCAAGCCAGCTAACATCCTCATGGGGGGCAAACGGCGCAGAATTCTCCTTTCAGGAGATCTTGGGTGGGTGGGTGGGGTGGGGACTTCTAACCACATTGTCATTTTTCATCAGAATAAATTACAAAAGTCATCACACCCGAGGAATGGTAGTGAAGGGTTATTTTTTTTTCCCCCTGCCCTCTTCTTCTCTTTCCTTTCATGCAGTTCCTGGCAGGCTGACTGTGTTTGCACAACCTCTCTGATTTATGGCACACCCTGTAAATAAGCAATCCACCCCCAAGGTCCTGTCTTCATCAACTCTGCCCGTGGGTTCTTTTCGGGAGTTAATCCATCTCATGTTTCCTCTTTTCCTGCTGCCTCCAACTTTCCCCAGCACCAGCACTGTCGGCTTTCCCAGTGAGTTGGTTTCGGGCTTAACAAATCATCCAAACTTATGCTGGGAATGCATATTTTACAGGGCGATCTATCCCCCCCCCCACCCGACCAGGAGAGAAAGGTTTCAAATGGTAGCTGTGTCATGCCGACCAATCAGAGAGCGCCTCGGACAGGCGCCTGATGACTGTCTGAGCTAAGTGGCGGGGTTTTCAGTCAGGTCCGACACAGCAGCCGAACACGCAGAGAACAGACAGGGCAGGCGGCGGGCGAGGCCTTGCCCACCAATCAGAGAGCGTCTCAGGCAGGAGGCAGGGCCTGATTGTCTTCTAGCCTGAGCTGCTCGGTTTTCACTCAGGTCCGACACTGCAGCCGAACAGAGTGGCCCTGGCAGATGGAGGAATGGGGGGGGGGGGGAGGTGTCTTCCTGACCAATCAGAGCGATCCCAAGGAAGCCCAACTAGGATATCTAAAAAAGTTAAAAGAAATTAATACATGGTTGTTATTATTATTATTATTATTATTATTATTATTATTATTATTATTATTATTATTATTATTATTATTATTGGGGGGAAAAGAGGAAATAGTTTCCAATCAGGGACCCCCAAAGAGCCTTCTAGGGCCGGGCTTTGGGGTCTCGCTCCCCCTGAAACCATCCGGGACCCCCTTCTTTGCTTTGGCCCAGGAATGGCCATGTGGAGATCGACTCGACCCCCTCCTCCCCCAATGCCTTCCCTGGCTTTCCTTAGCTCCGCTGGGAAGTGGCACCTGATCCTAAGGGCCAGGTAGGAGGACCCTAGAGACCAGCCCATCCAGGCCTACAAGCTCAGCCTACCCCCCTCTCCCAATGACGAGAACGTCACCCTAAAATTTAATTTAATTTAATTTCCCCACTTGTATGCTGCCCAAGGGACTGCAGTGGCTCAAGTGGCTAAGACGCTGACTGGGAGGCGGTGGTCAGCAGTTCGATTCCCGAGTATTGCTGTTGGACGGAATGAGCTCCCGTCTTTGTCCCAGCTCCTGCCAACCTAGCAGTTCGAAAGCAAGACATTGCAAGGAGATCAATAGGGACCACTTCAGTGGGAAGGTAACAGCGTTCTGTGCGCTCCGGAGCCTAGTCGTGCCTGCCACGTGACCACGGAAACGTCTGCAGCAGCGCTGGCTCATCGGCTTTGAAACAGAGATGAGCGCTGCTCCCTAGAGTCGGATACGACTGGCTTTCGAGCAAGGGAAACCTTTACCTTTACCTTATGCTGCCCAATCTGGAACCCGACTCAGGGCGGCTCACACAATAGTCATTCAATGTACACAATAATACAATATACACCTGTTAATCTGGGCAAAGCATATCAGAGAGGAAAGAAAAACAAAAGGACCAAAAATAAGTGTTGGTGACACTTTAAAGACGAAGTGGTGCATTTCGATGCGCTGCAAGCGGAGGAACAGGAGGAGGGGGGGGGCTGAGCGGCGGACCAGTCTTCAGTCAGGTCCGACACTGCAGCCCTTGCAATCAGAGAGCGAGCGGGCAGGTGGAAGGGCGGGGGAGGCTGGTATGTGTCTCTGTGTCTGTTGACCGATGGGGTTTTCACTCAGGTCCGACACTGCAGCAGACCAAAGCATGGAGGTATAATAAAACAGGAGATGACATGACATCACAAACTTGAAGCCGACTAATCTGACAGTCCGCCATGTTAGTTGGCCCAAAACATTGCCTTAGGGTGCTTTGATTGCGTGGAGTCGTGAAAGTAGATGGGGTTTCCCCTTTAATATCAGTGGGTGGGGTGGGGGACCCACGGGACCTGGGAGAGGGGATCGAATCCACCCCACCCCGATATAAAGAGGGAAAACCCGGAGTTTCCCCTTTAACTCCAGTGGGTGTTTTGGGGGGGGGGTAGCGATCCCCCTCTCCACTGGCTCCCCTGGGGTTGGGAGGTTTGGGGGGGGACAAAAGGGGTCTGTCTCCCCAACCCTCCTGAACTCAGGGGATCCCCCCCCATTAAAGAGAAGAAAGCAACCAAGCGGTTTCTTCTCTTTAACAACGGAGTGTTGGGGGGTGGGGTGGATTCGTTCCCCTCTCCTGGATCCCCTGGGTTTGGAAGGGTTGGGGGGACAAAAGGGGTCTGTTCCCCCCAACCATTCTGGACTCGGGAGACCTGGGAGAGGGGATCGATTCCACCCCCCCCCCCAAACACTCACGTTTTTAAAGAGAAGAAACCGCTTGCTTTCTTCTCTTTAATAACGGGGTGTCCTGGGGGGGGAAATCCCCTCTCTGCCGGGTCACCTGGCTCTGGAAGGGTTGGGGGGACAGACCCCTTTTGTTCCCCCCCCAACCCGGGGGACCCAGGAGAGGGGATCAATCCACCACCCCCACTCCAACACAAGAAGCAGCAATCGTAAACGGTAGCCTGCTAATGTTTTGGTCCATCTAATATGGCGGCAGGCCACGCCCACTGGCTTCAAAGCAGCGCCGGCCACCTCCTGTTTTGTTATACTGTACCTTCATGGACCAAAGGCGGGAGGCGGGGCGAGGCTTTTGCGGACCAATCAGGGAGCGGCTCAGGGCAGGTGGAAAATAAAGCGGGTGGCTGAGTTTCAGACCTGAGACTCGGGCAGGGAGTTTTCACTCAGGTCCGACTCTGCAGCCGAACAATCAGAGCGGCCCTGGCAGATGGAGGGATGGAGGGTGGTGTCTTGCTGACCAATCAGAGCGATCCCAGGGAAGCCCAACCAGGATATCCAGAAAAGTTAAAAGAAATTAATACATGGTTATTTATTTATTTATTTTGGGGGGAGGAAAATAGTTTCCAATCAGGGACCCCCAAAGAGCCTTCTAGGGCCGGGCTTTGGGGTCTCGCTCCCCCTGAAACCATCCGGGACCCCCTTCTTTGCTTTGGCCCAGGAATGGCCATGTGGAGATCGACTCGACCCCCTCCTCCCCCAATGCCTTCCCTGGCTTTCCTTAGCTCCGCTGGGAAGTGGCACCTGATCCTAAGGGCCAGGTAGGAGGACCCTAGAGACCAGCCCATCCAGGCCTACAAGCTCAGCCTCCCCCCCTCTCCCAATGACCGGAACGTCACCCTAAGATTTAATTTAATTTAATTTATTTATTTAATTAATTAAGGTAAAGGTTTCCCTTGCTCGAAAGCCAGTCGTATCCGACTCTAGGGTGCAGTGCTCATCTCTGTTTCTAAGCCGAAGAGCCAGCGCTGTCTGCTTCTGCAGACGTTTCCGTGGTCATGTGGCAGGCATGACTAGACACCGGAGCGCACGGAACGCTGTTTACCTTCCCACCGAAGTGGTCCCTATTTATCTACTTGCAATTTCTTGCTTTCGAACTGCTAGGTTGGCAGGAGCTGGGATGAAGACGGGAGCTCATTTCCGTCCTGCAGTACTCGGGAATCCAACTGCTGACCTTCCGCTTCCCAGTCAGTATTTCAAGCATGTGTCAGGGAGTAAACAAAAAGAAAACAACAACACACATCGTGGCACCTTAAAGACTTAACTGCCGCACTTTGATTTTTCAAGTGGTATTTTAGCCCTCCTCCTGTTAATCTGGGCAAAGCATATCAGAGAGGAAAGAAAAACAAAAGGACCAAAAATAAATGTTGGTGGCACTTTAAAGACGAAGTGGTGCATTTCGATGCGCTGCAAGCGGAGGAACAGGAGGAGGGGGGGGGGCTGAGCGGCGGACCAGTCTTCAGTCAGGTCCGACACTGCAGCCCTTGCAATCAGAGAGCGAGCGGGCAGGTGGAAGGGCGGGGGAGGCTGGTATGCGTCTCTGTGTCTGTTGACCGATGGGGTTTTCACTCAGGTCCGACACTGCAGCAGACCAAAGCATGGAGGTATAATAAAACATGACATGATGTCACAAACTTGAAGCCGGCTAATCCGACAGTCCGCCATGTTAGTTGGCCCAAAACATTGCCTTAGGGTGCTTTGATTGCGTGGAGTCGTGAAAGTAGATGGGGGTTTCCCCTTTAATATCAGTGGGTGGGGTGGGGGACCCACGGGACCTGGGAGAGGGGATCGAATCCACCCCACCCCGATATAAAGAGGGAAAACCCGGAGTTTCCCCTTTAACTCCAGTGGGTGTTTTTTTTGGGGGGGGGTAGCGATCCCCCTCTCCACTGGCTCCCCTGGGGTTGGGAGGTTTGGGGGGGGGACAAAAGGGGTCTGTCTCCCCAACCCTCCTGAACTCAGGGGATCCCCCCCCCGACACCCCCCATTCTGGCTTCAAAGCAGCGCACAGCGTGAAGCTGGGAGTGGCCTCTCCTGTTTTATTATTATACCTCCCTGGACCAAAGACAAGAGCTGTCGGGGCAGGAGGCGGGGCGAGGCTTTGGCGGACCAATCAGGGAGCGGCTCAGGGCAGGTGGAAAATAAAGCGGGTGGCTGAGTTTCGCACCTGAGTCTAGGGCCGCGGGTTTTCACTCAGGTCCGGCTCCGCGTGCGGCCAATCAGAGAGAAGGGGGGTGGTGGTTAAGTGGCGTTCCTGAGCAGCTCCGAATGATGGGTGGGTGATCGTTGGGCAGGGAGGGTCCGGGGCAGGCTCGCTTGCTCGCCCCCGCGGCTGGAACCGGAACGCGGCCCCGTCACAATCCCTCCCCGAGTGCCAGCTGCCGGCTTACTTGGAGGTGGAGGAGGAGGAGGAGGAGGAGGAGGAGGAGGAAGGCGACTACACACACCCCCACACACACCCATATACTGTACACCCCCCCACCCCCCACTCCCATCCAGTGGGTCGCCTTACCTGTCTGGACAAGAGTTACCTGGCATCGAGGGGAGGAAGTGGGGCAGAAGTGGGGCAAGAGGCTCCGAGCCCCCCCTCCCCACACCTTATCTTGACCCCCTCCCCAGGACAAACACACACACACACACACACACACACCTTGAGCAACACCTCCTCCCTTGCCCAGGATGCAATGCCCACTGCTGAGTTTAGTAGGGGCCGTCTTAGGGTCCCTCTGCGCCGCCTATGATATCCCAGTGAAGCCCAACTTGGACATCAGAAAGGTGAAAGGGAAGCAATAAGGCTCCTTTTGAGGAGGGGGGAGGAAAATAGTCTCCAAGCAGGGACCCCCCCCCCCCCAAGAGCCTTCTAGAGGGCCAGGCCACTGAAACCGGCCGGGACCCCTGCTTTGCTGTGGCCCAGTGGAAACCGGCCCAATACCCACCAACGCCTTCTCTGTCTCTCCTTAGCTTGCTGGGAGGTGGCACCCGATCCTAAGGGCGAAGTACGACCCCACAGACCTGCCCTTCTATGCCTATACGCTCAGCCCCCTCAACGACGGGAACATCATCCTAAAATCCGAAGTTCCCCGGTAATGTTGGGAAAGGGTCAACCCTATACCCCCACGCGTGACCTTTGGTCCCCGGCCTTGCTGGTGACCTGGATCCAAGCCTTGCTTAATTGTAGAGATCTTGTGGAGAGGGGGGAGGAGGGGGAATCTGGAATTTAAGAGAGAACGGAGTATATCTCCCCCCCCCCCACACACACCACTAATTATGGGGGTTGCCTGTAAATAGGGCAGGAGTTCTCAACTTTTTAAAGCCAGGGGCCGGGTCATGCTCAGGGGCCGGATGGCCATTTTGCCCTTCCTCCGCCACATGGCACTTCCTGGTGTGGTGGAGGTGGGCCACATGAAATGGCGCCCTGGGCCACAGGGTGAGAATCCCAGAAATAGGGCAGCGAGGCAGAGGTGGTAACTTTCCAGATATTGGTGCACTACGAACCTCCTTATGAGCCCGGCTAGCTGGGGATGATAGGAACAGGAATCCACCATTTCCCCACTCCCGTCTTCCAGCTTGGAGGAATCCCAAAGAGAGGACTGTTCAAATAGGACCCCGTGGCTCCCCCTAATTTGCACTTGCACCCCCTTTTCCCCCAGAATGGGGACATGCAGGCTAAAATTCACGGCTTTGTATGCATTGAGACCCGGCGTCTTCGAGAATGCAGGTAAACGGAGGACACATTCCACCTTTTTTTGGCATTACTGATGGGCTGGTCGTGTTTTAGGGTCCGCTCTCCCCCCCCCTTAAATTGAGGCCAAGGCGGTGTTCGTGTCTCTCTATTCCTCATTTCGTTCTCAACCTTTTTAAAAGCCGGGGGCCCGGGTCACGCTCCCTAAGAGCTTTGGGGGCCGGATGGCCATTTTGCCCATCTTCCACCACATGGCACTTCCGGGAGTGGTGGTGGTGGTGGTGGGCACATGAAATGGTGCCATGGGCAGCATCTGGCCCACAGGCCACAGGTCGAGAATCCCTGTTTTAAAGTCTTAAATCTCTCACTTCTCGCTTTCATGAAAGCCAATGTCCCCCCCACCCCCCCACCCCAATGTCTCGTGAACCAGAGAAACCTTTCCTTCAGGACAGGGTTTTAGAGGCAGCTTTGTGGCTGAAGGTGATGGGCTTTGTAGTCCGGCGCAACCCACACAAATCGCCGGTTTCGAGAATACCGACGGGCTCAGGCTTCTTTCACGGATCTCTTTCAACAGACGGCAACGCATGGGTGCATGTCGTAGACACGAATTACGACACATACATCATCACTCACACTGAAATAAAGGACACCGCATTCATCGATCTTCTTGGTAGGTCTCTTCGGTCCAGGGTGATGACTGGTAATTGAACTGCCGTATAGCAGAAATCATATTTTCTATTTATTTTCTCTAGTGCATTTGTGTTTTCCATGAGATAGGCTGTCTCAATTCTCGTTCTGGTCTTTTTTAATCCCTTGCCCGCAATTCTCAATGCCCCCCCTTTTTTTATTAAGGAAGGGACCCGGAAGTCACAGAAGAAGTGACCAAAAACTTCCTGGATCTCGCCCGGAAAGTGATGCTAAATCCGATGCTGCTGTTCTACCAACACAAAACAAGTGAGTGTTAGAATTGGGGCATTCACGGTAACAGATTTACTCCTAGTTATGGAGTAAATCCACTGGGAAGTAAAACGAGAAAGAAAAAGTTGGAAGGAAGTGAGACTTAAGAGTAGCAGTCTACATGTCAATCAGTTGCGGTTTAGAAAAGACAAAGGAGGGAATATTTCATGGGTCATTCGGGCCAAACTCTGCTCCTTGGACCTAATTTCATCTCTTGTTCTGATATCTTTGTTTTCCCCCCTACACAGATGTCTGCAGAGTTCCACCATAGAATGCATAAGTAAAATTGCTGAAGAGAGAATGGAAAGATTTTTTTATTTTTTAAAAAAAGGACTGTTAGTGAAAAGAAGATTTTCATAAAACCTACTCCTAGGATTTTTTTAACCAATTAGACATGGTAAAAATGTCCCTTTTCAGCATTATTAAAGTTTATACAGATCAGAAACGTGACATGTCTTTTTCTGCAGGAGGAAAAGGATTGACTAAAGCTAAAAAAATAAGTCAAAAGTCAGATGGGGTCAGCTGGATATTCCTGGTATAGGAATAGCAGTTTATCAGCATTGAACAGGGGGCAAGGTTTATGACTCTGGACATTATATGTGCTGCTTTGATAACAGCACAGAGGAAACTTAAAAAAAAATTGAGAAAAAGTCTTAAAGTCCAAATTGTACATCGCCAACACTGTTAGGAGAGCAAACTCTGTAAGTGCTGATGGTGTGTGACTGTCACAGCCACTCCCTCCCCCCTTCCTACTTCTAATTGGCATTCAGGACAAACAGCACATTTCTCCTTCCTAAATCTGATTTCTGAAAGCCTGCTTGGGTTGTACCCCTTGATGCGCGCAGAGCCGTTGCACTCATGAGAATCTGTAATGTGCAATTTGACCCCCAACATAAATTTGCTTTGCTGATCAAAAGCTCAAGTGCCAGAGACTCGGTGTAGGATGCAAGGCGCTGGTCGGTTAAAGAAATGTGGCCATACAGGATGCATAAGAGAGACGTGGCCTTCGTTCAAACACCCCATGAACTCTCCAGGTGCGTTTGATCCAGGAGCAGAACAGCTCGTAAAGTACCTCTACACCCCCCGAAGTACAGCGTTTCCTAAGAGTTCTTGGATATGCCCACCTTGAGAACAAGTCTAAAAATAAGCCCTTCATCACCCTGCCAGTGCATTTTCCCCGCACCAAAATCAAGATTGTGATCTTGGAGAGTGGGTGGGATGGAGAGGATAAATTGGGAAATGGTATGAGCTGGGCTTTTGTAGGACTGGACATCTCTTGGACATCGCGGAGGGATTCCCGAGACCGGCACAGAAACCACAGCGAAGATGGCGAAACTGGTCTTGTTTTGCGTGGCCTTCTCTGTTCTCTGTTCTCGCCTGACTGCCATCAATATCCCAACTGACCCCAAGTTTGACCCTAAAAAGGTACGTAGCCAGAGGGGAAGGGAAGGAGGTCTGGCTTATGGGATTTCTCTCCCTGTCTCTCTCCGTGGCTTACTCACTGGTTAAGATGCTGGGTTTAATGACCCGAAGGTCAGCAGTTTGAGACCTGAGTGCTGCATGACGGAGTGAGCTCCTGTCGCCTGTCCCGCCAACTCCGGCAGTTTGAAAGCGAGAAATTTGCAAGTAGATAAGTAGGTACCGCTTCGGTGTAGACCTTATTAAGTTCATCGAGGGAGGTCGAAATGTTTTCTGCTTTCTTTGAAAGATGCCCTCTTGTTTTGGTCAACCTCTGCAGGGTTTAGGGCAAGGGGGGGAAGAGTCCCTATTGATGGAGATTAGCTCAGATAGATGGAAACGATTAGGCCGGACCTTGCGTTCCTGGGCTCTGGTCCTGAGTCTTTCAAGGTGGGGAGACAGTAGCTAGGGACACACACACCCCCGCCTTGGACCCGGAACGTCCAGATGTGGCCTCGTCCTTCTGGAGAGAAAACCGGAGACCCAACCTCTCTCTATCTCTTTCCCCTTCTTCTTTCCCCTTCGGGCCAAAGCTTTCTGGGAAGTGGTACCCCATCCTGACCGGCAGTTACCACCTACCGCCTCCGAAAAACGTGTTTGCTTTCAGAGCGAAGCCCTTGGGCAATGAACGCTTTTCAGCCAAGATCGAAGTGCCTGAGTAAGTCTTTCTCTCGGCCACACGCTTGGCCCAAACCGGACCTTGGTGAGCGACTGACACTGTGGGGTTTGGGATGGGTATTTGCTCAACTGAAAGGGAAAATCCAACTGGATTTGGGTTTTTTTTTGGGGGGGGCTAGGAAGGCCTGGCTTCAACGCCCCCGTCCTTGGATTCAGACACAGAGAGGTCCATTTGCAAATAATGCTTAGAAATCAAATAAAACATCTCTTGATGTCTAGCCAGAAGGATGCACACTTGCGCCATTTGAACATTCAGGCTGCCTCTCAAACATCTCTTGATCTTGGGTTTTTTGTTTTTGGGTGGGTGGGGGTTCCACTATCAAGGAGTTCCCATGAGACCTCTCTCTGAGCCAGCTGGGGCAGTTTGGGGATGATAGGAATTAGAGTAGAGCACAATCTTCCCTCTCCTCAATTTTATCCACCCTCTTTCTTTCCTTCCTTCCAGAAATGGAACTTGTCGAGTGTCAAAATTCAGTTTGCGGCCGATAAAACCTGGGTCTTTCCAGACTAAAGGTAAACAGACTTTGTCCCTTTTCAAGATGGGGTCCGAAGGGGAGGAGGGGGGGGGGGGAGATCCGTGTCCCACATTTCTCACATTAGTTCACGCTCAAAGGAATTCCCATGAAATGAATAAAATCAAAGGGAATCATCACTCAGTCCCGTTTCAATGGTATGAAGGCGGCGTCACTCTGCAACCCACATTAAAAAAAAAAACACCAAATGTATTGCCTATCCAGAAAACTGGATTATCCTTATTTTTTTATTGCTATGATTGGATTGCTCCCGCTGGAATCGTTCCTTGCATTCCTGATGAGAAATACATTTTGGTTCTTTAGAAATGATGAGAAATATTTCTGCTTCTTAAAAAAAGATGGTAAATGCTTTCTGGTTCTTAAAAATAATTAGAAATACTGTCTCTGATTCTCAAAAATAAAATAAAAATAACAACGGTAAATTCTCTGATTCTCAAAAAATAATGGAAAATACTCTCTGGTTTCCCCCTAGTGGCTAATTCTGATATGACCTCTTGGGATCAGCAAAAGGCAAAACAAAGCCACATTGCCTTAACCTTTAGAATGGATAAAAGAAAAAAGGGCATAAAACTGGGGTGGGAAATCCTAATTGTGGTCTCTTGAACCCCCCTTCCTTAGAAGTAACTCTTCAAAGGAACTAGGAAATGTAACTTGTTTCACTCAAGGCAATGACTGGTTCCGTTGCTTTCAAAATATACCTTTGGTTACACCGCTGGCAGCTTCTCTGTGCCTGGGAATTGCCCGGAAGGTTGCAAATAATAATAATAATAATAATAATAATAATAATAATAATAATAATAATAATAATAATAATAATAATAATAATAATAATAATAATAATAATAATAATAATAATAATAATAAAACCCACCAGATTTATCTTTTTCTTGATGTTTTGCAGATAAGAAATCTTTCGTCTACATCATTGAGACCGATTACCATCAATACCTGCTCAGTGTCTTTAAAACTTTTGTAACGGGCAACGTCAACATCTTGCAGCTATTTGGTAGGTGAATCCAAAAGGGAGATTGGCATGGTTGGAAGAGAGAGAGATGCCCGTTCGTTCCCATCGCCTTGTGGCGTTTGGACTGGCGACGGTGCCTTTCCCAGTTCCCCTTCCCACCCATCTTTCCATGCAAAGGGTAAAGGTTTAGCCTGGGGGTCTTGCCAAAATACAAATCCACCCACCCCTGTTGTGTTTGGAATATTGTGCAACTAGCGTTATCGCTAACAAGAGTGTCGGGTATACCGAATGAACTGAACAACCCCACTTTTGCCCCTCTCTGGCACCAACGAATCCTTCTTCCTTCCTGGTCTCCCCAGTCAAGGATCCCAAAGCCCCTTTGAAATGGGAAAATAAATTCAATCATTTTGCCAAGGAGCTGGGTTACGACTCAAAGAGGTTGGATTTTACCCATGCAGGTGAGAGCAATGGCTATTGGGGGTTCAGAGGGGACTTTTTTGGGTGGGGTGGGGTGGGGGACAAGGGATCACCAACTGTTTTATTTTTGGAAAGAGAGGAGAGGCAGAGCTTGGAAAGGCTGCTGTATTGGGGGGGACTGGGGGGGGGGGTTTAGGTTTTGCTGAATCGGCACCCTTTCTTAACCTTGACATTAGAGTTTGTCAAGTATCGAAGGGGGTTTTAATGCAGAGAAAAGTGGGGGTGGGGAGTGTGTGTTTCATGCCGTGAAAATAAGAAGTCTTCCCTTTCGTCCCACTTGTGCATGATGGCTGGCTGCTCCTGGTTCTGCATAAGAGCAGAGGAGCAGGACCCCCCCCAAAAAAAAGTAGTTGGCATCTTTATCAAAATGTGCCTCTGAAGGCCTTGAAAATAGGATTTACTGTATTTTCCTCCTCTCCCGTGCGCAGCTTTATGCAAGAAACTGAGGAAGAAGAAGGATCAAGGTGGAGCCGGAGAATTTGGGGACAGTGTGTAGGGGGGGTGGGCACAAGAGGCCACCCAGGACACACACACACACACACACACACACACACACACACACACCAGCCAAATTTTCAGCCAGCCAGAGCGAAAGAGGCCGTCACCGAAGGAAGCAACCGACGGGGAAGGAAAGAAGGAAGCAGGTCTAACTGGAACCTGAGATGGAGATTCCAGATGTGCAGTTTTTTTGGGAAATCGGTCAAGACAGAGAAAGCCACGGCTGGATAGAATCTTCCTCTCCTCTTTCGAAATCCATTCTCTCTCACACACACACCCAAATCCCCTTGAAATAAATAAAGACCAACACAATTTCACATTAGTTGTTTGCTTGCTTGCTTGTGTCTGTCTGCAACAACTTCCTCTTTCATCACTCTGCGCGCGCACACACACACAAACACCCACACCCACAACAGCGGTGGGTCACTTTTGCAATGGCCATTGCTTTCCCACGGGACACGATCCCCGGTTGTCCTTCTTTCTGTCCTGCCCTTTCCCTTCAACCAGTGGTGGGTTCCAAATTTTTTTTACTACCACACTGTGGCCGTGGTACGGTGAGTGTGGCCAGTGGGAAAAGCCCTGCGTTGCACCCGAATTAGGACTACAGTAAAACCCCGATTTACAAATGCCTCGAGTTACATGACGATTTTTTGCTAAAACCATGTCCCAATTTATGCAATTTCCTATGGGTTTGTTTCCAGTTACATAAACATTCTTTTCCTTATGAGTTTGCTTCGATTTACATAAAAAAATCATTTTTCCTATGGGTTTGCTTCGAGTTACGTAAAAAAATAAAATTTCATCTGGGTTTGTTTCGAGTTGCAAAAAAAAAAAATTCGATTTAAGCAAAAAGCCTATGGGACAGACTTTTTTCCCCGTCCCCGTAAGTAGTGGTTCTACTGTACCTTATTTCAAAACTTGGATGGGTGAGAGGGCCAGCCAGAATTTCTGCTCCCGGTTCTGGCGAACTGGTGCGAACCTGCTGATGCCCACCACCAGTGGTGTGCTGGCCCATAAGGACACAGGGAGCCATCCTGGTATGCTGCAGGCAGGCAGAGGTAATGGGAATGTATGGGATTTCTCCCCCAACCCCCACAATAGGCGCCCCGTCACTTCCTGTCCACCACCCTCCCAAGGTGCCCAGCACACCCCTGCCCACCCCTGCCTTCAACACATCTTCCCACGTCCCCAGGGGACTGGGGGTTATCCACCCATGACAGCGATGGCCAACCTTGGCACTCCAGATGTTCTTCAACTTCCATTTCCCAGAAGCCCACGTCTCTGTGAATCCACACGAGTCCCTTCTCAATCCACACGGACAGGCAGGAAACCCATTCGTGTGGATTCACAGGGACTTGGGCTTCTTCTAGAAACGGCCAGATGTGGAATCGTCCTTCCGGCAAGAGAATACCAGAGGCTCAACCTCTCTCTTCCTCTTCTTCTTTTCCATTCTGGCCAAAGCTTTCCGGGAAGTGGTACCCCAGCACCTGCAGCTGGCTTTGCCCATCGGATGTGGCTGGGCTGGCTTGGAGGAGGAGGAGGAAGGCGACTCAATAACCCACCCACCCCTATATACACCCCCACCTTCATCCAGTTGAGTGTCGCCTTACCTGTCTGGAGAAGAGTTACCTGGCATTGGGACCCCCTGCTTTGCTCTTGACCATGGAGGATCAGTGGAGACAGGCCCATGGTGGCCATTTGGGACACCGGGACAGGTCCCAGTGCGCCCCAGCCACTGGCACACAGACCAGAGGCAGGCAGAAATACGGTATGCCACCTGGCAGTGACACAAGATTTCTGCCATAACCTCCAACAAAGCCAGAACCTTCCAGGCGGTCGGTGTGGTGCTGTTTCTGTGGGACGGATATTGCCATGCACCAACCAGCCCCCGCCTCACCATGGCTGGTTGGTGCATGGTGGCTATCGCTGTGCACCAACCCATTTGACCCAGCAGCACTACTGCTGCCACCACTGCCGCAAGCCCCAAGCTGCAAGTCGTGAAGAAATCCAGTGGGTCTTTCCCATCCGCCGGGGCCATGGGTGGTGGTGGGGTGGTAAAAAGAAGAAAGAGAAATGTCTTAAAGTTCAAATTGTACATCACCAACAAAGTTAGAAGAACAAATTCTGTAAATAGTGACAGTGTGGAACTGTCACCGCCACTTTCCCCGCTTCTAATTGGTGTTGAGGACCGACTGAGCACATTTCTCCTTTCTAAATCTGATTTCTGAAAGCCTGCCTGGGGGTTGTGCCTCTTGATGCTCAGCTCACAAAACTGTTACTCTCACGAGAACCTGTAATGTGTAATTTGACCCCCAACATACATTCACTATGCTGATCAAAGGCTCAGGAGTGAGAGACTCGGTGTAGGATGCAAGGCGCTGGTTGGTTAAAGAAATGTGGCCGTATAGGGATGCTTACAGGAGACGTGGCCTTCGTCCAACTACCCCATGAACTCTCCAGGTGCATTTGATCCAGGAGCAGAACAGCTCGTCAAGTACCTCTACACACACCAAAGCACAGCGTATCCTAAGTGTTCTTGGATATGCCCACTTTGAGAACAAGTCCAAAAATAAGCCCTTCATCTCCCTGCCAATGCATTTCATCTGCCCGAAAATCAAGATTGTGCTCTTGGACAGTGGGTGGGATGGTGAGGATAAATTGGGGGAACGGCGTGAGCTGGGCTTTTGTAGGACTGGAGGAGGTCTCTTGGACATTGTGGAGGGATTCCCGGGCCGGAACAGAAACCACAGTAAAGATGGGGAAACTGGCCTTGTTTTGCGTGGCCGTCTCCACTCTCTGTTCTCTCCTGACTGCCGACGATATCCCAGTTGACAAGGAGTTTGACCCTACAAAGGTACTTAGCCGGAGGGACCCCCCAGGTGGGGATGGGAAGGAGGACTGGCTTATGGGTCAGCCGTTTGAGACCCGAGCATTGCACGACAGAGCAAGCTCCCGTCGTCTGTTCAGGCTCCTGCCAACTCCAACAGTTTCAAAGCAAGAAATTTGCAAGTAGATAAGCAGATACTGCTTCAGCGGGAACAGCTCTAGTCGTGAGCATGGAAACATGTGCAGATGCAGATAATTCTTTGGCTCTAAACGGAGATGAGTACCACCAACCCCTAGAGTTGGATACAATTAGCTTTTGAGCAAGGGCGACCGAGACCTTATTAAGTTCATCGTTGGAAGTCAATCTGTTTCCTCGGAAGATGCCCTCTTGATTGGGTCAACCTCTGCATGATTTTGGACAAGGGCGTGTGTGTGTGTGTGTTGGGGGGGGGGGGTCCCAATTAACGGAGATTAGCTCAGAAAGATGGGAAAGACCAAACCAGACATTACTTTCCAGGGCTCAGTCTCTGAGTCTTAACGCTGAAACGTCCAGCTGTGGCATCGTCCTTCCGGAGAGAAAAACTGGAGACCCAACCATTAGGTATCCCGTATTGGCCGGGAAATTCCCGTATTTTACCCTCTTTCCCGCCGTCCTCCTGTATTAGTTAGACTGCAATGCCCTATTGCCGCCATTGGAGGGCAGCACAGGATAAGCATAGCTGTCAAGTATCCCTTATTAATGAGACTGCAATGCCCTATTGCCGCCACTGGAGGGCTGCACAGGATAAGCATAGCTGTCAAGTATCCCTTATTAATGAGACTGCAATGCTCTATTGCCGCCACTGGAGGGCTGCACAGGATAAGCATAGCTGTCAAGTATCCCGTTTTGGCCAGGAAATTTCCCTTATTTCCAAATCCAAAACTTGACAGGTACCCAATCTCTCTCTCTCTCCCTCCCTTCCTCATTTCCCATTCTGGCCAAAGTTTTCCGGGAAGTGGTACCCCATCCTGACCATCAGTTACCACCAACCGCGTCCGGATGAACTTTTCACTTTCACCTCGGAGCCCTCGACCGACGGAGGTTTTACAGCCAAGGTCGAAATGCCTGTGTAAGTCTTTCTCTCCACCGCACTTGGCCAAAACTCATCCTTGGTGAGTGACTGACTCGGTGGGGTTTTGGGTGGGCATTTGCTCAACTGAAAGGGAAAACACAACTAAGGTGGGGTTGGGGGGGGTCTAGGAAGACCTGGATTCAACCCCCCCCCCAATTCAGACACAAGAGGACCAAATGCAAATATTGCTGAGAAATCAAATCAAATATCTCTTGATGTCTAGCCAGAAAGATGATCATTCAGACTGCATCTGAAACATGTCTTGATCTTGGGTTTTTGGGTGGGTGGGTGAAGGTTCCTCTGCCAAGGAGTTCCCGTGAGGCCTCAGGCAGTCTGGGGACGATAGGAACTGGAGTAGGAGCACAACTTTCCCTCTCCTGGTTTTTACTCACCACCTTTCTTGCATTCTTTCTTTCCTTCCAGAAATGGAGCTTGTAAAATATCACAGCTTAATTTCAAGCCTATAAGACCTGGGTATTTCAAGTCTGACGGTAAATAGATCCTGTCCCTTTTTCAAGATGGGGTCTGGGGATGATAGGAACTGGAGTAGGAGGGGTGGGAGAGAGATCCATGTCCCACCTGAGGTAGCGACAATTCTCACAATAGTTCACTCTCAAAGGAGTTCCCGTGAAATAAATAAACTCAATGGGCATCGTCACTCAGTCCCGTTTCAATGGTATAAAGGCGGCGTCACTCCGCAGCCCACGTTTAAAAAACAAACAAACCCAAATGCGTCGCCTGACCACAACCAGATTAAATTTATTTTTTATTGCTATGATTGGATTGCTCGCAGTGGAATCGTTCCTTGCATTAGGGAATTTTTAACAGGCAGCAGCTTAAAAATGATGAGAAATACTTTCTGGTTTTTTAAAAATGATAAGAAATACTTTCTAGTTCATAGAAAGTCACGGGAAATGCTCTCTGGTTCTTAACAACAATTGGAAATACTCTCTGGTTCTAATATATATATATATATATATATATATATATATATATATATATATATATATATATATATATATATATATATATATATATATATATATATATATATATATATATATATATATATATATATATATATATATATATATATATATATATATATATATATATATATATATATACATATACATATACATATACATATACATATATATATATATATATATATATATATATATATATATATATATATATATATATATATATATATATATATATATATATATATATATATATATATATATATATATATATATCTTGATGTCTCCCATGTCTCGTCATGCCTGCCGCATGACCACGGAAACATCTGTCGAAGCAGACAGCGCTGGCTCTTCGGCTTGGAAACAGAGATGAGCACTGAACCGTAGAGTCGGATATGGCTGGCTTTCGAGCACGGGAAACCTTTACTTTTACCTTAACCTTAGAATGGATAAAAGAAAAAAGGGCATAAAACTGGAGTGGGAAATCCTAATCGTGGTCTCTTGCCGCCGCCTTTTTAGAAGTACTGTAACTCTTTAAAGGAATTAGGAAATGTAACTTGTTTCACTCAAGGGGATGACTGGTTCTGTCGCTTTTGAAAATGTCCCATTGGTTACATCACTGGCAGCTTCTCATGCTGGGAATTGCCCGGAAAGTTGCAAATAAAAATTAAAAAAAAACCCACCAGATTTATCTTTCTCTGTTGATGCTTTGCTCCGGCAGATGGGAGAGCCTCCGTTCACATCATTGAAATCGAGTACAACCACCACCTGATCATTGACTTTAAACTGGACGACTTGCGCCTCTTGCAGCTACTGGGTACGTAACATCCAGAAGGGAGACTGGCACACCCGAAAGAGAGCGAGAGAGATGCCCGTTTGTTCCCATTGCCTTCTGGAGGTTGGACTGGCAACGGTGCCTTTTCTGATTCCCCTTCCCACCCATCTTCCCACACTAAGGGAAAGGTTTAGCCTGTGGGACTTGGCCAAAACACCCGGCCACCTGCTTTTTGCCCCCCTATGGTGCCAACAAACCCTTCTTCCCTCTCGGCCTCCCCAGCCACGAAAACCACAGCCCCTTCTGAATGGAAAGAGAAATTCAACCATTTGGCCCAGCAGCTCCATTTCACCTCAGGGGAAGTGCAGGATTTTTCCCTATCAGGTGAGAACAATGGATATTGGGGGGCAGAGAGGATTTTTTTTTGGGGGGGGGAGGATGAGGGATCACCAACTCTTTTGGAAAGAGAGGAGGAGAGGCAGAGCTTGGAAAAGCTCTCGTATTGGGGGGGACAGGGGGGTGTCTTTTAGGTTTTGCAGAATTGGCACCTTTTTTGCTTTCCATTTGTTAGGATTTTGATAGATTCAGTTTCTATGCCCTGAAGTGGTTCTATCAGTATTCCATCTACTTCTGTGATTTATATCTTCCTAATATCTTCAGAGAAGCTTTCACTTCACTTTCTAGATCTGTTATTTCTCCATCATAGAGTTTGTCAAGAATCAAAGGGGTTTTTAATGCAGAGAAAGGGGGGGGGGGTTGTTTCGTGCCGTGAAAAATAAGAAGTCTTCCCTTTCGTCCCATTTGTGCATGCTGGCCGGTCCTGGTTCCGCTTAAGAGCAGAGGAGCAGGACCAAAAAAAGAAGTTGGCATCTTTATCAACTTTTGAAGGTCCTGAAAATAGGATCTGTTTTCCCTCTCTTCCTTCCTTAGCTTTATGCACGCCCCCGCCGGTGGAGAAGTAAGGTGGAGCTGGAGAATTTGGGGGATCGTGTGTTGGGGGGTCTCTGAGAGGCCACCCCCGACCCCCTACCCTAGGCAACTTTACAGCCAGCCAAACTTAAGAGGCTCCTTCCAAGTCAGAGATTCCAGATGTGCAGTTTTGGGAAAGCGGACAAGACAGAGAGAACCACGGCCGGCTGAACTCTTTCTCTCCTCTCCTCTTTTGAAATTTGTTCTCTCTCTCTCACACACACACACACACTCACAAAACACACACACACAATTTCCCTTGAAATAAAAAAAGACCCGCACAATTCCCCATTGGTTGGTTTGTTGCTTTTGGGGCATGACACACGAGACATGCAAGCCAGGCATGACTAACTCTACGGTGTGTGTGTGTGTGTGTGTATGTGTCAGAATGCACAGAATGCCATTTCCTTTCTTGCCGACGTGGCCTCTATTTATCTACTTGCAAATTTCTTGCTTTCCAACTGCTAGGTTGGCATGAGCCGGCACATCTGACAGCAAAAGCCAAAAAACGTGCACCCGAGAAAGCTGCATTTCGCGTAATCCCATTGCCACCATGGCTACTGGCAGTGTGGTTTTGTGAGAGAGAAATCTGGTGTAGGCTTTACTGAAGTCTTTTGAGAATGAAACATTTATAAATATGACTATTAAATTAAATTAAATATGACATATATAAATATGACTATTAAATTAAATTAAATTAAATTTAAAGAGATTCCATTACATCTTCATGTAAAACCTTCAGGTCTTAACGGGGAAGGCCATTCATTTCCGCTCTCTCCAGTTAAAAAGTTGAAAGTTCACGGAGACCTTCTCAAACAGCGACACATCTCAAGCGCATACATAAAGTGCTGCCAAATTGAGCCACCATCTAAGTACAGCACACACTTAGGTCACGGTCTCCCTTGCTTGAAAGCCAGTCGCACCCGACTCAAGGGGTCGGTGCTCATCTCCGTTTGCAACCAAAGAGCCAGACATTTCCATGGTCATGTGGCAGGCATGACTAGATGCTGAAAAGCTATTACCGTTCCTTCAAGAATCGAAGGGGGGTTTAATGCAGAGAGAAAAAAAGGGGGGTTGTTTCACACTGTGAAAATAAGAAGTCTTCCCTTTCATCCCACTTGTGCAATACAGATGGATGGTCCTGGTTCTCCTTAAGAGCATAGGAGCAGCACCAAAAAAAAAAAAAGAATTTGGCATCTTTATCAAACTTTGAAGGTCCTGAGAATAGGATCTGTTTTCCCTCTCTTCTTTCCTTAGCTTTATGTGCACCCCTGCTGAAGAAGAAGAGGTAAGGTGGAGCTGAAGAATTTGGGGGATCGTGTGTTGGGGCCACCCAGGAAACCCCAACTCCCACCCCAGCCAACTTTTCAGCCGGCCAGACTTAAAGAGGATCCATGCTTGCCGGAAGGAAAACAGCCCTCACCAAAAGAAGCCGCTGAAAGCACCTTAAGATCAAACCCAATCCGCCTGAGAGTTGGGGAGGGGAAATTTCCCGGACCCAAAACCAAATCTTTGCAAACAACCCAAGTCAATTCAGAGAGATGTCGTCACTCCGCAGGATGCAACCTCTGGGCACTTCAAAGTCATAAAAGTGACCTAGGATTATTATTAATTTTGCAGGGAGGAAACCAGGACATAAAAATTAGGGTCCAATTACTTTTTGCAGTTTGAATGATGATTCCTCCTCCTGTTGCGAATGAGAAACAAATTGTGTTGGTTTTTGGTGGAATTGCTGGATGCTAAAATTAGGACCACAGTGGCTTAGTGGCTAAGATGTTGAACAAGAGGACAGGAAGGTTGGCAGGTCAGCAGTTTGAGACCCGAGTGCTGCATGGCGGAGTGAGCGCCTGTTGCCTGTCCTAGCGCCTGCCAACCTAGCAGTTCGAACGCAAGAAAATTGCAAGTAGATAAATAGGTATCTCTTCGGTTGGAAAGGTAATAGCGTTCCATGCACTCTGGTGCTTAGTCATGCCTGCCACATGACCATGGGAATGTCTGCAGATGCAGACAGCCCTGGGCATGAGCACTGACCCCTAGAGTTGTTCAAGGGAGATCTTGACCTTTGACCTTGGCCTTTCTATGATGCACACAAGCCAGTTCGAATCCCCAAATATTTGCAGTCCCTCCCCACAAAACAAAACAAACAACAACACACACACACCCTATTCCTAGAGTCCTTCCACTCATTCGTTGTTGAATAAGGCTCTCTGAGTATGTTGTAACAATACTCCATTAGCTGCAAGATTTATACAGGTGAAACTCGGAAAATTAGAATATCGTGCCAATGTCCATTCATGTCACTTAAAAGGTGAAACAAATATATGAGATAGACTCACTACATGCAAAGCGAAAGATGTCATGCCTTAATTCGTAATAATTGTGATGATCATGGCATACAGCATACATGAGAATATGTGATGATTATGGGGTACATGAGATGGGGTTTTTCATCAGCTGTAAGCCATAAGCATCAATATTATAACAAAGTAAGGCTTGTACTATCTTGCTTTACATGCAATGAGTCTATCTCATATATTTGTTCCACATTTTAAGTTGCATTACTGAACTGAATGAACATTTGCACGATAGTCTAATTTTCCGAGTTTCACCTGCATCATTGTTTCTATAAAAATTAGCGACTTCAGTGGCTGTGGGTTGCCCGCCTCACTAATTAGCCAACAACCTTTCCCAAATGGTTTGTCTGGCTCATACCTGTCAACCTTCCCGGATTGGCCGGGATTTCCTGATTTTCGGCACCAATTTGCGCCACTTCCCGCCCTGCGCTGCCAAAACCCCGGAATTTGGCAGCGGGGACGAGGAGGTACTGCGCAGCCCTTCTGCGCAGGTCGTGTTCTACGCATGCGTAGAAGGGTTTTACGCTTGCGTAGAACCCTTTTACGTATGCGTAGAAGGCTACGCAAGCGTAGAAGGGGGCTACGCAAGCGTGAAACCCTTCTACGCATGCGTAGAATGCGACTTGCGCAGAACCGATCTGCGCAGGTCCTGGATTCGTCGGAGCCGCGGTTGACAGGTATGGTCTGGCTTGAACACAGGCTGGAGACCGCCCGGGCCAGGATCGGAAAGGAAATTGGGTACGGGCTAATTATATAGGTAGCAAGAGTCACTCCATTTTGCCTTGGCTGGGGGCACTGAGAGGAGTAGGCATAATAGTGGAAACTTCCAGGAAAGACACAAGCCTGTAAACAGCATGGTATCTTGGTCACGTAGTAGGCAAGAAAAACCTCCGCTAGACACTGCAATCCTTTAGCAGGTGCAAATGTATGCAGTAACTTCTTAGAGCTGGCAAATGTAACTTAGCCAGCAGAATGCCACGTAGGCAATGTATTCTGTCATGAGGCTGTGCCGGGGAGACCTCTCTGTAATCCAATAAATACGGCTCTCTGGAGCCATCGGGAAGCTGACTTTCCTTCAGCACTCCTGCCTCCCGTGCCATGGTTCGCCTTCAGCACCACAGCTGGCGAACCATTACAAAAAGTGGCTCAAGTGGTTAAGACAGGGGAGCCCAAACGTTTCAGGCTGCGGGCCGGTCACGTGGTTCAGGGAGCCGGTTGCCGTAGTTTGGGCACCCCTGGGTTAAGACATTGATTGGGAGTTTTGAAGTCAGGAGCACTGCACAATGGAATGGACGCCCGTTGTCTGTGTCAGGGTCTTGTGTGTCCCGCCCCGGATCGAGACCGTATGTGGATAAACCCCAGTATCTGGTGGACATGGGAAGACAGGTAGGGATGAAGGCAAAGAGCAGATAGGTCGGAGAGAAGCGGCCATTGCAAAAGTGACCCACCACTGTAAATGCGCATTGTGTGTGTGTGTGGAGTAGGATGAGGAAAGAGGAAGGGTTGCACAATCAAGCAACTGACCAAATGGGGAATTGTGCTGGTCTTTTTTTTTATTTCAAGGGGATTTGTGTGCGCGAGAGAGATCGAACGTCGAAAAAGGAGAGGAAGATCCCAGCCGGCCATGGCTCTCTCCGTCTCTTCCGCTTTCCCATAACTGCACATCTGTCTTGGAGGGGGCCTCTTCAGTTTGGCCGGCTGTAAAGTTGCCCTCAGAAGGGTGTGTGTGATGTGTGTGTGTGGGTTTCCTGGGTGGCCTCTTAGAGCCCCCCAACATGATCCCCCAATTTTTCCGGCTCCACCTTATGCCTAATGCGCACATAAAGCTAAGGAAGGAAGGGGGGGGGGAAATAAGATCCAATTCTCAGGGCCTTCAAAGTATGATAAAGAGGCCAACTGCTTCTCTTTTTTTTTGGTCCTGCTTCTCTGCTCTTAAGCAGAACCAGCACCGGGCGGCATTGCGCACATGGGACGAAAGGGAAGACTTTTTTATTTTTATGGCATGAAACAAATAGTCTCCACTTTCCTCTGAATTAACCCCCCCCCCCCTTTGATTCTTGAAAAACTCTAATGTGAAGGCTAGGAATGGTTTACAATTTCTGCAAGTCCTAAAAGAACCCACCCACCCCGTCCCGTCCCACCATTAGCCTTTCCAAGCTCTGTCTCTCCTTCTCTTGTTCCAAAAGTTGGTGGTCCCCCAAAGTTGGTGGTCCCCCCATCCCCAAACCCCCCCTGCCCCCCTGCCCCCCAATATCCATTGCTCTCACCTGCATGGGAAATATCCTGCACTTGCCCTGAGTTAAAGCCAAACTTCTTGGCCAAAGAGTTGAACTTCTTTTCCCATTTCGAAGAGGCTTTGGGCTTCTTGCCTTGGGGTGACAAAGAGAGAAGAAAGATTCATTTGGCACCAGTGGAGCAAAGGGGGTGGGTGGGTGGGTGGGCTTTGTATTTTGGCAAGTCCCGCAAGCTAAGCCTTTCCTTTAGTGTGGAAAGATGGGTGCTGAAGGGGAATCAGAAAAGGCACCGTCGCCCGTCCAACCACCACAAGGCGATGCCAATGTATGGGAATCTCTCTCTCTTTCTCGGGGGTGCCACTATTTGGTAATTTCCCTGGATGCTTTGGAGCCAAAGGCTGCAACAACAACACCAACAACAACAACCCACCCTGCCTGTTTTGCAAAAGAAGCCTATTCCACCTGTGCCATCAAATGCAACCATTGTCTCCAGGTAGGAATGAGTCTAGTGCACTGCCCATTCAATCCTCAGGAGCTAAGCACCTGCCCCTTCTGTATTGTAGCACGTATGCATGCACACACCATACTTTTACATTCTGCATGCATTTTTAACCTTGCTCGTCTGGTCCTGTTGGAAATCCCGCTGGGATTTGGCCTTTCCCCCAACCCAACCCCAACCCAATTTGGTACCTACCAAATAGCTGCAAGATGTATATGTCGTCCATTTTAAAGACACTGATCAGGTATTTGGTGTAATCGGCCTCAACGATGTGGACCATGGCTTTCTCATCTGCGGCAGCAAAAGCATCAAGAGAGAAAGATAAATCTGCTGCTTTTTATTTTATTTGCAGCCTTCTGGGCAATTCCCAGCATGGTGAAGATGCCAAGCGGTGTTACCAAAGGGACATTTCGAAAGCGACAGAACCAGTCATTTCATTGAGTGAAACAAGTTACAGGGAAAATTGGAAAATTAGAATATTGTGCAAATTTTCATTCGTTTCACTTAAAAGGAGAAACAAATATATGAGATAGACTCACTACATGCAAAGCGAGAGGTCTCATGCCTTAATTCGTTCTAATTGCGAAGATCATGGCGTACAGCGTACATGAGATTATGTGATGATTATGGGGTACATGAGATTGGGGGGTTGGAATTTTTCATAAGCCGTAATCCATACGCATCAATATTATAGCAAAGTAAGGCTTGAACCATCTCGCTTTACATGCAATGAGTCCATCTCATATATTTGTTTCACCTTTTAAGTTGCATTACTGGACTGAATGAACGTTTGCACGATATTCTAATTTTCCGAGTTTCACCTGTACATTTCCTAGATCCTTCGAAAAGTTACTTCTAAAGGTGGTGGTGGTGGGGTTTCAAGAGTCCACAATTAGGATTTCTCCCCCCAGTTTTATGCCCCTTTTCTTTTATCCATTCTAAAGGCTTTGTTTTGCCTTTTGCTGTGTCCGAGATGTCATACCAGAATTGGCCACTAGGGCGGAGCTAGAGAGTATTTCCCATTTTTTAAAAAAAAAAAAGAACCAGAATTCCTCATCATTTTTTAAAAACTAGAAAGTATTTCTCTCATCATTTTTAAAAAGAACTAGAAAGTATTTCTCTCATCATTTTAAAAAAGAACTAGAAAGTATTTCTCATCATTTTTAGCTGCCGCCTCTTAAAAATTCTCAAATGCAAGGAATGATTCCGGCGGGAGCAATCCAACCATAGCAATAAAAAAAAATATGGACAATTGGGGTCAGGAGACACTTTCGGGGTACAATATTTAACATGTGCTGCGGCGTGACTCTGCCTTTAAACCATTGAAAAGGGACTGAGCGACGATTCCCATTGAGTTCCTACATTTCATGGGAATGAATGAAATGCTGGATTGTGCCTCTGAGACGGATAAAGAAAGATGGGAACTCCTGTGAGAGTGAACTATTGTGAGAAACGGCGCTACATCAGGTGGGAAACGGATCTCTTCCCACCCACCCCTTTTGGACCCCACCTCGAAAAAAGTACAGGGTCTGTTTACCTGCAGTCTTGAAAAAACCAGGTTTTGTAGGTATCAGATCAAATTGAAGCACATAGCAAGTTCCATTTCTGGAAGGAAGGAAGGAAAGAAAGAAAGAAAGAAAGAGTGTGGTGAGTAAAAACAAGGGGAGGGAAGATTGTGCTCCTACTCCAGTTCCTATCATCCCCAGTGTAACCCCCACCCTGCATCCCACCCACCCACCCCAAAAAACCTGAGATCAAGACATGTTTGAGAGGTAGTCCTAATGTTCAGTTGGCAGTCTGAGTCATTTTGGCTAGAAATCAAGAGATATTTTATTTGATTTTTCAGGACTATTTGCAAATGAGCCACTCTGTGACTGAATGGAGGGGTGTGTGTGTGTGAAACCAGGCTTTCCTAGACCCTCACCCCAGTTGCATTTTCCCTTTCAGATGAGCAAATGCCCACCCAAAAAGCCACCGGGTCAGTCGCTCATCAAGGACCATTTTTTTGGGGGGGGGGGATGGACCCTCCAGGCAAAGTTTGTGGCAGAGAGAAAGACTTACTCAGGCATTTCGATCTTGGCGGAAAAGGCTCCATTGCTCAAAGGCTTTGCTCGGAGAGCGTACACCTTTTCTGGAGGTGGTTGGTGGTGACTGCCAGTCAGGATTGGGTACCACTTTCCGGAAATCTGTGGCCAGAAGGGGAAAGAGACACAGAGAGGTTGGACCTATGGTTTTCTCTCCAGAAGGACGGTGCCACAGCTGGACGTTTCAGGTCTAAGACTCAGGAACCGAGCCCTGGAAAGCAAGGGACGGGTTGATCATTTCCATCTATCTGAGATAATATCAGTTAATTGGGACCCCCTACCTCCATTGTCCAAAGGCCTGCAGAGGTTGACCCCCCCCCCAAAAACGGGCAACATTTCAACCTCCCTCAATGAACTTACTAAGGTAAAAGTCGCCCTTGCTAGTTGTATCCAACTCTAGGGTTCAGTGCTCACCTTCCTTTACAGCCAGAGCTGTCTGCATCCGCAGATGTTTCTGCTAGATGCCGGAACACTGTCACCTTTTCTGTTGTGTCTTGAAATAAAATCCAGTATCTTATAATTGCTTTAACCATTGCAAGATAAAATGGCGATTCGTGCCATTTGGGTTAAGGGTAAATTCAGTGCGCCCTTCCCCTGGTTCAAGGCGCGCTCTTTATGTACATGTATAATATCTGATTGTTTGTGATTTTGGATCGTCAATGCTTGAATATTGCATTCCTGGTTGGTTAGTTAAGGTTATCCGAAAAGGTTGCTAGTTTGTTTCATTGGGAAACTGCCACTCGGACACTATATAAAGCGCCGTTTGCAAAAGGGTGTTGGCTCTTGGTTTGCACGCACAACACACGCACACATGTGTGGGCTACGTCTAGATTGGTGCAGGCGTGGAACTGAGTCCCAGGGCAGAATAACGGGAATGCGTGCAGCCAACTCATGTCCGGCTAAGCTATATTATTGTTCCTCCAAGAGTCGTGAATAAACTGTTGCTTCCTTGTTTAATTCACTGCTTCTTGGACTCTTCATTGCAAGCTCCGGACACAACACTTTCCCACCGAAGCACTACCTATTTATCTACTTGCAAATTTCTAGCTTTCAAATGGCTAGGTTGGCAGGAGCTGGGAGCGCACTGTGCCGTCATGCTGACCTTCCAGTCATTAAACTCAGCATCTTAACCGCTAAGCCACAATGGAGAGAGAGAAATCCCATAAGCCAGTCCTTCTTCCCTTCCCCACCTGGTGGGTCCCTCAAGCTGTGTACCTTTTCAGGGTCAAACTCCGGGTCAACTGGGATATCGTCGGCAATGAGGAGAGAACAGAGAATGGAGATGGCCACGCAAAACAAGGCCAGATTCCCCATCCTTGCTGCAGTTTCTGTGCCGGTCCCGGGAATCCCTCCGTGATGTTCAAGAGACACCCCTCCACTTCTACAACAGCCCAGCACATGCTGCTTTCCCAATTTATCCTCTCCATCCCGCCCACTGTCCAAGAGCACCATCTTGATTTCTGGGGGGGGGGGGGGATGCGCTGGCAGGGAGATGACAGGCTTATTTTTAGACTCGTTCTCAAGATAAGCATATCCAAGAACTCTTAGGAGATGCTGTGCTTTGGAGTGGGTAGAGGTACTTTACCAGCTGTGCTGCTCCTGGATCAAACACACCTGGAGATTTCATGGGGTGGTTGGACGAAGGCCACGTCTCCTGTAAACATCCCTATATGGCCACATTTCCTTAACCGACCAACACCTTGCATCCTACACCGTGCCTCTGACTCTTGAGCCTTTGATCAGCAAAGCGAATGTATGTCAGGGTCAAATTACACGTTACAGATTCTCATGAGAGCCACGGTTAGGGTTATGAACATGGGGATCCCTCTGTAAGTGAGTCCTCTCTG
Source organism: Bradypodion pumilum (assembly GCA_035047305.1). NCBI lineage: Eukaryota > Metazoa > Chordata > Lepidosauria > Squamata > Chamaeleonidae > Bradypodion > Bradypodion pumilum. Next base: position 10,321,002 of record JAWDJD010000015.1, read on the forward strand.
TTTCACCCTAGAGTCGGACACAACTGGCTTTTGAGCAAGGGAGACCCTTGACCCATATGTTTTTGGTTGTTTCAGAAGGGGCCTGGTTTGAGCCATGCATTCGGAAAAGTTGGCTAAGCAGAGAGGGGGCTGCCCTCCTTAAAAGGTGGACTTTTATTTTACCAACGTCTCCTTTTCTTTCCAGAGGGAAAACCTGAGCCCTGAAGAACTTTGTCCTCAACCAGATCCGCCCTGGGGTCTATAGGACTGAAGGTAAATCATGGAGGCTCCACGGAGGGGGGAATTGCATCTGGAGGGTGCAATTGGAAATCCTTTGGGCCCCATTGCAACGTTCTTTAGTGGGACAATGCAGATGTTTTGTCCAGCCCGGCCTTTTCTGGCAGAGTCACCATGCACGTGATTGACACCCATTACTGCACATACCTAATTGCGCATTACATGATTAGGAACATGACCCACCTGCAACTAAACAGTACATGGGCCTCTGACTGACGGTCGAATAAAGATATGTATGTATGTACGTGGGCCCGATCATGGACCCTGCAGAAAGTCAGAAAGTGGGGCAACCCCCGACTGAACCATAGATTTGCCTTTAAACACCAGCAAGGGGACGCCCAAGAGGCAATCCCTTGGCCATCTTGATTTTGCCACATTATACAAAGGTCATGGTCACAGTCAACGTCACCCTTGCTCAAAAGCCAGTCATGACTGACTGTAGGGGTCAGTGCTCATTCCCAGCGCTGTTTGCACCTGCAGACATTCCCATGGGGCTGACGGCCGGGTCACACTCCCTCAAACAGCTTCAGGGGCCGGATGGCTATTTTGCCCTTCCTCCACCACATTGCACTTCCTGGCATGGTGGAGGCGGGAGGGGGGGTACATGAAAGGATGCCATGGGCCACATCTGATCCACAGGTTGAGAATCCCTGCTTTAAATCTTCATATAAAACCTTAAAGCCTTCTCTCCAGTTTATACTTTGAAAGTGTACGGAGACCTTATCAAACAGCAACCTGTCACAAGTGCATACATAGAGTGCTGATATATCGAGGCACCATCTAAGGCTGCAATAACAACACAGGTTAGGCATGCTTGGGGCTCCAGAACATTTTAAGCAGACACCCCCCCCCCCCATGCTTCTTCCCCACAATCCCAGGGGTGGTTGGGAAAGGGCCTGCGTGTCTTGTGCGTCATGCCCCGGATCGAGACCGGGGGTAGATAAACCCCCAGTATCTGGTGGATGAAGGCAGAGAGCAGGAAGGTGGGGAAAGAAACGGCCATTGCAAAAGTGACCCACCGCTGTAAATGCACATGGTGTGCTTGTGTGTGTGTAGAGTAGGAGGATGAAAGAGGAAGGGTTGCAGACAGATACAAGCAAGCAAGCAACGGAGAATTGTGCGGCTCTTTTTTTTATTTCAGGAGGATTTGTGTGTGTGTGTGTGAGAGAGAGAATGAATTTGTAAAGAAGGTCGTAAAGTACCTCTACCCACCTTGAGAACAAGTCCAAAAATAAGCCCTTCATCTCCCTGCCACTGCATTTTCCCTGCCCCAAAATCAAGATTGTGTTCTTGGAGAGGGGGTGGGATGGAGAGGATAAAATCAGGGAACGGCGTGAGCTGTCGGACTGCGGGGGCAGGTGTCTCTTGGACATTGCGGAGGGATTCCTGGGACCGGCACAAAAACCACAGCAAAGATGGGGAATCTGGCCTTGTTTTTGCATGGCTGTCTCCGTTCTCTCCTGACTGCCGACAATATCCCAGTTGACCTGAGGTTTGAGCCTTAAAAGGTACGCAGCTTGAGGGACCCCCCAGGTGGGGAAGGGAAGGAGAATTGGCTGATGGGATTTCTCTCTCTCCATTATGGCTTAGTGGTTAAGATGCTGAGTTTAATGGCCGGAAGGTCAGCAGGTCAGCAGTTGGAGACCCAAGTACTCCATGACAGAGTGAGCTGCTATCTCTGTCCAACTTAGCAGTTTGAAAGCAATAATAATAATAATAATAATAATAATAATAATAATAATAATAATAATAATAATAATAATAATAATAATAATAATAATAATAATAATAATAATAATAATAATAATAATAATAATAATAATAATAATAATAATAATAAATTTGCAAGTAGATAAGTTGGTACCACTTCAGCAGGAAAGATAACAGCGTTCTGACGTCTAGTCATGAGCATGGAAACACCTGCAGATGAAGCTAGCTCTTTGCCTGTAAAGGGAGATGAGCAACGCACCGCTAGAGCCGGATACGACTGATTTCCGAGCAAGGAAAGTCAGGCTTGCCTGAGCGGGCGGCAAACAAGTTGAAAAATTAAATTAAAATTAAATTAAGGGCAACGTAGACCTTATTCATTTCATCGAGGGAGGTTGAAATGTTTTCTGTTTTCTTTGAAAGATGCCCTCTTGATTTGGTCAACCTTTTCAGGGTTTTGGGCAAGTGGGGGAGAGAGTCCCTATTAATGGAGATTAGCTCAGATAGATGGAAATGATCAAGCTGGACTTTGCGTTTCAGGGCTCAGGTCTTGAGTCTTGCGAACCAGGGAGATGGTAGCCACAGGCATCTCCTTGGACCAGATGTGGCCAGATGTGGCCTCATCCTTCTGGAGAGAAAACCGGAGACCCAACATCTCTCTCTCTCTCTTTCCCCCTTCCGGCCAAAGCTTTCTGGGAAGTGGTACCCCATCCTGACCGCCTTCGAAATATGTGTTTACTGTCACACCAAAGCCCTTGGGCAACGGAGCCTTTTCAGCCAAGTTCGAAATCCCTGTGTAAGTCTTTCTCTCTGCCCCCCACTTGGTCCAAACCGATCCTTGGTGAGTGACTGACCCAGTGAGGTTTTGGGTGGGCGTTTGCTCATCTGAAAGGGAAAATCCAACTGAGGTGGGGGTGGGGAGGTCTAGGAAGTCCTGGCTTCAGAACACCCCTCCCCAATTCAGACACAGAGAGGCACATTTGCAAATATTGCTGGGAAATCTAATAAAATATCTCTCGATGTCTAACCAGAAGGACGTAGACCAGCGCATACCTGTCAAGTTTTGGATTTGAAAATACAGTAAGGGAAATTTCCTGGTCAAAACGGGATACTTGACAGCTATGCTTATCCTGTGCTGACCTCCAGTGGCGGCATTAGGGCATTGCAGTCTAACTAATACGGGAGGATGGCGGGAACGAGGGTAAAATACGGGAGTTTCCCGGCCAATACGGGATACTTGACAGCTATGGACCAGTGCCTGTTGAACATTCGGGCTGCCTCTCAAACATGTCTTGATCTGGGGGGGTTGGGTGTAATGCAGGTGCTGTGCTTCGGAGTGGGTAGAGGTACTTTACGACCTTCTTTACAAATTCATTCTCTCTCTCACACGCACACACACACAAATCCTCCTGAAATAAAAAAAGAACCGCACAATTCTCCGTTGGTTGCTTGCTTGTGTCTGTCTGCAACCCTTCCTCTTTCATCCTCCTACTCCTAAATGAAGATTTAAAGCAGGGATTCTCAACCTGCGGCCTGTGGATCAGATGTGGCCCATGGCATCATTTCATGTGCCCCCCCCCTCCTCCACCACACCTTGAAGTGCAATGTGGTGGAGGAAGGGCAAAATGCCCATCCTGCCCCTGAAACTGTTTGAGGGAGTGTGACCCGGCCGCCAGCCCCTTGGGAATGTCTGCAGGTACAGACAGCGCTGGGAATGAGCACTGACCCCTAGAGTCAGTCATGACTGGCTTTTCAGCAAGGGAGACGCTGACTGTGACCATCACCTTGGTATAATGCAGCAAAATCAAGATGGCCAAGGGATTGCCTCTTGGGCGTCCCCTGCGCAAGGGTGGCACCCCAAGTGGAGACCTTTGGGTCTGGCTTGAAAATCACCTCCCCAACCCATCGTAAGCAATGTATGCACCAGGGCCCTTCACCACCGTCGGCGTCCTGGGCCTCACCCCGGGCCAGGGCACAAAAGGCTGCTACGGCGGTGCACGGCAGGACTTCACCACCACCACACCTCGGACTTGTCTGCAGCCGGAGTGGAGAGGCCATTGTAGTATTGTACTGTTGTATATTATGATATGTGCTTTTGAAGGATGAATATGGTATAATTATTGCCTATACTGTATAATGTATTATTGTGTTTACCGCACACCATTGTGTGAAATGGTACTCAATTCTAACCGCAAAAATCGTCCGCAAAAGCCCAGCTGTGGACGGTGTTTCGGCTTGAACGTCGTCACTCCACAGGATGCAGCCTCTGGGCCGTGTTGGACACCCTGTCCCAAGGTTGCCGACCGAAGCCGCCCACCGCTTCAGGAGATTGCTTCTGAAAATAACCTCTCCCCAATAAAAAGCGAAATTTGGCCAATGCAGTGTCTTGGGTGGGATGATTTTTGGGGAGGTCCGTGGTAGAGGGTTATAAATCCATGCCGACACCCAATGGCTGAGTTCTCCAGAGGAGGCTTCAACCAGCTAAGCTGAAGGGATGAAATTCTCATGGGTGTGGATGATGGTTCTTGTTGCCTTGGGTTCCGGTCTAATCTGGGCTGAACCACAGATTGACATCCGAAAGGTGAGGGCCAGGAGGGAACAGAGAGCCCTGAGGTTTTAATTCCTGGCTCCTTTGGTCACCTGTGGCGAGGGAAACTGGAAAGTAAGGAGAATTTCCTTCCTCAGGTGCAGGTTGAAGCTCAGACGTCACACTGGGAGAGGTTGGGGTTAGTGGTGGGACATCTGCATGTTTGCAGCCGCTGCCAGGAAGGGGTGTGAGAGAGATCGGCCGGGGCTCCCCAACCTCCAGTCTCAACACCCACCCACCCCCCATATCATCTTTTTGCAAAACTGACACCGGAGTCTCATGGCGCTTTTTGAAACAAGCAGCGCCATGACACCTGCCGCTTGCAAAAGTAACTTCTTCTGCGCACAACTCCCAGATTCGGAGCGCCAAACAACTAGAGTTGTTCATGCGTGCAAATGCGACCTTCAGTTCTGACACATGAAATCTGGAAGCTGTGAGTTCTTTGCTTTGCATCGTCAGTTCTTGGGAGATATTTTCGGCTCACCTGTTCTCGGCCCCCGCCCCCAAGCATTAAAACTTCCTGAAAATACCCCCCACCAAAACCCCCCCACCTATTTGCCAAGGAGATTTTCCTTCCCTCTTTCTTACCCCCCCTTCCCCATCACTTCACTACCTGCATTGGATTTCTGGAGAACCAAGAGGAAAAAAGCTCTTTTATTATTTCCTTTCTCTCCTGCCCCCGCCTCCCCGACCCCCCCAGTTGCGCGGGACCTGGTATCCCCTCGCAATGGCCCGGAGAAAAACATTGGGAAAGGCGGCCGTTGCGTACAGGTTAGAACCCAGGGGCCGCAACCACTTTGTCATGACCCAGGCCGACAACCACAGGTAAGTTCTGATCATAAAGCGTCCCTTCTGTAAGGTCAATGTCAAGGTCGTCCTTGAGTGCCTTTAAGTCCAATGGGTCAGTATAGAAGTTGTCATTGCTAATGCTATATCCTTGTTAACTATAACAATGTTCTACTGAGGGGCTATCTACAATGTCTATTTTTGCACCCTACGCTCTATCACAGGGGTTCCCAACCTAAAGGCGGTGGGCCGGATCTGGCCCACACCACCATTTAATGTGCCTCCCCCCCACACCCCTCCAAGGGCATTTGAAAAACAAAATGCCCCCCCCCTCGTCATGCAGGCAGGGCAAAATAGCCGTCCGATCCTCAAAGCTGACTGAGAGAGCGGCCCCCAGCTTGAAAAGATGGGAACCCCTGGTCTATCAAGTTCTTCTTTGTGGTTTCCGTGAATCCACACGTGCTGCGTACGCACAGTAAACCCATTCGTGTGGATTCACAGGGGACCACGAAGAAGAACAACAGTTACAGGTAAGCCACCTGTCCTTATGTCGTCCTGGTGGCACAGGGGACAAACAGCTGTCCTGCAGCCAGAACGTTGTGAGTTCGATCCTGACTAGGGATCAAGGTTGTTTCAGCCTCTTCCATCCTTCTGAGGTGGGTCATATGAGTCTCCAGCATGTTAACGAGGGCAAAAAGCTAATTAAGTTATCAACCATGCAAAGAGTGCACTAAGTAAGCGCTTCTATGGAGCAGGTATAGAAACGTCATTGCTTTACTTTGATTCCCTCCAGTGACGGAAAGTGCCAGGAAATGAGGTACCACCTCCGAGCATCACTGGGGAGTTTCAAGATTCAAGGTGAGCAAAGGGAACTCTGTGTGCGCGCGTGTGTGCACGCGCGCATGTGTGTCCAGGTAAGGTGGCCAAAACCTCCACAGAAGGGGCAGACGCAGTTCCCAATTTGCAGACGTCGGTGCCAAAGCGGCGCATGGAATTTGTCCTGCAAAGCCTACCGATCTCTCTTTCACGGGGAAGTGGGCGCGCCAACGTTGATGGGGGTGTGTGTGGCTTCTATCGGCAGCTTTGGGACAGGGTGTCCAGCACAGCACATTGTGTAAAAAATACACACACCAAAGAAATTAAAGTGTAACGAGGTATAGCAGCCTATTTTGTACATTCAACGAAGCCAGATCTCAAAATCATGTCAGGCGCTACGTGGGTTGTTTCTACCTCTTTTAATCCTAAAATATGGTGGGCCATTTCATGTCAGGTACCGAATGGGTTGTTTATATCTCTTTGGTCCTTGTCCACCATGGCTAGTAAAATCCATGGGAGGTTTGCTGGGGAGTGGGTGCAGAGCATCCTTCGTTCTACACTGCGGAAGATTTGGGGTTCGGTGCCGCCAGTATGCGGGGGACAACCAACTCTATCTCTCCTTTTCATCATATGCAGTGGATGATGGGTTCCGACATCTGGATGAGTGCCTGGACTCGATCATGGTCTGGACCAAAGCTAAGAGGCTGAAACTGAACCCTGACAAGATGGAGGTTTGGGTGTTTGAGAGGCTGTCTGTCCAACTGGGAGGCCTGGTCCCTACCCTGGATGGAACTAATCTTATTACCCTTAGGGATCAGGGCCACAATCTGTGGGGGTGATAATGGACCCATGGCTCTCATTGGAACAACAGATAGTGGTGGTGTCCAAATGCTCTGGCAGATTGTGAGGTTAGGCTACTACTAGGACAGATGGTATCTCATAACCCTGACCCACCCATTGGTAATCTCACAGATTGACTACTGTAATGCTCTCTACATGGGGCTGCCCTTGTGTTTGAGATGAAGATTACATCGGGTCCAGAATGCAGCAGATAGGTTGGTGCTAGGGCTTAAACCAGGAGTTCTCAACCTTTTAAAGCCAGGGGCCAGCTCATGCTCCCTCAGACAGCTTCATGGGCTGGGCGGCCATTTTGCCCTTCCTCTACCACATAGCACTTCCTGGTGTGGTGGAGGTGGTGGTGGGGACACGTGAAATGGTGATGCAGGCCACATCCGGCCCACAGGCCACAGATTGAGAATCCCTGGTTTAAAGAAATTTGATCCTATTTCCCCAGTCTTGGCAGGCTTGCACTGGTTACCTGTTGCTAAACTCCAACGATTCTGAATGACTGTTCAAACCTCCCACCTCGGACGTGCAGCGGTCCTGACTGGTTCCTGTCTTCAGGCCAAGCATGCTCATTGGTGACAAATGCACTCTACCATTGGTTGCTGCATTATCTTCGCCTTTACCTAATTCCCCAATCTCCTCCCTCTATTTTCCTGGAAATTGCAATCTTTTTACCATTACCACTTATTTGCATAAATATTTACCATTGTAACAAAAAATTGACTTACTTTCCTATGAAATGGCTACCTGCTGCAAGTTAGTTGTTTCATTGTAAAAACTTTATTGTTACAATAGATAGGTGATAGGATTAGCCTGTATCTGTAGAACTGTATAAAGAAGACTTGGCGCTGTCGGGACTTCAGCTCTCTCTGGAAAATTAGTTAGAGAAGGTCAAGGGTAGGTTTTTGTAGTAGGCGGGTGTGAGATCTGTCTTTAACCAGCAAGTGTCCAACTGTTGATTAAATGCATATCAATAAAACCCTTTGCCTGAAATCCAAGTCTTTGTGGTTCCTGGGGGTTGGGGTGGGGTGTCTGCCAGGGGAAGAACTTTGATTTTAGTGAAGCGTCTCCAGTGATTTGCAGGACTCCGCTGTGCTCTACCCTAGCTGGCTTGTACAGCTCCTTTGACCTGTGACAGAAAAAGGGGATAGCAGTTTTTCAGGTAACACCAACACCAACACCAACACCAACACCAAGGATGGCTCGAAAGTCTATAACCAGAAATAGAGCCTTCTCGGTGGTTGTAGGAATCGGGGCCGCTAGGACTGCCGTTGGGTCCCGGAGGAGACTGATCAAGAAACGATACGAGGCAATATGGAGCGAGATCAGATCAGTGGTTTATTGAGGGAAAAGCATCATCATATATAGATCAGAAGGCAATGCAGGAAAGAATCGTCATCTGACAGAAAATCACATCACCCATTTACTCGGGTTAATGGGGAATCTCTCTTGGGGAAGTTAATTAACTCGGGCAAACACTGACAGGGGAAAACCATTGTCCGAGGCTTACGCCAGGGTAAATATGGCTTCTATTTGCACCAAAGATTAGGCTGATCTGCGAGTCAGTAATTGCTTAATGGGTAACGGAGGTTAGCGTTCTGCTCTCTCAGCAGAACCGCCGGTCAGGTCAGGTGTGGGTGAATAAACCTTTATGATTTATACTATTAATTCGCTCCCCCAATTTCCATACTGGCAAGGGCCAGTGGCCAGGAGTCTGCTCAACTGGTTTAACCTCTGCCAAGGTTCTATGCCAATTGGGCATGCGGAATCCGCAGGTGGTGGCACCAACACTGTGGGATACACGACAGGTGGAGCTGCGCCAGGTTGTCCCATCACTGGATAGCTTTAGAAAACAATTAAAAACTTTTTTTTAAAATCCAAGTTGTGTTTACCTCTCATCTATTTCTATAAATCTCTTCTATAACAACTTCAGGAGCCTTTAAAGCCTACCCATTTTTGATTTGGCTTTGGCGGACTGCAAACAGGGATTTTTCCAAGGGCCCTTTTTTGGAGAATCCAAGGGCCCTTTTTTGCACTTCTCCAAAACTTTATGCTAACAAATCAAAGCAACGGGGGTTGTTTTTAAGGGGCCGTCGGACTAATTTGGGGTGACCCTTAAGGTCACTAGGAAAGCAGATGTCGCTGGTAGCATGCCAGTCCTTAATCCCAACGCAGAAATAGACAACAGTTGAGGCAATAATGGAAAGCCTTTATTATGTTAATTCAGTAAAGGATCGCAGAGGCCCGGCCACTAAGGGATGATGTAGAAAGGGTATGGCAGGTTGCAGAAAACATTATCTGTGTGTGCCCCCGTGGAATTGGAGACATGAAGGTGACGGCCACCATAGGTAAAGGTCAAGATTTCCCTTGCTCGAAAGCCAGTCGTATCCGACTCTAGGGTGCAGTGCTCATCTCTGTTTCTAAGCTGAAGAGCCAGCGCTGTCTGCTTCTGCAGACATTTCCGTGGTCATGTGGCAGGCATGACTAGACACCGGAGCGCACGGAACGCTGGCTCCAGATAAAATTTGGTTCTACCACGGAAGTGCGAACGGGATCCTGAGATAAATCCAGAGTTCCTGGAAGTGTCAAAGGGGAAAAATATATGAGGATGGTTAGCCAGCCTCAAGACGGCCATCATTTTATCATCCTGGCTACATTAGAGGGATACAGAAGCTTTCTGGAAGAAATAATAAGTGGGTTTTATCTCAAATCAACCCTGGACTTATTGCCCCTGAAGGTCCAAATGATGAAGCTGAGGCTGTTCTAACTTTGGGCACATAACGTAGAAGGCAAGACTTTCTGGAAATGGCCATAAATGTTGGGGAAAGTGGACTAAAGCAGGAGGTGAGGGAGTCTGAATGTGAGTTGGACTAACTCTCTAATGGAAGCCACAGGTTTGAGTTTGCAGAGGCTGAGCAGGGCTCTTGAAGGCTCAAGGCTGGATAGTCCAGATTCCTCCTCCTCTCCCATTTGTAAGATCACTAAAAGCCAGAAGGGGCTTCTGGGCTTTCCATGTGTTGCATCTATTTTAAATTGTTGTATATCCAATCAGCATTATTTTCTTTTCTTCTTTTTCTCTTTTATTTCACCCCACCCAACCCCAACCCCCTTTTTACTTTTCAATTATTTTCCTTTCTTCCCTTGGCTCTGACTGAGCCTAGTCCTGATCAGAATGGATTTCCAGATTAATATATGTTGATCGTAAACAAATGAGCAAAAAAGTTACTGCCTCCTCGGGTTTGGCCCGCCAGTTGCGTTACAGTTGACATGGAGCTGCGGAGGAAAAGAGATTCTTGTCACCGCCCAGAAAATTTCAGCTATGGGGCACCCTTTAGAAAGAGCCCCCCATAAGCCAAGATGGGCAGCAAAATATTTTGATGTTTACTGGTTGCTCTTACAAGTTTTGGGTCGGTAGTCTGTTTCATTGGGCTTGAACCCCCATATGATCGCCTGGTGTAAGAAACTTGCTTTCATTATCATTGAGAGATGTTTCTTCCTGCCTTAAGACACAAATGTGGAACCACATCAACAACCGTTATGGCAACTGATGCATCGAGGGATGGAGTTTTGATGTCCAAAATGGGACATGGGCCGAAGGATGGGGGCCCCTCCCCAACCCAACCCACCCTACCCCACCCTCAGCTAAGAGGCCGCCATCCCTAGTGAAAAGCTTTTTGGGTGGATAGGACTACAAATCCCATCTCTACATTGAAGGACCTGTCTCTTACCTGGCGCACCTACCATAGAGAATGATCATCCATGCACCACCCTCTCCTACGGTAACAATTTGATAGTTTCTGTAATCGGTTTCCAGGAACTGAATTCGATCCTTGCTACCTGCGGAGGGAATAGAAAAGGGGGAAAGGGTGATTTCAGGGCAGGGAGCAAAGGGAGAGGTAAAATAATGTCCCATCAATGTTAGCACTTCCACCTCCCTGTGAAAGAGAGATCAAAACACCGGCAGGTTTTGCAGGACAGATTCTCTGTGCTGCTTGGCACCGATGTCTGCAAACTGGGAACGGCGTCGGCCACTTCTGTGGACGTTTTGGCCACCTCACCTGGGTGATGCTCCCAGCCACAATTGCAATTTGCACATCGTTCCCTTACCTACCTGCATATCTCTTTCACTCCAATGTGGGTCCCAGGTGTGGCTTGGGGTAAATGCCAGTTTCGAACTACAGGCCTTCCCCCCAACTTTCTCCCCTTTGCTCATCTCACCTGGAAACTTGAAACCTCTGTCTTCGACAATGACAGAATACCACATTTCATTGCATTTTCCATTAATGGAGGGAAGCAAAACACAGCAATGACACTTCTATAAAGATCACCCTTGCTTGAAAGCCAGTCATATCCGACTCTCTGTTTTATAGCCGAAGAGCAACACTGTCTGCATCTGCAGACGTTTCTGTGGTTATGTGGCAGGCATGACTAGACATGGAACGCTGCTTAACTTCTCACTTCTATACCTGCCCCCATACTTAGTGCCCTCTCTTCGTGCGGCTCACGTTAATTAGCCTTTTGCCCTCGTTAACATGCTGGAGACTCACATGACCCACCTCGGAAGGATGGAAGAAGCTGTCAACCTTGAGCCCCGGTTAGGATCGAACTCTGGCTGCAGGACAGCAGTTTTAACTCCAGCACCACCAAGGCTCTATAAGGGCCACTTGCTTACCTGTAACTGTTGTTCTTCTTTGTGGTCCCCTGTGAATCCACATAAATGGACCTTAAATTAATGTCTCCATTTCCACACGGGTGGCTTCACAGGGGACCAATAAGAAGAAGTCGATAGAGCATAGGTAGGGTGCAGAAATGAACATTGTAGATAGCCCATCATTAGAACATTGTTGTATTTAACAAAGATCTAGCATTACCAATGGAACTTCTATCCCACCCCATGGCACTTAAAGGCACTCAAGGGCAACCTTGAAATTGAACTTACAGAAGGGACGGTTTATGAGCAGAACTTACCTGTCTATGGGCAGGATAATGAAAATGCTATTTTTGCCCTTGGGATCTATTCTGTACTCAGTGACTGGCTTTGGCAGTGGACGTGTCCAGAGTTGTGCTCGGAAGAAGTTACTTTTGCATGCAATGGGTGTGTATGGTGCTGCTTGTTTTAAAAGGGCCATGAGACTGCAAAAAGATAATATTGCGGGAGGGGGTTGTTGAATTTGGAGTTTGGGACGCCCCGGAGGGTCTCTCTCGCACCCCTTCCTGGCCAGCAACTTGTGAGGTGGGTGCAAACAGGCAGACATCCCACCCTGAAAAGGGTAATGCCTCCTAAACCAGTGGTGGCAGACCTATGGCACACATGCCAGAGGTGGCACTCGGAGCCCTCTCCCTGGGCACCTGTGCAGTCACCCCAGCACAGAGTTCGCCCCACCCCTCTGCCCAGCAGCCCAATAGGAGTGCTTCCTCCATCCCCCCCCCCCCGCTCTGAGTTCACCCCGCCCCTCTGCCCAGCAGCCCAATGGGAGCATTTCCTTCCTACCTTTTGCTGTGTTTGGCACTTTGCGATAAATAAGAGGGGTTTTGGGGGGGTTGCAGTTTGGGCACTTGGTCTCTAAAAGGTTCTCCATCACTGTCCTAACCCCAAACTCTCCCAGTGTGACTTCTGAGCCACAACTTGTACCTGATGAATGCAATGCTCGTGGCTTTCCAGTTTTCCCCACTGCAGATGACCGAAGGAGCCAGGAATTAAAATATCAGGTTCTCTGTTCTCTCCCTGGCCCTTACCAGTTGAATGTTAAATGGGAATCTAAGTCCAGGTAGACTGGAACCCAAGGCAACCAGAACCATCATCCACACCCATGAAGATTTCATCCTTCAGTGTAGCCGATAGAAGCCTCCTCTGGAAAACTCAGCCGTTCAGTGTCGACCTATCTTTATCATCTTCTACCATGGACCTCCCAGAAATTCATCCAACCCAAGACATTGCATTGGCCAAATTATGCTATCTATTGGGGGTGGTGGTGGTGGTGAGAGTTATTTTCATTGCTGAAGCAGTTTGTGGCTTCTATCGCCAGCTTTGGGACAAGGTGTCCAGCACAGTACGTTGTGTAAAAAATACACACCAAAGAGATTAAAGTGCAATGAGGTATCACAGCCTACTCTATCTCGTACATTCAACAATACAAAAGTGACCGACTGACCGACTGACCGACCGACCAAGCAAGCAAGCAAGCAAGCCAGATCTCCCCTCACCTAGAAACACTTCCTTCCTCTCTTCCTCCCTTCCCTCTTCACTCCCTTTCTCTGGTTTGGTTTGTCTTTTGACAATTGCAGTAAGGAAGAGAAACAGTGAGGCTGTTGGACGGAGGTACTATTGGAAAAAATACCCTAACCCCCGGGGAGAGGAGTTGGAGGGGCGGGAACTGGCTTTCAAACAAGGGTGACTTATGCCAGTGAAAAGTCGTTTGTCTTTGAAGGCACTAAATGATTAAGACGCTGAACTCCGCGACTGGAAGGTCGGAGTTTGATTCCCGAGGGCTGCAGGACGGATCGAGCTCCCGTCCTCTGCCCCAGCTCCTGCCAAGCTAGCAGTTCAAAAGCAAGAAATTGCAAGTAGATAAATAGGAGCCACTTCAGTGGGAATGGTAAACAGCGTCCCGGTCACTCTGGTGTCTAGTCGTGCCTGCCACATGGCCGTGGAAACATCTGCAGATGCTATAGATGGCTATAAACAGAAATGAGCACTGAGCCCTAGCGTCAGGTACGACTGGCCTTCAAGCAAGGGCGGCCTATTCACCAAGTGCCAGCACAGATTTTCTTATGCTGTTTAATGTTTTGTGAAACATTTATAGATTTCTTGATGTTCATCAACTCAAAACACAGTCTAGTTGAAATACTTGAGTGGTTCAGATATTTAATAAGATATTTCCTGCTTCTGTGACTCTTAGCTTCCTCTCTAAACTAATAATTTTAAAAACAGAGTGCTCCATGGTCAAGATACAGTATGTTCCTTTAGGTCAGGAGTCCTTGACCTTTCGAGTAAAGGGCAGCCTGTACCCTCAGCAAAGGTACAGTGATCAGTTTTGGAAACACAGTGCTCATACGATAGTATTCAGAACCAGCCTTCCACAATAAGGAGGGAAATCCTCTTGTATGACTTATGCAGCCTTAAAGAAACGGCATGTCTCTTGGGGTATCCTCTTGTCCTTTTGCTGCCTGAAGAAAAGGACAAGAGGATGCACTATAAGTGCAGAGTGCTACTAAACATTAAGGCAGAGGGTGCTCAAACTTTTTGGGCCATGGGCCGGTCATGTGGTTCAGGAGGCTGGTTACTATGGCCTGGGGGCCAGATCCGGCCCCAACATCAATTCATCTGGCCCCCAGGGCACGTTTTTGCTTCCGCTTCCAGGAGCGACAAGGGCTTTGCGGAGCTGGGTGAATTGACGTTGGGGGCCGGGCCCGTAGTTTGGGAACCCCTGCATTAAGGCAAGAAGCTAAAAAACTCCCATTCTTCAGTTTCTACTAGATGTTTACATATTTTATCAGCTGGATTTCCACCCATCATTGACAAAGACGTATGATACATAACTGAATGGGATAATTCACTTTATTTAATTAGCAACTTGCTTTCTGTATCATGCCATTTCTCTCCTGTTTTAAAAAATATATAGCAGAAACATAATGAGCACTGTGTTTCCAAAACTGATCAGTTCACCTTCGCTGAAGACCGAAACCATGGGACATCAGAGCGCACGGAACGCTGCTTACCTTCCCAGCCAAAGTGGTCCCTATTTATCTACTCGCAGTTTCTTGCTTTCAAACTGCTAGGTTGGCAGGAGCCGAGACAGAGGACGGGAGCTCACTCCGTCGGGCAGCACTCGGGTCTCGAACTGCTGAACCTGCCGACCTTCCAGTTGTCAAATTCAGCATCTTAACCTCTTGAGCCACAGCAGCCCAAGTTGTGTTTATGTCTCATCTGTTTCTTCAGGAGCCTTTAAAGCCTGCCCATTTTTTACTTGGCTTCGGCGGACTGCAAACAGGGTTTTCCCAAGGACCCTTTTTGTACTTCTCCAAAACTTTATGTTAACAAATCAAAGCAATGGGGTTCACTTTTAAGGGGCCGCCAGACTAATTTGGGGCCACCGTTAAGGTCGCTAAGAAAGCAGATGCCTTGCTGGAAGGTCCTTAATTCCAACACAGAGATAGACAACAGTTGAGGCAATTATGGGAAGCCTTTATTATTGCTTTAATTAGGACTTGCAGTCACCAAGGAGGATGTAAGAAAGGTACAGCAAGTTGCAGAAAACATTATCCATAGCCCCGTGGCATTGGAGCTGTGAAGGAGATGGCCACCGTGGCTCCAGAGAAAATTTGGTTCCACCAAGGAAGTGAGTTTGGGATGCCAAGATAAATCCAGAGTTCCTGAAGTTGACAAAGGGGGGGGGGATGTAAGGGTGGTAGCTGTCCTCAAAACAGACATCATTTTATCGTCCTGACTACATTAGAGGGATACAGATGCTTTCTGCAAGAAAGAACAAGTGGGTCTTATTTCAAATCAGCCCTGGACTTATTGCCTCTGGAGGTCCCAATGATGAAGCTGGGCACATAATGTGGAGGGGGGAAGCAAGAGATGAGGAAGGCCCAATGTGAGGTGGACTAACTCCCTAAAGGAAGCCACAGGTTTGAGTTTACAAAGGCTGAGCAGGGCTCTTGAAGGCTGCATATTCCAGAGTTTCCCTCATTTGTAGGATTATTAAAAGCCAGAAGAGGCTTCTGGGCTTTTCATGCATTGCATCTATTTCAAATTGTTGTATCCAGTCAGCATTATTTTTATTTATTTCTTTTATTCCACCCCACCCCAACCACCTTTTATTTTTTATTATTTCCCTTTCTTCCTTTGGTTCTAGTTGAGCATAGTTGTGACCAGACTAGATTTCCAAATTAATACACATTCAGCATAAACCAATGAGCAAAAAAGTTACCGCTTTCTTGGGTTTGGCCAACCAGTTGCATTACAGTCGACATCGCGCTGTGGAGCAAAAGAAATTCTTGTCACCAACCAGAAAATTTCGGCTGTGGGGCTCTCTTTAGAAAGCCAAGGTGGGCAGCAAAATATTTCGATGTTTACTCGTTGCTCTTACAGATTTTGGGTTGGTAGTCCCTCTGGTTGGGCTTGAACTCCAATTTCGACGCCCAGCTTTGGAACATTTCTTTCATTTTATCTGTGAGAACGTTTCCCCTGCCTTAAGACACAAATGTGGAACCACGTCAACAACCATCTTGGCAACCGATGCATCGAGGGATGGAGCTCTGGTGTCCAAAACGGGGCATGGTCCGAAAGACACCACCACCACCCCCAGGTTAGAGGCAGCCAGTCCTTAGCCAAGAGATTTCCAGCTGGATAGGACTACAAATCCCACCTCTACAGTAGAGGACCCTGAGCACGTACCGTAGAGGAATAGGGCAACAAAATTGAAATTTCTCATGAGAGTGATTTGATAGGTGGAGTAATCTGTTGACATGAAGTGAATTAAATCCCTGCTACCTGCGGAGGGAATAGAAAAGGGGGAAAGGGTTAATTCAGGGCAGGGAGCAAAAAGAGAGGTAAAATAATGTCCCCATCAACCTTGGCATTTCCACCTCCCTGCGATAGCGAGATCAATGTGCCAGTGGGTTTTGCAGGGTGAATTCCATGCGCCGTTTGGCACTGACGTCTGCCAAGCATGGGTGGCGTTGGCCACTTCTGTGGACGTTTCGGCCTCCTCACCTGGACGACGCAAGTGATCTTCCCTTGGGTGATGCTCTTAGCTACGGTTGCAGTTTGCACACCTACTTACCTACTTACCTGCCCATCTCTTTCACTCCAATGTGGGTCCAAGGTGTGGCTTGGGGAAATGGCAGTTTTGAACCCCCTCCTTCCCAAAAAACAGCCCACCTTTCTTCCCTTTGCTCATCTCACCTGCAATCCTGAAACCTCCCTTTTCAGAAGAGGCGGTGGACTTCATTTCCATGCACGTTCCCAAACTGGAGGGAAGCAAAAGAAAACCAATGAGACTTCTAAACCTGCAGCCCCTATAAGCACTTAATGCACTCTGTGGCCGGTTCACAAGGAAATTAGCCTTTTGCCCTCATTAATGTACTGGGGACTCATATGACCCACCTCAGAAGGATGGAAGAAGCTGAGTCAACCTTGATCCCTGGACAGGATTGAACTCACGACATTCTAGCAGCAGAATAGCCGTTAGACCCCCTATGCCACCAGGACTCTATAAAAGGGATTCTCAACCTGCGAACCATGGGCTGGATGCGGCCCATGGCACCATTTCATGTGGGGGCCCCACCGCCTCCACCAAACCAGGAAGTGCCATGTGGTGGTGGAAGGGCAAAAATGACCATCTGGCCCCCAACGCTGTTGGAGGGAGCGTGACCCAGCCCCCACGTTTAAAAAGGTTGAGAACTCCTGCTCTATAAGGACAGGTGGCTTACCTGTAACTGTTGTTCTTCTTGGTGGTCCCCTGTGAATCCACATGAATGGACCTCAATGAGACCGCAAAGTAACTTCTACATTTCCACATGTGTGGCTTCACAGGGGACCACGAAGGAGAACTGGATAGAGCCGAGGGATGTGGAAATACCTATAGACATCATAGATAGCCTGACATTAGAATATTGTTGTACAATAAAACCCCTACTTACGTAAAAAGTCCGTTCCGTAGGCTTTTGCTTAAATCGTTTTTTTTTAAATGTAACTCGAAGCAAACCCACAGGAAATTGTGTAAATCGGGACATGGTTTTAGCACAAAATCATTATGTAAGTCGAATTTTATGTAACTCGAGGCATTTGTAAGTTGGGGTTTTTACTGTATTTAACAATGATATAGCATTAGGAATGACACTTCTGTCCCACTCCATGGCACTTAAAGGCACTCAAGGGAGACCTTGATACAGTATTGAACTTACAGAAGGGACAGTATTATGATCAGAACTTACCCGTTTACTGGAACGGTGATACCAAAGCTTTTTGGGTCTTTGTAATCTATTCTGTACTCATAGAGTGGCATCGATTCCCCATGCTTCAGGGCTATTGCAAGCGGATACCATTTCCCACTCAGCTGGGAGGGTGGGATGGGGGGGGGGGGTAGAGAAAGGAAATCATAAAAGAGTTATTTACCTCTTGGTTCTCTAGAAATGCAATCCAGGTAGTGAAGTGATGGAGAAGGAGGGAATCGGAAAAGGGAAGGAAAATCTCTCCAGTAAAAAGGTGGAGAGAGAGAGAGAGATATGTGTGTGCATGTGCATGTGCATGTGTGTGTGTGTGTTTCAAGCAAGTTGTAAAGGGGGGGAGGACACGTGAACTGAACGTCTCTCCCAAGAAATGTTAATGCAAAGCACAGAACTGATAGCTTCCAGAGGGTCACGTTGCACACGTGAACAACTCTAAGCGATGGGATTTGTAGTGCCGAATCTGGGAGTTGTGCTCTGAAGACGTTACGTTTGCACGCAACAGGTGTTATGGTGCTGCTTGCTTTTAAAGGGCCATGAGACTGCACAAAGATGATATTTGGGTGGTGGGGGTGAAACTGGAGGCCGGGGAGCCCCGGGCGATCTCCCTCGCACCCTTTCCTGGCCAGCAATTGCCTGCAAACAGGCGGGCGTCCCACCCCAAGAAAGGTAAGGCCTCCTCAGCACACGTTCTCCCAGTGTGACTCCTGAGCCACAACCTGCAACTGAGGAAGGACATGCTCGTTGCTTTCTAGTTTCCCCTGCGGCAGGTGACCGAAGGAGTCAGAAATTAAAACCACAGGGTCTCTCCTTGGCCCTTACCTTTTGAAGGTCAATCTGTGGTTGAGCATGGATTATTCTGGAGCCCAAGGCGGCCAGAACCATCATCCACACACACAAGGAAATCATCTCTTCGGCGTAGCTGGTAGAAGCCTCCTCTGGAAAACTCAGCTGTTCGGTGTCGACCTGCCACTATATAACCCTCTACCACGGACCTCCCCGAAACTTATCCCACTCAAGACTCTGCGTTGGTGAAATTATGCTATTTATTGGGGAGAGGTCGTTTTCAGAAGCCATTTCCTGAAGCGGTGGGCGGCTTCTATCGCCAGCTGTGGGAACAAGTGTCCAGCGCAGCACATTGTGTTAAAAAACACACACCACACATCAAAGAGATTAAAGTGCAACGAGGTATCGCAGCCCACCTCGTATAGTCAACGAAGCCAGATCTCAAACCACGTGGGTTGTTTGTACATCTTTTGGGTTCGAATCCCCTGTTCAGCCTCAAAAAACTCCCCACGAGTAATATGGCAATAAATGGCAAATTAAATATGAATTATTATTTTTAAAAAGGGATGAGTAAAAAAAAACCTGACTTTAGATAAATATGGGGAGAATTTATTGAATATGTTTTAGTGAAACGGCTAGGGCAAGATAGAATAGAATAGAATAGAATAAATCTTTATAGTCATTGTACCCTTGCAGGAGCAATGACATTTCTTGGTTACTATATCAACTCAGATAAGGCTCTCCACATAATTTAAAACAGATGCAAAACACTAATTAAAACAGTACAATACAGTACAATATAACAAATAAAATAAGATGACTTCAGAGTTCCCATTTAAGGCCAAAATTGCTCTAGAGAAGAAACTGTTCTTGAGACGGCTCATTCTCACCTTCATTGTTTATATCTCCGTCCCGATGGCAGAAGCTCAACGAAGTGATGACCAGGATGCGATGGGTCTCCTAAAATATCTAATGCTTTTCTATGGCACCTAACGGTGTAAATTTAAAGATTATGTGTCTTTTTTTTTGGGGGGGGCAGATATTTACAAAAAATGTTAAATATGTATACGTCAAGCTCTCTCTTGCTCATAAGCCGGTCCTGGTTCTCTTCTCTGGACATTCAAGGACACTTGGAGGCGCCCGGTTTGTGTGTCCCAAATTGAGCACTGTAGATAGAGCATGCGCTGATTCATTTGCAAAAATGAAGAAGAAAGACTGAGGTATCAAAAGCCGCTGTGAGGTCCAGGAGCCCCAGGAGAGATGAAGCTCTCTTGCCCGCTTCCCGGAGGAGGTCATCCATCCTGCCATGCGATCCATGCAGTCTTGGTGTCATGGTGAGGCCTAAAACCCAACTGGAATGAATGCAAACATATGGTTTCATCCAAGAACGCCTGCAGGTGATCCGCCACTCTCCTCTCCATGGCCTTGCCCAGAAAGGGGACATTTGCTACTACAGGTCTGAACTTGTAGCTAGATCTCTGTAGGTAGATTTGGCTTCGTGAGAAGTGGGCGAACGATGGTATTCTTCAAGCAGGAGGGAAGCTTTCCCTCCCGCCGTGAAGAATGAAGGATGTACTTCGTCCTCTTCCCAGCAAACACCCCACCCCCCCCACCCCCCATGGATGTTACTAGCCATGATGGACAAGGATCAAAGAGATACAAACAACCCATCCGATGCCTGACATGAAACAGCCCTCCATATTTTAGGATCCAAAGAGGTAAAAACAAACCGATGCGCCGCCCCACATGATTTTGGGATCTTGCTTCGTCGAATGTACAAGGTAGGTAACGATACTTCATTACTCTTTAATCACTTTGGTGCGTGTTAATTACACAACGTGTTGTGCTGGACACCCTGTCCCGAGGCTGCCAAGAGCAGCCTCCCACCCCTTCAGTAAATTGCCTCTGAACATAACCTCTCCCCAACAAATAGCATAATTTCACCAGTAGCATAATTTCACCAATGCAGTGTCTTGGGTTGGATAAGCTTTGGGGAGGTCCGACGGGTGTCCTGCATCCAGAACGTTGTGAGTTTGATCCTGAGCAGGGATCAAGGTTGACTCAGCTTCTTCTATCCTTCGAAGGTGGGCCAAAAGGGTCTCCAGTATGTTAATGAGGGCAAAAGGCTAATTTACTTTTTAACTGGCCAGAGAGCGCATCATGTGCTTAGACAGGGCAGGGGGAGAGGTGCGTCCAGGTGAGGTGGGCAAAATGTCCACAGAAGTGGCTGGCACCGTTCCTGGTTTGCAGAGGTCGGTGCCAAACAGCGGATAGAATTTGTCCTGCAAAACCCACCAGTGTTTGGATCTCTCTTTCATGGGGAGGTGGAAACGCCAACGTTGATGGGACATTATTTTACCTCTCCTTTTGTTCCCTGCCTTGAGATCACCCTTTCCCTTTTCTATTCCCTCCGCAGGTAGCAGGGATAGGATTCAGTTCCTGGAAACTGACTACAGAAGCTATCAAATTACTCACTTAGGAAATGGCCCTTCCAATGCCCCACTCCTCCACTGTAGGTGCGCCGGGTCCTTCGGTGTAGAGATGGGATTTGTAGTCCTATCCACCCGGAAAGCTCTTGAGTGCCTCTAAACTGAGGATGGGGCGGGGGCTCTTTCGGATGTCAAAGCTCCATCCCTCGATGCATCGGTTGGAAAGGAACAGGTGTTGAGTCCTGCCTACCACATGACCATGGAAACGTCTGCAGACACCTTTACCTAAACACAAAACCTCTTTGGGGAAATGTCAGGGAAATTCCTATCCATTTGGACTCGAGGTGGAAAGACCGGAAAAGTAGAATTGATTTTGCTGTTGCAAAAAAAAGAAAGGAAGGAAGAAAAGAAACAGATTCAAGAGACCTGTTTGGGTTTGGATCCCGAAATAGCTTCTACCCAATTGCACCCAAAAAGTGTTAACAAAGAGAACCCGAGTCGAGCTGGGTTCGAGGTTTTACTGACAATTCAGCGATGTCAAGGGACGCCTCACCATTGTTAAGAGTCCAGATGCAAATATCCTTCACCTTCCCAAACAAAGGTGCAGGTTGATGTTAAAATTAGCCTTCCCATTATAGATTTAAAAAGTAGACAATAGGAACGAAGGAAGGAGAGAATAGGAGGAAGGAATGAGAGAATAGAAGACAAGGGAAGGAAGGAATGGGAGAATAGAAGACAAGAGAAGGAAGGAAGGGAGGAGGGAGGGAGGGAGGGAAAGAAAGAAGGAAAGAAAGGGATGAATTTGGTGCCCTCAATTAGAGATTCCTCCAAATGTTTCAAAAACAACAATTTCCTTTTTATTTGTTTTGAAGGGTTTGTCGGAAGATGTTGGAACCGAGGACGGTGTTTGCATTGGGTTCGCTCTTCTCTGTTTCAACTTAAAAAGAAAACAAAAATTTAAAGATGGCCCAAGTTGGCCAAAAGTCTCCTCGAAGGGGTGTGTGTGTGTCCATTTTACGCTGGCCAAGAGGGAAAACACAGGGTTGGAAAAAGTGGCAGCAATCCCAATGTACAGTATTGCATCAGGCAGGAGTATTGGACTGGCAGTGGGTTCAAATCCCCTGTTCAGCCTGAAAGAACTCCCCAGGGGTAATATGGCCATAAATGGGAAATTAACATGTGAATTAAGAATTTTAAAAAAGGATGGGTAAAAACAAAACCTGCCTTTGGAGAAATAGGGGGAGAAAGTATTGAATATGTTTTAGTGAAAGGGCCAGGCCCAAGACTCTGTGTCATTTGGGGTCGAGGGGGACAGATATTTAAATAAAAGGTTATCTACTTGCAATTTCTTGCTTTCAAACTGCTAGGTTGGCAGGAGCTGCTGACTTGCCGACCTTCCAGTCGTCAAGTTCAGCACCTTCACCTCTTGAGCCATCAAAGCCCAAGTTGGGTTTAGTGAAGGTAAAGGTTCCCCTTGCTCGAAAGCCAGTCGTATCCGACTCTAGGGTTCAATGGTCAAAGCCGAAGAGCCAGTGCTGTCTGCTTCTACAGACGTTTCTGTGGTCGTGTGGCAGGCATGACTAGACACTGGAGCACACGGGACGCTGTTACCTTCCCACCGAAGTGGTCCCTATTTATCTACTTGCAATTTCTTGCTTCCGAACTGCTAGGTTAATAGATGCAGAAGAATAGATGCCTTTGAGATGTGGTGTTGGAGGAGAGTCCTGAGAGTCCCTTGGACAGCAAAGAGAACAAATAGGTCAATACTGGAAGAAATCAATCCTGACTGTTCATTGGAGGGACAAATAGTGAAGATGAAGCTAAAGTACTTTGGACATCAAATGAGAAGGGAGGACTCACTTGAGAAGGCCTTGATGCTGGGAAAGGTGGAAGGCAAGAGAAGAAGGGGGTGTCCAAAGATGAGATGGATAGATGGTATTGTGAACACAATGGGCACAGAGCTTGGTGGGCTGAGGAGAAGGGTGGAGGATAGAGATGCCTGGAGGAAAATGGTCCATGGGGTCGCAAAGGGTCGGAATCGACTGTGCGACTGAACAACAAAAACAAAGGTTAATAATAATAATATTTTTTTTGTTATATCCCGCTTCCTTCAATCCAATGGACAACTCGAAGTGGCTTACAAAAAAATAATATAAGGATACAATATTAAAAATACAAAATACAGTATAACAACAACAGCAACAATATAATAAAAAAATACAATATTAAAGATACAAAATTCCGAAGTCTAATACAAATCATAACACAATACAATTAGCATTTGGTTGGCAGGAGGTTGGGTATACCTCTCCTCTATTTCTTCAGGAGCCTTTGAAACAGACCCATTTTTTACTTGGCTTGGGTGGACTAAAAGCAGGATTTTTCCCAAGGGCCATTTTTGCATTTCTCCAAAACTTTATGTTAACAAATCAAAGCAACGGCGTTGGGTTTTAAGGGTCCGGCAGACTAATTTGGGGCCACCGTTAAGGTCGCTAAGAAAGCAGATGTCTTTCTGGAAGGTCCTTAATTCCAACACAGAGATAGACAACAGTTGAGGCGATTATGGGAAGCCTTTATTATTGCTTTAATTAAGACTTGAAGAGGCACCAAGGGAGGATGTAGGGCAGGTACAGCAAGTTGCAGAAAACATTATCCATAACCCCATGGCGTTGGAGCTGTGAAGGAGATGGTCACCGTGGCTCCAGAAAAATTTTGGTTCCACTATGGAAGTGCGAACGAGATGCCAAGATAAATCCAGAGTTCCTAGAGGTGGCAAGGAGAAAAATAAATATGAAGGTGGTCGCTGGCCTCGAAACAGCCATCATTTTATCATCCTGGCCATGTTAGAGGGATACAGATGCTTTCTGCAAGAAATGACAAGTGGGTCTTATTTCAAATCAACCTTGGCCTTATTGCCCCTGGAGGTCCAAAGATGTTCTGACATTTGGCATATAACATAGAAGCCAAGACTTTCTGGAATAAACCCTAAATGTTGGGGAAAGTAGAGTGAAGCAGGAGATGAGGAAGGCCCAATGTGAAGTGGGCTGACTCCCTAAAGAAAGCCACAGGTTTGAGTTTGCAAAGGCTGAGCAGGGCTATTAAAGGCTGGATATTCCAGAGTCCCCCTCATTTGTAACATCACTAAAAGGCAGACTTTTTCATGGGTGGTATCTACAGTATTTTAAATTGTTGTATCCAATCAACATTATTTTTATTTTCATTCTTCTTTCTTTTATTCCCCCACCACTTTTTATTTTTCATTGTTTTCCTTTCTTCCTTTGGTTCTGAGGCAGTCCTGACCAGACTGGATTTCCAGATTAATACACATTGATCATAAACAAATGAACAAATAGTTACCGCTTGCTTGGGTTTGGCCAACCAGTTGCATTACAGTCGACATGGAGCTGTGGGGCAAAAGACATTCTTGTCACTGCCCAGAAAATTTCGGCTATGGGGATCTCTTTAGAAAGAGCCCCCCATAAGCCAAGCTGGCCAGCAAAATGTTTTGATGTTTACTTGTTGCTCTTACAGATTTTGGGTTGGTAGTTAATGTGCTTGGGCTTTAACCCGAATTTCGACAGCCACTTTGGGAATTTTGCTTTCATTTCCTCTGTGAGAACTTTCTTCCTGCCTTAAGACACAAACGGGGAACCACGTCAACAACCACGTCAACAACCATCTTGGAAACCGATGCATCGAGGGATGGGGCTTTGATGTCTGAAATGGGGCTGTTTTCCGACAGACACCCCATCTTCCTCAGTTTAGAGGCAGCCAATCCCTAGTCAAGAGCTTTCCGGGTGGATAGGACTACACATCCCATCTCTACAGTGAAGGACCCGGCGCACCTACCAAAGAGGAGTAGGCCATTGAAACGGCGAGTTGTAAAGTAAGCGATTTGATAGCTGGTGTAATCGGTTTCCAGGAACTGAATTGTATCCCCGCTACCTGCGGAGGGAATAGTAAAGGGGGTGAGGAAGGGTGGTTTTAAGGCAGGGAGGGAAAGGAGAGGTAAAATCATGTCCCATCTACCTTGGCGTATCCACTTCCCTGGGACAAATACTGTGCGCCGCTTGGTACCGACCTCTGCAAGCTGGGAACGGCGTCGGCCACTTCTGTGGACGTTTTGCACACCTCACCTGGGCGCAGGTGGGCTTCCCTTGGGTGATGCTCTTAGCTACGGGTGCAATTGGCACACAGCTCCCTTACCTGCCTGCCTCTCTCTCCCTCCAATGTGGGTTCCAGGTGTGGCTTGGGGGAAAAATGCCAGTTTTGAACCACAGGAACCCCCCCCCAACCCCAACTTTCTTCCCTTTGCTCATCTCACCTGCAATCTTTAAATATTCCTTTTCAGCAGTGGCGGTGAACTTATTTTCCTGGCACCAATCTAAACTGGAGGGAAGTGACACGAAGCAATGAGACTTCTACCCCTGCCCCATCTAAGCACTTGATGCACTCTCTGGGCGGTTCACAACTTAATTAGCCTTTTGCCCTCATTAACATGCTGGGGACTCATATGACCCACCTCGGAAGGATGCAAGAGGCACAGTCAACCTTGATCCCTGGACAAGGTTGATCTCACAATGTTTTGGCTGGAGGGAAGCCGTTTGAACACCCCCCCTCCCTATGCCACTCCCTATGCCCACCAGGACAGGGATTCTCTACCTGCAGCCCATGGGCCAGATGCAGCACATGGCACCATTGCATTTGATCCCCCCACTGCCTCCACCACACCAGGAAGTGCCACGTGGTAGTGGAAGGGTAAAATGACCGTCAAGCCTCCAAAGATGTCTGAGGGAGTGTGACCCTGGCTCCTGGCTTTAAAAGGATGAGAACTTCTGTTTTATCAGGACAGGTAGATTACCTGTAACTGTTGTTGTTCTTCTTGGTGGTCCCCTGTGAATCCACATGAATGGACCTCAAAGAGACCGCAAAGTAACTTCTCCTTTTCCACACAGGGGACCACCAAGAAGAACTGGATAGAGCCGAGGGATGCAGAAATAGACATCGTAGATAGCCCGTCATTAGAACATTGTTGTATTTAAACATTAGGAATGACACTTCTATCCCGCCCCATGGCACTTAAAGGCCCTCAAGGGAGACCTTGATATTGAACTTACAGAAGGGAGAGTATTATGATCAGGACTTACCTGTTTATTGGAACGGTGATACCAAAGCTTTTTTGGTCTATAGGATCTATTCTGTACTGATAGAGTGGCATCAGTAACCTAAATTTCCGGGCTATTGCGAGCGGATACCATTTCCCTCTCAGCTGGGATGGGGGGTGGGTAGAGAAAGGAAATCATAAAAGAGTTATTTACCCCTTGGTTCTCCAGAAATGCAATCCAGGTAGTGAAGGAATGGAGAAGGGGGGAAATGGAAAAGGGAAGGAAAATCTCTCCAGTAAATAGGTGGAGAAATATATATTTGGGGGTAGTGGTGGTGTGTGTTTCCAACTAGTTGAAAAGCGGGGGCACATGAGCTGAAAATCTCTCCCAATAAATGAAAACACAAAGCACAGAACTGATAGCTTCCAGATTTCATTGTCTCAGAAGTGAGGGTCACATTGCATGCGTGAACAACTCTATGGGGTTTGGAGCACCGAATCTGGGAGTTGTGCTCTGAAGACGTTACTTTTGCACACAACGGGTGTTATGGCGCTGTTTGTTTTAAAAGGGCCATGAGACTGCAGAAAGATGATATTTGGGTGGTGGGGGTGAAACTGGAGGTCGGGGAGCCCCAGGTGATCTCTCTTGCACCCCTTCCTGGCCTGCAATTGCCCGAGAAAGAAAAGGCCTCCGAACGCCACGTTCTCCCAGTGTGACTTCTGAGCCACAACCTGCAACTGATGAAGGAAATGCTCATTGCATTCCAGTTTCCCCAGCTGCAGATGACCATAAGAGCCAGAAATTAAAATCTCACAGTCTCTGTTCTCTCCCTGGCCCTTACCTTTTGGATGTCAATCTGTGGTTGAGCCTGGATTAGACTGGACCCCAAGGCCACCAGAACCATCATCCGCACCCGAGAGGATTGCATCCCTTCGTCGTAGCTGGTGGATGCCTCCTCTGGAAAACTCAGCCATTCAATGTCAAGCTGGTTTTAAAATCCTCTACCATGGACCTCCCCGAAGGTTATCCCGCCCAAGACACTGCATTGGCCAACTTATGCTATTTATTGGAGAGAGCTTATTTTTAGACACCATTTCCTGAAGTGTGTGGTGGTAGTGGTGGTGGCTTCTATCGGCAGCTTTGGGACAGGGTGTCCAGCTCAGCACATTGTGTAAAAAATACACGCACCAAAGAAACTAAAGTGTAATGAGGTCTCGCAGCCTATTTTGTACAGTCAACGAAGCACATATCTCAAAATCATGTCAGGCGCCACGTGGTTTGCTTGTACATCTTTTGGGTTCGCATCCCCTGTTCAGCCTAAAAAAACTCCCCACGGGTAATAGGGCAATAAATGGCAAATTAAAATCTGAATTAATTTTTTTAAAAGGAGATGAATAAAAACAAATCATGACTTTAGAGAAATATGGGGAGAATGTATTGAATATGTTTTAGTGAAAGGGCCAGAGCAAGATTATGTGTCTTTTTGGGGGGACAGATATATACATAGAATTGTTATATATATATATATATATATATATATATATATATATATATATATATATATATATATATATAGGACCAGCTCTCTCCTGCTCACAAGCCAGTCCTGGTTCTCTTCTCTGGACATTCAAGGACACTTTGTTTGCAAAAACAAAGAAGAAAGATTAAGATATGCTGCCCAAGAGGGTAAACACAGGGCTGGAGAAAGTGGCAGCAATCCCAATGTACAGTATTGCATCAGGCAGGAGTATTGCACTGGCCGTGGGTTCGAATCCCCTGGTCAGCCTGAAAAAACTCCCCAGGGGTAATATGGCCATAAATGTGAATTAAGAATTTTTAAAAAGGGATGAGTAAAACCAAAACCTGCCTTTAGAGAAATAGGGAGAGATTGTATTGAATATGTTGTAGTGAAAGGGCCAGGCCACGACTCTATCTTTTGGTGACGAGGGGGACAGTTATTTAAATAGAAGGGTATAAAGGGAATAAAATGTTATAAAGGGGACATTTACTACAGGTCTAAAATTGTAGCCAGATCTCTGTAGATAAATTTGGCTTGTTGAGAAGTGGGCAAACAATGGTATCCTTCAAGCAGGAAGGCAGCTTGCCCTTCCCACAGTGAAGAACGACGAACGGACGACGTTTTACCTCCCCCGCCAAAGTGGTACCTATTTATCTACTTGCAAACGTCTTGCTATCGAACTGCTAGGTTGGCAGGAGCCGGTCCTTTCCAATGCAGAGATAGACAACAGATGAGGCAATTATGGGAAGCCTTTATTATTTCTTTAATTAGGACTTGCAGAGGCCCAACCACCAAGGGAGGATGTAGAACAGATACAGCAAGTTGCAGAAAACATTATCCGTGGCTCCGTGGCGTTGGAGCCGTGAAAGTGGCGGCCACTGCGGCTCCAGAGAAAATTTGGTTCTACCACAGGAGTGCAAACGGGATGCCAAGATAAACCTGGAGTTCCTAGAGGTGGCAAGGAGAAAAATATATATACGAGGGTGGTAGACAGACTCAAAACAGCCATCATTTTATAATCCTGACCACGTTAAAGGGATACAGATGCTTTCTGCAAGAAATAACAATTGGGTCTTATTTCAAATCAACCCTGGACTTATTGCCCCTGCAGGTCCAAATGATGAAGCTGAGGCTGTTCCGACTTTGGGCACATAATGTAGAAGGCAGGACTTTCTGGAAAATACCATAAATGTGGGGGAAAGCCGGAGATGTGGAAGGCCCAATATGAGGTGGACTAACTCCTTAAAGGAAGCCACAGGTATGAGTTTACAAAGGCTGAGCAGGGGTCTTGAAGGATGGATAGTCCAGAGTTCCCCTCATTTGTAGAATCACTAAAATCCAGAAGGGGCTTCTGGGCTTTTCATACATTTCCATTTTTAATTGTTGTATCCAACCAGTATTATTTTTATTTATTTCTTTTATTCCACCGCACCCCAACCACCTTTTATTTTTTATTATTTTCCTTTCTTCCTTTGGTTCTGGTTGAGCATAGTTGTGACCAGACTAGATTTCCAGATGAATACACATTGATTATAAACAAACGAGGAAAAAGGTTACCGCTTTCTTGGGTTTGGCCAACCAGTTGCATTACAGTCGACATGGAGCTGTGGAGAAAAAGAACTTCTTGTCACCACCCAGAAAACTTCGGCTATGGGGCACCCTTTAGAAAGAACTCCGACCCCCCATAAGCCAAGCTGGCCAGCAAAATATTTTGATGTTTACTGGTTGCTCTTACACATTTTGGGGTTGTAGTTAATGTGGTCGGGCTTTAACCCCAATTTCGATGCCTGGCTCTGGAATTTTCACACACACAAACACACACACACACACACACAGAGAGAGAGGTTAGAGGCAGCCAGTCCTTAGTCAAGAGATTTCCAGGTGGATAGGACTACAAATCCCATCTCTACAGTGGAGGACCCAGAGCACCTACCGTAGAAGACTAGGACTTTAAATATGGATTTTGTTATGATAGCGATATGATAGGTGGTGTAATCTGTTAACACGGACTGTATTGTACCCAGGCTACCTGCAGAGGGAATAGAAAAGGGGGAAAGGGTTAATTCAGGGCAGGGAGCAAAAAGAGAGGTAAAATAATGTCCCCATCAACCTTGGCATTTCCACCTCCCTACGATAGCGAGATCAATGTGCCAGTGGGTTTTGCAGGGCGAATTCCATGCGCCGTTTGGCACCGACGTCTGCCAAACATGGGTGGCGTTGGCCACTTCTGTGGACGTTTCGGCCTCCTCACCTGGACGACGCAAGTGATCTTCCCTTGGGTGATGCTCTTAGCTACGGCTGCAGTTTGCACCCAGTTCATCCGGCCCGCATACAGGTACGTGTTGCTCCCGCCTCTGTGAGCTACTTGGGTGGTGCAGGCTGGATGAGTTGGTGTTGTGGGCCGGATCTGGCCCGTGGGCCGTAGTTTGGGCATCCCTGCTTTACGCTTTGCATGCAAAAATCAAGAAGGCCATTACCCTTCCCTCCTTCCTCGTGAGATGCCACGATTATTCTCTGCCAAAAGCCACATCGGATTTTGCATTTGTAGGGTCTGGTGTGCCTTGTTCTGCACCCTTTTAACAAGTGAACTGGCATTTCTGGGTTTGTTTCACCTCCACAGCTGGCCCCACATCGCCCCCTGCTGTTGGAAGAGGAAAAAGCCCGGCCAGCCTTTCTCTTTCCGGAGTCCGGACTCCAGAGCCCAGCATCCCCCGTCCAGGATGCAGAGGAGCGGGGGCATCCTGAGAGTTTGGCACTGCCCCTTAGGGACGCCTTACCTGGGCTTTTGCCCCCCTGGACCTCCTCTACGGCTCCAGTAAGTGATACCCCCAGCCCAACCCCCAAAAAAGCCTCTGAGCGCGTGCAGAGTGCCAAGGGACCCTTCCCAACCCATGCAACAACGCTTTGCATTCGGGACATGCAGGGATTTTAATTGCACCCCTATTAAATTGCACACACCCCCTTGTCCCCAAAGAGCCCCTCCCCACAGTTTATGGGGCTCATGGCTGCCCATGGGATTTTAGCCAGAACAATGAGGTTTTGGGTCTGTTTAAAACAGGCGTTGTTGTTGTTGTTTTTTGGTTTCTGGACAGTTTAAATTTTAAAACCCAAGCCTTGTGGCCTAAAGACTACAATTCCCAGAGTCCATCAGGCTGCCCCTTTGGCGCGAGGCATTCTGGGGATCGTAGTGCTTCGAGGGCTGAAGGTGCTTCTTGCATGTGCATCCGATCCCTGCATCATTCAGACGCAGGCTGGGTAGGCGAAGCCACCACCACCACTCACCATCCCGAAAAAAGTAACTTTTGCAATGCACACACATTGCTTTCGCTGGTTCTCTTCCAAAAACATGAAAGCTTCCTCCCCCCCCTTTTTTTTTCTTCCAGGGGAAAAACTTCTTAATTTTGGGAATGTATGTTCCAAACAGTTAAACTTTCCCACCTCTTTTTAAAAAGACCATAAAGAGCAGATGCGCCAATGTTGCCCCATCTCACAAAATTGCTTTAAAGGAAAAAAAAACCTTTTTTTATAATTTGTGTGCACACAAAAGGGAAACCTGTAGGTTTGGTTCCTCTAAAACAGGGATTCTCAACCTGTGGGCTGGATGCGGCCCGTGGTGCCGTTTCATGTGGCCCCCTACCACCACCACACCAGGAAGTGCCATGTGGCAGAGGAAGGGCAAAATGGCCATCCGGCCCCCAAAGCTGTCTGAGGGAGTGTGATCCGGCCCCCGGCTTAAAAAGGTTGAGAACTCTTGCTCTAAAAGAATGTGTGAGTTATTTTTCTTTTAATTACAGGCTTGCTTAGCTCCAACTTGTCCTAGTTACATCGCTATAGAGGCGCAAAATGCCCAAAGTTGCTTCGAAGGAACCCTCAGGATTGGGGGATAATGTCGACCTTTCTCTGGCAAATATTATTTCTCATTTTCTCTTCCAACTCTTTTTCAGTGTCACCAATGGTTACGAACTCTGGACCGGCGATAATTGTTTGGACAAGTTGGATGGAGATGTAAGGACGCCGGTTGTTGGCTTTGGCTGTGAACTGAACCATTCCCAAAAATCCCCCAGTCGTGCAAATTCCCCAGTCGTACAAATACAAAAGCATTTTGCAAACGCAAAAGCGTGCTGATCAGTTCCTTTGGTTTTTGATGTTGGTTTGTCATGCGCATACCTGTCAAGTATCCCGAATTGGCTGGGATTTTCTGTATTTCCGTGCCGCTTCCTCCACTTTCCGACCGCCATCCTGTAACTTGACTGGCGGGCGAAAGTAGTACTGCACATGCCCTTCTGCGTAGAACCCTTCTGTGCATGCGTAGAACCATTCTGTGCATGCGTAGAACTATTCTGTGCATGCGCAGAAGGGTTCTGGGCAGAAGGGTTCTGCACATGCGCAGAAGGGTTCTGCGCAGGTTCTGGGCAGAAGGCTTCTGCACATGTGCAGAAGGGTTCTGTGCAGAAGGGTTCTGCGCAGGTCCCGCATTTTCTGGAGCCACGCTTGACAGGTATGGTCATGCGCTAATTCCCGGTTCCCTCTCTATCTAATAGTCAAGGGCTGGATGAGTTGGTGTCGGGGCCCGGATCTGGCCCGGGGGGTGTAGTTTGGGCACCCACTGCTCCCTTGCTTGAAAGCCAGTCGTATCTGACTCTCGGGTTCAGTGCTCATCTCTGCTTATTAGCCAAAGAGCCTGCACTGTGCGTTTGCAGACCTTCCCCACTGAAGTGGTACCTATTTATCTCCGTGCTATTTCTCGCTTTCGAACTGCTAGCTTTCAGGAGTTGGGGCAGAGACTGGATCTCACTCTGTCATGCAGCACTCGGGTCTTGAACTGCTGACCTGCCGACCTTCCAGTCATTTAGTTTAGCAGTCTTAACCACTCGGCCACCGCAGCCCCAAAGAATAAAATAAAGGGATGAAATTTTGGTGCCCTCAATTCGAGTTTCCCAAAAACCATTTCAAGGACAAAAGTTTGACTCGTTTTCTGTCTCAAATGAAAAACAAAATAAAATTTTAGAAACGGCTCCGTCAAGGAAAACATGAAATGCAGGTGAGCGGAGGTTTTTAATTAGACACAAATCAAACCGCCAGCGAGATTTCGTGAAGTCAAGTCCATTGCTTTAGGCAATGCGCGGACATTTTGTAGATAATGCAAAACCAAAGCAATGAACTGTGTAAACAAGAGTCTGCTTCTTAAGGCTCAACACTGGCTGCAAACTTGCCTTTTTTGGGGTGGGTGGGTGGGTCCGTACAGCTCCATCCTTCCCCACATTTGTAAGGGGTTTCCCCTCCCAGGTGAAGCCTTTTCTCTTCTATCTTCACAGTTTTCCGAGAACGGGCCGAGCCTCTACGAGAACCGTGTGTCTAAACTCCGGTGAGCATTTGTATATTTTGTATTTTATTTTTATGTTACCTTGTTATAATCTGTATTCATTGCTTTACTCCATTGTATTTCTGTATAATTATATTGTATCTTTATTTGAAATGCTGATAGTTGCCCTGAGTCGGCCTGTGCTGAGTAAGGTAAAGGTTTCCCTTGCTCGAAAGCTAGTCGTATCCGACTCTAGGGTGCAGTGCTCATCTCTGTTTCCAAGCCGAAGAGCCCAGCGCTGTCTGCTTCTGCAGACGTTTCCGTGGTCATGTGGCTGGCATGACTAGACACCGGAGCGCACGGAACGCTGTTACATTCCCACCGAAGTGGTCCCTATTTATCTACTTGCAATTTCTTGCTTTCGAACTACTAGGTTGGCAGGAGCTGGGACGAAGACGGGAGCTCATTCCGTCCTGCAGTACTCAGGAATCGAACTGCTGACCTTCCGCTTCCCAGTCAGCGTCTTACCTACTTGAGCTACTGCAGTAGGGCGGGATATAAATTAAAATTTATTCTTATTCTTATTCTTATTCTTATTCTTATTCTTATTCTTATTCTTATTCTTATTCTTATTCTTATTCTTATTCTTATTCTTATTCTTCTTCTTCTTCTTATTATTATTATTATTATTATTATTATTATTATTATTATTATTATTATTATTATTATTATTATTATTATTATTATTATTATTATTATTATTATTATTATTATTATTTCTGGCTCCTTATTTCTTTTTTTATAAAAAAACCCAACCTTTTAATTAGGGTTAAATTTGGGAGCTGCCTCTCTGTTGGCCATCTAGTTGTCTTTCGGACCCCGGGAGGGGAATGTCTGCCATTTAATTACGTTTATATGGGGATCTCTGCTCCATTTCACAATCCCCCTAAATGCCTTTGGCTCCCTCTTTGTTTGCAGGGAAGTCTTGAGTCACCAAACAACGACCCTGACTGTCCACGAGGCCACGGCCGCCGTCCAGTTCCAAAGCTTGACCTTCGACCTTCACAAAGCGCCTCTTGACGAAGCAAAGAAACCGCTCCAGGATCTGGTCTTTGGCTTGGTGGATCGGGTCCAGGCACTGGAGGGAGCCTTTAAAGGTCCGGTTCATCGATTATTTGGGTGGGTTAAGGGTGCTGTATCCCCCCCCCCTCCCCAATGGCAGAAAATCTCTCTACGGTAAGAGAGAGATTCTCTTTATTTTATTTATCCCCCACATTCTTGTTCTGGTCGGTGTGTGTGGTTTAATTACTGAATCGTGTGAACATTGGAAGACACTCATTTAATAGGGCTTTAAAGAGTTAAAGACCAGGTCAAGCTAAAACTAGATCCATATGAAAATAAAAATGGGAGTTAAATGTACTGTATAGTATTAAAACACTTCTGGCTTTTTACTGAGCACAAGCATGCCCCCCATTTAAACCCATCTATATAAGCACATTTAACCCATTTATATCTCTTTAAACAGTACTCCCTTCGGGGGTCTTTGGTAATGGGGAAAAGGGCTATTAAGGAGGGCAAATGTTGTGGTTTCTTTATTGTTATGCTTTGAATTTCTGTTGTGTTTTACTATCGCTGGTCGCTAAACCGTGTTTGAATATCAGTGTTGGGGTTTTTAACCTGCATCTTACTGACATTTTTCATAGACCTCTTGAATCAATCAGATTGTCTGAGTGTCTGTCTGTCTGTCTGTCTATCTATCTTCCTTGTTTCCTTCCTTCCTTCCTTCCTTCTATCATGTACCTTTCTTTCCTTCCTTACACACATTATTTTATTCTGTTCTATTCTATTCTATTCTTCCTTCTATCGTATACCTTTCCTTCCTTACACACATTATTTTATTCTATCCTTCCTTCCTTCTATCATGTACCTTTATTTCCTTCCTTACACACATTATTCTATTCTATTCTGTTCTGTTCTATTCTATTCTATCCTTCTTTCCTTCTATCATGTACCTTTATTTCCTGCCTTACACACATTATTCTATTCTATTCTATCCTTCCTTCCTTCTATCATGTACCTTTATTTCTTTCCGTACACACATTATTCTATTCTGTTCTATTCTATTCTTCCTTCCTTCTATCATGTACCTTTCCTTCCTTACACACATTATTCTATTCTATTCTATTCTGTTCTGTTCTACTCTATTCTATCCTTTCCTTCTATCATGTCCCTTTATTTCCTTCCTTACACACATTATTCTATTCTGTTCTATTCAATCCTTCCTTCCTTCCTTCTATCACTTACCTTTATTTCCTTCCTTACACACATTATTCTATTCTGTTCTATTCAATCCTTCCTTCCTTCCTTCTATCATGTACCTTTCCTTCCTTACACACATTATTCTATTCTGTTCTGTTCTGTTCTATTCTATCCTTCTTTGCTTCCTTCTATCACTTACCTTTATTTCCTTCCTTACACACATTATTCTATTCTATTCTGTTCTATTCTATTCTATTCTTCCTTCCTTCTATCATGTACCTTTCCTTCCTTACACACATTATTCTATTCTATTCTATTCTGTTCTGTTCTACTCTATTCTATCCTTTCCTTCTATCATGTCCCTTTATTTCCTTCCTTACACACATTATTCTATTCTGTTCTATTCAATCCTTCCTTCCTTCCTTCTATCATGTACCTTTCCTTCCTTACACACATTATTCTATTCTGTTCTGTTCTGTTCTATTCTATCCTTCTTTGCTTCCTTCTATCACTTACCTTTATTTCCTTCCTTACACACATTATTCTATTCTATTCTGTTCTATTCTATTCTATTCTTCCTTCCTTCTATCATGTACCTTTCCTTCCTTACACACATTATTCTATTCTATTCTATTCTGTTCTGTTCTACTCTATTCTATCCTTTCCTTCTATCATGTCCCTTTATTTCCTTCCTTACACACATTATTCTATTCTGTTCTATTTAATCCTTCCTTCCTTCCTTCTATCACTTACCTTTATTTCCTTCCTTACACACATTATTCTATTCTGTTCTATTTAATCCTTCCTTCCTTCCTTCTATCACTTACCTTTATTTCCTTCCTTACACACATTATTCTATTCTGTCCTATTCAATCCTTCCTTCCTTCCTTCTATCATGTACCTTTCCTTCCTTACACACATTATTCTATTTTGTTCTGTTCTATTCTATTCTATCCTTCTTTGCTTCCTTCTATCACTTACCTTTATTTCCTTCCTTACACACATTATTCTATTCTATTCTGTTCAACCCTTCCTTCCTTCCTTCTATCATGTACCTTTCTTTCCTTCCTTGCACACATTATTTTATTCTATTCCTTCCTTCCATCATGTACCTTTCCTTCCTCCATAGACCCTTTATCCTTCCTTCCTTCCACCTTCTATTCTATTCTTTCCTCCCTCCCTCCCTTCCTACCTACAAATCAATCTATTCTTTCCTCATGCAGAGAATCCTTCCATCGCTACCCCGTTGCCACTTAATAGCCCCGAGAAAAACACCTTGAGAAGCCAAATCCTCATTGCTTCAGGTAAGAGCTTTGACATCCAGTTCTGCAGTCATGGGTGTGACATTCCCCCTAAAATAAAAGGGCCACAGTGGGAATGCTAACCCTATTCCGAGTGAGGGCAGGAAGCGTTGCCCTCACTCAGATGTGTTCCCTCCTCCTCCTCCTCCTCCTTCCACTACCGTCTGGATTTCTCTTTTGGTGGCAGGACGAAGCCCTCCAAAAAGTGGCACCTGGCAAATGTCAGCCAAGAAGCGGCTACCTGGAGAATCGCTCATTAACCCTGGATTCAAAAGGTGACTTTTCCCATCAAGTGCTCTAAAATGATCCTGGTCCGTCCTCTTGCCGAGGACCACGGGAGGTGTCTGGATTTTGAATTTGTGAGACATCCCTGACCTGTCTTAACCTTTCTTTTCCTATTTCGGTTCCAGCAAGAAGACCCCCACGGGGGTGGATTTTGAAGATCCCTGAGGCACGGGCCACGTTTTCCGAACCAAGAGCCCCTTCTGAGATGGAGGCTATTTTTAACTATTTATGCAACATTTATCAAATCGCAAAGAGTCCCTTCCTCGAAGGCCTTTTGGCCAGCTGTGTATAAATAAAATTTCAAATTGCAAGCAGATGTTGCCAAATCCATGTATATGTTGCATTTGTAACCAGAAAGGAAGGTCGGCCTTGACCACATCAGCAAAAACAGGCAGGTGGTGAATGCAAACCCTTGTAAATGTTTGGAAAAAGTGATTCCCCACCCCACCCCTTCCTGGACTTTGCAAACTGAAGCCCATGCTGGAAAGGGGATTCTGGGACACAACCTGGACTGCGGTGGCTCAAGACTGCGGTGGATTCGAACCCAAAAGATGTACAAACAACCCACGTGGTGCCTAACATGATTTTGAGATCTGGCTTCGTTGAATATACGAGGTGGGCTGCTATACCTCATTGCACTTTAATTTCTTTGGTGTGTGTATTTTTTACACAACGTGCTGTGCTGGACACCCTGTCCCAAAGCTGCCGATATTTGTTATATTGTACTGTATTGTACACCTTTAATTAGTTTTTTGTATCTGTTTTAAATTATGTGGAGAGCCTTATCTGATATAGTAACCAAAAATTGTCATTGCTCCTGCAAGGGGACAAAGACAATAAAGATTTATTCTATTCAATTCAATTCTATCTTGCCCTAGCCATTTCACTAAAACATATTCAATAAATTCTCCCCATATTTATCTAAAGTCAGGTTTTCTTTTTACTCATCCCTTTTTAAAAATAATAATTCATATTTAATTTGCCATTTATTGCCATATTACTCGTGGGGAGTTTTTTGAGGCTGAACAGGGGATTCGAACCCAAAAGATGTACAAACAACCCACGTGGTTTGAGATCTGGCTTCGTTGACTATACGAGGTGGGCTGCGATACCTCGTTGCACTTTAATCTCTTTGATGTGTGGTGTGTGTTTTTTAACACAATGTGCTGTGCTGGACACTTGTTCCCACAGCTGGCGATAGAAGCCGCCCACCGCTTCAGGAAATGGCTTCTGAAAACGACCTCTCCCCAATAAATAGCATAATTTCACCAACGCAGAGTCTTGAGTGGGATAAGTTTCGGGGAGGTCCGTGGTAGAGGGTTATATAGTGGCAGGTCGACACCGAACAGCTGAGTTTTCCAGAGGAGGCTTCTACCAGCTACGCCGAAGAGATGATTTCCTTGTGTGTGTGGATGATGGTTCTGGCCGCCTTGGGCTCCAGAATAATCACGGCTGACCTTCTTGACCTTCAAAAGGTAAGGGCCAAGGAGAGACCAGAGAGCCCTGTGGTTTTAATTTCTGGCTCCTTCGGTCACCTGCGGCGGGGGAAACTGGAAAGCAACGAGCATGTCCTTCCTCAGTTGCAGGTTGTGGCTCAGGAGTCACACTGGGAGAACGTGGGCTTAGGAGGCCTTACCTTTCTCGGGGTGCGACGCCCGCCTGTTTGCAGGCAATTGCTGGCCAGGAAAGGGTGCGAGGGAGATCGCCCGGGGCTCCCCGGCCTCCAGTTTCACCCCACCACCCAAATATCATCTTTTGGCAGTCTCATGGCCCTTTTCAAACAAGCAGCACCATAACACCTGTTGCGTGCAAACGTAACGTCTTCAGAGCACAACTCCCAGATTCGGCGCTCCAAATCCCATCGCTTAGAGTCGTTCATGTGTGCAATGTGACCCTCTGGAAGTTATCAGTTCTGTGCTTTGCATTGACATTTCTTGGGAGAGACGTTCAGTTCACGTGTCCCCCCCCCCCTTTACAACTTGCTTGAAACACACGCACATGCACATGCACATGCACATGCACACACATATCTCTCTCTCTCCACCTATTTACTGGAGAGATTTTCCTTCCCTTTTCCGATTCCCTCCTTCTCCATCACTTCACTACCTGAATTGCATTTCTAGAGAACCAAGAGGTAAATAACTCTTTTATGATTTCCTTTCTCTACCCACCCACCCCCAATCCCACCCCAATCCCACCCTCCCAGCTGAGTGGGAAATGGTATCCCCTTGCAACAGCCCGGACAGAACCCTTGACAAAGCCACTCACTGAGTACAGAATACTATCCAATGACGCCCAAAATTTTGTCATGATGGTGCCCGTAATCACGTAAGTTCTGCTCATAAACTGTCCCTTCTATGAGGTTGATGTCAAGGTTGCCCTTGAGTGCCTTTAAGTTCCATGGGGCGGGAGAGAAGTGTCAGTGCTAATGCTGTATCCTTGTTAAATACAACCATGTTCTAATGATGGGTCATCTACAATGTCTATTATTGCATCCCTAGGCTCTATCCAGTTCTTCTTTGTGGTCCCCTGTGGATTCACACATACATGCAGTAAACCCATTCATGTGGATTCACAGGGGACCACAAAGAAGAACTGGATAGTGCTTATATAGGGCAGGTACAGAAATATCTTTGCTGTGCCTTGCTTCCCTTCCAGTCTCAGACAATGCAAGAAAATGAGGTACTCCATCACTGCCGAAGAGGGAGGTTTCAATGTTGAAGGTGAGATGAGCAAAGAAAGGAAAGTGGGGGACTTTGTGTGTGTGTGTGTGTGTGGGGTTTTCCTGTGGTTCAAACCTAGCATTTTGTCCAAGACACACATAGGACCCACATTGGAGCATGACACCCACCTGCGCCCAGGTGAGGTTTGCCAAAACATCCACAGAAGTGGCCGACGCAGGTGCCAAGCGGCGCACGGAATTTGTCCTGCAAAACCTGCCGGCGTTTCGATCTCACTTTTATGGAGAGGTGGGAAAGCCAACGTTGATGGGACATTATTTACCTCCTTTTTTCCTCCCTGCCCATAAATCACCTCCCCCCCCCCTTTCTATCCCTCTGCAGGTGGCAAGTACATAATTCGCTTCGTGGACATCGATTACGACAGCTATCATATCGTTTACATAGGAACGGGCGGTTTTCCGACCCTAGTCCTCTACTGTAGGTGCACTCGGATAAGGGATGGGTCCTTCAATGTAGAGATGGGATTTGTAGTCCTATCCATCTGGAAAGCTTCTCACTAGGGATGGCTGCCTCTCGACTGAGGGTGGGGTAGGATGGGGTGGGGAGGGGCCCTTTCTTCGGTCCATGCCCCATTTCAGACATCAAATCTCCATCCCTCGATGCATTGGTTGCTGAGATGGTTGTTGACGTGGTTCCACGTTTGTGTCTTTAGCCAGGAAGGAAGTTATCACAGAGGAAATGAAAGCAACATTCGAGGGCCAAGCATTGAAAAGGGGGTTCAAGCCCAACCACATTAACTACCAACCCAAAACCTGTAAGAGCAACCAGTAAACATCAAAATATTTTGCTGGCCAGTTTGGCTTATGTGGTGGTGGTGGTGGTGGGGAGTTCTTTCCAAAGGGTGCCCCATAGCCAAAGTTTTCTGGGTGGTGACAAGAATTTCTTTTCCTCCGCAGCTCCATGTCGAGTATAACACAACTGAGAGGCCAAACCCAAGAAAGCGGTAACTTTTTTGGTCATTTGTTTATGATAAAGGTGTATTAATCTGGAAATCCAGTCTTGTCAGGACTATGCTCAGTCAGAAGCAAGGGGAAAAAAAGAAAATAAAAAGTGGTGGGGGTGGGGTGGAATTAAATAAATAAATAAAAATAATGCTGATTGGATACCACAATTTAAAATACAGATGCGACACATGGAAAGCCCAGGAGTCACTTCTGGCTTTTAGTGATCCTACAAATAATGGGGACTCTGGACTATCCAGGCTTCAAGAGCCCTGCTCAGCCATTGCAAACTCAAACCTGTGGTTTCCATTAGGGAGTCAGTCCCGCTCACATTGGGCCTTCCTCATCTCCTGCTTCAGTCCACTTTCCCCCACATTTATGGCCATTTCCAGAAAGTCTTTTCTTCTATGTTATGTCTCCAAAGTCAGAACAGCCTCGGCGGCGTCATTGTGACCTCCAGTGGCAATAAGTCCAGGGTTGGTTTGAAATAAGACCCACTTGTTATTTCTTGCAGAAGGCTTCTGTCTAACATGGCCAGGATGATAAAATGATGGCTGTTTTGAGGTCAGCTACCCTTCTTACATCCCCCCCCCTTGTCACCTCCAGGAACTCTGGATTTATCTCAGCATCCCATTCGCATTTCCATGGTAGATCCAGATTTTCTCTGGAGTAGCGGTGGTCATCTCCTTCATGGCTCCACTTCCATGGGGCTATGGATAATGTTTTCTGCAACTTGCTGTACCTGCCCTACATCCTCCCTTGGTGGCTGGGCCTCTGCAAGTCCTAATTAAAGCAATAATAAAGGCTTCCCATAATTGCCTCAACTGTTGTCTATCTCTGCATTGGAATTAAGAACCTTCCAGCAAGACATCTGCTTTCTTAGTGACCTTAACGGTGGCCCCAAATTAGTCTGCCGGACCCTTAAAAACGAACTCCATTGCTTCGATTTGTTAGCATAAAGTTTTGGAGATCTGCAAAAAGGGCCCTTGGAAAAACCCTGCTTTTAGTCCACCCAAGCCAAGTAAAAAATGGGTTAGGCTTTAAAGTCTCCTGAAGAAATAGAGGAGGGGTAAACACAACTTGGGCTGTGGTGACTCAAGAGGTTAAGATGCTGAACTTGGCGACTGGAAGGTTGGCAAACCAGCAGTTTGAGACCCGACTGCTGCATGACAGAGTGAGCTCCCGTCGTCTGTCCCAGCTCCTGCCAACCTCGCAGTCCGAAAGCAAGAGATTGCAAGTAGCTACATAGGGACCACTTTGGCGGGGAAGGTAAGAGTGTTCCGTGCAGTCCGGTGTTTAGTCATGTCTACCACATGACCATGAAAACGCCTGCAGATGCAAACAGCACTGGCACTTCGGCTTTCACAACCCATTTGATGCCTGAGATGTAACAGCCATCCATATTTTAGGATCAAAAAGATACAAACAACCCATTCGATGCCTGCCTTAAAACAGCCATCCATATTTTTGGATGAAAAGAGATACAAACAACCTATTCAATGCCTGACATGAAACAGCCTTCCATGCGGAGAGTTGTTCTGAAGGAGAGACGCTCCAACAGATAACAAGGTCCCAAACCGTATAGGACCTTGTATGATGACATTAACACCTTGTGTCTGACACGGTTGGCAACAGGTAACCAGTGCAGACCTGCCAAGGCTGGAGAAATAGGATTGAATTTATTTAAGCCCTATCACCTGCTGCATTCTGGACCCACTGTAATCTCTGTCTCAAACACAAGGGCAGCCCCACATAGAGAGCATTACAGTAGTCAATCTGTGAGATTGCCAATGAGTGGGTCAGTGTTATGAGAGACCATCTGTCCAAGTAGGAGCG
The DNA here is from genome assembly GCA_035047305.1 of Bradypodion pumilum. Taxonomy (NCBI): domain Eukaryota; kingdom Metazoa; phylum Chordata; class Lepidosauria; order Squamata; family Chamaeleonidae; genus Bradypodion; species Bradypodion pumilum. The sequence continues at coordinate 10,363,477 of JAWDJD010000015.1, forward strand.
TAGCTACACAATCCGCCAGAGCTGGAATAAAAGCCTCTTTGGACACCACCACTATCTGTTGTTCTAATGAGAGCCATGGGTCCATAATGAGCCCCCAGATTGTGGACCTGATCCCTAAGTGTCATAAGAGTAGTTCCATCCAGGGTAGGGACTGGGCCTCCCAATTGGGTAGACGGCCTCTCAAATGCCCAAACCTCAGTCTTGTCAGGGTTCAGTTTCAGCCTCTTAGCTTTGGTCCAGACCATTATCGAGTCCAGGCACTCGTCAAGGTGTCGGACCACGTCATCCACTGCAGAAAGGAAAGATATAGTTGGGTGTCATCCGCATATTGGAGGTACCGAACCCCAAATCTCCTAATGACCTCTCCCAGAGGCTTCATGTAGATATTAAACAGCAATGGGGAGATGATCGGCCCCTGGGGAACATCCCATTGGAGGGTCCATGGGGCCGAAACAGACTCCCCGAGTCGGACTCTTTGGGTCCGATCAACAAGGGAAGAGCAGAACCACCGTAATACAGTGCCCCGTATTCCCAGCCCCGATAAACCTCCCAGGAGGATACCGTGGTTGATGGTATCAAAAGCCGCCGAGAGATCCAGGAGCCCCTGGAGAGATGAATCTCCCCTGCCTGCTTCCCTGAGAAGGTCGTCCATCTTGCACTGTGACCAATGCGGTCTCGGTGCCATGGCGAGGCCTAAAACCCGGGTGGAATGAATGCAAACATTTGGTTTCATCCAAGAACACTTGCAACTGATGCGCCACTATCCTCTCCATAACCTTGCCCAGAAAGGGGACATTTGCTACAAGTCTGAAGCTGTCTAAGATTTCTGTAGCTACGTTTTGGCTTCTTGAGAAGTGGGCAATAGTGATATCCTTCAAGCAGGAAGGCAGCTTGCCCTACCGCAGTGAAGAACGAAGGATATTCTGCACCCACTCCCCAGCAAACTTCCCCCCAGAACGAAGGATATTCTGCACCCACTCCCCAGCAAACTCCGCTTCCCCGGCCATGGATTTTACTAGCCATAATGGACAAAGATCAAAGAGATACAAACAACCCATTCAATGCCTGACATGAAACAGCCCTCCATATTTTAGCATCCAAAGAGGTGCAAGCAAACCCATGCGGCGCCCAACATGATTTTGAAATAGGCCTTTGTTGAATGTACAAAGTAGACTGCTATACAGTACCACATTACACTTTAATTGCTTTGGTGTGTGTATTTTTTACACAATGTGCTGTGCTGGACACCCTGTCCCAAAGCTGCCGATAGAAGCCACGCCACAACCCCCACTTCAGGAAATGGCTTCTAAAAATAAGCTCTCTCCAATAAAGAGCATTTGTCGACCAATGCAGTGTCTTGGGTGAGATAAGCTTTGGGGAGGTGCATGGTAGAGGATTTTAAAACCCGGTCGACACCGAATGGCTTGCTTCCTAGAGAAGGTCATCTTCCAGTGCGAACCATGCGGTGTCGGTCCCATGGCGAGGCCAAAAACCCAACTGGAATGGGTCCAAACAGTTGGTTTCATCCAAGAACACCTGCAGCTGATCTGCCACTATCCTCCCCATGAGCTTGCACAGAAGAGACATTTGTACAGGTATAAAGTTCTCTAAGATCTCTGTAGATAGATTTGGCTTCACGAGAAGCAGGCGGACAAAGGTATACTTCAAGGAGGAGGGAAGGTCTCCCTACCGCAGTGAAGATCAAACCATGTTCTGCTCCACGTCCCCAACAAACCCCCCATGGATGTTACTAGCCACGATGGAGAAGGATCAAAGAGATACAAACAACCCATTCGGTGCCTGACATGAAACAGCCCTCCATATTTTAGCATCAAAAGAGGTACAAGCAAACCCATGTGGCACCCGAAATGATTTTGAAAGATGCCTTCGTTGAATGTACGAGGTAGGCTGCGATACCTCGTTACACTTTAATCTCTTTGGTGTGTGGGGTTTGGTGTTTTTTTTAACACAACATACTGTGCTGTACACCCGGTCCCAAAGCTGGTGATTGAAGCCGCCCACCGCTTCAGGAAATTGCTTCTGAAAATGACCTCTCTCCAATAAAAAGCAAAATTTGTCCGATGCAGTGTCTTGGGTTAGATGAGCTTCAGGGACGTCCGTGGTAGAGGGTTATAAAACGCATGGTTGACACCAAACAGCTGAGTTTTCCAGAAGAGGCTTCTACCAGCTGCACCGAAGGGATGAAATCCCCATGGATGTGGATGATGGTTCTGGTGGCCTTGGGGTCTGGTGTAATCACGGCTGAGCCACAGGTTGACATCCAAAAGGTAAGGGCCAGGGAGGGAACAGAAAGCCCTGATATTTTAATTTCTGGCTCCTTCTGTCATTTGCAGTGGGGAAAACGGGAAAGCAACGAGCATTTCCTTCCTCAGGTGCACTTTGTGGCTCAGGAATGACACCGGAGTCTCATGGCCCTTTTAAAGCAAGCAGCACCATAACACTCCCGTCGTGTGCAAAAGTAACTTCTTCAGAGCACAAGTCCCAGATTCGGAGCTCTGAATCCCATCGCTTAGAGCTGTTCATGCGTTCAATGTGACCTTCAGTTCTGACACATGAAACCAGGAAGCTGTCAGTTGCTTTGCGTTGTCATTTTTTGGGGGGTGAGATTTTCGGCTCACCTGTTCCCTCTTTTCGCCCCAGGCTTTGCAACTTGCTGGGAATGCCCACACCACCCACCCAAAACACACCTATTTACTGGAGAGGTTTTCCTTCCTTCGTCCTCCCCCCGCGCCCGCCCTTCCCCAACACTTCACTACCTGTATTGTATTTCTGGAGAACCAAGAGGAAAATCGCTCTTTTATGATTTCCTTTCTCTCCCCGCCCCCCCCACTCCGCCACCTGTCCCTGTCCCCCAGCTGGGTGGGGATTGGTATCCCCTTGCAAGGGCCCGGAGTCGGACACATCTGTTGGCGACGCCAGTCGTTGAGTACAGTATATTACCCAACAACCAAGAAAACTTTACCATCATCCTGCCAGTGGACCTGTAAGTTCTGCTCATAAACCGTCCCTTCTCTAAGGTCAATATCAAGGTTGCCTTAAAGTGCCAATGGGGCGGGATAGAAGTGTCATTGCTAATGCTAGACCCTTGTTAAATACAACAATGTTCTAATGATGGGCTATCTACGATGTCCATTTCTGCACCCAATGCTCTGTCCAGTCCTTCTTCGTGGGCCCTTGCGAAGCCACCTGTGTGGAAATGAAGAAGTTACTTTGAGGTCCATTCATGTGGATTCACAGGGGACCACAAAGAAGTACAACAGTTACAGGTGGCCCTTATAGAGCCCTGGTGGCAAAGGAGATTAAATGGCTGTTTTGCAGCCAGAACGTTGGGAGTTCGATCCTGACCAGGGCTCAAGGTTGGCTCAGCCACTTCCGTCCTTCCGAGGTGGGTCATACGAGTCCCCAGCATGCTAATGAGGGCAAAAGGCTAATTAACTTAGCAACTGCACTAAGAGAGTGCACTAAGTACTTATGCGTGGGCAGGTATAGAAGTGTTATTCTTTGTTTCACTTCCATCCAGTGTCGGACGGTGCAGGAAAAAGAGTTATTATGTCTTTGCCGAAGAGGGAGGTTTTAAGATTTCAGGTGAGATGTGCAAAGGGAAGAAAGGTGAGGGGGTAATTTTTGGTTCAAAACTGGCATTTTCCCCAAGCCACACTGGGGACCCACATTGGAACGAAAGAGAGAGGGATGTAGGTAAGGAAACTGTGCGCAAATTGCACCTGTAGCTGTGGGCGGAAGCTGACCTGCGTCCAGGTGAGGAGGCCAAAACGTCCACAGAAGTGGCCAATGACATTACCGGTGCGCAGACGTCGGTGCCAAGCGGCACACAGAATTCATCACGCACAATCCGCCGGCGTTTTGATCTCGCTTTCACAGGGAGGTGGAAACGCCAACGTTGATGGGACATTATTTTACCTCTCTTTTTGCCCCCTGCTCTGAAATCACCCCCTTTTCTATCCCTCCGCAGGTCGCAAGAATAAAATTCGCATGGTGGACACTGATCACAAGAACTATCTTATTATTGCCGTCGGGAATGGCGCTAAACAGGGCCTAATCCTCTATGGTAGGTGCACCAGATAAGGATCGGGTCCTTCACTCTAGAGATGGGATTTGTAGTCCTATCCACCCAGAAAGCTTCTCACTAGGCATGGCTGCCTCTCGACCGAGGGTGGGGTGGGGAGGGGCCCCTTTTCCGGTCCATGCCCCATTTCAGACATCAAATCTCCATCCCTCGATGCATTGGTTGCTGAGGTGGTTGTTGACGTGGTTCCACGTTTGTGTCTTAAGCCAGGAAGAAAGTTCTCACAGAGGAAATGAAAGCAACATTCCAGAGCCAAGCATTGAAAAGGGGGTTCAAGCCCAACCACATTAACTACCGACCCAAAACATGTAAGAGCAACCAGTAAACATCAAAATATTTTGCTGGCCAGCTTGGCTTATGGGAGCATCTTTCCAAAGGGTGCCCCATAGCCAAAAAAAAAAAAAAAATGTGCAGTGACAAGAATTTCTTTTGCTCCACAGCTCCATGTCGAGTGTAACACAAACGAGAGGCCAAACCCAATAAAGCGGTAACTTTTTTGTTTACGATCAACATGTATTAATCTGGAAATCCATTCTGGTCGGGAGTATGCTTAGTCAGATCCAAGGGACGAAAGGAAAATAATTGAAAAGTAAAAAGGGGGTTGGGGTAGGGTGGGGTGGAATAAAAGAAAGTAGAAGAAAATAAAACCAATGCTGATTGGATACAACAATTTGAAATAGATGCAACACATGATAAGACCCTTCTGGGGTCTTTTAGTGACCCTACAAATGAGGAATATCCAGCCTTTAAGAGCCCTGCTTGGCCTATGTGCAAACTCAAACCTGTGGCTTCCATTAGAGAGTTAGTCCAACCCACATTCAGCCTCCCTCATCTCCTGCTTTAGTCCACTTTCCCCAACATTTATGGCCTTTACCAGAAAGTCTTGCTTTCTACGTGTGGCCAAAGTCAGAACAGCCTCAGCTTCGTCATTTTGACCTCCAGCGGCAATAAGTCCAGGGTTGATTTGAAATAAAACCCAATTATTATTTCTTCCAGAAAGCTTCTGTATCCCTCTAACATGGCCAGGATGATACAATGATGGCTGTTTTGAAGCCGGCTACTACCCTCATATATTTTTCCCCCTTTGTCACCTCCAGAAACTATCTCAGCATCCCGTTCGCACTTCCGTGGTAGAACCAAATTTTCTCTGGAGCCGCGGTGGCCGTCTCCCTCACGGCTCCAATGCCACGGGGCTACGGATAACATTTTCTGCCACCTGCTGTACCTGTTCTACATCCTCCCTTGGTGGTTGGGCCTCTGCCTGCCCAAATTAAAGCAATATTAAAGGCTTCCCATAACTGCCTCAACTGTTGCCCATCTCTGTGTTGGAATTAAGGACCTTCCAGCAAGACATCTGCTTTCTTAGTGACCTTAAGGGTGACCCCAAATTAGTCTGATGCCCCCTAAAAGCGAACCCCGTTGCTTTGATTTGTTAGCATAAAGTTTTGGAGAAGTATAAAAAGGGCCCTTGGAAAAACCCTATTTGCAGTCCACCGAAGCCAAGTAAAAAATGGGTCGGCTTTAAAGGCTCCTGAAGAAACAGATGAGACGGAAACCCAACTTGGGCTGCAGTGGCTCAAGAGGTTAAGATGCTGAATATGACGACTGGAAGGTCGGCAGGTCAGCAGTTTGAGATCCCAGTGCTGCAAAATGGAGTGCGCTCCCATCGTCCGTCCGTCCCAGCTCCTGCCAAACTTGCAGTTCGAAAGCAAGAAATTGCAAGTAGATAAATAGGGACCACTTTGACGGGGAAGGTAACAGCATTCCATGCACTCCAGCATTTAGTTCTGCATGCCACACGTTAAGAGTCCAGATGCAAACGTTCCTCACCTCCCCAAACAAAGATGCAGGTTGATATAATTTAAAAAAGTAGCCCAGTAAGAAGGAAGGACGGATGGACGGAGCTCTTTGGATAGCTGGAATGTTTTGAAGCTGTCGACCAAAAATTAGAAGAAGGAAAAGGGGAACGCTTCTAGCCATGCCGAGGAAAGACACGGAGTAGAATCCCCCCCCCCCAGTTCTAGAGGGCTAACCCAGTTCAAAAGAAGCCCAAATTAACTGGCAACCGTTTTGCCAGGAAGATCCACACCCTAGACCAAGGGTTCTCAACCTAAGGCCCGTGTGGGCCAGATCTGGCCTGTGGCACCATTTCATGTGGCCCCCCTACCCCTCCAGGGACATTCAAAAAACAAAATTTCTGGCTCCCTTTGAAACTTTTGGGACAAAATGGCCACCCCCAAATGACAATCCGGCCCGCGAAGCTGGCTGAGAGATTGTGACCCGGCCCCTGGCTTGAATTGGTTGGGAACTCCTGCCCTAGACATAAACCGGAGCTGATTCCCAATCTTAATAGCACTAAGATCTGTTTCTCCATTACATTGCCTGGGGATGCGGTTTTACCCTGTGGATTTACATCTGTCGGAAACAGGTGAAATGTTTACTACTGTTTCAGAGCATGGATTGGGCCCTTCCTGGGCAAGATTTGGTGGCCTCGTGAATTTCAATGGGCCAGGATAGTCTCCGCCACAAACGGACCCATCGGTCACGGCAGGAGTTCTCAACCTTTTAAAGCCAGGGGCTGGGTCAGCTTCGGGGTCCAGATGGCCATTTTGCCCTTCCTCCACCACATGGCACTTCCTGGTGTGGTGGAAGCGGTGGGGGCCCCCACATGAAATGGCACTGTGGGCCACACCCAGCCCGTGGGCCGCAGGTTGAGACTCCCTGAGATAGAGAAATGGGCCCGGGTGTCCTTGAGCTTTAAAGATTGCGGCTATGGCGGGTCCAAATAGAAGTCTTTCTTTAGTGAGGGATGAGCCTCAGGTTGCAGCGAGGGAGGGGGTGGAAATAGTCCATAGAGAATGGTCGAGAGGATCCTGGAAGGATGGTGAGATGTGGCTTATTTGAGTGGCCGGACCACGCTCCGGTAGGCTTGGATGATCTCATCGCCATTGGGGCAGGTGTACTTAAACTCCTTCACCTCGGCAGCATTGTCCAGGTAGCGCCAGATTCCCCAGAACTCCTTGGGGACCCCTGTTTGCCGGTAATGTTGCAAGACCACCTAGAGAGAGAAAGAAGAGGGGAAAGCCAAAGTCAGCCATGCTGGCACTGGTCAAGAAGGATGGACTAACTGGGCCACAGGCAAGCAGAAAGCCCAAGTATCTTTTCTAGATCTATGTGCAGATTGTTTCTCTGAGGCACTCTTCCTTCCTTTTCCTCCCTCTGAAACAGGAGTTCTCCACCTTTTTAAGCCGGGGGGCCGGGTCATGCTCCCTCAGACAGCTTTGGCGGCCAGACGGTCGTTTTGCCTTTCCTCCACCACATGGCACTTCCTGGTATGGTGGAGGCTGTTGGGGGCCCCACATGAAATGGTGCCATGGGCCACATGTGCCCCATGGTTTGCAGGTTGAGAATCCCTGTTCTGAAGTATAATCCTGTTTAGAGACAGCCCAGGCTGGACATGGTTTCCCTGTGAGGGCAGATCTTTAAACACAGTGGCTCAAGTGGTTAAGATGCTGAACTCGATGACTAGAAGGTTGGAGTTCGATTCCCGAGTCCTGCATGGCGGAGTGAGCTCCCAGCTCCGTCCCAGCTCCTGCCAAGCAAGCAGCTCGAAAGCAAGAAATTGCAAGTAGATAAATAGAGACCATAAACGGAGGTGAGCACTGAACTCTAGAGTCGGATACGACTGGCTTTCGAGCAAAGGAGACCTTTACCTTAGATGTAGAATCTAGGTCTTGGGGGCTTCTGCAATTCGGGTTAGGGAGCGCTTCCTCCAGCACTATCTCTGAATCGATTGTTTAAGACCCCAAAGCCGGACTTACATTGACGATGTTGAGTTTGGGCAAGAGGCCGCAATCCGCCAGGGTCATCTGGTCGCCGTCCAGGAACCGCCTCTTGGAAAGTGTGAGTTCGGGGTTATAGACCAGCTCGTAATCCAACGGGCTAAGCAAATACCTGTCCAGCTTCAGGAAGGCTTTGAAGAGATTCTTTTGTAAGACTGGGAAAGAGAAAAAATCAAAACCTATCAGTTCCTCTTGCGCCTGAAAACTTCGGAGAAGTAGTTAAGTCAAAGGTAATTATTCCTGACCATTCCCAGTTCCAGAGGGCAAAAAGTAGTAACTAGTTAGCATTACCATTCCTTTAAAATGAATCACAAGTCTTTGCTTGCTTTTACTAAGAAAGAAAGAAAGAAAACTGTTTTGTTTTGTTCTCTCTTTGCAAATCAACCAGAGTTTGTTTTTAATCTTTATTTTCTCATCACTCAAAAGTAGTTACTCTTGGATGGTTAAAAAACAACCACACATCCTGCTATTGATGTGGGACTGATTTTTATCATTTATTTAAATATATGTATCCATTATAATTATATATATTACACTCAAAACACATTGTGTCTACTTTATGAAACATTATGGAATTGTAGCTTGTAATATTCTTAAGAAATGCCATGCAACATAATAATACTGTAGCAAGGTTTTTATATACATAATAATTTGCATGTGTGTGTGTGTGTATTAGCCTGTATACCTAAACACTGCAGGACGGAAATGAGCTCCCGTCTTCGTCCCAGCTCCTGCCAACCTAGCAGTTCTAAAGCAAGAAATTGCAAGTAGATAAATAGGGACCACTTCGGTGGGAAGGTAACAGCGTTCTGTGCGCTCCGGTGTCTAGTCATGCCTGCCACATGACCACGGAAACGTCTGCAGAAGCAGACAACGCTGGCTCTTCGGCTTAGAAACAGAGATGAGCACTGCACCCTAGAGTCGGATACGACTGGCTTTCGAGCAAGGGAAACATTTACCTTTACCTTTACTTAAACACAAAGAAGTTATTCCATTGATATCAACCCTAAGGAACATTGTCAGCTATCAAAAGCTGGCCCCTTTGATTGTATGGTTCATATTCAGTGCTAAAGTTGTATAAACTTTTAAGCTAACTCTGGACTGAAAGGTTAAGGTCTAATTTGGCCCCAAAGCATACCTGTCAAGTTTTGGATTTGAAAATAAGGGAAATTTCCCAGCCAAAACGGGAAACTTGACAGCTATGCTTATCCTGTGCTGACCTCCAGTGGCGGCATTAGAACATTGCAGTCTAACTAATACGGGAGGACGGTGGGAAAGAGGGTAAAATACGGGAGTTTCCTGGCCAAAAAGGGATACGTGACAGCTATGCCCCAAAGATGTTAAATCGTCAGCTTCCCCACCTGTAGACACATGACAGTACAAAGGAAAGAGGAGTAAAACTTTAGAGGCAACTTTTTCTCAAGGGCTAACACTAGAGTGGCTCAAGTCGCTAAGACGCTGACTGGGAAGCGGAAGGTCAGCAGTTCGATTCCCGAGTACTGCAGGACGGAAATGAGCTCCCGTCTTCATCCCAGCTCCTGCCAACCTAGGAGTTCGAAAGCAAGAAATTGCAAGTAGATAAATAGGGACTACTTCGGTGGGAAGGTAACAGCGTTCTGTGCACTCCGGTGTCTAGTCATGCCTGCCACATGACCACAGAAACGTCTGCAGAAGCAGACAGCGCTGGCTCTTCGGCTTAGAAACAGAGATAAGCACTGCACCCTAGAGTCGGATACGACTGGCTTTCGAGCAAGGGAAACCTTGACCTTTACTAACACTAGACTATCCAGATCAGTACTCTAAATCATTCGGAAACTTCCCTCGACTCTCATCTACTGGCAGATGAGAAAGCCAACTGGCACCAATCACGAGATGGAACAGTTATCAAAATTTTTAGGTTGAAATGAACATTAATTTTTGACTCACAAGACATCTTTGGGAACTTGAAAGAGTTCTGGGAGGAAGGAAAGAAGGGAGGAGTGCATAAAAACTTGTATGCTTTCTTTGTATGGCTGCTGCATTCCTGACAAGTACACTGGCTTGTAAAGATTTATGCCAAAGGCTCCTTTATTATCGATAATAAACATACCTGTCAACCTTCCCGATTTGGCCGGGATTACCCCGTAAATTGACGTCGATTGACGTCATAACCCGGCCCCCGCTGCCAAAACCCCGTAATTTGGCAGTGTGGGAAATGCTTTCTGCGCATGCGCGGAAGGGTTTTACCCCTTCCGCGCATGCGTGGAAGCGCTACATCGCTTGCGTAAGGACTGTGCAAGCGGCGTAGCACTTCCGCGCATGCGTGGAAGGGATAAAACCTTTCCACACATGCGTGGAACGCGACCTGCGCACAAGCGATGTGCGCAGGTCCCGTTTTTCTGGAGCCGCGGGTTGACAGGTATGATAATAAATGAATAAGATTTGAAATAACTTTTCTCCTTGACTGCTTCTAACTCAATTGAATTATGAGGGTTTGGAAGCGGAGAAGAAGCTCTCCACGATTGACCTATAAGTGGCGGCTTATGGTGAGTAAAAAAGGGGAACTCACTAAAGATTTATGCCAAATTTTCTTCTAAGGGCATTGGGCTATAAGTTCTTAGAAACTAAATTATATGTCTGGACATAATTGAATATAAGTGTCTGGAATCCAAAACTTCTGCATTCAAACTTATTGGATATAAAAGTTTGAAACAATGATCTTTTTGGGAACACATCACTATGACAAACTTTGCTGACTCGTGGTGCCTAAAATATACTGAATTGCAACTAGAATTTATTCTATCTGTGAATAGAATTAACAAAATACTTTTTTTAAAAAAAAAAAAGCCAGTTGCCGTTGTGAATCAGAAATGGAGCTTTTATCTTAACAGCATAATGCGACAGCGGATATTGGGGGAAAGGAACTTAATTACAAGGAACATTTTGTTTGTAACTGGTTCCTTCTGAGCTCTTACGAGAAGCCCTCGGGATAAGGGTTTATTCCTTATAAATGAGGACTATTTATAATATCCCAGCCTTGGATAAATCTTTCCAACTCCCCAAAACAGATGAAACCTCTTCATTCCAGCATCTGGGAAAGTTGCCCAGTGGATGGAGTTGGAGAAGGGGATCGAATGAATGTATTTCCCCACCCCAACGCTGTGGGGTCTGGATCCATCCTTCCCCTCCCCAGTCCTTACCTTCGTCCTGAGTAGGATCTGGGTTCTTGATGTAGGTTGAGAACCGGTGGAAGACGTCGTTGCCAGCAATACTTGACTCCTTATACTTGGGGACCAAACTGGGGAAACTGGGGAAGGTTGAAAGAGAGGGAAGATGTCATAGAGCAGGGATGCCCAAACTAGGGCCTGTGGGCCAGATCCAGTCCCCTCCCCCTAATGCCAATTCATCCGGCCCACGCCACCCTTGTCGCTCCTGGAAGAGGAAGTAAAACACAGGTTGCAAGTCATGTTTTACTTCCGTTTCCGGTGGGAGGAGCCATGTGACCGGCCCATGGCCCGAAAGGTTTGGGTACCCCTGTCATAGAGAAGCCGAAAGGTTGGCTTTTGGGGGAGCCAAGCAGGGAAGCCCTCTCCCAACTCTGCAATGGCTTCATCCTGGGGGTTTGGGGGAAGGGGTCTCATCCGGTCACCCTTGCAGACCAGAGTCAGGGGGCCGTTTCCTTTGCTATCTGGCCTTACGTTGGGGGTCCCAGGGTCTCCTCCAGAAACTCCTCGATTTTGAGAGTGTCCGTCTTGGGTTCTCCGTCATACAACAACACGGGGAGCTGAGCTCCGGGAGCAAAGCTCTTCAAGACATCCAGGGACCTGCAAGGAGAAACCAAGGGGAGAAAGAGGTGTCCATCCTGGTCATTGAAACCACTTGCCCTCCTAGGGTGTTCAGTCCCTGGACCAAAGGGGGAAGTGGATACCTCAAGGATCTTGGAATATCCATCCATCCATCTTGCAAATCCATCCACCCATCAACCCATCCATATTCCTTCCTTCTTTCCTTCCTTCCTTCCATCCATCCATCTTGCAAAGCCATCCATCCATTATATCTCCCTCTCCCTCCCTACCAATTTTATTTTAAATGTAAACACTAAAAAACCCATAAAAATTCAATGTAAAAGAAAACAGAGTGCACAAAAATCTTTAAAAATGTATATAAACCACTACATGCACCCACTACCAAGTGGGACATTATATCCCTTCATTTAGTTTTTCTCTATATGCCTCTTTGGCTGTGAAAAGGAGATGAGCACTGCCCCCTACAGTCAGATACAGCTGGCTTTTGAGCATGGAAGACCTTGACCTATATAACATTTTATTTAAATATCCGTCCCCCTCGTCTCCAAAAGACACATAATCTTGCCCTGGCCCTTTCACTAAAACATGTTCAATAAATTCACCTCTAAAGGTGGATGGATGGATGGGTGGGTGGATGGATGGATGGAAGGAAGGAAGGAAGGAATATGGATGGATGGATGGAAGGAAGGAAGGAAGGAAGGAATATGGATGGATGGATGGAAGGAAGGAAGGAAGGAATATGGATGGATGGGTGGGTGGATGGATTTGCAAGATGGATGGTTGGGTGGGTGGGTGGATGGATGGATGGATGGATGGATGGATGGATGGATGGATGGAAGGAAGGAAGGAAGTAATATGGATGGATGGGTGGGTGGATGGATTTGCAAGATGGATGGATGGATGGATGGATGGATGGATGGAAGGAAGGAAGGAAGGAATATGGATGGATGGGTGGGTGGATGGATTTGCAAGATGGATGGATGGATGGATGGCTATTCCATTCTCTAAAGTCAGGTTTTTGTTTTACTCATCCCTTTAAAAAATTTTTTTAATTCACATGTTAATTTGCCATTTATAGCCATATTGCCCCTGGGGAGTTTTTTGATTCGAACCCACGGCCAGTCCAATACTCCTGCCTGATGCAATAATGTACATTGGGATCGCTGCCACTTTTTCCAGCCCTGTATCTCACCTCTTGGTATCCACGGTGGTCAGCGTAAAAGGGACCCCCTTGAGGAGCAAAATCATGAAGAGGCGTTGGCAGAACGGGCAGTGCCCGATGGTTTCCCCATCGTCGCTCGCCTGGGGAAGAAGACATGAGAAGTTGGCAAAAAACGGCCCACTTTTGACCCCCTCTAAGCCGGGGAAGCAAAGGTCCTTTTCCCCAAGGGGGTTCTGGGAAATCAAACCCCATGGAAAGAGAGGCATGGGAACTCTGGAAATCCCGTGCACCCCAGGGGGAAAAGGGACCCACAGGAATCAAACTGGTCAAACAACCCCGCCCTGTCTTCTTGGCACAGGAATGTCCTCTTGGCACTCCTGTTGTCTTAAGGCAAAGACTTTGGGGCTCTGGATACCCCCCCCCCCAGCGGTAAATTTCTCACACTCCTGGTATGCAATTAATTCAATTTTTTCTCTGGGTCTTGGTGCCAATATTTCCTGATTGTTTGCATTTCCTTCTAATTCGCCACCGCCTCCGTCCGCCACTGGTTCTCCTCTCTAGACATCCAAGGACACACAGAGGCGCCCAGTTTCTGTGTCCCAATTTGGGCACTATAGAGCATACATTGATTCGTTTGCAAAAAAAACAAAGAAGAGAGGCTGTGCGGTCTAATGCAGGGATTCTCAACCTGCGGCCTGTGGGCCGGAGGCGGCCCACGACACCATTTCATATAGCTCCCCACCACCACTTCAACCACACCAAGAAGTGCCATGTGGTGGAGGAAAGGCAAAATGGTCATCAGGCCCCCGAAGCTGTTTGAGGGAGCGTGACCCGGCCCATGGCTTTAAAAGGTTGAGAACTCCTGCTATAGATAGAGCATGCATTGATTCTTTTGCAAGAAACGAAAAAGAGAGACTGCGCGGCCTGAATGGAGACCTAAAAGCCCCAGGTTCTGTTTCTCACACCGGAGCTGCACAACACTTGGGCTGGCATCGTGCCAGCCAGGTCTACCTCACAGGGGTGTCGTTTTGTCAATTGTCAGAATTGCTTCGGAGGCCTGGCATGGCTGCTTTTGGGGAAAAACCGGTTTGGGCGAGGTCCTTCTTCCAAGTAGAAACTCTGCCTATCTCAGGCTTTGGTAAATTCTCGGTTCAGCATCACCCCAGCCATAGGTGGATCTCAACCCATCTCTCAAATTATTATTATTATTATTATTATTATTATTATTATTATTATTATTATTATTATTATTATTATTATTATTATTATTATTATTATTATTATTATTATTATTATGTGTCAGAAATATTCCGGATTGAAAAGATGTTTTGCTCAGGGGACACCCGAATGAGGCTCTTTTCATGTCCCCCAAGATCTTTTCCCCACCAAATTGGTCCTTATTTATCTACTTGACATTTCTTGCTTTTGAACTGCTAGGTTGGCAGGAGCTGGGACAGAGATGGAAGCTCAAACCATCATGCAGTACCCGGGTCTCAAACTGCCAACTTGCCAGCCTTCCAGCTGACAAGGCGAGCTTCTTAACTACAGAGCCACCACGGCCCCAACTTGCGTATTAAACCATGGAATCTCCTCTAAAAGGGCGGCCAATTTCTCCAGACCAAAGCATCTGCCCCCATCTCATAGTTAAATAAACCTACATTGTTAACCCCAAAGCTGGGAAGTATTTTTTACACTCTCTGTGCATGCTCAGAGGCTGAATTTAGAGGGACCGAGGAGTTAAGTCAGGAGTTCGCAACCTTTTAAAGCCGGGGGGCCAGGTCACGCTTCTTCAGACAGCTTCGGGGGCTGGATGGCCTTTTTGCCCTTCCTCCACCACATGGCACTTCCTGGTGTGGTGGAGATGAAGGGGCACATGAAATGGTGCCGTGGGCCACATCTGGCCAGCAGGCCGCAGGTTGAGAATTCCTGATTTAAATTCATCACATCCCCTGCTCGTAATGTCTCCTTCAGAGAGTCCCTTCTTAAAACTGGCAGCTTCGAATACTTCCAAAGCATGAGATCTATTCTCGGAAGACAAGAGTTATCAAACACTGTGGCAGGTGATTGCAGAAAGGCAAAACCTCCATGTTTGGTGGCAGCCTATCTTCACATGCCAGATGTGTGGGGGGTGGCACAGAAGGATGGGAAACTGCGTTACTTACCTCCCTGGGATGTGCAGGTGAAACTCGGAAAATTAGAATATCGTGCAAATGTTCAGTAATGCAACTTAAAAGGTGAAACAAAAATATGAGACGGACTCATTGCATGCAAAGCGAGATAGTTCAAGCCTTACTTTGTTATAATATTGATGCTTATGGTTTCCAGCTTATGAAAACCCCAACCCCCCAATCTCATGTACCCCATAATCATCACATAATCTCATGTACGCTGTACATCACAATTATAACGAATTAAGGCATGACGTCTCTCGCTTGCCATCTCGTATATTTGTTTCACCTTCTAAGTGAAATAAATGGACATTTGCACAATGTTCAAATTTTCCGAGTTTCACCTGTATTTCTGCCAGAAAGGCTTTCCCACTGGGTCGCACCTGATGTTGAGCCTTCCAGATGTTTTTTTTTGGGGGGGCTCTGACTCCTGTCAGATGGAGCAAAGGCGAGGGTAGCAATTTGGCAACATCTGGAAGGCAGAACGTCTTCCAGGACCCTTCGATTAAAGCCCTCCTGGATCCCGAAGCATTTCAACACCCAACCTGGCCAGGTAACCAACACCCTTGAGAGTCTCACCTTGACAAACAGCTGGAGTTTCGAACTCTCGGCCATCCTGCTTGGGTCCCGGGAGAAAAACAGGTGACAGCTCTGTCGTGCCCTGTTTTATAAATCAGGCACACCCCTCCCAAAGCACCCAAACAGCATTCCTTCTCTCCTTGCGACAGACGCCCTGTTTCTTCTGCATCTGCCCAAAGGCCAGGCGGAGGGCTCTGTGTGACCCCCCAAGCTTACACAAGACCTACGCCGAGAGACCGCGGGCTGACAATTAATAGGCAACATTAATTGGCAACAAGGAGTAAAGACGTCCGGCCACTCCTGCCTGACCTGTTGTTGCCTTTTAGCTTCTGGGATGTCACCCATAATGCTCATAAACATTTCAACTGACAGAGCCCGGAAGAATAATTATCCTCCTTTTCATATTTCCTCCGTGAATCAGAAACTTGGCAGGGCTGAGATGAGAAACTGATTTTTTAAAAAAAAAATCAGAGTCACAGCAGGCAAAATATTCCATGTTGGCAAAATATTCCATGGGAGGGGACACATGAAATGGCACCACGGGCCGCATCCGGCCCATGGGCTTTAAGCCCTGAAATAGTTCTTTGGCTGCCTCTGCGATTCGGAGAGCCCATCGAAAGCACCCAACAATCAACGATTGGTTATTATGACATTTTTATTAAAACAATAATTATTTTCATATTTTCTCTCTCTCTCTCTCATTTCATTTGTCAGGGATTCTTCTTCTTTTTGCTAGCAATATACAGGCTCTCGTAAGGCGTTCACCGACGGCCGGTGCCGAGATGATCGGAAGGAAATCCAGGCACTGAATATCTTTTTTTAAAAAAAAATCAGTTTTTCGGGGAATGGGGTGGATGAGATTTGGACCCTAAGAAAGCTGGTGGACGAATTAGAATGAGAGATAGAGAAATGTTAGCCGAAGCTTACCGTACAAAAGCTGAAATTAATGATTCCCCCAGAAAAATTTCACCTTCATTCCAAAGCGTGCAACCTCCCTTTTTTGTACCCAGAACTCAGAAAAGTTCCTTCTTTTTGCTACAGATCTCACACATCCCTTTCCCCTCACCACAAAAGGAAATTTTCCAAACTCTTTCCCCCCTTCATATAGACCAGGGGTGCCCAAACTATGGCCTGGGGGGCCAGATCTGGTCCCCAGGCCATAGTGACCATCCCCCTGAACCACATGATCGGCCCGTGGCCCAAAAAGTTTGAGCACCCCAGTATAGACTCATATACACACACATACACCTCCAAAAATATAAATTAATTAAAAACCTTGTGCTTGCTCAAACGGAGAAGAGGACAGGCAGAAAATCAATGCCTTTTCTTCTCAATAAATTACAGCTTGCAAAAATTGAATACATACATGTCTTTTTTCTTTCTTTTTTTTTAAAAAAAGAAATAGCTGTTTGGCACGTTAGAAAGATGATGAGGATTTATCTCAACAACCCGGTCGCTCTCTCTTCCAGGCAAATGGTGGGAAGCCAGCAGCCCTCGAAATATCACCGGACTACAAGGCCCATCATCCCTCTTCCAGGCTATGTGGGCTAGGGATGATGGGAGCTGGAACCCGACAACATTAAGAAAGCCCCGTTCCCCAGCATTCGTTTCAAAAATACTATCCAAGGCAGACCCAAAAAAATAAAATCGACAGGTTATTTCAAGAATGGCAAAGAGATAAACGAGAATGGAAACCTTCCTCTCTCTGTTTTTTGGACTACAGTTCCCAGATTCCCCATGGCATCCAGTTTCCACCTGGAGTTTACCTTCAAGAAATCCCCTCTGCAAAAACCATCCTGTGGGTTTATATGGCCAGGTTTCCACTGAACGAATGCAAAATGTTTGGATAATTATTATTTTTTAAAAGGAAACCACAAATCTTGGCTTCTTTACAGCAGTGTAAGCGTCCACATGCACCGGTCATAGCTGATGGTTTAGGATGGGGTGCCCAAACTATGGTCTGTGGGCCAGATCTGCCCCCCAGTGCCAATTCATCCGGCCCACGCCACCTTCGTCGCTCCCAGAAGTGGAAGTAAAATGCGCCCGTATGGGCACGTTTTACTTCCTCTTCCGGGAGCGACGAGGGTGGCGTGGGCAGGATGAATTGGCTGTAATTTGGGTACCCCTGGTTTAAGCAGAAAAAAATGGCGGCTTAAAATCTATCCCATCCTGTTGCAAAACAGAGGGCATGGTGCATTTTACTTCTGCTTCGGGCAAGAGAAACCACGTGACTGGCTTGCTGAAACATGTGACTGGCCCGCTGAACTGCATGACCGGCCCACAGCCTGAAAAGTTTGGGCACCCCTGGCTTAGGATCCCTCTTGTTAGGAAAAAGGATCCTTTCCAGGTTTCTATGTGACGTGTCTCACCGTCCCCGGAGATAACTCTTTGAGAAGGCCCAAGTGAGAATCTCTCTCAGCGGCTATTAGCGGCGGGACCGATCCTCCATGGCCCGAAGCAGTGTGCCTTCTCCCTCCACTCCTGCGTTTGTTTGCATGCTTCGTTCCCTAACCCTTGAAGGTAAACTCCAGCTGCCTTCTGCCTAGCATGCTCCCTTGGCGTTACACCTTGCTCCAAGGTAAAAGCAGTCGTTTTCCCCCACTAGACCCTCCATGCAAATGTCGAAAGAGGTCTTTTGCAGGGAACGGCAGAGACCGAACCTAAATGTCGGGACAGGAAAGTACCGTTTGAAAAATGCAAACACCGTTTATGGTATTCGTCTGCCACATCTTAGCATTGTTGTTTTTCCCAACCAGCAGAAGAACGAGCTGGTTTTCAGAACAGGTTAATGTTGGGTTGTTGTTTTTTTACAACAGTTGAACCTGGAGCCTGGAGCTTTCCCCAGCTCTGCCAAAGGCCGACGGGGAGACCGGACGGTCCGGCGGAAAGAGGATTTGCCCTCGAGCCGGAAATGCCAAATGCTCGTTTCGGCCGGCCCTCCTCTGCGCGGCTCCGTCTCCAAAGCTTCATAGGCCCCTACCCAAAAGCGACCTCCTTGCACATGCCGGTGACTGCACGGTCCGGCTCTCCCACCTTCCGAAGTCCGGCTTAGAAAACAGAGTTTAGGATCGCAGGTCCAGAAAAGTCTGTGCCGTAGGAAAATCCCAAACACACGGCAGAGATAATCTCCGCACCAAGATTGCCACCCTTGTGGCAGAAGAAGCCGCCCTGGGACTCGCACCTTCTTTCTTTGCAACCACACGCCATCACCAACTTGCCCCCCAAGATGGCCAACGTGCCCTCCAAGATGGCCAGCCAGAGGACTTTGGGGTGGCCCCAAATCTCCCCTTTCGTTGCTTGCTTTGGATGGGAAACTGCATCAAAGTAGACCCTTCTGCTCTGTTGTCCAGAGAGCGTCCCGCATGGCCAACGAACTCTTCTTTCGTGGGGCTCGCAAACCAACACTGGGTGTTCCTGGCCTGGCAATGCAAAGTCGCCAAAAGGCTAGCCCTCCAAGAAGTCGGGATACCTCAGGGCTCCACCCCCCCTTCGTGCCTCCGGTTGCCCCTCGGCGGTGGACTGGTGGGGGGTGCATAGAGAGCCGACAGAGATGGAGGAGAAAGGAGGAAGAATTTGAGGGAGGGGGCCATACCCCGTCCTCCTCCTTTCCTCAGCAGAGGGTGTCCGTGTTGAAGGAGAGCTGAGCCTGGACCGGGGGGGGGGGAGAGAAAACAGGGTGTTAAATGAGTAGAAATGGGCAAAAAGACACTTCCCTTCATTTCCTATTTTGCATTAATATTTTCCCTCCCTCCTTTTAAAAAATTTGCAATGGAAAGAACTTGAGAGTACTTTTTAGTGAACGAGTGCCCAAATTGCAACCCAAAACCCACTTATTTATCGCAAAGTGCCAACACAGCAACATGGGAGGGAGGAAACACTCCCATTGGGCTGCTGGGCAGAGGGGTGGGGCAAACTCTGTGCTGGGGGGAGGAAGTGCTCCCATTGGGCTGCTGGCCAGAGGGGCGGGATGAACTCTGTGCTGAGGGGAGGGTGCCCACACAAAGGGCTCTGAGTGCCACCTCTGTCACGCGTGCCATAGGTTCGCCCCCCCCACTGCCCTACCCGCTCCTCTTCAAAGCTGATCAGCCCTTCGTCGTCCGTCTCCAGATCTTCCGGTTCTTCCACCACCAGGGCCCGCAGCTCAGTGGGTGCTGCCCGAGGTCGGAGGAGGCTGAGAAGCCGCTGGAGGGGCGACTCCATGGACGCCCCCGGGCTGCCAGTCTCCTGCTGCTCCAGGTTGTCGCTCTGCTTCTTGGCAAAGTTCACAAACACCTGCAGAGGGAAGAGAAAAACAAGGTGGGAAATCGCTCCCTGGCTTCGCTGGACATGCTCCATGAGATCCTACAAAACAAGGATGAGTCCCTATAGACCTATGGACCTCAACCTGCCCAGTGGACCTATGGACCTCAACCTGCCCAGTTCCCCCACCCAGACCATCTCAGGCTCCTACAGTCTACCTGTCTTCATTTCTGAGCCCCGTTTTTTGCAATAATAGCTGCACAGGACCATGGCTGGTATGGTCCTCCCCCTCATGGCTGGACTCACGTTGTCCAAGGTGGTCTGGCTGACTGAGTAGTCCTCGATGCCCAAGATGTCCACCACCTGCTCCATCTTGCTGAAGACCTGGGCCAACGAGATCTGCTCCGACTTCAGCTGGTACTGGACCTTCGTGTGATGCCTTTCCTAGGTTGGGGAGGAAAAAGCAAGATGTCCATGCAGGGGTTCCCAACCTAAGGCCTGCAGGCCGAAGATGGCCCATGATGCCATTTCATGTGACCCACCCCCACCCCTCCAAGGACATTCGAGAAAACAAAATGGCCACCCCTTTGAAGCTGTTGGGACAAAATGGCCACCACCCCCATCATGCAGGCAGGGCAAAATGGCCATCTGGCCCTCAAAGCTGACTGAGAGAGCATGACCTGGTCCCCGGCTTGAAAAGGTTGGGAAGGTTGGTTGACCATTAGAGAATTCGTCCTAAGGTTTAGTCTTGGTCTCCTTTCTCGTCTCTTGCTATTTAGCACAAAACGCATTAGCATATGCTCTGCTTGGCAACTTTATACTTTTAAGATTGAAAAGGGGACATTTAAAACTAATCTGAGTAACAAACCATAGGTCGTGTGTTACTGCTAGCTGTAGGAAGCTACATGCTTATCTGTCATTCTGCTCAATTACTCTTTACCTCTTTACCTTGTAACCTCTTTACCTCATTACCTTTACCTCTGTATCTGGTCTATATAAACCCTACCTGGAAATTTCAGTCCTACGTCTGAAGAAGTGGGCTTGATCCACGAAAGCTCACAGTAAAAGTATAGCAGTTAGTCTTTAAAGTGCTGCAGTGTTTTTATTTTATTTATTTTTTCTGATAGAGGACAAAATAAAACATCCTCCACGGGACCCCAGGCACGGAGGCGGACACCAGCCTCCCCTCCTCTCACCTTGAGGACGGCTTCCGGGAAGTTCCGGTTGAAGAAACGCACGACCTCCTTAACATTGAGACTGGACTTGGTCCGTACGGTGATCATGTAGCCGTCCCCAAACCTGGTCGGGATTTAGAAAGTTCAGGTTAGGAATCAAACAGACCTTTGCTAGGGATTTTCTTAACCTGCCAGCCAAGAATAAAAACAAGGCTCCCCCCCCCCTTTTACTTTTTAATTTTGCACCAACCCATGTATTTCTGCAAATTCAGAATCACAAAGGCATTTTTGCAAATTCAGAATCACAAAGGCATTTTTGCAAATTCAGAATCACAAAGGCATTTTTTGCAAATTCAGAATCACAAAGGCATTTTTGCAAATTCAGAATCACAAAGGCATTTTTGCAAATTCAGAATCACAAAGGCATTTTTTGCAAATTCAGAATCACAAAGGCATTTTTTGCAAATTCAGAATCACAAAGGCATTTTTTGCACATTCAGAATCACAAAGGCATTTTTGCAAATTCAGAATCACAAAGGCATTTTTGCAAATTCAGAATCACAAAGGCATTTTTGCAAATTCAGAATCACAAAGGCATTTTTGCAAATTCAGAATCACAAAGGCATTTTTTGCAAATTCTGAATCACAAAGGCATTTTTGCAAATTCTGAATCACAAAGGCATTTTTGCAAATTCAGAATCACAAAGGCATTTTTGCAAATTCAGAATCACAAAGGCATTTTTTGCAAATTCAGAATCACAAAGGCATTTTTGCAAATGCACTTGAACCTGAATTTCCTGTCGGAGCCCGAAACATTTCAATTGGGTGAGCAAAGAAAAAAAAACCTGTCCCAAATCCATCCATTTGAAGACTTGATTATTTAAAAATGTCCCCTTTTCTTTTTTCAAAATAATAATAATCCTAGTAAAGGCAAAGGTCAACCTTGCTCGAATGCCAGTTGTATCTGACTCTAGGGTTCAGTGCTCATCTTGTTTATAGCCAAAGAGCCAGCGTTGTCTGCATTTGCAGACGTTTTCGTGGACATGTGGCAGGCATGACTAAACACTGGAGCGCACGGAACGCTGTCTACCTTCCCACCAGTGGTCCCTATTTATCTACTTGCAATTTCTTGCTTTTGAACTGCTAGGTTGGCAAGAGCTGGGACAAAGACAGGAACTCATTCCATCCTGCAGTACTCGGGAATCGAACTGCTGACCTCTCGCCTCCCAGTCAACATAAAGAAAAAAAATCAAAAATAACACTAATTTCTGCAGATTTACTTCCCATAAAGTCAACACCAATTCAGATCATTTGGGAATGCAGGAGTTCTCTCCTGTGTTTGTGCAGGCAATTGAAGTAAGCCAGGTTACCTGTTTTTGAGGTGCTGTATGCTCCCCAGACATTTCAGGCGCCCGTTGACCATGATAGCCAGGCGAGTACAGAGCGCTTCACATTCTTCCATGCTTAGATAGCAAAACAGAAATAACCATGTCTGTTTATCAGAACCAAACCAAGCCAAAAAGTATTAGAGTGAAGAAAACAGAGGGAGCAACTGGCTTGGAAGAGGGCAGAGCTTAACAGCAGCCCTGCAATGCGGGCCACAGGAGAACGCTCTGATTCGGCACACAAGCCACCCGCTTAATCACTCCCACATTTCCCAGTCTGCCCCTGCCCACAATCTGGTTCTCAGAGGACTTCCTGGGAGCACCGCTTACCTGTGCGAGGTCAGCACCACTGAACGCCCCGTCTTGATGATGTCCAAGATGAGGTTCCACAGGAAACGCCGGGCTTTGGGGTCCATCCCGGTGGTTGGCTCGTCCTGTCCAGAAACAAAAGCAGAAGAGAAAGTTGGCTGGCCACACTTGGTGTCTCTAAAACAGGAGTTCTCAACCTTTTTAAGCTGGGGGCCTTGGTCACGCTCCCTCAAACAGCTTGGGGGGCCGGACGGCCATTTTATCCTTCCTCCACCACATGGCACTTCCTGGTGCAGTGAAGGTGGTGGGAGGGGGCACATGAAATGGCACTGCTGCCCGCATCTGGCCTACTGGCCCCAGGTTGAGAATCCCTGCTCTAAGCTTTGCTTTCTTTGTCCTGCATGGAAAATGAGCATCAATTGCTTCCCCTGGAATTAAATCACTAAGAAGGGAAGGGAAAATCCCATGAGTTTAATTTATGCTCTGCTACTTAGTGTATATTTACAAGGATTCACCTGGCTATCTTTTCTAGTTACAGACTTAGAATTTCAGCCATTCTGCTGTGTTATTTTCCCCCAAAAAAATTGCAATACCCGAGTTCTGCCACTAGATGTCGACAAAGTTCAACTGGCTTCTGGCTAAAAACACATTACTGTACTGTATTTATCACCCACTCCGGTGCTTCTCACCAAGAAGATAAAAGCTGGGTAACCAATCAGGGCAATGGCTGTAGAAAGTTTCCGTTTGTTCCCTCCACTGTAAGTGCCGGCAGGTTTGTTAGCGTATTTGCTCAACTCTAGCTTCTCCAGGGCCCACTTCACCACCTGAAACAAACAAGAGTCATTTCGCTACGTAATACTAGATGCAACCCATGGTCTCTCTACACTTTACTATCTGGCTTTCCCACAGGGCAGCCCAAAGACAACGAAAGGAACCAAGCCCGTTGGAAAAGTTACTTTTCTGCAACTTTCAGAACTCTATACCAGCAGAGTCAAATGTCAGGGATATTTCGAAGGCCAAACCGTCGGAGGGCTGAACACTGAGAATTGCTGTTAGAAATAATCATCGATCGTATTCTTCTAAGATTTTTTTTAAAAAATTCTTTCCAAAATTAGCAGCCCCAAAGAGTTCCCATTGTATCTTGTGACAGGTATTTCCACAAGTGAATTATATATTATGGATAATTCGCTCCTCAAAACTCCACCCACTGTTCATGAATCCTGGGCAATGCAGATCAGAGATGTCTTTTCGCGCATGCACAGAGACACCCTGGTTTGGCTCTTCCTTACCCGCTCCTCGTCCTTCCAGGGAATCCCCCGCAGTCGGGTGTAGAGCTCCAGATGTTCTTGTGCCGTCAGCTCATCAAACAGGGCGTCGAACTGGGGACAATAGCCAAGGCTTTGCTGCACCTGCAGGAGTTCCTTCAGGATACTGCAGAAATTGAAAAAAGGCCACTGAGAACATCCCCCAGACTAGGGGATTATGGGCATTGGAGTCCCAAAATGGAATTATCTCATGCTCCAGGAAGAACAAGGACTGTGGTACTGTTGAGAACGCACCTGTGTCCATTGACGAAGGCCTCGCCTCCCGTCGTGCTCTCATCTCCCGTCAGCATCTTGAAGGTTGTCGTCTTCCCGGCCCCATTGACCCCAAGCAAGCCAAAACACTCCCCTGGCCGGACCCCCATGCAGAGGCGGTCCACGGCCAGGATACGACCAATCTTCCGGGACTTGTATACCTGAGGCCCAATGAGGTAGAAGCAGAGGTAAGCAATGGAAACGTCTTTTCCATTGACAGGTGTCAGCTTTTTGGTTTCCAGGCAGCAACCCTTCTTCCAAACAACTTAATTCATCCAATTTGGCCCTCGAACTCCACATTGTTAGCACAATTCTGACCCTAATCACTGCAATAGAAATCAAATCCTGTTTTGCTAACAATATTCTCAACACAAATTGAATCTCAGCCTTTGTATGTTTCTAGCCATGCCTCAATCTCTGGCCCTACCTGAAACCCTTGGACCAGCCCCACAAGTGGGCCTTTCCCATGCCTAGGAATCAGAGCCCTGAGAACTAGACTTGCCGTCCTAAATGTAAAAACCAGAGAAGGAACGTTGTAGCCACCTTGGTGATGTTCTCAATTTTGAGCATGTCATTGTCAGCATCCCCCCGCAGGACTCGGTGTCTCTCGTTTGCCACGTCCACGTCATCTTCAATGGGTTTGGTTGACACGGGAAGCCGCCTGGATGGGAGAAAAATGGGGTGGAATCGGACCCTGGGGTGAACGCTACCAAAATAACCTCCTTCCCCCACTCCTTCTGCAAAGAGAGAATGAGAGAAATCCACTCTCCCAAACCCAAAGATACGGACCACTTGTGGTCCAAAACATTTTTCATGGCCTGTAGACTAGGGGTTACCAACCTTTTCAAACCTGCTTCAGTCAGCTTTGAGGGCCGGATGGCCATTTTTGCCCTGAATGTATGATGGGGGTGGCATTTTGTCCCAACAGCTTCAAAGGGGCAGTCATTTTGTTTCTTGAATGCCCTTGGAGGGGTGGGGGGCCACATGAAATGGCACCATGGGCCAGATCTGACCCACAGACCTTAGGTTGGGAACCTCTGCTGTAGACCTACATAAAAACATGCAGCAATGCACACCAAAACATCAACCTGAGGGTTTTCTCTCTCACACATACGCAGATGGATATGGGAACACTCACTGTGGCTTCCGGAAGAAATTGTACTGGCACATAATGGTGATGAAGAAGCCCACGAAACCTTCGATGGTCATGGCCACCAAGCCCCGGGTCACAATGTCCCACTCAAATGGTGACTTCATCTTATCAAACTGGCCTAAAGAGTCAAGAAGAAAGAGGCGGTATATCTTCCTCTCGGTTTTTGTTAAAAGCATAAAAAGCCATCACACAAATTTTAAGGAGGACACAATGAGAAGGAGGAGGAGGAGGAAATGGGTGACCGATTTTGCAGAGGTGGCTGGAGTTGGCAGAATAACATACCGATCTTGGCGTAATATTCATTAATGTATTCGTTGTAAGCCATCTCCATCAATCCATGGCCGAGGTTGTAGTTTGGGAAGATCAGGAAGCAGCTCTTCAGGTAGCTGTTCACCACTTTCAGATCCTACAGAAGAAAGATGGTCAGAAGGTAAGTCAGGTCAGTGCAGGTCCTTCATCCAAACCTACTTCTCCAAAGAGCTGTCCAGATGCCTCCAGAGAGTCTAGAGGAGAGGTGTCTCTCTCAAGGACTCAACATCTCACCTTGTCGTGCTCAAACAGCTGAAGTAAGAAGGTGGCCACCGTGGCTGTGATGCCAATGAAGAGGTTGATGACGATGAGGAAGACGTAAGCAGAGCTGGGCACCTCGAACCAGAAGGAGGCCGGATACATGATGGGCGTGATAGACCAGCTAGGGGTGGAGGAGGAGGAGGAAGTCAGGGAGAGGTGAAATCCAGCTCAGGATTTTGCCTGAAGCCACTAGAGCATTGATAGCCAACCTTGGCACTCTAGATGTCCTTGGACTTCAATCCCATCCTCCAAAACCATGATCAGCAGGTATGCTGACTTGGGCTTCTGGGAATTGAAGTCCAAGAACACCTAGAGTGCCAAGGTTGGCCACCAGAGCACTAGAGCTGTGATGTAGAACCTCAGCACTCCAGCTGTTCTTGGACTTCAAATCCCAGAAACCCAAGTCTCTGTGATTCCACATGAATGGGTTTACTGCACATACACATAGTAAACCCATTCGTGTGGATTCAAAGAGACTTAGGCTCCTGGAAATTGAAGTCCAAGAACAGCTGGAGTGCCAAGGTTGGCCACCATAACACTAGAGTGTGAGAAACACCTGGATGGATCAGGTAAGAGAGCCAATGAACCCAGATTTCTGCTTCCGACAATGGAAGGGTGTTAAAAATTTGGAGAACATAAAAATTTGGGCAACCTTTTAATGCATAGCCTTATTCCCACCCTTCTCTTCTTTCTTCCACTTGCCATTTTCCTAAACTCAGTTGTTCCTCAACCAGGTTGACTTGACCTGCCCCTGTTGCTTTGCGCATCACCAACGTACCCATAGAGCAAGAACAGTGAGAGAACCGCCGGGAAGTTGGTTGGAGAAGTGTAGGCCGGCAAGTCAAAGACGAAGAGGATAATGATGCAGCAGGTGGCGGGGACCAGGTAGTTCAGCTGGGGAAGACAGGTAAGGTGAAGAGAGAAATGACACAACATCAAACTGGAGTTGTCTTTCAGCAACAGCATCACGTGGACTGAGAGCAGGTCTTTAAGAGTGACATGGAGGCACCACACAAAGTCATGTTTGGTGCCACCAAACACTCTTCTTGTCAAACTGTCCCCAATAAATGGGATGACAGTGTTTCCATGGCTTTGATCCTCCTCTGAAACAACCAATAGGTTTTTACTTGAAACCCAAGAGCTACTGAACTTTAAGTCAACTTCTTTTGAAGAACATGGAAGTGACCAGCTGGTTTATCTTGGAAATGGTGGTCAAGCACATCATTGGAGGAACTTCTTGGTCCAGAAAAGAAGACTGAAGACCTCCCCAGACTCAAAACTCCTGTCCAACCCTACTTGAATGCCTCTTCTTCTGCAAAAGAATGGCTTCTCTTCACAGGAGTGTTGTTCCCCCTCACCCCCAAGAACACCTAAAGAAGACCTGACCATGATACAGTACCATGTCCCATACGTAGTTGGCCAACCAGTAGATGACGGGGTCACAGCCGCTGACAAACTGGAGGTGCTTGGCTTTGGTGGACTTCTCGGCCACAAGGAAGACCACAAAGCTGGCCGGCACGAAGGACATGGCCACGATGATGAAGATGGCGATAACCACATCAGTACCCTGGAGGCTGCAGCCAATCAGAGAAAGAAAAAGCAGAGATGTGCCAACCATCGTGAGCGGTTGGGCAAGGGTTGTGAAGAAGACGCAACTCTTCAACCCACACACACACAAAAATCAGACTCTAGGGTCAGGCACGTACAGGTAATCGAGGGAGAGGCTGGCGCTGGTTTTGTTCATGGGGTGATTGGTCAAGGTGATACCTGAAAGAGGCGAAAAACAGACTCTCACACTTTGTAGGTGGGAAATTACAGACAAGGAGGAAACAATGGTCTTATGGGACTCAATTCATCCCAACTTGAGTAGACCCATTGAAACAGAAGGTCTTGTTGAAACCGACCCTTCCATGGTTGTTTGGGTGGAATGAGCATTGTTGTCCATTCAGGAAATAAGAGCTATAATCAGACTCCAGGTAGAGTTGTTGGCCATACCGTAGGCAGCCGGGTTCCCCCTACTCTTGGGCAGGTTGGCACGAAGGATAGCATTGTTGAGTGTGTTGAGGTAGGTGGGCATGCTGTGGTATCCTTTGTTGTTATAATACACCTGGGAGGAGACACAGGAGCGAAATGAGACACCCAGAAAGGATGGGGAGGGAAAATCCAGATGTTGAGGCCACATTCAGTGTCACAAATCAGCCTTCCCCCTACATGCATCTCTGATACACTGGTGTTTAGAGACTTGGGTGTCTCCCAATTTCTAAAAGACCAGAGTCTAGACCCCTCTAGATAACTTTCCCAGGAGCTGGACTTGCTACTGGCCACCAGCCCTCAAAACATGGTCCTCAAGATCATCTCTGGAGTTGAACCTGGACCCCTGGCTGGAAGAAATGCTTCTCCACCATCTTGAACTAAATCAAGTCTTTGCTCCATCAAGATCTTCATTTGAGAAGCTCAGCCTGGCACGTCATCCACCCAACTTTTGGTTGAAGGCCACTGTAGAACATGGTTTCCCACAGTGAGCTTCATCTACACAGTGAGACTTGAACCCAGTGCTTTTCAGGTTAGGTCAGTGATGGCCAACCTTGGCACTTCAGGTGTTCTTGAACCTCAATTCCCAGAAACCCTGATCAGCAGGAGTGCTGACTTTGGCTTCTGGGAATTAAAGTCCAAGAACATCTGCAATGCCAAGGTTGGCCATCACTGGACTAGGTTCTTGACCACCATCTTTCATCTTACTCCTTCTTTTCTTCTCCTCATTCCTTTGGTAGCTTTGGAGGTGAACGATGGGGCCGGAACCCAACTTGGGGATCTCTTACCTGGGCGGTTCTCCGGACAGCAATCTTCCGCACCATAGGGGGTGCTCTAGCCCCAAAGGAAGCCGGGACGGCTTTCTGGATGTTGCCAAAGGTCATGGCTCCATATCTGTGAGCGAGAGGGACACAGGATGGAAATACACAGACACAGGTGGGTGTTTTGAAAACCCAAGCCTGTCTTCTTCCAGTGGCCAAAATTGGGACCGGAAAAGTGGAGGCGGATCTGTCTCCGCCCCCTTGCCACTCACCTGTGCAGGCGAAATCGGTCCGAGGTGTAGAGCAGGTACTCAGAGACGTTGCGCCCTGTGATGTCCAAGAGGATGTCTCCGGTCACCACCTTCATCTGTGGGGGGTGGCCCCCCACACCGCTGGGGCAGGAGAAACCCGTCCCCTGCATGGAGCAGGTACACTTGATGGGTTCGTGGATGACATTGGGCAAAGATGGGGCGGAGGTGACCGTACCTGCGGGAGTACAAAAGAACTCAATAATTGGACTTAACCTGGTCCCTATTTATCTACTTGCAATGTCTTGCTTTCAAACTGCTAGGTTGGCAGGAGATAGGACAGAGAAGGGAGCTCACTTCATCATGCAGCACTCGGGTCTCGAACTGCTGACCCACCAACCTTCCAGTCGTCAAGCTCAGCATCTTAGCCACTAAGCTACTGTGGTGCCTTGGGTTGACTCGTAGCTCATCCTGAGTGATGCTAAGGCAGGAGTTCTTAACCTTTTAAAGCCAGGGGCCGAGTCACGCTCCCTCAGACAGCTTTGGGGGCTGGATGGCCATTGTACTCTTCCTCCACCGCATGGCATTTTCTGGTGTGGTGTAGGGCATGAAATGGTGCCGTGGGCTGCAGGTTGAGAATCCCTGTGCTAAGGCTAAACCTCCGTTCCTCCGTATGCTTTGCTGCTGACCCCACCTCTGGCGGCTCCTTGCTTGGTTCACATTCCTTACCTTTGGCGGCAGGAGGGTAGGGGGTGGCGTTCCAGGCCCGGAGCAAGCCCTCGTCCAGGGAGAAGGGGTAGTCCGAGGGAGCGGGAGATGGCGGGGGCGGCACAAAGTTGGAGAGGGGCAGGCCCTGGGTGAAGGAGTCCACGCACATCGCATCGAAGTACTTGGCGGCCAATGTCTTGGACTCATTGCTGTTGAGGTTGAGGGACTGGACCAGTTGGTCCAAAGTGCTGTTGAAGGCTGTCTTCAGCACACAGGTGGCCCCCACGCCGGAGGGCAGGTGGAAGGTGGCCACCAGCTGCTGCGGGCCGGCGTCCGGGGAGAGCTTCAACCTGCAAGGCACAAATGCCAATTAAAACATTTGGCCTCCTCCCCCTTTGGGTGCACTTTTAGCTCTTCAAAAAACACAGTGGGGAAACTGTGGATTCTCAAGGCTACCCCGTATATATACTTGAGTATAGGTCATCCCGAATAGAAGTCGAGGTAACGAATTTGGACCTCTAAAACTGGGAAAATAGACTGACCCGAGGATAAGTCAGAGGGTGGGAAATGCACCAGCTGCTAGTGAGTTTCAATAATTAAAATATATGAAAATATGGTAAAATTAATTAATTTAGACATTTGTGTGGGTACGATTTTGAGTGTTTAAGTTGACCTGAGTATAAGCCAAGTCCCATTTTTGGACCTCATTTTGGGGGCTAAAAAACCCAACTTATACTCGAGTATATACGATAATTGCTGTTTTTAACAAAGAAAATACTCTTTTTCCCTGGTGGCTCAAGGGTAGATGGCACCTGAACCCTTAGCCTCTATTATGCTAGGTCAAGGTCAAAGGTCGCCATTGCTTGAAAGCCAGTCACATCCAAATCTAGGGTTCTGTGATCATTTCTGTCCACCGCCCAAGAACCAGCGCTGTCTACATCTGCAGATGTTTCTGTGGCCATGTGGCTGGCATGACTAAACACCGGAGCGCATGGAATGCTGTTTACCTTTCTCACCCAAGTGATACCTGTTTATCTACTTGCAATTTCTTGCCTCTGAACTGCAAGGTTGGCAGGGTCTGGGAGAGATGACAGGAGCTCACTCCATCATGCTGACCTGCCGACCTTCCAGTCATCATCAAGTTCAGCATCTTACCTACAGTCTCTTCCATTATGCCAACCTCCCTCCAAATCAATGTCCTCTGGGCATCCCTAATCTTCTCCAGAGCTTTTCAAGGTCTGGACATGGGGATCCTACGAGGAAGGGGGGTAAAAAAGATAGTGTTAACCTCTCACCGATACTCATGTCGTTCCTCATTGGCGTATGGGATGAAGTTCCCCTTCGGCTGGGTGTAATTGTGATACTGGGACGGCGAGAGGGTGAGAGGAGGCAGGTCTCCTGGAGAACAAGGTGGAGGGGGAAGAGACAAGATCCATCTCAGCACTGAGGTTTAACAGATGTGCATAGATTTCTCCATCCTTGCCGGAACGAAGCGACTCATCACACTGAAATCCCTAATGGAAAAAAGCTACCAATCCCCCGGGAGGCGTTCCACTTGCAGATTTGCAGAGATGCAAATTTGCAGATTTGCAGAGATGCAAATTTGCAGAGAGGCAAATTTGCAGATTGGCAAATTTGCAGAGGAGAGTCCCACCCACAGCAAAGATTTTTAAAAAACAGTAGTTTTCAAAGAGGGCAGAAATGGAGCGTTACTTTTGATCCGAGCCGCTCCTCTGAATCCCTGAACAGAGAAATTTACAAGGCCAGGATCCAGAGAGAGACAGCAGAAATCAAATACATCCATCTGTTGGACACCCACCACAAGGGTTTGAATATTAGCCAGGGGTTTATGGGACATTATCAAATTTGATACAAAGATTGCTATATGCTGCTATATAATTTAGCAGTTAGTCTTTAAAGTGCTGCAGTGTTTTTGTTTTCTGATATGCCTGAACCACAGACTAACACGGCTACAATTCCAAACAATTCCCTTGAATCCGTCTTGTCCCACCTCCATTTACTCTGCCATCTCCCCATGGTTGGCGCGGCCCTAGAGACCGGTGGCTACAGCACCTACCAATCTCAGGCACGGAGAGGGCCACGGTCATGGCCACGCAGACGAAGAAGGCGGGCAGGAGGATCTGGGAGAAGAGCGCCTTGGTGTTGCGCTTGGCGCAGTGGAAACGTTTGACGATGAGTCCATGGAACTGGCGGAACTTGAGCCACCAGCCTTCCAGCTTGAAGCTCCCTTGGCCGGAAAGGGCCCGATCCTCCTCCTCCGTGTCGGCCACATGGTCTGCAGTAGGAGGGGAAGAGAAGAAACAGAAGAGGTTGAAGCCTCCGCACACAGTTTGGGGCAGTTGGGTTTTGTCCTGTTGAATCCTGGGAGTGGTAGTTTCAGTTGGGAGGCGTGAGAACCTCCTGCCGTCTTCCAGAGCAACACAGCGCTCATGCAAAGAGTGATAAGTTCTCCGCCTTCACTCCAACTCCACATCTCAGGATTCCT
This sequence comes from Bradypodion pumilum, assembly GCA_035047305.1. Classification (NCBI taxonomy): domain Eukaryota; kingdom Metazoa; phylum Chordata; class Lepidosauria; order Squamata; family Chamaeleonidae; genus Bradypodion; species Bradypodion pumilum. The sequence continues at coordinate 10,395,780 of JAWDJD010000015.1, forward strand.
CCGGAAGACGGAGGACCTCCAGTTAAAGCAGGACCAAACTGGTATAAAGTGCACGATGGGACACCTAGTTCTTCCTCTGACGCCGGCAGGAAACAAGGTCCTGCTAGGAGACCCATGCAAGCCAAAAGCAACAGAACACAATGCCGTACAGAAAGAGAGCAAAGGCCAACGTAAAGGTCACCCTTGCTCGAAAGCCAGTCGTATCCAACTCTAGGGTTCAGTGCTCACCTCCATTTATAGCCAAAGAGACATTTCTGCAGGCGTTTCCATGGTCTCGTGATGGGCATGACTAGACACCAGAGCACACGAAATTTTAATTTTTAATTTAATTTAATTGTCAAATTTATATACCACCCACTCGGCCAAAGCCGACTCAGGGCGGTTCACAATGACAATTTAAAAAACATGTTAAAAACAGTTAAAACTACCCACCCCCTAAAACAATACTGTTTCCTTCCCTGCCAAAGCGGTACCTATTGATCTACTTGCAATTTCTTGCTTTCGAACTGTGAGCCTAGCAGGAGATGGGACAGAAAATGGAAGCTCACTCTGTCATGCAGCACTCGGGTCTCAAACTGCTGACCTGCCGACCTTCCAGTCGTCAAGTTCAGTGTCTTAACCACTAAGCCACTGCAGCCCTTCACAGAAAGAGAACGTCCTAAAATAAAGAAGTCGGTGTTTAAAAAATTGACACGGGACAGAATGGGGGACCTTCTTTACACCCTAAAACAGGGGTTCCCAACCTTTTCATGCTGGGGGCTGGGTCACACTCTCTGTCAGCTTTGAGGGCCGGACAGCCATTTTGCCTTGCCTGCATGATGGGGGTGGCCATTTTGTCCCAGCAGCTTCAAAGGGGTGGGAGGAGGCAGGGTATTTCTCAAATACCCCTTGAATGGAGTGAGGGGTCCCTACGTGAAATGATGCCATGGGCCACATACGGCCCCAGGCCATAGGCTGAAAACCTCTGGTTCACATCGTAGCATCCTCTGCATGGGTGTGTTTAATTTCTCCTGTGTTAATAAGCAAAAACCTTTTAAAACCCTGTCTCAACTTAAAGCAGGAGAGAGACCCCAAAACAGGACATCCCACGGACGCCCCCACCCCAGGGATCACGCGAGGATGTCTCGCGTACCACCCACCTTGCAAGCTGACGTTATCGGGGTCTTGCGGGTTATCAAACAATGGAGAGTAATCCCCAAAGAACTCCGAATAAACCCCACCTTCCTCGCCCCGGACCGAGCCAGCGGAGGACGACGACGACTGCAGGGATGTCTGCGAATGAGTCAGCTTGGAGCAGCTCAACAAATTGTCCCGATCCGCCTCGGTCGCCTCGTGCGAGTCGGAGCCCCTCAGGGCCCTTCCGTTGGCCTCGGGCTTGGGGACCGGTTGTGAGTCCGGCAGCAGCAAGACATCCTTATTAGACTCTTTCACATCTGCAAGGGATGAAAGCTTTAGTGTTGGCACACCAGTTGTTCTTGGACTTCAATTCCCAAGAAGCCCAAGTCTTTGTGAATCCACATGAATGAATCCTGCACGTGGATTCACAGAAACCTGGGCTTCTGGGAACTGAAGTCCAAGAACAGCTTGAGTATGCACAGATAACCCATTTATGTGGATTCACAGGGACTTGGCCTACTGGGAACTTAAATCCGAGAACAGCTGGAGTGTGCACAGTAAACTCATTCATGTGGATTCACAAAGACTTGGGTTTCTGGGAACTGAAGTCCAGAAACAGCTGGAGTATGCACAGTAAACCCATTCATGTGGATTCCCAGAAGACTTGGGCTTCTCGGAACTGAAGTCAAAGAACAGCTGGAGTACACACAGTAAACCCATTTATGTGGATTCACTGGGACTTGGGCTTCTGGGAACTGAAGGCCAAGAACAGCTGGAGTATGCACAGTAAACCCAATCATGTGGATTCCCAGAAGACTTGGGCTTCTGGGAATTGAAGTCCAAGAACATCTGAAGTACACGCAGTAAACACATTCATGTGGATTCACAGGAACTCGGGCTTCTGGGAACTTAAGTCCAAGAACAGTTGGAGTACGCACAGTAAACCCATCCATGTGGATTCCCAGAGACTTGGGCTTCTGGGAACTGAAGTCCAAGAGCAGTTGGCGTGCCATGGTTCACCATCACTGGTCTAGATGGTCTTTAAGGTCCCCTTTTGGATTCTATGGTGCAAGTTAACAAAAGAGCCGTTGAATCCTGAGGCATTTTGGCAAATCAACGCCAGCAAGCTACTGACTGCTACATTACGCGACAGGATTTCAGCCACAGAGCTCAAAAGGGGACCTTAAAAACCATCCGGTCCGTTTCCAAACCGATGCAGCGTATTCAGTTCTCACCCGCGTCGCTGTTTTCGAGGGACTGGTCCTCCTCCGAGACTTTGAGGAAAACTTCCTCCAGGGTGGTGTCCATCAGGCCGAAGCTGGTCAGGTGCAGATCCACCAAGTTGTGTTCCAGGTGCTACGCAACAGGGCAGCAAGGGTTTAAAAGGGAGGGGGGGAGATGAACTTTTTCCCAGCTGTAGAATCCAGACACAGCGCCACGAGGAGAGTGGCTTCCCTTCCATTCCACCTCTGCTTCCACCTTATTCCCAGTCCCCTATTAATATGCAAATCTATTTAAAAACCCTTAATGCACCTAATTAAGCAGGACAGCAGTGCACAAACATGAAGTGAAGCTGTCCATCTTAACCAAGGGTTCTCAACCTTTTCAAGCCGAGAACCAGGTCATGCTCCCTCAGATAGCTCCGGGGCCTGGATGGCCATTTTGCCCTGCCTGACACACACAGCACTTCCGGGTGTGGCAGTGGTGGGGCCACATGAAATGGTGTCGTGGGCTGCATCTGGCCCCCGGGCTGTAGGTTGAGAACCCCTGATCTTAACGGGGATGCTAGACAATCATGTCCAGCTGGACCGGAGTACTGTGGCTTCCTTCCCTGGCGCAACTTGCGATGGAATGAACCAGCGGAACCCACCGCCACAAGGAAGGGCTGACCGAGCTTCAGTTTAACCTGGATCTTAAAGAAGATTTTTGGGAGCCTACCTGGAAGAGTCTCTCGAAACAGCCCTTCTTGACCGCCTCGGAGGGGAGGATGTAGGATAGTTCCGTGTTGGTGTTGGAGATGAGGAGACATGAGGAGACGTGTTTCTTGATGAACTGTGTGACCCGGGCTTCGGAGCAGGGGCTGACAGAGGAGGAGAGGCCAGAGGAGCTGTTGTGGGTCTGCCCAGAGTCTAGATCAAGGAAGGATAAGAAAGAATGAGAAAGAGCAAAAAGAAGGAAAGCAACCCAGAGACGCAAGTGGAGAAACCACAAAATAATGACCCAAGATCAGGGACTTAGGAAATCTTGGGCTGGATACAGAAACGAGGAAAGCGCTACCCTCTGGATACGGCCAGACCGCAACTCTGTAGCACAGAGTAGTCGTTCTCAACCTACGGCCCGTGGGCCGGATGCAGCCTGCGGCACCATTTCATGTGGGCCCCTACCGCCTCCACCACACCAGGAAGTGCCATGTGGTGGAGGACGGGCAAAATGTCTGTCCGTCCCCCAAAGCTGTCTGAGGGAGCATGACCCGATCCCCGGCTTTAAAAGGTTGAAAACTCCTGGCATAGAGGCTGATGCGATTTGTGGTCCAGTGCCTCTGCCCATCAGAGCTCAGACTGCATCCACCATGCTCAAGGAAAGCATACTAGAACTCCCAAGGTTTTGGAGTTGCCCACCCAACTACAAATCCCATGTTTCCGTAGAACAAGGGAGCGTCGCGGTTAAAGCGGGATTGGACCGCTGTCATCAGAGAGTGGGCTTCCGAGGTGTGTGGACTGGTGGTTTTGCACTAGAGCTCCCACAGTGCTGGGAGTTGTAGTCCGAGGATGTGAACCGGTGCGCCGGTAGCGCACCACAAAGCAAAGCAACAGAGCTTCGTTCCTCCTTTGGGCTGTACACAAGTTAATTAGCATTTTGCCCCCAACACGCTGGGTACTCATTTTACCAACCTTGATGGAAGGCTGAGTCAACCTTGATCCCCGGTTAGGATTTAACTCATAACCTTTGGGTTGCGGGACCGCAGTTGAACCCCTGCGCCACCAGGGTGGAGGAATGAACCCCGCGAGAGCTAAACTACGGAGGACACGAGGAGCGAGAGGCGATTTAGTTCTGGGCCATGATCCAGCCCCACCCACCTGCATTGGTCCACGAGTCGGACTGCTTCTTGACCACCGTCAGCTTGTAGCCGTCTCCATAGTTGCTCTTGAGGAAAAGCGGGGAGCCGCAACACTTGAGCTTCCCGTGGGAGATGATGGCGATGCGGTCGCCCAGCAGGTCGGCTTCGTCCATGTGGTGCGTCGAGAGGAGGATGGTCCGTCCTGGGAGGGAGGCAGGCAAGGGAACCCCACAAAAAGAAATCACAAAGATGGAGGGGGGGGAACCACAATTTCCGTGCGCTGTCTCAGTTCTGGCAGGTGGGACTGAATCCCCGCTGGGATTTCCCCAACCTTTTGTGCCCCCAGAATGGGGGGGAAAGTTCTTTTGAGTTTTGTTTGCATTTCCATTAAGGACCGCAGTTTAGATCCCCCGAATCTCAACCCAACCCTCGGGAAAAGACCCTTTTCCCAAGAAGGGGACTTTCTCAGTGACCCCATTTTGGGACATGAGGGTCACCCGCTCCCTTAGGTCAAGGTTGCCTTTGTTCAAAAGCCAGTCATATCCACACCCACCCACTCCCTTACCTTGCTTGTATTTGAGGATGAGGTCCCAAATCGCCCTCCGCGCATAGGGGTCCACACCTGCCGTGGGCTCATCCAGGATGACAGCCCGGGACCCCCCTACAAAAGCAATGGCCACCGACAGCTTCCGCTTCATGCCCCCCGAAAGGGTCTGCACCAAGGAATGACACTTGTGAGTCAGTTCGAGATCCTCAATCATCCTAAGGGGGGGGGGGGGAGAAGAAACAAAACTTAGAAGGAACAACAGAAGAATTTGTGAGTGTATCTTACAGGCCAAAGTGGAATTCATGAATGACTCCACCATCTCAACTGGTCCAGATCAGAGTTTGGAAATTTCCCCCGTCCCGCCACTCATTTTATCACTATAGTAGGGATTCTCAACCTGCGGCTTGTGGGCTGGATGCGACCCACAGCACCATTTCATGTGCCCCCCCACTGCCTCCACCACACCCAGAAGTGTCATGTGGTGGAGGAAGGGCAAAATGGCCATCCGGCCCCTGAAGCTGTCTGAGGGAATGTGACCTGGCCCCCGGCTTTAAAAGGTTGAGAACCCCTGCATTATAGTAATTAACCACTTGTTTTATCATTATAGCAATTGACAATGACACTTATATCTTGCCTCATGACACTTAGTGCACTCTCTGGGCAGTTCACAAGTTAATTGGCATTTTGCCCCCTCCTCGGAAGGGTGGGAAAGGCTAAGTCAACCTTGATCCCCATCAAGATTGAACTCACAACATTTTGGCCACAGTACAGGAGTTTAACCATTGCGCCAACAGGTCTCTTTCCTGAAAACTTAAACAACTACCATTATTTTATGTCTATGCTTCCCCCCCATCTTGCGAGCATCAATTAAAATCAACTTGTTCAAAGATAAACCCCACAGAATTGGCCCGTGCTTCTATAAGAGAATAAAAGCAAGCTTAAAATCAGTTCTAAACACCATGTGCCACTGTGCCTGATGTGTATACATTGATGCCATGAGGTCTCACTCTTATGTCTGACGAAGTGGATCTTGATCCACGAAAGCTCACATGAAAATACAGTCAAACCTCTACATACGAATTGAACTTGTTCCTCGATGTTAGTTGTATCTCGAAACAATTCTTATCTTGAATGTCCCATAGGAATGCATTGAATGCAATTTCCCATTGGAACGCATTGAATTTTGTATCTCGAGAAAAAAAATCCTATTAAAAATCCGTATCTCGACCCTGATTTTTTTCCTGAGCTTTCCGGATGTATCTCGAGTTTTTCTTAAGCTGAGACATTCTTATCTCAAGGTTTGAATGTAATTGTGTACTTACTTGTCCATTTCTTTGCTGATCTCTTCCTCGGCCATGCCTTTGAGTTGCGAGTAGAACCACAGGTGCTCCTCGACGGTCAACTTGTCGAAAAGCACATTGTGTTGAGGGCACATGCCTAGGTTCTTCCGGATCTCGTCCATCTCCGTCCGGATGTCGTGGCCGTAAATGGTGGCCGAGCCGGAGGTGGGAGGGAAGAGCCCCGTCAAGATGGACCTTTGCATGAGGAAGGAAAAGATGGCGCCATGTGGCAGGCATGACTAGACACGGAACACTGTTACCTTTCCCACTGAAGTGGACCCTATTTATCTGCTTGCAATTTCTTGCCTTTGAACTGCTAGGTTGGAAGGAGCTAGGACAGAGACGGGAACTCACTCCGTCATGCAGCACTCGGGTCTCGAACTGCAGACCTGCTGACCTTCCAGTCATCAAGTTCAACGTCTTAACCATTGAGCCAGACCCTGAAAATTTTCCACCTCTTCCAAAGAGAGTTGAAATGGGTCGATAATTTTGTAACGTGACCCGCAAGGAAGGAAATCAAATTCTTCTCTTTGGAAGAATTGGAGCAAAGTTTGCCCCCATCCAGATGGACAACCTGTTTTGGCCTTTCAGACATCATCTCCCAATCGCCCATCCTCATCATCACTCACATGGTTGTGGTCTTGCCAGCCCCGTTGTGACCCAGGAAGGAAACCACTTGGTTCTCATAGAGGTTGAGGCTTAACCTGTTGAGGGCCATCTTCTTGTCTGTCTTGTAGATCTTGGTCAGCTTGTCCACACATACCACCAGCGGAAGGTGGGTTGGCTCCTCTTCGATGCTGCGGGTCTCTTCTGTGCACAAAACCCACAATGAGTTGCCTAGTTGTGTTGATGTGGAGCCACCATCCCAGAAAACACAGCCTACTAGGAACCACTTCTATGTGGCTGGCCTAAATTTGTTATGGCTGACCCATCAACCAAGAGATGTTGTTTTCTCGCAAAGAAATGAAGCGCCGTGCTTCTTATGTCCTTCTAAAACAGGGGTTCCCAACCTAAGGCCCGTGGGCCAGATTTGGCCCATGGCACCATTTCATGTGGGCCCCCCACCACTCCAAGGGCATTCGAGAAACAAAATGGCCACCCCTTTTGAAGCTGTTGAGACAAAATGGCTACCCCCATCATGCAGGCAGGGCAAAATGGCCATCCGGAATCTCGAAGCTGACTGAGAATGTGACCTGGCCCCAGGCTTGAAAAGGTTGGGAAACCCTGCTCTAAATTATAATAATAATTTCGTGTCAGAAATTATTCTGGGTTGAAAGGATTGTTGATGGAGAAACTCCACTCAAGGAAAGCCCAAATGAGTCTCCTTTCATGTCCCCAAGATCTCCCCCCGCCCCCCGAAGTGGTCCCTATTTATCGACTTGCAATGTCTTGCTTTCGAACTGCTCAGTTGGCAGGAGCTGGGACAGAGACAAGTGCTCAATCCGTCATGCAGTATCCGGGTCTTGAACTGTCGACTTGCCAGCCTTCCAGCTAACAAGGTGAGCTTCTTAACCACTGAGCAACCGCAGCCCACTTCTCTCTAAAATAAAGAACGGGCTTCTCTGGACTGCTAAGCAAGAGAAGGACTGTCGACATCCTCTGAACAGAGATGAGCCTCAAAGCCGCCGGCTCAGATCCAGGAAGAGAATTTATGGCAAGAACAAACTTTCTTGAGGGTAGGCAAGAGCAAATCCAAATTGGAAGATAAGGAAGGAGCTCACTGGACAAGGAATGACATTAAAGGAGGACACAACTGAGGAATTCAACCTCCACTACATCACTTGTAGGACCCTGAATAAGCTGAAGGTCAGAGTCCTTCAATGCAAGACCAACATGCTCAAGTGGGGGCTGATGGCGGACAACAACACACTGTGTGTGAATGTGGAGAAAGACAGAATCTGGTTCATTTACTTGTCTGCTGATTCATGCCAGAAACTTGCACCAATGAAGAATTGAGTTTGGCCAACGACCAAGCCAAGAAAGTGGCTTTGTTTGGCCAGTCCAGGGTTTGATCGGGACATGGAATTGAGAGATATGGAACACTTTTTCTAGACAAAAAGATGCATCCACAAATCAACTTGCTTTCAAAACTAGAACTCTGCCACCCCACCTTACCCAGCCGCCTGTTCTCCATGGCGCAGGCTTGGTCCTCCTCCATCACGCTCAATCGGGTGGTCCGGGACCAGGGCCAGGTCCACTCCCATGTCTCTGTGCGCCCATTTCCCAGCCAGTAGGACTTCTGCAGGGGGAAATACCAGGGCCGGGGGAGGCCGTACATCCCTGGGGGAGAGGAAGGAGAGGAAATCAGCAGGGCTGTAAATGAAGCCTCTAGGCGATTCTAGGGTTCAGCGCTCATCTGTTTCAAAGCCGAAGAGCCAGCGCTGTCTGCTTCTGCAGACGTTTCCGTAGTCATGTGAAAGGCATGACTAGACGCTGGAGTGCACGGAATACTGTTACGTTCCCACTGATGTGGTCCCTATTTTTCTACTTGCAATTTCTTGCTTTCGAACTGCTAGGCAGGAGTTGGGAGAAAGGCAAGATTACAAGCCCAAAATAAAGCAAGCAATCACCAAGTTGTTTCTAAATAATAAAAATAATGAACTTTAAAAGTAATTTTCATTTCATTTCATTTATTCGATTTGTATGCCACCCACTCAGCATACGCCGACTCAGGGTGGCTCACAACAAATCAAACATTGCAATACAATAAAATACAGCAATACAATGCAACCAAAAATAGCATTACAATAAAAATGGCAACACAAATGGCAATACAATGTGATTGTACAATATTCAGTCCAGACAATATATCAATAGAAAGCAATACCATGTCACAATACTGCAGCGGCCTCTCTGCCCCAGCCACAAATAAGTCTGGGGGGGGCAGCGAAGTCCTACCACCCACTGCCGCCGCAGGTGAGTCCAGGGCAGTGAACAAAGTTCACACAAGCTCTGGATTATGTAACTTTAAGGGGGTGGGTGGGTGTTGAAGCAAAAATTACAATGGGATTACATGGGGGGTAGGGGGTCAGTTCCCCCTCCCAAAAAATGGATCACATAATTGTTGAATGTCCCAAAATGTGAATTAATATAAATCACATTGGCAGAAGCACAAATAAAGCTACCTTTAATGTGTGTGGATCTGAATATGGGGATCTGAAGCATACACAATATGGGGATCTGAAGCATAAACAATTTCTTGCCATATTACTTTGATTCAAAGCAGTTGTTTTCCCTCTATGGATTCACCTATGTCCTTCAAGCAGCTGATTCAAAGCAAAACATTTCCCACACTACTGGCATCAGTATGGTTTCTCTCCTATGTGGAGTATCGTATGACTCGCAAGGTGTGAATTCTGGGAAAAACATTTCCCACACTCCTGGCACCTATACGGTTTCTCTCCTGTGTGGACTCTATTATGTTTCACAAGGTGTGACTTCTGAGCAAAACATTTCCCACACTCCTGGCACATGTACGTTTTCTCTCCTGTGTGGAGTCTCTTATGAACCACAAGGGCTGAATTATGAGCAAAACATTTCCCACACTCCTGGCACCTGTACGGTTTCTCTCCTGTGTGGACTCTCTTAATGATGTAATGTACACTCAAGAAGACAGCCAATTTATTTTGGCAGATAAAGCGACAAAACAATGCCGTGAAAGTGCTGAATTACTTTACGGACTCATTCTCTGCCTTTTCTTGACATTGAAAATCTGTTTTCTGAAGCAGTTCATCCACCCTGTCTAAGGTCAGGAATGGCCCTTGCCCCTGATGGTGAATGTTGGCACTCCAGGTGTTCCTGGACTTCACTTCCCAGAAGCCCAAGTCCCTGTAAATCCACACAAATGGGTTTACTACAGATGCACAGTAAACCCATTCATGTGGATGTGCAGAGACTTGGGCTTCTGGAAATTGAAGTCCAAGAGCACCTGGAGAGCCAAGGTTCGCCATCACGGGCCCCAGCCATTAACAATCCCACAAGAAGCAATAGGTATGCATAAAAAGCAAACAAGGTGAACAACATTTCCATGTAACACATGACAGGTGGATTGCTTAGAAATATTTCTCGACATCCCAACTTTGGCCGGCCTTTGGTTTTCATTTCAGAGGGCTCAAGGGCAGCGTACAGCTTGGTTAACGTATCAGCATCTGCATACCTGGGTGGACGGCCTCGATGTACCACGTCAACACCCCGTAGACTACGGCGTCGATGACCAGCATCATGATGGATAGGAGGAGGTTGAAGTCATCACCTTCGACGGGTGACTGGCTGAGGGTGTTCCACTGGATGCCCACCCCAGCTACCTCGTAGAGGGCGAAGTACTTGGAGCCCAGCCCAAAAGCTGTGGTGGACATGAGGGACTAAGAGGATGGAAAGAAACAAAAGGAGACTCAGGGTCTGGATTCTGGACCACAACCTCCACTTTTCTAAGGAAGGGGCAGAATTGGGACTCAGGAAGATGGCCTGGGTTCGAATCCCACCGCTGCCACCATGAAAGGCTCAGACTGGGGCAGGTAGCATGGAATTTCCCCCAACTCTGAGACCCCTCTCCCTTCCTCTGGGAAGCAACCAGGCAGGAACCAATTCTCTTACAGGCTTCCTACTTACAGCAATGCATTTCTCAAAAGCGGTGATCTTATCGTGAGCCACCTCTTCCCGGATGGCCACATACATGTATGGGACGTAGCTAAGGAAGTAGATGATGCCTCCGCACGCCGATGCCAACTTGGCTTTGGAGTAGAGAACGGAGACGAGAAAACTGCAGAGTAGAAGGACATCGGCCAACTCAAGGTCAATCCTTCACTCAACCAGAGCTTCGTCAACACTTCTCTTCTCCTCATCAATGTCCGCTTCCCTCTCCTCCCCTCCATCCCAGTCCTTCTCACCAGAACATGATGGTGGCCACGGCGTAGACAGCAAGGAAGAGCCAGATGATGAGGACGTTGCTGTGCATTAAGACCTTCCCGTACTTGAGGATGGCGGACAGGGCGGTGACCGAGATGGAGAGCTGGACGAAGCCGGTGATAAACCAGGCCACCCAGTGGACGGCATTGTTCAGGCCCATCATCTTCATCACCTGAGGTCGAAGGAGGCCCCGGAGGCGTCAATATCCCAGTCAGAAGCATTTTAATACCATATTTGCCAGTGTATAAGATGCACTCCCCCCTTAAAATACACCAAAAAACTGAGTGCGTCTTATATGCCAGCAAATATGGTAATTTTCCTCTCCAACCAATGTTTGGAAAAGCATACCGTGCACAGTGTGCCATTGCAAATACAGATAATGTGTTCCCCAAAACAGTTCCTCTCCTTGAATCTTCCAGTCCCAACAAGAGGCAAATTGGGGAACTACAATTTTTTTTAGGGTGGAGTGGCTAATTGCAACCCGAAACAAATATCTACCTGGGCAGGTACCATGCCTTTGTGTTTATGGGTTTTAACTCTTGTTCTTGGATTAAAGCAACATACTACACACAACAATATTTGTAAATGGCTCATTTTCACAGCAACGGAAACACTGTCAAAGGACCTCTTTGGTCAGAGAGGCCTATGCTCTTAATGGGTTAATGATACACCTTGGAATGGATATAGTATTTGCTCTCGAAAGCTCAGTTTAAAAAAACACATCTTTCCCCTGCTACAAGGAGTCTGAGATAGATTGCTCCTAATCACAGAAGCTCCACCAGCCACAGAAAAAGAATTATGCACTCTATCTACAGCATTTGACTTACTTCTTTCAAACGGTGTTCTTTTTCGGCCACAATATGTTGGATCATCATGGCTACCGAGTAGACCCATGAGATGACCATGCAGAGGGGCATCATATGCTCTATAACGAACAGGAAGCTGTTGGGGAGGGGGGGGAGAAAGAAAGAGGCAGGAGAGTGGTCCCTCAAAGTGAACTTGTTCGGAGCAGCCTGGCCAAACCACAAAAGTGCCAAATCCACCCACTGCATGAACTGTCAAAAATCGGATCCAAAATATTTATCCTTTAAAACAGAGGTTTCCAACCTAAGGCTCATGGGCCAGATCTGGCCCACGGCACCATTACATATTACCCCCCCCCCTCCAAAGGCATTCGAGAAACAAAATGACCGCCCCCTTTGAAGCTGTTGGGACAAAATTGCCACCCCCATCGTGCAGGCAGGGCAAAATGGTCGTCTGCCTGACTGAAGGAGCGTGACCCTGCCCTCGGCTTGAAAAGGTTGGGAACCGCTCCTTTAAAACATGATTTTGATGCAACAATTAGTATTTCTCATTACTTTGTTCTTAGCCACTTCCCGCAAGCCAGATTTTTTTTAAAAAAAGATTTTAAAATTAGCCATTTGACAAATTAATTTTTAAATAAAAAATAACACTTTTTATCTCAACATTTATGTAAGAATTTCCCCCAGAAAATTTAACGGTAATGTTTTGAATGCAAGGTCTCTCTTGCTCGAAAGCCAGTCGTATCTGACTCTAGGGTTCAGTGCTCATCTCTGTTTCAAAGCCAAAGAGCCAGCGCTATCTGCATCTGCAGACGTTTCCGTGGTCATGTGGCAATCATGACTAGACACCGGAGTGCACGGAACGTTGTTGACCTTCCCACCGAAGTGGTCCCTATTTATCTACTTGCAATTTCTTGCTTTCGAACTGCTAGGTTGGCAGGAGCTGGGAAAGAGACGGGAGCTCATTCCATCCTGCAGTATTTGGGTATTGAACTGCTGACCTCCCGCCTTCCAGTCAGCGTCTTTAGCCACTTGAGACACTGCTTGCATCAAAAAGACAATCAGAACCTTAAAGGGGATGTAACCGGGCTAGGGGAATTAGTAATAAAGCTCAAATTCAGAACAGCCTCCCGGCAATCCAAAATCAGTCACGGCAGTTCTGTGGCTTCTCACGGCTGCGAGTACTCACTCATCACGGGTATAGCAGGGGTATGGGAACATCTGGACATAGTTCCCTGGTTCCACCACATCATGCCCTACGAAGGTGTTGATAATGGCTCGCTCCATCATATCTTTGCAAAGAGAGAGAAAGAAAACAGATCTTAAATCTGACATAGAAACATTCCTTTCTGCTTGGGTGGTGTCTGGTTTGCTCTCTGGCGCAGACAAATGGCCAAATGCTGGAACTGCAGTATCCACATCCACAGAGAATACAGAGGCAGCAGTCGTAATTCTCTCACTCCATCTCTTGAGAGTGGAAAGTGAAATAGGTGTGAATTTTTTTTGTCTCAAGCACACCACTTACAGTCCTGAGAGTCAGCCGGCCGGTGCTCACCTTGGATCCAGACAAAGCCATAGAGAAAGTAGAAACGGCCCCCCGTGTTGGGACCGGGACGCCAGTAGGCCCGGCGGATCTCATTTGTCTTCTCTGTGAAGCTGGAATTCTGCCGGATCTTGTACAGGACGTGTGGAGGGAGGGTGCCGTCCTTGTTCGTCTGGAAGATGACACCTTGGAGAAAGAAGGGAGAGGAAGAACACATAGATGGTGTCACCAAAATGAGAGTGGTGACATATCTGGCACAAAAAGTCAGGAGAGGACAGGAGGCCAACCCATACCCACCTCCATCACTATCTCCATCTAACTCAGGAGTTGTCAGCCTTTTAAAGCCAGGGGCCGGGTCATGCTCCCTCAGATAGCTTTGGGGGTCGGACAGCCATTTTGCTGTTCCTCCACCACATGGCACATCCGGGTATCATGGAGGTGGTGGGGAGCCACATGAAATGGCACCGTTGGCCACATCCAGCCTGCAGGCTGCAGGTTGAGAATCCCTGATCTAACTAGCTAACTCAAAACCCCTACTCCAATGCATGGAAGGAAGGAGGAGATGATGGGGAAGAAGAAACCAGGATTTTGACAAGGGGAAGTGTCCGGGGACCCAATAGACCAAAGTGAGCCAGATTGCATTTCTCAAGAGGAAACGCCAAGCATGGTCATCTTCCAACCCCAAATTTTCTGCCCTAAAATCCTAAGCATCCCTAATTGGGAGGCTGAAGCTTTCTAGGAACGTTGGGGGAAATAAAAGCCCCAATGTTGCTGGGCTTAGTGGACAAGAACCTGGATCGGGGACGATCCCAGGTTTGAAGGACCACCAGAAAGGCATGCCGTGAAGAGGGAGGATTAGGAACCTACTCGCAAACACCGTGACGTTGTCCTGGTAAGCCTGGTTGAGGGTGTAATTGACGATGCTTTCTTCATCTGGGAAGCCTTTGAAGATGTCCACACTGACCTGTGGAGGGGAGAAAGTGGAGTTAAGCTAGGCTAGGGGTGCCCATACCTTTCAGGCCGTAGACCATTCATGTGGTTCAGTGGGCCGGTCATGCCCACCGGAAGGGGAAGTAAAACGCGCCTTGCAATGTTTTGCAACAGGATGAGATAGACTTTAAGCTGACATTTTCTCTGCTTAAACCAGGGGTGCCCAAACTATGGCCTGTAGGCCGGATCTGCCCCCTGATGCCAATTCATCTGGCCTCTGCCACCCTCGTAGCTTCTGGAAGCAGAAGTATGGTTGCAGTGTACTTCTGCTTCCGGGAGCGACAAGGGCGGCATGGGCCAGATGAATTGGCATCAGGGGCTGGATCCGGTCTGCAAGCCATAGTTTGGGCACGCCTGAGCTATGCTGATCTCAAGCCCCATTCCCTCCCCACAGCTTGGACATGAACCACCACCCACCTTGGACATAAACTGGATCCAACCGCAGGCCGCGTTGTCAATCGTGTCGAGCTGTTGCAGAAGTGTGCTGGTGTTGGGCAAAGAGAAGTTGCTGTCTAGGAAGCTGTGGAGCAGGTCGCTGTCGGAAACGTTCAGGATTTCGGGGTGTTTGTGAAGATCCACAGCAATCTGGGGGCGGTGGGGAAATAAGACTCAAGGTTTCTTATCTCTCTACAGTGTCTTTTTCTAAAATTAGCGCCCCTTGGTTTTGCCAAGATGACATCGTTTCAGATTAGGGGAGCCACCACAGAAAAGGCCCTGCATGCCAGGAGCAGAACATCCAGCTCCAAACATAGAGAGCATCAGGAACGGAGCCCCACAGCCCCGGACACAGAGAGTACAGACCCAAAACAGTTGTCGCCACGGAGCGGCACCCTTCGCTGTTTCTTCTGCCGTCCCGCGGGAAGAGGAAACCATCCCAGACAAGCCCCCCGTGTACCTGTTGCAACCACCGGACGCGTTGCTGCAGTTTCCCTTCCTCTATGAAGCTGCGGATCTCGGCCGAGACATTCAGCCAGACCTGGGCGTAGCGGGTGACATTGCCGACGAAAGCAAAAGTCTCGTTGGCCTGCATGGTGGAGACCGGGGGACGGACAAACCAAGAGTCACACGGAGGAAATCGCACACCGTCGTTGCACCATTAATAAATGCAACAGCTTTTGCAAACAGAAGCCTCTTTATCACCCCCACCACTTCCCGCGCCAACCTTTCGTACAGGACTCTTACCTTCAAGATGACTTTATCCACTTCCGTGCCCACAGGTGCGTAGAGGATTTTGGGGTTGCTGGTCATGAGATGAACCAGGAGACCCAGATTCCTCTGCTCTTTGTTGGTGAAGCCCAACGAACTCATGTTGCCCTGCTTCAAGGCTTCGGGTTCGATGGTTCTTGGGGGGCGGGGGGGGGGGGAGAAGATCAAAACATATTGGATGGTAAGTTAATGTTTTTGCCAAGCACAAGCCAAAATTTCATGCCACTCCCATCCCATCCCAAATCTATCCAAATGCAACGGTTGGCTTTCATTGCCCTGAGGTTCAAAACCCCATTTAGGGTTTGATGGCCCTTAAGGGCCTCAAGGCCATTCTGTTCCAACAATTAGGCAGAGTTACAGTCGAAGCAAGAAATTGCAAGTAGATAAGTAGGTACTGCTTTGGCAGGAAAGGTAGCAGCCTTCAGCACATAGTCAAAGCAAGAAATTGCAAGTAGATAAATAGGTACTGCTTCGACAGGAGCATTCCAGTGAATAGTTGAAGCAAGAAATTACAATTTAATTTAATTTAATTGTCAAATTTATATACCCGCCCATTCCAGCACATAGTCAAAGCAAAAAAAAGTGCAAGTAGATAAATAGGTACTGCTTCAGCAGGAACATCCCAGTGCATAGTTGAAGCAAGAAATTGCAAGTAGGTAAATACTGCCTCGGCAGGAAAGGTAGCAGCATTCTAGCAAATAGTCAAAGCAAAAAATTGCAAGTAGATAAATAGGTACTGCTTCAGCAGGAGCATTCCAGCAAATAGTCGAAGCAAAAAAAAATTGCAAGTAGATAAATAAGTACTGCCAAATGACCACGGAAATGTCTGCAGACGCAGAAAAGTGCTGGCTCTTTGGCTCTTTGGCTGCCTTTACCTTACAGTCGAAGATGTCAGAAAATAAAAGTTAAACGAGACCCTCCAAAGGAATCGGAGGAAAAGAAAGACATGACCCGCAGTGACCTTTGGCCAGAAAAATCCCCGCACCCTGACTGCTTACCGGTTGTTGCCACAGAGGATCGGTTGCAGCCCGGCCCAGAGCTGGACGAAGGCTGAACGCTGCCCTTTGGGGTCCTCACTGGGGGGCTCGCTGACCCCCTCCTCAGTGCTGGAATTTGTGCCGGAGGTGAAATTCCCTCCAGGTGCGCTGCTGGCGGTGGCATTGGAGGCGGCCACTGGCGGAGCTTTGGCGGCACAGGCTCCCTGGGGGAGCAACTTGGCCAATGCCGAGAGGATGTCCACCTCCTTCAGGACATTCTGCATCTCCATCAGGTCCGCGAGCAAGGCGTGGAGGTGGCCGCGGGCGGCTGTGCTGTTCACCTCGTCCAGTTTCAGCTGCAAGAGTTAAGCACATTTTTTCCCCAACACATTTTTTAAAAAAATAATACATTTTTTATTTAATTAACATAAAGGGGGGGGGGGGTGGGGAGACCAAGAAAAATATATACAAGCACAACACTAAAATTAATAAAAGGGGTAAAAGTCACCCTTGTTCAAAAGCCAGTCATATCCGACTCTAGGGTTCAGTGCTCGTCTCTGTTTATAGCCAAAGAGCCAGCGCTGTCTGCATCTGCAGACGTTTCCGTGGTCATGTGGCAGGCATGACTAAACACCCGAACGCCTGTTACTTTCCCCTATTTATCTACTTGCAATTTCTTGCTTTCAAACTACAGTGGAACCTCGCTTAACAAATTTAATGCGCTCTCCGGGACCTTTTGTACTACAAAAAAAAATTGTAAAACGAAGTTCCCATAGGAATGCACTGAATGCAATTTCCCATAGGAGCGCATTAGAAACCAAAATTTGTAATGTAAAATGTGGAATGCATTGAAAACCAATTAATCCGTTCCGGGAGGGGATATTAACCGAGCCATTATTTTCTATGGATTTCCTTTTGTTTTGGGAGTTTTGTGTTAAGCAAGCTGTTTGTTAAGCGAGGCTCCACTGTACTAGGTTGGCAGGAGCTGGGGCTGTGACAGGAATGCACTCCATCATGCAGTACTTGGGTCTCAAACTGCTTACTTGCTGATCTTCCAGACATCAAGTTCAGCACCTTAACCACTAGGCCACCGCAGTCATCATCATCATCATCATCATCATCAACAATAATAAATCAACACATTCGCTCTCAACCCCACCATCTTATCCAAATAATCTAAAGCAAGATTTTTCCCTTTCTTATTTTTATCCCCTATTTCTAAAAAGTTAAATATTCCTTGCAACCCAAGACAAATGCCCAGGTGGGCAGGTAAGGACCACTTGGGCACCATTTGCACGTATCTCAGGGGAACTAAACTGAAGCCATTATCACAGACCATCCTTTTCTGGCTTACCTTATTGATGATTTTTTCCGTGTCCAGTTGGTCCTTCAACTCAGAAGCCAGTGGTCCAAAATAGTCCTTGGGCAGGCTGCTGGTCTTGTTGCAGGCGGCCGCCTCATACGCCCGCAGGACGGGAAGCTGCTTTTTCGGGAGGACGAGGATGCGTTTCAGCTCGTCCTGGTTCAGCTGGCAAGTGAGGCTCTCGAGCACGGCAGGTGTGAACAAGATATTCTGCAAAACAACACAACCAAACAAACTTGACAACGTGTGGGAGAGCACAGTGGCCAGGACACTGCATCTTAGAAATGTGGTTATTTCCCCCTTTAGCGCCCAAAATTTTAACCCCACAATCCCAAAGCGTTTCCCTCGCCCCAAAAAACAATTTCCTAAACTCTTGTCTTGCTTTGCATGCGGATTGGTCCTCCTCGGGCATGCTTCCTTCCCACTTCCGATGGACTAATTCTGGAGTTCTCAACCTTTTAAAGCCGGGAGGCCGGGTCACACTCCCTCAGACAGCTTCAGGGGCCGGACGGCCATTTTGCCCTTCCTCCACCACATGGCTCTTCCTGGTGTGGTGGAGGCGGTGGGGCCCCCACAAGAAATGGTGCGGCGCAGGCTGCATACAGCCCGCAGGTTGAGAATCCCTGGATTACTTAAAACTATCCTCAAGATGCAATCTAAAAAAATTGAAAACTTTTCCATGCACAAGAGCATAATGAAACATCTTCCACAAGTCATGTGCTGCCTGTGACGGAAGAGCTGCCCGAATTCTCTGCCCACGTTTATGTCAGATTAGTGGGGGAAATTTACCCTAATCAAAGTCTTTAAATGCTTTAATTGCGTTTGCGCTTATTTTAATGCAAGCCTCTTCAAATACAGAAGTCAAACGTGTGTCCAGGTCAAAACTGGGATCCGTGTTGACCCCATTGGGAAAGACAGCTTCTCCGAAACCGGATCCAGTCCACACCGCCCGCCATTCCTTCCAAAACCTGCTTCCCAAAACCGGCTTTGGGATTTGCATCTTAAATCTCTCACCTCCATGTCCTTGACAAAGGCCCGCGGGCCATAAGACTCCGGAGCAGGGCCGGCGAGTCCCAACGCCTGGGACAGGATGTGAAGGAGGGATTTCTTGGGGGGGCTTTTCGAGGGGTAGCGCAAGGTCTGATGGACCAATCCATCTTGGGCCGTCCTCAGGTTACCCAAAAGGCTTTCCTGCAGGAGACAAGAGAGAGATGGAAAGCCAGGCAGAGGGTTCAATACCATCTTTTAATTAATTTATTTTATTCTTAAAAATTATTTCTAAAAAAGTAAGAGAATTTTTTTGGAAAAAAATACACACATACTTATAGGATGCTCATCTTAATACAAGGAAAAAATCCCCACTAATAATACATCAACAAATGTTATCGTATCCAAATGTTATCGTATGGCCTGTCTGTCCTTATCCTCTGTTTCCAGAAAGCGTTCCGGCCCCTAAAGATGTCTGAGGGAGCATGACCTTGGCTTTAAGACTGGAAGGCCAGGGTTCGAGACCCGAGGGCTGCATGATGGATCTTGGGGGGGGGCATGAAGGGCATCCCCTGAGCAGAGTTTCTCTAGCAAAAAAAACTTGCAACTCAGATAAATTTCTGATACAAAATTTATTAGGAAGTTGAATATTCTTGACCTGTAAATTTAACAATTATTTATGTATTGTATTTATTACATTTATATCACATACATCAGGGAAATTTCCCCAATCTGGGCGGCTTACAATTTTTTTTAAAAAAAAACTCTTTACAACAGAAAATTAAAACATAAATAATAAATGCACTAAATTATAAATAGCCACAAAAATTCAAAGTGAGGGGGAAAAGCCCATAAACAGAGAACACGTTTTGGCAACAGAAAAAGTTAATCAAAACCTATTTATATAAATTAATAAAGTAACTGTAAAATCATTTTTCTTTATCAAATCGCCCCCCCCCTCCCCCAGTTTTAATTCACGTGTCAGCTTTGACTTTTATAACCATATTCCATAATTCTTTATGCATTATAAAATGCACATATATTTTCCATTTTTTAGTCGTTAATAATATGGCTGCCTCCATAATAACAACCAGCTCTTTCCTATATGTCAGGGATTCTCAAACTGTGGCCCATGGGCCGTATGCGGCCTGCAGCACCATTTTATGTGGAGCCTCCACCACATCAGGAAGTGCCATGGGGTGGAGGAAGGGCAAAATGGCCATCCGGCCCCTAAAGCTGTCTGAGGGAGCATGACCCGGCCCTCGGCTTAAAAAGGTTGAGAACTCTTGCTATGTGTCTATTTTTGCACTTTCCAAAGTCAATTAACAATGTAATCCTGAGACACATTTCAATGTTTAATGCCAAGATCTGTTTTCTATCCTCAAACGCTTTTACCCCCAATCTTTTTGTTCCATTGGAAGGTGGGACGTTATTCAAAGAGGATAGAGAAATAACCCAGGAAAATAAGCCAGGAAAGCGTGTATAAGCATGAAAAAATAAATAAATAAATAAATAAAGTCTCCGGTCCCAACATTTACCTCCAAGTGAAGGAGTTTCTCCGCTGTGCCGAATCGGTCCCAGGATTCGTGGAAACCTTCGGTGGAGGCAGGTGAACTGTCGAAAAACAGCCGGTAGACCTGGAGGAAAGAGAGCCCATCAGATCTGAACCAGTTTCTTACCTGGATAAAAGGTAGCACTTTTCCCAACAGGGCACACCTGGACGGCGGAACTCTCTGCCACCGGATGTCGGGACGGCTGCCAACTTTGGGCATCCCGGAAAACAGGATAAGTGGGACGGATGGAGACGAAAGCAGCAAAATGACCAAAAGGTGTGGAGCATGGGTCACAACAACCTGGGCATTAATAGCATCTACACCTATAGACTTGCCCCGTCATGGCACTTAGTGCACAAAATGGGCGGTTCACAAATTAATTAGCATTCGTGGCCACCTGTGAGTTCACACAGATGGGTTTACTGCGTGTATAAGCAGTAAACCCATTTGTGTGGGTTCGCGGAGACCACAAAGAAGAACTTGATAGAGCGGGGATTCTCAACCTGCCGCACAGCGCGCCAGATGCGGTCCATGGCACCATTTCATGTGGGGGTCCCACCGCCTGCACCACACCAGGAAGAGCCATGTGGTGGAGGAAGGGCAAAATGGCCGTCCGCCCCCCCCCCTCCAAAGCTGTCTGAGGGAGCGTGACTTTCTTGTTATTTTTTGTTATTAATTGTATCTTTAATATTGTATTTTTTGATCATATTATTGTTATGCTGTGTTTTCTGAATTTTGTGCCTTTGATATTGTGTTTTTGAATTTTTGGTAAGCCGCTTAGAGTTGTCCATTGAATTGAGAGAAGCGGGATATAAATTTAATAAATAAATAAAAATAAAATGTTGAGAACTCCTGTGATAGAAGGGAAAGATGGCAAATGTGGATAAAATGACATGTCGCACCCTCCTCATGCCCGTGAGGGATATATTCCAAGACCTACTTTGGATACCTGAAATGGTGGATAACAGCAAACCCTGTAATTTACGTCACAGGCAGTGGCCTCTAGTGGCCACCTCCGGTAATGCGCCATAGAAATGGACACCTACCTCTTTTAGGTTAATGCTGGATTCTGTCAACATCTGGGCCGTCTCGTTAGGCAAGGAAAGGTTCTGGGTGAGAAACCGGTGGAGCTCCACTTTGTCCCTGGCCACGGAGTCCAATGTGAAACCAGGAGCTGCCGGGAAGACAGGGAAGGGGTTAAGAAGAGGGGAAACGGGTGAAGCTAGTTTGATAGGAAATTGCTCTCCGGGGTTTCCCAGCTGAGAAAATACCTTTCCTTACAGCATCTAACGGGTCTTTTTGAATGGAGATGCAAGGAATCAAAACCAGCATTCAAAATGGAGGCCATACCACTGAGCCACGCACGGTCTTTCCACCACAAGTGTTGGACTCTGAACATACCCGCCTGGTTGCTGAAGTGGGTCTCCATCGTGTCAGGTTCATTGCTACTGAGGGACTCCAGGTGATGCCGCAAGTGCTCCATCTCCTCCTCCAGCCCTGCATGGTCTGGATCGAACAAGTTACTTTTTTCCACCACCTCGTTCAGGCGCTCCAGGAGTTGCGTCACCCTAGAGAAAAGCAGCAGCGACGGAGAGTCCTATTATTTCCAAAGAGCAGCGGGATGGTTTTGACGGAGAAGGGGCAAGGTGGAATCGAACCGACGGCCGCAGAAGAATGCAAAGGGAACACTCAAAGTGTGAAACAGCTGGATTTTTGCACTCATGACAAAGTTTAATTGTACACCTTTGGGCCCAAATAGAAATAAAGACCTCCTATATAACTGTAAATTGGAGTTAACATAGCTAGTTAATGATTCTGACAACTACAGGTTGCCCCCCTCCCACCCCCCAATCTGTTGGTTTAGTATCTGTGGTTTTAGTTATGCATGGGTCTAAAAAGATTCAATTTAAAAAACCTAAAACACAGTAAAAACCCAACTTACATAAAAAGTCAATTACGTAGCCTTTTACGTAAATTGTTTTTTTTTAATGTAAATCGAAGCAAACCCATAGGAAAATGAATATTTACGTGAATTGAAGCAAACCCATAGGAAAAATGATTTTTATGTAAATTGAAGCAAACCCATAGGAAAATGAATATTTGCGTAAATCGAAGCAACCCCACGGGAAAAATGATTTTTTTACGTAAATCGAAGCAAACCCATAGGAAATTGTGTTATGTAAATTGGGACATTTACGTAAATCGGGAGACCATTTTAGCAAAAAAAATCCTTACGTAAGTCGGATTTTACGTAACTCAAGGCACACGTATGTCGGGGTTTTACTGTACATAATACATATGCATTTCTATAGTGTGTTACCAGAGATGGCCAATAGAGGTCACTGGCCACAATGTAAAACATTGGGTTCACTGTTATCTGTGGTTTCATGCATCTGCAGTAAGTCTCAGAAGGGATGCCATGCAGATATGGCGGACGCCCTGAACTGCTATTCTGAACGGTCACTGGACTTTTTCTGCATGCAATCAGTCTTTCAGATGGTACCCTTTTGCATCAAATTGTGCCATGATTAATAATCCAATGCATTCCTATGGAAAATTGCATTCAGTGCATTCCTATGGAAAATTCAAAAAATTTTCAAGATACAACCAACCTCGTGGAATGAATTAAATTCGTATAGAAGTTTGGTTGTAATTTGAAGTCCAAGAACACCTGGAGAGCCAAGGTTCGCCATCACTGGGTGAGTCAAAGATGGCCTAAAATAGCAAGCTAGAGGGTCCCACAGAAGTCCTGTCCTCTCTCCTCGCACGGGTTTCGAACCGCAAAGGAAACGTAAGAGACTCACGTAGAGTTGGAGTACTGTAGGAAGCCAAATTCGTCGCGTTGGCCGTCCGGGCAGAGGGACTGCATGACCGGTAAAATCCCGGCGGACGTGAGCGGCGAGGCTGTGTAAAACGCTAGAGAGTGGGGGAAGATCGTGAGAAGAAAGAGGAAAATAGGAGAGAAGGGGGGGGGTAAAGATTGGGGAAGAAGACACACAACGGGCTCAAAGAGCGACGCCTAGGCGCAGGATCAGGACCGTTACCAGGATTCATTACACTTCTTCTGCTAAGCCCTACAGAGCCCTGGTTGCTAAGGGCTGAAAGGTCATGGACTGTTTTAATGTCCAAGGATTAAAACAACTTCTCTCCCTGGGTGGTCCAGAAAAAGTCAGACTACAGTTCTCATCATCCACCAGCCAGTGTGGGAGAAGGTGTTGAAGCAAATCCTCTCGTAGATTGCAATAGGCCAGGAGTTCTCGACCTTTTTAAGCCAGGGGCCAGGTCACACCGCCTTAGACAAGTTCGGGGGCTGAATGGCCATTTTGCCCTTCCTCCACCACATGGCAATTCCAGGTGTGGTGGAGGCAGTGGGGGGCCACATAAAATGGTGCTGTGGGCTGCATCCAGCCCATGGGCCATAGGTTGAGAATCCCTGCAATAGGCAGACAACTGTCGGAGATCTCTCTCTCACACATACACACACACACACACACATGCCAAAACCGACCCGGTTTGCCTCGTCGCTAAACCTGGTGCGTCTTAAACCCAGATTCACAGATCTCGGAATGTTTGAAAAAAATAAATTTCTGCAAATCCTGCACCACTTTAGACCCGCGATATAAATGGCCCCAGGGGAACATCCGCGTCCAGCATGTCTCAGGAGCTGTGAAACACAATCCGAGCCTCAACATCCAAAATTTGAATGACGAAAGACTCAGGTTGTGTCTACACCAGGGATTCTCAACCTGAAGCCCATGGGCCAGATGCGGCCTGCGGTACCATTTCATGTGGCCCCCACTGCCTCCACCCCACCAGGAAGTGCCATGTGGTGGAGGAAAGGCAAAATGGCTGTCCGGACCCCCAAAGCTGTCCCAGGGAGTGTGACCTGGCCCCCGGTTTTAAAAGGTTGAGAATTCCCGGTCCACACTATATGATCATACCAACTCAATTCCACTTGGACAGCCATGTTTCCCAATCCCTATGGAATTCTGGGGTTTGTAGTCCAGGGAAGTCCTTGAAATTCCCTGTTTGGGTCGCCCCAATTTCAAAGGTATCCCAAAATGACAGGATATCACTGGAACTGGGGACCCATTACAATCAAAGCGGGATCAAAATGGTATAAATGTGCAGTGTATATCCATGTTCTACAATTGTATGAATCGGCATTCATTTCTATATAGAAGTTTGCAATAGTACTTTTTCCTCGGGGGGGACATCAGATTATGATCTGGGATTCTGGAAGACGAAGACCAAAAACAATAAAACATTTATCCAGTCCTGTTTTCAGGCTGATAATGACCTTTCACCCCTTATCAAATATAGTTTTACTGTGGCCAGTTTGTTAAACAGACAAACCTAGAAAAGCAGGTTAGCACAGTATGGGGGGAAAAAGACTGTAAGACGCAGCGTTAAGAGTTATACAGCAGGAAAAGCTAAGTCTAACCACACACATTTTATTTATTTATTACATTTTAGCCCTTGTTCCTCAGATCGGTTCCTACTTAAATCCCCAAACTGAAGTTTGCCAGGAAAGAAAATTAGGATTGGGAACGGAAAAGCCAGAGGAGGGGAGAAAATTAATCTAAAAGGGATGCGGTGATTAAAACCTGTTTTGTGCACAGTGGATACAAAAGAGATAATTTTCGCATCGGGGCCATTCAACAATTACGTGATCTATTTTTTGGGGAGTAATTGACCCACCCCATGTAATCCGACCGCAATTTTCGCTGCGGGAAACACACACACACCCCTTTAAAGTTACGTAATCCAGAGCTTTTGTATCGAAACTCTAATTTTTAGAGCTTTTCACTATTGGTGAAATAGAAATAGGCTGCACAAGCAATTCAGTAATCTCAAATCGGATCATAATTCCCAGAGATCATTTTTAAACCTTAAAAAAGCCACGTTTCGAAACCACAACAGCTCCAAATGGGTTATGTAATCTTTGACCTGACCCCCTCCTGCCCCGCCCTTACGTAATTTTCCGTAATTCAGATGACAGACCCCCCCTCCCTGCCCCTCGAGGGTCACATAATTGTTGAATGGCCCCTCAGGTTGGCTGCTTCAGATGAAATCATTGCAAACAACCTAGTTTTGATTTCATTTCACTCCAAAATGAAATGTTGAATGTTTTTAGGGTGGTTGCAAGCTGCCCGGAGTCGCTTCGGCAAGGGGGCGGCAATAGAAATCCAAATAGATATAGACAGACAGACAGACAGACAGATAGACAGATAGATAGAAAGATAGACAGACAGATAGATAGATAGATACAGATAGACAAACAGATAGACAGACAGATAGATAGATAGATAGACAGACAGACAGACAGATAGAAAGATAGACACAGATAGACAGACAGACAGACAGATAGATAGATAGATAGATAGGCAGACAGACAGACAGACAGATAGATAGAAAGATAGACAGACAGACAGACAGACAGATAGATAGATAGATAGACAGACAGATAGAAAGATAGACAGACAGACAGATAGAAAGATAGACAGACAGATAGATAGATAAATAGACAGATAGACAGACAGACAGATAGATAGACAGACAGACAGACAGACAGATAGACAGACAGATAGACAGACAGATAGATAGACAGACAGACAGACAGATAGACAGATAGATAGATAGACAGATAGATAGATAGACAGACAGACAGATAGACAGACAGACAGATAGATAGATAGATAGATAGACAGATAGATAGATAGATATACAGACAGATAGACAGATAGACAGACAGACAGACAGATAGATAGACAGAGATAGACAGACAGACAGATAGATAGACAGACAGACAGACAGACAGATAGACAGACAGACAGATAGACAGACAGATAGATAGAAAGATAAAATTTTAAAAAAATGTTTGCAGAAGGGCTTTTCTTTCGTTTGTTTCGTTTCTTTGCCACACACACACAAGTTCACACCGCCGTGCTTTTGAAGATCGACACCCCAAAACTGGGAAAGCAAAGAAATAAAGGGTTAAAATGAATCTAGAGATGGGTTAATCTGAACAATTATGTTAACAGGGCTGCTCATTATTTCCACCAGGCTTTGTTTGAGGTCAAAATGGGGGAGTGGGGGGCGGGGGTGAGGGAAAGAAAATCCAACTTACAGACTAGAAGAAGCAGGAATCACATTTGCAGAGAACAGAAAGAGATGTATGAAAGGTTTGGGAAGAAAGAAAGAACAGGAAACAAAGACAGGGGAAGGGAAAAAGAACGCATAAGAAATAAAGAAAAACATAACCAAAATTATAAATGTCAAACCATGGCTACAACTACACAAAGACATAACGAAAATGTGACAATGACCGGTTGATCTCAAACTGTTGCCCTGAGCAGTTTCCCAGCAATACCACTCCATTCGGGCAATCGAAACACTGAAGGAGAGCCCCCCCCCCCCCAAAAAAAAATGTTTTTGGCTTAAAACAACTTCGAATTTAAGGAATTATCACTAACAGTTGCACTACCAAATTCACCTCCTTTAAGAGCAACCGGCTGCGATCAGGTTGACCCTAGGCTGGTATGGACCAGCTTGGGATGGCTCCGTTTTCCATTTCACCCCAAATCCTACACCTGAAATTTTAGGGTTCCTGAATTTCAATCTCCCAATGTGTGACTTCATTTACAACTCTCGTTTCCTTTCGTTCATTTATGCATTTTGTTGCATCTGCATGTTTGCATACAAAGTGGCTTAGGTAAAGGTCGCCCTTGCTCGAAAGCCAGCCATAGCCAACTCTAGGGTAAGGTGCTCATCTCTGCTTATAGCCAAAGGGCCAGCGCTGTCTGCATGCCTAGACAAAGGAGTGCACAGACCGTCATCGGCCTTCCCGCCCAAGTGGTCCCTGCTTATTTACTTGCAATTTCTTGCTTTCAAACTTCTAGGGTGGCAGGAGCCGAGACAGAGGACGGGAGCTCACTCCGTCGTGCAGCACTCAGGTCTCGAACTGCTGAACCTGCCGACCTTCCAGTCGTCAAGTTCAGCGTCTTAACCACTGCAGTCCCTTTAAGCCAGGGGTTCCCAACCTTTTCAAGCCGGGGGCTATCAGTCAGCTTCGAGGGCGGACGGCCATTCTGCCCTGCCTGCACAATGGGGGCAGCCATTTTGTCCCAACATCATCAATGGTGGTGGCCATTTTGTTTCTTGAATGCCCTTGGAGGGGTGGGGGCCACGTGAAATGGTGCTGGGTGCCAGATCCGGCCCATGGGCCTTAGGTTGGGAATCCCTGGTCTAAGCCACTGCAGTCCCTCAAAGTGCCTTACAAATCCGCAAAATAACATGCATTTTTTAAAAAGAAGCTATAACAGCACCTTCTTTGACAGGAATGGTGGGTTTCTTCTGCCGAAGGCCCAGCAAGATGAAGAAGAGCACCAAGGGAATGAAGATCTCGAAGGCCAGAACCCACTGGAGCCGAGAAGACCGAAGGGGAAAGAGAGAGAAAAAGAAAAATCAGAAGGACTGAAAACACAAAATATCCCATATTCTTTCTCTTACTCCTCTTACCTTAGTGGACATTGACTGGGAGGAGAGAAAAGAAAGCATTGCTTCACATTATCCTTTGGAACTCCCCACCACAAGACGAGGCAACCATTAATAGTTTCAATACAATGCAATGGACTTACGAGGACCGATGGATAATAAGGACAATATCTCAACCTGCAATTATGAGATGTGGCTTTTTATAAAGACCTTTGGGGTATGCACAAAGAGCCTCCTCAAAGATTGTGGTAGTTTTGAACCACAATCGGGCGTGCCCTGGTAACAGACACCTTGTGTTGCCGGCTAAGCTTTCTCACACTAGTTTCATGCCAAAGGAACTGTGAAATGGACTCACTCACCCAAAGGTGCCTTCGTTCTGGCAGTTTCACGTCTGGCCTAGACACGGAAAAAGAAGACCTTTAGGTCAGGAGTTCTAAACCCTTTTAAGACGCACGGCGGGCCACGCTCCCTCAGAAAGTTTCGGGGGGCAGATATCCATTTTGCCCTTCCTCTAATACATGGCACTTCCTGGTGTGGTGGAAGGTGGTGGTGGGCCACGTGAAATGGTGCCATGGCCCGCATCCGGCCCATAGGCTGCAGGTTGAGAATTTATTTATTTATTTTATTTGCTGTATAGTATTTGTGTTGCCGCCTCCCTCGCCAAAGCGACTCCAGGCGGCTCACAACGGCACATACCTGTCAAGTTTTGGATTTGGAAATAAGGGAAATTTTCCGGCAAATACGGGATACTTGACAGCTATGCTTATCCTGTGCTGCCCTCCAATGGCGGTAATAGGGCATTGCAGTCTAATTAATAAGGAATGACGGCGGGAAAGAGGGTAAAATAAGGGGTTTTCCCGGCCAATAAGGGATACTCGACAGCTATGCTTATCCTGTGCTGCCCTCCAATGGCGGTAATAGGGCATTGCAGTCTAATTAATAAGGGATGACGGCGGGAAAGAGGGTAAAATAAGGGGTTTTCCCGGCAAATACGGGATACTTGACAGCTATGCTTATCCTGTGCTGCCCTCCAATGGCGGTAATAGGGCATTGCAGTCTAATTAATAAGGGACGAGGGCAGGAAAGAGGGTAAAATAAGGGGTTTTCCTGTCCAATAAGGGATACTTGACAGCTATTGCAACAGCATCAAAAGTTCAAAATACAAAAACGTCCCCGCTATACAGAACTAAACACTTAAAACTTTAAACCCCATTAAAAACCAGATTAAAGCAGAATCCCTGCTTTATGTGGCCAGGATGAGTTGAGGGACTCCTGGGAGGTCTCAAAAGCAGATGCTTTCCCAAGCTCTGATAAAACGTAGCTGCAGCTACGATGCTAAAATCTTCCTCCTTCCACCCACCCTGGCTTCTCTATTTTCCATTTTACTGTATTTTGCATTTCCTCATTAGATGTTACTGTTGCCTTTTTAAACACCCGGCCAGTTTAATGTTTTGGCTGATGTATCTGGTTCAATGGTGATTTTTTTGCAGAACGTATTGTGTTTCTGCATTTGGATACCTCCTTGGGGGAAACATTGGTAGTTGGTTGGTATAAAACAATCCCAAACGTTCAAATAAATAAACAGAATTCCTGCTACTATGTGTTAGTCTGTATCTGATCCGATTGGTGTAAGCTAGTTATCTTCTGTCTGTTCATTTATCTACTGCTGTGACTGGGAAGGATACAAAACCATCCAACCAATAAATACACCTTGCAGGACATCTCTTTATCAATTTCAACACTATTAAACACTATTGATTTAACACTATTAAATCAACATATTGTATTGTTATGTAATGTATTGCAATGTATTGTTTGTAAGTCGCCCTGAGTTGCTTCGGCGAGTGGGCGGCAATATAAATTTGAACTAATAAATAAATAAATAAATAAAAGTTGGAAATAAAGGATAAAGCAAAGGTGTATGTCAGGAGTCCTCAACCTTTTTAAGCTGGGGGCCGGGTCAGGCTCCCTCAGACAGCTTCGGGGGCCGGAAGACCATTTTGTCCTTCATCCACCACAGGGCACTTCTGGGCATGATGGAGGCGGTGGGGTGTGACCATGGCTGTCAACCTTCCCAGACTGGCCGGGATTTCCCGATTTTTGGCGCCGATTTGCACCATTTCCCGCCCGCAGCTGCCAAAACCCTGGAATTGGCAGCGGGGGAAAAAGAGGTACTGCACATCCCTTCTGCGCAGATCGCCTTCTACGCATGCGTAGGCTTTTATGCTTGCATAGAACCCTTCTACGCTTGCGTAGAACCCTTCTACGCATGCGTAGAAGGTGATCTGCGCAGAAGGGGATTGTAGAAGCCTTCTACGCATGCGTAGAAGGGCTCTACACAAGCGTAGAAGATTTCTACGCAAGTGTAAAAGCCTTCTATGCATGCGTAGAAGGCGATCTGTGCAGAACCGTTCTGCGCAGGTCCCGTATTTTCCGGAGCCGTGGTTGACAGGTATGGGTGTGACTGTTAGCAGAACCAGAGCCATTTTGAAATGAAGAAATTCATTTTTAAGTGACAAAAGTTCATTTTCAAAGTAAGCTAACTGAAGGCCCACACCCTTTCTTATCTGGATTCTAACAGCGGAGGAAGACAGCTAAAAACCCAGGCCTGACACCTAAAAGAGAAACTCAAAGGGCATAAGCAGGCTTGAGCACATTGCTTCATATGATTGGTCCACATATTTATCTGTTTGAAGGAGTTTAATATTCTAGTATTTCTTCTTAAGAAGTTCATATATTTAGTGTGTGCAATGTTTATAATATAATATAATATAATATAATATAATATAATATAATATAATATAATATAATATAATATAATATAATATAATATAATATAATATAATATAATATAATATAATATAATATAATATAATATAATATAATATAATATAATATAATATAATATAATATAATATAATATAATAATGAGAGGAGCCATTGCGTATGTTGTTTGTAATAGCGTTAAGTTGTTCATGCATATAAGATGTACACTGACATCGAGTAAGGGTCCCTCCTCACAGAGAAGGCACCATTTTGCACGCAAGATACCAATACATTGGTTTCTATTTCTTCTCCAAGCAACGCCCTGACTTATTTATTTTATTCCTGAATTAAGTATTTCTAAGGCTTATTTTTAAGAGTTTTGAGTGACGGGGGGCGGGACATGAAATGGCGCCATGGGCTTCATCCAGCCCATGGGCCGCAAGATTGAGAATCCCTGCTGTAATCTATTTATCTATTTATTTATCTGTTGTGATTGGGCAGGATACAAATCAAACCAATCAATAAATACACCTTGCATAACATCTCTTTATCAATTTCAGCACCATTAAAAGACAGAACTAAAGGACAAAGCAAAGGTGTATGTAATACAGTATAAACCAGAAAAAGAAGCCTTTTCAATATATATTAAATTTCAAACCAAATCGTTGCCTCTTTTTCTTTCATTTCTCATCTCAGACCTTCTGGGGTTGCGGGTGTGTTATCAATCCATCTAGGTTTTCCCAAGCGACCCCACAAAGGTCAAAACTTGGGGACAAATCCTGCGCAAAGGTTTTGCTTTGTGCTGCATGTAACACAACTGGGTCTCCGTTTCCCCCGTTGGAAGCCTTTACTTCCAAAGTTTTCCAAAGAATGGATAATGACAACTCCACCAAATGTAGTAAAGGTAAAGGTTTCCCTTGCTCAAAAGCCAGTCGTATCCGACTCTAGGGTGCAGTACTCATCTCTGTTTCTAAGCCGAAGAGCCAGCACTGTCTGCTTCTGCAGACGTTTCCGTGGTCATGTGGCAGGCATGACTAGACACACCAGAGCACACGGAATGCTGTTTACCATCCCACCGAAATGGCCCCTGTTTATCTACTTGCCATTTCTTGCTTTCGAACTGCTAGGTTGGCAGGAGCTGGGACAAAGACAGGAGCTCATTCCGTCCAAATGTATATTTAAACAAAAAAAAATATCCGCATGACAGTCTCGGTTCGGGACGGGGCAAAAGGTGGCAACACGTTATGATTAAATTTTCCTCGGTGACGCATCGTGCTCAACAGCTGGGCACATCTGGGTCCACCCGTCCTTATGGCTCAGCTTTGCCCAGGGAACGAGGCCTGAGGCGTATGTGAAAAAGGCAGGTCTCCCAAAAGTCCCAGCAATGACAGCTGGCCGGAGAGGTCAAGCATAAAGCGAGGCAGTAAAATCCCCTCCTGGCCTTCGATTAGCCTGAGCTGACCGTCTCTGCACTGGACTCACCCTCAGTTGATGTGGGTTTACTGACCGTAAACGCAAGGGATATGCAAAGGACGCGTCTGGCTTGGCACATCTTTGTTCCCAACCGTGCAAAACCATGCACTGGGAAGATGATGAACAGCTAGGAATTGAAGCTGCCCAGATTTTTGCGTCCGACTTCCCAGATTTCTAAATCCAAATCTCCCCAGACTTCTGCATCCGATCTTCCCGATTCCTGCATTCAATTTCCCCAATTCCTGCATCCGACTTCCCAGGTTCCTGCATCCAATTTCCCCAGTTTCCTGCATCCAATTTCCCCAGATCCATGCATCCAATTTTCCTAGTTTCCTGCATCCGACTTCCCAGGTTGGAGAAAGAGAAGGACCTGTTCAACTCTGGATGAGAGCCACGCAATTCGGAGGAGGAGAACCTGGCAGGAACTGCATGATTTGGCACGCGCGCCACCGCAGAGCATTGGAAAACCAGCCCACCTCTGAACACAAGAAATCTTTATTTGATTTTTCACTCCAAACCCTTTTCTGCTTCTCTGGCAGAATCTCAAAGGCTGTAACAGAGGCCCTAAACCAGGGGTTCACAACCTAAGGCCAATGGGCCAGATCTGGCCCATGGTGCCATTTCATGTGGTCCCTCACCCCCTCCAAGGGCATTCAAGACATAAAATGGCCACCCTTTTGAAGTTGTTGGGACAAAATAGCCACCCCCATCATGCAGACAGGGCAAAATGGCCGTCTAGCCCTCGAAGCTGACAGAGAGCGTAACCCAACTTGAAAAGGTTGGGAACCACATCCGGCCGGCCTGCTGCTCCAATTCCACCATCAAATTGACCCACGAGACCCAGAAAAGGACTTGGATAGGGGTACTGAACAGTTCCCTTTCTCAATCCCAGATCGAGACAAAATGGGGTGTCGAGAAGCCTCAAGATGTCACACAAAGGGTCTGTGAACCACCGAGAGAGAGAGAGAGAGAGAGAGAGGCCTCAATGGTGCTTCAAATAGGGCAGGAGTTTGCAACCTACAGCCCGGGGGCGAGATCTGGCCCATGGTGCCAAATAATCCAGCCCCTGACCTCGCTCCAGCCACCCCCACAGCCACCACCGCTGCCAGAAGCAGTGCCTAAATGTGTTTACGACAGCTGCGGATACATTTTACAGCACCAGTCCAGTCCGGCCCGCTCAGCTGTCTGACATTTCTAAGGGTTGGGGTGAGGTCTTCACTCCACCATTATTATCATTATTATTACTTTGCTTCCAGCCTTGATACCCGGAATATTCCCTTCCTCCCTGTTTACTCCTGCGAGATCTCTCTCTGCCTTCCTCCTCCTGCACGTTGGTAACAATCACAACGTTGTCACCGCATGACACTCCACGCCCAGGCTCTTTGCCAGTTCCGACCAGGCAGTGCCAAGCTGGGGTTCGGAGGCAGGCTTATTTTTCCATTGAGATCCCAGCGGTTTCACCGAGGAAGAGAAGGGGGGGGGACCTCAGGAAGGATCCCAACAACACTCCTGTTAGGTGGGCCACAATTTCAGATGCAAAAACAGACCACTCTGGTCTAAGCCACATCAAGCCAAACATCTTCCCAGATGCCTCAACCAGCCATAGCAGCCTCCCATCATCGCTAGAAAATACTTTCTTGTGTTTCAAGGGGGGGGGGGTTGTTTGTTTGTTTGTTTTGTTTTGTGCACAATGCAATCTCTGTACATAAAATGTCAGGGACCGAAAGCCAGGCCCGAGGGAGGATTTTAGAAACAGATCAAACTGGCCAGATTTGCAAGTGTGGGAGGGTGCATTGGGGGGGGGGAGGAATACACACCCCACTATTCACAACCTCCTACACTTTAGATGGCTGCAGATGGTACAATTTTAAAAAAGCCAAGGAAATTTATTTATTTATTTATTATTTAAATGTGTATGGCTGCCCACTCACCCAAGTGAAATCTTTGGTGATTTTTTTAAATGATATATGCACACAGCCATGTGTTCCTCTGAGCACCACCACTACCACCACCACCACCACCACCACCACCATCATGCATCGCAAAGCTTTTAACCCCTCTGTCTAAGATTTACGGCTCGATTTGCTCTAGGACTCTCTTGTTTATCTTTCCAACTGTCCAAGGTATTCTTCCAATTTTTAGTCATCTTCTGATTTCTTGGCTACAGTCCAAATTTGGACCGATGAGAGGGCCAGAGTATACAAAAGGACAATTTCATTTATTTTGTTACACTGCATCACAAAGAAAATAAATATTTCTGTTACTTGTTCTAATCCATGTGTCCTGTACTAAATCAAGTGCGTTGAATCCACATCTGAAGTCTGATTGTGTCTAGATGTTAGGATCTTGTTAGCAAATCTCACCCTCTTGGTTAGGTTCTTGCATTGATCACGCGGGGTATATTTGCCACAAATGTAGCAAAAATTGTCTGGTTTATTAACACAGCTGCACCTACTCATCTTTTGCTCAAAACAGACTCACTATGGACTAGCTGTACTATTCAATAAGATGGTTTCACACTAGAGACAAGCCCTTGGTCCATCTCGCCTTATGGACCTATTTCTGACATCAGCTCATTGACTTACCCAGACATGCCCAGCCGCTGCTGGAACATACATGCCTCCAGGGGACGTGATTCAGCTGAGGCGGCAGCAGTCATAGTGATAGATGCAACTGTTAAAATGTTCCTATGTAAAAATGCATTACTGACCATTTGAATAACTACAGCACGCGTTAAAACCTGTACATAATAGGCAAATTCTGAGTTCAGATTTGGAATCAGCACACTCGATATCATGTAAATCGGATGTGTTATTCCCAGTAGCAAAATCGTTGTTGTGCAGTCATCAGTGTTAAATGTGTGTTGGCCTTCTGTAGTCAAGATTTTTATTTCGATGTTCAACTGCAATCCTGCTTTGCCACTTTCTTCTTTCATTTTCCTTTAAAGTCATCTCAAGGCTTTGTTGCTGCTTTCTGATGGAAAGATGGCGCTATCTGCATATCTTAAGTTACTGATTAAAATAGTTATTAAAAATCGATACTGTCTAATAACGTAGGACGTGCAGTTAAGAACAGCCAAGCCCTTTCACAGTTGGATACCTGAAAATGAAAATAAAAAATTCCGGTTGCATGGCCAGGGAAAGGCTGGCCACGAACTCCAGGTAAGCAAAGCACGCTGATTTGTTAACACCACTGGTGGGTGGGTGACACGCACACAAACACAACCCACGCTAAAACGTGTGCACAGCCTTCCTAAAGGTTGCCGAATGGAATAGCAACGGCTCCCAGGTTGTGCTGAAATTCTTGTGGCGATGCCACAAAATATGTCCGCAGGCAATGGCGCCACTAAAACCAGCCTGCAGAAAACCAAACCACCCATCCATCACGATCTCCTTTTTGGCTGCATAAATAAATAAATAAATAACCCCACGCCACATCTCATAAAGGACATTTTCTTTGCCACCTTTCTATGGCGACAGGGATACGTTTCCGCCTGGCAAGCGGCAGAGACTCTGTTTCGTGGCTTGTTGCCCCAAAACCACAATTCACAGACAGGGCGCTGTGTTTGTTTGCATTCGGAAACATTGCACAAACGCAAAAATGGGGGGAAAGACCTGCAGGGTGGATTGGGGGCAGATAATATCCTGAACACCCCACAACCACCCCAAAAAAACCTCCATCCATCTCATTCTCATCCCTGCAACGGGGTACACAGAAAGAGCCTCCTCGAAGATTGTGGTATTTCTGAACCACAATCGGGCATAATACCCAGGTAATGGCAAGCTTGTGTTGCCGGCTCATCTTTCTCACACTAGGTCAGGTGAAAGGAAGTGCAGAATGAACTCAGTAAAGGGCGCCTTAATTTTTGGCAGTTTCACGTCTGGCCTAGACACGGAAGAAGGAGGAAATACTGGTTTGCAAAACCAGATATATCCCCTGTGCCCTTTTTTTATATCCCCCCCCCCCCTCTGTTGACTAAAGGCAGGGCTTTAAACCACAGGTGACGAAACCACTTTTATCTTGTTTAGCTTTTACAGTAAACCAGGGCAAAGTCCATCGGCCGCCGGACAGATGTTGCTAGAAAGTCACTCTACTTCCCAAGCCGGTGTGTTCTGGTCCGTTTGGCCCTCGCCTTCTCGGATAAACCGACCGTAGCCGACTAGGAGAGGGCGCTGAAAGTGCGCAAAGAAGGGTCCGTGGGAGACTCACACAAAAGCCCCACTACTTCTGCAAAATCCAACCCTACAAGGGTGTTGTTCAGTAGCAGGGCCGGGACAGAGAGAAATCCGGGGTGGAAGGAAGACGGTCAGACTTACTATTTTGCAGTTTGGCCTGTCTTCGATGTTTGTCCAAGGAACTGCAGTGGCTCAAGTGGCTAAGATGCTGACTGGAAGGTCAGCAGGTCAGCATTTCGATTCCCAAGTACTGCAGGACGGAATGAGCTCCCGTCTCTGACCCAATTCCTGCCAACCTAGCAGTTCAAAATTGCAAGAAATTGCAAGTAGATAAATAGGGACCACTTGGGTGGGAAAGCTAAACAACGCTCCGGTGTCTAGTCATGCCTGCCACATGACCACGGAAACGTCTGCAGAAGCAGACAGTGCTGGCTATTCGGCTTTGAAACAGGGATGAGCAATGAACCCTAGAGTCGGATACGACTGGCTTTTGAGCAAGGGAAACCTTTACCTTTACCTTGCTATTTGTTCTGGTCTCTTTCTTTCCTTCTCTCCCTGGGGCCTGGCAAAGCCTGGCTCACATAAAGAAGGCCTTTAGAGACTTAAAAGAGACAGATAGACCGTCTGTCCGTCCGTCCGTCCGTCCGTCCTGACCCACATAAAGATCTGGAAGAGGGAGCTAAATATAGCCCAAGGAGGGAAGCAAGGCGATTTTTCAACTTGCATAGACAGCCCACAGCTGGGAAAGGCGTCCCAAAGGTTTGGCAGGTGGATCAAGGCACAAAAGAGATAAAGAGGGGGACTAATCGGGCACAAGAACTACAGACCCACACAAGACATCAGGGGTGATCAGATCAGATCAGGGAGGAAAGGGCTGAGCTATCCGGTCTCCACCTGCACAGGTGAGGGGGTTTAGCAACTGTGCCGCAGCAGGGACCCAACAGAAGAGCCGGACTCCGAAACCCAGCAGCCTGGCAAAGGCCGAAATCAAGACACCAGTGAAAACCAGATCCAAATCTCTTTTCAGCTGCTGCTTCTGCATTAGGTCATATGCTATCCAAACAATGATGATGATGATGATGATGATGATGGCGGGACCAACGCTTCTATAAAGGTTTTGTAAACAAGGTTGCAAACTGGAACAAGGTTTTAGGGCCAGTAAACTGTCTAGAAATTGCTTTACTTGATCAAGGAAAATAAGAATTTAGCCTCCGTCCTCCTCCCCTATTTTATTAAATTAACAGAAAACCATCTTCCCCGCCAGCCGTATTTCAGATGCAAAAGAGAGTCAGAATTAATAAGGTCACCCTTGATTGAAAGCCAGTCGTATCCGACTCTAGGGTTCAGTGCTCATCTCTGCTTATAGCCAAAGAGCCAGCGTTGTCTGCATTTTGCAGATGTTTCCATGGACGTGCGTGTGGCAAGCATGCCTAGACACCGACGTGCAACACAACGCTGTTTTACCTTCCCACCAAAGTGGTACCTATTGATCGACTTGCAATTTCTGGCTTTCGAACTGCTAGGTTGCCTGGGACAAAGACAGGCACTCAATATGTCATAGGAGTTAATAAACCATCCTTTTGAAAAAGAGAGATCCCGTAGAGACCAACCTCTTCCATATTTATCTAAATTTCCCTCTGGAGCCAAGCCAACCAGACTCAAGGCTGTCCTACACCGCAGGGTTGTTGCGATGGTAATAGAAACGTTGACTCGTGATTCCAAACAAACAAACTGAGCCTTTGCATCACAGGGCGGGCTGTTCCGCAGGCTAACCGAGGACCGACTCTTGTGAAGAAATGGCTTCCTGGCCTGCATTTCCTGACCTGCAATTGACAACCCCCACCATGGGGTTTTAAAGCAAGCGATTGATTTTCAAAAGGATGCAGAGATGATTATTTATGAAAAACAACTGTATAATCCTTCAGGCACCTGTCAGAGGGTTTAGAAACCAGGTGCAGGGAGAGAGATGTGTGGGTGGGTGGGTGGGTGGGCATGTGTAAAAGATCACCTGGGAACCTCTGAACAGAGGCGGCACCTGTTCCAAACCAACCCGGCTAGCAGATTTCATTCCATTCCATCCCACCACCACCACCACCCCCAATCCTTTTTAGCAGATTTCCTGCCTCAAAGCCAGCTTGAATAAATAAATGTAATTCAAATGAAGGGAAAAGGTGGGGGATGGAAACTGTTTCATTGAGGTAGGGAGGTTTGGAGTGGCAAACTGCCTTTCTCCCCCCACCCCTTTATTTCACCCACTGACAACACCAAACACTGATAACCAAACCTCCCAAAGAGAAACAGCATTTTTCCTGCTCCCCCCCCCCAAAAAAAAGATCTTTATTGAATCCCTCCAGCTTCTCCACTTATTTAAACGCAGGGGTCTTTAATTTCACCCAAACTGGGTGTGTGTGTAATTTAAAAGCAAATGTTGGGGCATCTTTTAGTCTTTCTCTCTCTCTTCCAGGTCAACCAGGTTTATGGCAGGTGGGTGGAGAAGGATCGATGCCCAATGTAGGGGGGTTGAAAGGTTTGGCCATGTCCCCCACCCTCTCCCCAGATGTGAAAAAGGGAGGGGGCTTTCCCCCCACCCTTCCCCCATCCCTTTAATTGAGAAAGAAAACAGATTTGAGCCAATCTAGCTGCCTACAATTCTCTGCTTTGAAGGCCTTGGTTGTTGTTGTTTTTTTTGGGGGGGGGGATTGGGGAAGGGGGCCAGAGAGGATCGAATCCATGGGGCCCAGTTTCCTTTCCTTCCCCCCCCAAAAAAACAACCCCAGACGTTCTCCCCCCCCCTTCTTTTTTCCATTTTCCCTGCAAGAATCAGAAGAGCTAAAGCCATCCAAGCCAAGTCTTGGAATCGCTAGGTTTTTCTACCCCCTCTCCAAAAATCAACACCCATCATCCTTTCCAGAGAGGGCCCCCCCCGGCAAAAACAGCCCCCCTCCCTCTTTGGACCCCCCCCTCCCCCGAGAAACACTCACCGGGCCCCGTCGCTTGAGGGTGATGTTTTTCCAGAGCAGAAGGTACAGCTGGTGGAGGAACCCCATCTTTGCCTGCTGTGGCGAAGCATCAGCTGCAGGGCATTGGGGGGAGGATGAGGATGATGGGGGGTGGGGGGTGTCTGCAGGGGAATGAGGGGCTCAACTTAGCTCTCCTCCACCATCATCCTCTTTGTGCGTCCCCTTCTCCTTTTGCGCTCGGTGCCAACGACCGGCAGAAAAACCGGTTTCTCTGCTCCAAATTTCTCCCTCCGGCTTTGGTCGGGTGCAAAGGAGAGGAGGGAGGGGGGCTCCTCCGCCCCCCACCTGAGGTTTGGGGGGGGGGGAAAGGAGGCCGGGCTGGCCCCGATCGCCGCCCCCCACGAACCAAGGGGGGCTGCTGCGCTTGGCCGTGAGGTTTCTTGGGCTTCCCACCCGGTGCGTAATTGTGACCGATGATGCGGCCCCCGAGTCAATTGCGCGCAGCGCCCGGACGCCAGGCTCGACCGGGGGAACTTCGGCCTGGCCT
This sequence comes from Bradypodion pumilum, assembly GCA_035047305.1. Taxonomy (NCBI): domain Eukaryota; kingdom Metazoa; phylum Chordata; class Lepidosauria; order Squamata; family Chamaeleonidae; genus Bradypodion; species Bradypodion pumilum. Next base: position 10,435,586 of record JAWDJD010000015.1, read on the forward strand.
GGCCGGCGCCGGTTCCTTCTCTTGCTCCCGGGGTTGGTGCATCGCTTCGGCCTCTCCCCACACGCCCAGCCTCCTCCCCGCCTGCCCCCCTCTCTGGCCTAGCCAGGGCCCGGACTCTTAAAGAGGCAGCTCGGTTTTTGGATGGGAAAGATGAGGAGGAGGAAGACAGACAGACAGACAGACAGACAGACAGACAGACAGACAGACACACACACACACACACACACACACACACACACACACACTGTCCCCTTGAAGCCCCTTCCCTCCCACCCTGCAAAGGTAAGACCTCTGGCAGACCAGATCTAGGCTGGGGGGGTCACATGCAACAGGAGATGATGACAATGATGATACTCATCCCCTAGGAAGTGCGGGGGGGGGGGTGTTCAGGTGCCCCCTGTAACGACCCACCCAGATCTAGGCTGGGGGGGTCACATGCAACAGGAGATGATGACAATGATGATACTCATCCCCTAGGAAGTGCGGGGGGGGGGTGTTCAGGTGCCCCCTGTAACGACCCACCCAGATCTAGGCTGGGGGGGTCACATGCAACAGGAGATGATGACAATGATGATACTCATCCCCTAGGAAGTGCGGGGGGGGGGATTCAGGTGCCCTCTGTAATGACCCACCCAGATCTAGGCTGGGGGGGGTCACATGCAACAGGAGATTATGACAATGATGATACTCATCCCCTAGGAAGTGTGGGGGGGGAATTCAGGTGCCCCCTGTAACGACCCACCCAGATCTAGGCTGGGGGGGGTCACATGCAACAGGAGATGATGACAATGATGATGCTCATCCCCTAGGAAGTGCGGGGAGGGGGGAGGATTCAGGTGCCCCCTGTAACAACCCACCCAGATCTAGGCTGGGGGGGTCACATGCAACAGGAGATGATGACAATGATGATACTCATCCCCTAGGAAGTGCGGGGGGGGGGATTCAGGTGCCCCCTGTAACGACCCACCCAGATCTAGGCTGGGGGGGTTCACATGCAACAGGAGATGATGACAATGATGATACTCATCCCCTAGGAAGTGCGGGGTGGGGGATTCAGGTGCCCCCTGTAACAACCCACCCAGATCTAGGCTGGGGGGGTCACATGCAACAGGAGATGATGACAATGATGATGCTCATCCCCTAGGAAGTGCGGGGAGGGGGGAGGATTCAGGTGCCCCCTGTAATGACCCACCCAGGTGGGAAATTTTCCATGGTTTCCAGGATCATGTAAAGATGATGCCAGACGTCTTTGTTCTGGGCCAAAAATTGTTCTGATGCCCTCATCCACAAAGGGGTTCGTGTGCAGAAACTGAGCCCCAGGCGAGGCTGACCCAAGACTTTTTGCCACCTGAGGACAATTGTCAGGTCAAGGTTGCCCTTGCTTGAAAGCATGTCGTACCCAACTCTAGGGTTCAATTCAATTCAATTCAAGTTTTATTTATACCCCGCCTTTTTCAGCCAAAGGCTGACTCAAGGTGGCAAACAACATATCCATGACAATAGGGTACAATATACAATATAAGCAACACAGTAATATAGCAATAGAGACAGAACAGTATGCAATGTAAAAAATGTAATATCAATATAAAAAAATACAGTATCAAATATAAAAATTATATAGGGTTCAGTGCTCAAGTCTGTATATAGCCAAAGAGCTAGCGCTGTCTGCATTTCCAGACATTTCCATTGGCATGTGGCAGGTATGCCGAGACACTGGAGTGCACGGGATGCTGTTTACCTTCCCACCGAAGTGGTGCCCATTTATCTACTTGCAATTTCTTGCTTTCAAACTGCTAGGTTGGCAAGAGATGGGACAGAGACGGGTGCTCATTCCGTCATGCAGTACTCGGGAATCAAACTCCGACCTTCCACTCGTTGAGTTCAGCATCTTAACCACTTAAACAACTGCAGTCCAGGAGAATTGTGCCCACCTCTAAATAGCAGAAGATTAACCAGTTGGGAGCCAAGCCTATCCATTTTTATCAAGGGTAGTGGTTTTTTTTTTGAGGGGCGGGGGGGGGGTGAAGGACAGGATTGAAACTGGGAAAAGTTCCTTTTTTCCAGACTGCACATTCCAATTCAGAGCAAGATGCAGAGGAAGGGCCAGGATATTAAATTTGAGAAGGATTTTTCTCACAGGGCACCTTTAAGGTGAATCCACTTTCCTGGACATGCGGTAATTTTCCCTCCGAGGCTGGGCACAGAGTTTTCAGCGCTCCAAGACAACCTGTACAGTTTTAGCACCCGAGCAAAGATTGCAATTACAACTATATTGTTATAATAATGATAATGATTAGGTATAATTAGATACATTATAATTAGGAAAGTATGGGCAGAGTACGGATACCACAGGTGGCAGAAGGGCCGCCAAACCCGGCCCAAAGAAACCCAGCCAAATCTTTCCAGGCAACCCTGAGGTGATGAAGCCCCTCCAACCTTAGAGAATGGGAATACAATTTTGGGAACATTTTGAAAATTTTGGTTGGCAAATTCCTGGTCTCAGGGCGCCCCCTGATGGGAAAAGGTGGGAACTGCAGGCTGTGGGCAAAAGTAACTTTTCCTGGCAAGGATCCGGGCTCCTATTTCAGAGCAACAGGTGCTGGTTATGAACTGGAGCCAACTGGGTTTGTGTGGGCATGGCCAGGCTGGTTAGCTGAAAGATCCCAAGATTGTGAGTCCAAATTTGCCTAATTTCCACCCACGATTATTGCACAATTAAATGAAACCCTTTGTTCCTTTCTGCATCATCTGCTTTTCCTCTAGATCTCTAAAACCAGGAGTTCTCAAACTTTTTAAGCCGAGGGCCGAGTCACGATCCCTCAGACAGCTTCAGGGGCCGGATGGCAATTCCTCCACCACATGGTACTTCCAGTGGGGGTAAAAGGTAAAGGTAAAGGTTTCCCTTGCTCGAAAGCCAGTCGTATCCGACTCTAGGGTGCAGTGCTCATCTCTGTTTCTAAGCCGAAGAGCCAGCGCTGTCTGCTTCTGCAGACATTTCCGTGGTCATGTGGCAGGCATGACTAGACACCGGAGTGCACGGAACGCTCCAGTGGGGGAGAGCACATGAAATGGCACAGCAGGCCACATCTGGCCCATGGGCCACAGGTTGAGAGTCTTTGCTCTAAGCTGAGGATGGCTGTCAGGCCATCTTGTCACAAGGAGTCATGCGGGCAAAGCAAATTTTCGTCTCTCGCGTTTCCTTTGGAAGGAAAGATCTCTTTGTATAGAACAGACTTCTGAAGAAGTTATTTTCTGCCTCAGCTGGCCTGAAACTCATTCTAGTTATCCAGGAACAGTCAAAGGGGAAATAAAAAAATTATCTTCAAACCTCAACTTTTTCTCTCATCTCCACCCTTCCCCCCTTTGTTTTTATCTACCACATCTCCCAGAGTTGCTTTCGTAAGATTTGGTGTGACTTTCCAAAACAGGGTGACAGAAGAAGCGTTTGGAAACCTTCTTGGCTGTTTGTACAACACAATTTGTTTTAAATTAATTCATTCTTGTATGGTTTTTCTGAGCCATTTGGGGATATATCTATATATTCCACATGAGCGGGGAAAAGAGAAAAGTAAGTTTCCATCCAGATGCAAAGTCCAGGAAGCAGCTGGGTTTTGGGGGTTTTTTTGCAACAAAGGTTGCAAAAAAAAAAAGATGATGACATATTTGCCCAAAAAAGGCAAGTGAACGAATGAGCAACCACGGACACTGTTTCGTCTTTCACCGCTTTGCTGCCACCCCTCCGAGACAATAAAATAAAATCAAGACCTCTTGAGGAAGAGAAATCCAGAACGCCTCCAGAAGCAAATATCATCGTTTTTCAAGAGGACGTGAAGAACTGACAAGGTAACGCTGCCCACCACATCTGGATTCGCACCTGTGCAGAGGCTGCGATTTATTTTATTATTTTTGCAAAACCAAGGAGCAATTTAAAAATATTAATTACATTTAAAATATAGCTATTAAAATATGATTAAACAATATGTCATAATATTAAAATATTATTTAAAATAGTAATGTATTCCAGCAAATGGCATATTTCTCAAAACAATCAATTAGTCAGTTAGGTTTAGTCCCAATGTCCTCTGGCACTAATTATGTTGAGTTGAGTTGAGTTGAGTTGAGTTGAGTTGAGTTGAGTTCAGTTCAGTTCAGTTCACTTCAGCTCAGCTCAGCTTAGTCTAGTCTAGTCTAGTCTAGTCTAGTCTAGTCTAGTCTAGTCTAGTCTACAATGTATTTGTTGGTGGTGGGTTTTGATTTGTTGTGGGTATTGTTGTTATTCATTTAATATTTCCCCACCCACTTTTCTCTCCTCTTCCATATAAGCCTCTGATTCATCTCTTATTGTTAACCAGAACTGAAGAGGGGAGAAAAGGTTCCCCCCCCCCCATTATTTGCCCCCATTTTTCGCTGTCTCTATATATATACATTGTGTCATTGTATTATAGCATTTAACAATATTTTACATTTAATGGTATACACTGTATGCTAATACAATGTATATTGTTAGATGTTATAATGTATAATATTGTTAAGTGTTATAATGTATAATATTGTTTAAAAGTGCAAATTAAGGTTAGAATTGTTTGGCTCTAGGCGCGTGGCTGGTTGGTGGCTAATGCAAAATACCTGTGTTTGCCAAGTTATAAAAAAGTTATTTATGTCTCTCTCTCTCTATATATATATATATATACAGGTGTGGGTGACATTTCTTTACATTTTTATTGGTTCATTCTCCTGTTTCGCCTCATGCCTTTCCTTTGCCAAACCTTTTAAACAGCCTGCAATTTGTGCTCCACGCAAAACTAAATAGTTTTCATTCCACTGTATTTCATTCAGCAAATATGTGACTTGACTTTTTTTTATATAGGTGGGTCCATGTCCAAAATCTGCTTCTTCAATTATTCACTTCCATTTCATCTAATACTTATATTTTCTTTCTTTCTTATTCTTTTTCTTTCTGACTATCTTTATTTCCTCCTTCCTTTCTATTCTTTCTTTCCATTCCTTTCTTCCATTCCTTCTTTTCTCTTTTTCCTCCATCCTTCCTAATCCCTTCCTTCTTATTTATTTATTTCTCTTCTCATTCTTTCTTTCTTATTCTTTCTTTCTCTCCTTCCTATTCTTTCTTTTTGTTCTTTCCTTCCTATGCTTCCTTCCTATTGTTTAATTTAATTCCTTCCTTCCTTCCTTCTTATTTCTTTCTCTTCTCATTCTTTTCTTTCTTATTCTTTCTTTCTTTCCTTCCTATACTTTCTTTATGTTCTTTCCTCCTATGCTTCCTTCCTTCCTATTGTTTAATTTAATTCCTTCCTTCCTTCTTATTTCTTTCTTTCTCTTCTCATTCTTTTCTTTCTTATTCTTATTCATCTTTCTTTCTTATTCTTTCTTTCTCTCCTTCCTATTCTTTCTTTTCATTCTTTCCTTCCTATGCTTCCTTCCTTCCTATTGTTTAATTTAATTCCTTCCTTCTTATTTCTTTCTTTCTCTTCTCATTCTTTTCTTTCTTATTCATTTTCTTTCTTATTCTTTCTTTCTCTCCTTCCTATTCTTTCTTTACGTTCTTTCCTTCCTATGCTTCCTTCCTTCCTATTGTTTAATTTAATTCCTTCCTTCTTATTTCTTTCTTTCTCTTCTCATTCTTTTCTTTCTTATTCTTATTCATCTTTCTTTCTTATTCTTTCTTTCTCACCTTCCTATTCTTTCTTTACGTTCTTTCCTTCCTATGCTTCCCTCCTTCCTATTATTTTTTAAATTTAATTAATTAATTGATTAGGCATGCCATTAGTTCACCCTGTGCCATCCTGGATGAACCAGTCTTTTTTAAAAAAAAACATGAAGTATGCATGCCAAGTTCAGCCTTTTGTTTCCAGATAAAAACAGTATTTGTGGGAGTTGCAACATTAAAACCGAGAGCAGATCAAAAAACGAGGCTGCGAGATTATGCCCGGGGACATGAATGGCATGGATTGGCCGGGTCTCTGGCCCACAGGGCTCTAGCGTTTAAAGGATGCCAACATCTTGCAACTCCCCACTCCTACTCCTCCCTCCTGCTGGCAGAAGGAATCAGAACAGGCTGCCTGCATAGCAGAGAAATAAGATAGTCTCCCTTTTTAGATCAAGATTTCCTCTCCGCTCCGCCGCCCTCTCTGTGCCAGTCCAAAAATGCCAATAAATGCCCAATAAAAACCACTTCTCTTTCAGGGATTGGCTTTTGCTGTAGAAAATTAACAATGTGGCTGTGCCCTAGGAATTCACATTTCAACGCACGCCTTTGGGGTTTTGCCTTATCCTGGAAGCCAGTGTTTGCCTCCCTTTGGACGATAGGTCCGTCTTTTGCTTTATGATGGGATTGTGATTTGTTGTAAGCCACCCAGAGTCGCCCCGGTGATGGGGCAGCGATACCAATCTAAGAAAATAAATAAATGAAAATACACCAGGGATTCTCAATCTGCAGGCTGGATGCGGCCCACAGCACCATTTCATGTGCCTCCCCGCCCCCCACTGCCTCCACCACACCCGGAAGTGTCATGTGGTGGAGAAAGGGCAAAATGGCCATCCGGCCCCCAAAGCTGTCTGATGGAGCATGACCCGGCCCCCGGTTTTAAAAGGTTGGGAACCCCCTGTTTACACCCCACCGGACCGCTTTGGTTCCGTGCCTGTGGGCTAGCCGTCGGGCGGTAGCCAAGACGCCACCTGTACCTCAACTGACCCTGAATAAATCGATGCAAGCATGAAAAGCAAAAAATCATCATCGCCTTTAGATTTCCGGCCACAGAGGAAAGCGTTGCCAGCCGGCAGACGCCTGCATTGCCAGGGGAGAAATCTATTAGATATTCAGGCGCTGCAGAGTTCTGTAATTTCTGTTGCAAAAAAGGGTTAAAGCTGGCTTTATTTTTATGTTTTTTCAACGCCTATAGAAACACCCTAATAAGCGCACTTGGAAAGTGCTTTGCATTCTTGAGCCCGGGGCAGCCATTGGTTAAACTGCTGTACTGCAACCAGAAAGTTGTGAGTTCAATCCTGATGGGTATCAAGGTTGACTCAGCTTCCTCTATCCTTCCAAGGTGGGTCATACGAGTCCCCAGCATGGTAATGAAGGCAAAAGGCTAATTAACTTTTGAACCATCCAGAGAGTGAAATAAGTGCTATGAGGTGGTATATAAGTGTCATTGCTATTGGGATATCCTTGCTAAAGATTACATTGTTCTAATGATGGGTTATCTATAATGTCTATTTCTGTCGCTACGCTCTGTCAGATTCTTCTTCATCGCAGTCTCTGTGAATCCACACAAATGGGCTTACAGCACATATGCACACTGAACCCATTCATGAGGATTCACAGGGGACCACAAAGAAGAAGGAACCGTCACAGGGAAGCAAACTGTCATTATAGAGCCCTGGTGGTGCAGGGGTTAATACTGCTGTCCTGCACCCAAAAACATTGTGAGTTCGATCTTGATGGGTATCCAGGTTAACCCAGCCTTCCAAAGTCGGTAGAATGAGTCCCCAGCATGTTGGGGGCAAAATGCTCATTACCTGTACAGATGCCATCCTAATCACTATGGGGCGGTAAAGGTAAAGGTTACCCTTTTCCCAAAGCCAGTCATATCTGACTCTAGGGTTTGGTGCTCATCTCTGTTTATAGCCAAAGAGCCAGCACTGTCTGCGTTTGCAGATGTTTCTGTGGTCATGTGGCAGGCATGACTAGACACCGGAGTGCACAGAACCCTGTTGACCTTTCCCACCGAAGTGGTCCCTATTTATCTACTTGCAATGTCTTGCTTTCGAACTGCTAGGTTGCCAGGAGCTGGCGACAGAGACAGGAGCTCACTCTGTCATGCAGTACTCAGGTCTCGAACTGCTGGCCTGCCGCCTCCCAGTCAGCGTCTTAACCATTTGAGCCACTGCAGTCCCAATGGGACGGTAGAGACAAATACTGTAACTGCTATTCTGTTGGGAAGAAGATCCAGTAGATGCTGCCTTAAAAACACACAACTCGATCCTTTTGGCTTGGCCTTCTCTTGCCTTTTGCACACCCAAACCTGATGAAACAGGGCAGCCTTTCGTAATTCTGCTTCCCCCCCCCCCCCCGCGCCCTGACCTTCACGTCTGTCTCATTTCATTGTTGCAGTTCCCAAAAGCCGCTCAAAGCGAGGAACTGGAAACCCCAGAGCAACGACCGGTTCTCCGAGCCGACGGAGTTTGGTGAAGGACCAAGAGAAGGAGAAAGTTTAGCACTGGAAGATGTTCCCATGCCCGTGTCTGACGGCAAAAAGGTTTGTTGGCTTGGCCGTCCTCTTCACCTTCCTCTGGAATGCGATTTTCCTCCACTGGCCACTGGACAACTTCGGCCGGGCTCGGACCCTGACGGTGCTGATTTGGGACTGGCCCCACGGGCGGCCACTGGACCTCACTGGCGACGTCTGTGCCCGGCTGTACCAAATCGAAGGCTGCTGCTTGACCGGGGATCGAAGACTCTATGGCCAGGCGGAGGTGGTGGCTTTCCACCACCAGGAGCTTCAACGGAGCCGGTCTGCTCTCCCAAGGGCCAAAGCCTACCCTGGGCAGAAGTGGGTTTGGGTCTCCTTGGAGTCCCCAAGCCACGCCAAGGCCTTGACCGGCTGGAACGGCACAGAATGGAACTGGGTCATGACCTACAGGCGGGACTCGGACATCTTCATCCCGTATGGGGAGCTGGTGCCTCGCATCCCAGAAGGCAAGGTGGACATCCCGAAGAAGACCAGCTCGGTGGCTTGGGTCATCACCAACTTCCACCACACGCAGGAACGGGCCCAAGTGGCCTTGAACCTCTCACGCCACCTCCACGTCGACGTCTACGGCATGGCCGCAGGGAAGCCACTCTGCCCAACCTGCCTCCTGCCCACCATTTCCAGTTACAAGTTCTACCTGGCCTTGGAGAACTCCCTCCACCGGGACTACATCACCGAGAAATTCTGGCGCAATGGCCTCCTGGCCGGCGCCGTGCCAGTGGTCCTGGGGCCACCCCGGGCCAACTACGAGCGGTTCGTCCCAGCCGACGCCTTCATCCACGTCCAAGACTTTGGCTCCATGGAGGAACTGGCCAGCTTCCTGGCCAACATGACCGAGAGCCGCTACCGGCGCTATTTCGAGTGGACGCGGCGCTACCGGGTCAAGGTCTACGACGACTGGCGGGAGCGGTTCTGCCTCATCTGCCAGCAGTATCCACATCGGCCCCAGGGGAAAGTTTACCCCAGTTTGGAGAGATGGTTCCAGGACGAGGCGTTCGGACCGTGAGCTTGGCCATGACCTCTACAAGTAAGGTCAAAATCCCTGTGACCTCACATGGCCCATGGGGTCCCCTGGTTCCTTTGGCCCCCGGACCCCTCTGGGTCAAGCCTGGGGCTGCCCTCTCCCTTCCCCTCTCGCAGGCAGGAAAGAAGGCACTTCCTTTCCCTAAAGTGGGGCCCAAACGCTCGGCACCCCTAGAAGGGAAACCACTTCATTTCAGTTTATTGTCAGGTTTGCCACTGCCTCCGTTCCAGGAAAAACCCCAGCAACCAAAGTGGGACATCGGAAAAGGTAAGGAGGGGGTGGTCCCCCCCCCGTTTCCGCTTCTCAAAGAAGCCACTTAATGTTTGCTTTAGGTCAGGGATTCTCAACCTGTGGCCTGTAGGCCAGATGCAGCCCCCAAAGCCATTTCATCTGGCCCCACACTGCCTCCACCACACCCAAAAGTGCCATTTGGTGGAAGAAGGGCAAAATGGCCATCTGCCCCCCCCCAAGCTGTCCAAGGGAGCGTGACCCGGCCCCCGGCTTTGAAAGGTTGAGAACTCCGGCTTTGAATCCAGTTTGCTCCCCCAAATCTTGGCTTTCAATGCCACCCTTTCTCCACCCTAAGAGGGTGGGTGGACGGACAGATGGACGGACGGACGGACAGGCAGCCCTTCTCATCTATCTCTGCTGGGGACACATTTGTAATCCGCTCTCCAACTTGGTTGGATTGGCAGCTCAGGGCAGGTTCGATCTCTCCCTGCCAAGTGCCTGAGTTTGGGAGTTCGATCCCTACCTCTGGCTGTGCAGCGAGAGACACCCCGCCCCCCCAACTCAGCCTGAGTCCCTGTGGGCAAACGGCAAAGACCCAAAAAAATCCCTCCTGCCCCCCCAGAGGGAAACCACTTCTGTGTAGATCCAAAGCTGTGAACCACAGCCCCACAAGAAAGCTCACCATAAGTCAGAATTGACTCAACAGCGCACAGTTATTATTCATATCAATAATGCTGTTTAAATCTCAGCGTGGGCCGAGGTTTCCAGGCAGCCGGGTGTAATCTCAACCCCTCCCCGTCCACCGCAAGCAAAGCACGCCTGGATCTACCACGGTTGGTGTCGCCAAGTGGGTTCTGCAATGGGCACACCTGTTTTCTCTTTTGCCCAGGACCGAGCGGGCCAGAGGATCAAACTTTTGCTTCCCCGCCCTGTAAATTTCGGCACCACCCGGGGGACAATGGCTTCATCTCCTTACTGTAGTACCCAGAGTGGTTTCTCTCACTGTATGGGCCGGATGGGAACCTGCCCCAAAGCACTTACAATTGCAAAGGTCAGGGTGGTGGTGGTGGCGGCTACCCAGCTCCGAGTGCAAAAGAGCACTGCTTGAGCTTTGCAATTTTGTTCTCAAGACAAAGCCCATCGGAGCCGTAAATCTGGCCCTCCTTTTTGCTGGGAGGGCCGGAGATTTCCTCCACCTTTCCTGTTTATGCAATGCAAAGCACGCCTGGCTCCAAAGATGTGGGCAGGAAAGCGGAGGCCACATTCCCTCCTCACGTGTCCTGCACTACAGGGCCGCCGTCAGCATTTCCACGCTCACAAAGACGGACCTAAAAACCTGTTCGAGCCATTCGTGGCGAAGGCCAGGTCTCGAACTGCTGACCTGCTGGACTTTCTGGTCGTTACGTCCAGCGTCTTACTCACTGAGCCACCCACCTGCAAATAAAGGGGCGCCTTTATCAACGGCAGCCGCTTTTAGGATTTTCTACGCATGGAGGCTGTAAACCGGGGAAAGCATTGGACCCTTTAGTATGGAGACTGTGGTGGGTCGCTCGGTCTCACCCCAAAAGCCCAGAGATTTGAAATAGAAATATTTCCATAAAATGGGGGTTGACCTAGGTCAAGGGTGCCAAACTATGGCCCATGGGCCGGATCCAGCCCCCAATGCCAATTCATCCGGCCTGTGCCGTCCTCATCACTGCCTGAAGCAGAAGTAAAATGTGCCCATACAGGCGCGTTTTAATTCCGCTTCCAGGAGCAACAAGGGCACCATGGGCCAGATGATTTGGCAGCGGGGGTCTGATCCAGCCCACGGGCCGTAGTTTGGACATCCCTGGTTTAAGCAGAGAAAATGACAGCTTAAAATCTATCTCATCCTGTTGCAAAACAGATTTCAAGGCGCGTATTACTTCTGCTTCTGGTGGGAGGAGCCACGTGACCGGCCCGCTACACCACATGACTGGCCCACGGCCCTAAAAGTTTAGGCACACCTGATCTAGATGGCCTTTCGCGTAACCTTCCAACTTCTATGAACCTTAAAACTACATATATATATTTAAAAAATGAAGTTAAGCAGTGGTTTGAAACTTGGTCGTTTAATAAAATTTTGCTCTTTGTAAAGGAGTGCTCAACAAAAGTCCAGACGTGAATCGGTTGTAGGTGAACATGATTATGTGACACATGAAAGGGAAATTTAAGGAATCGGAGATGCCAGGGATTTCTCCATCAACACCTCTTGCCCCATAGCAAGGCTGGGAAAGAGGGACTTTGTGACAGGCAGCCAGCAAAAGCTTGGAGGGGGAGGCAGATGGGAAACTGAGTCAGGCTCATAAAGTCGGGAAGAGCCGACAGAAAACATCACCTTGAGTCATTTATTCAGACCTGCCAACTGGAAGATCCGAGTTCAAGTCCCTGAAACCCTGGGGGGGGGGGGCGCTGTTCGGACACAGAGGCCCGCCTTGAAGGGCTGTTGTGAAACACTTTAAAACAGGGGTTCTCAACATTTTCCCGCCGTGGGGCAGACCATGCGCCCTCTGACAGCTAGAGCGGGCCGGACACATGGTCCCCCTCTCCGTAAACCATTGTCTGTGGCTGTTGTAAATGCGTTTACGACAGCCACTGGTGAATTTACAGTTTTCGCCGCTTCTAGCAGCAGCGGCAGTGGGCCGAGTCTGGCCCATGGGCCGTAAGTTGCGAACCCCTGCTTTAAAAGGCTTCCCAAAATTTGCAGTAAACCAAGAGGAAGGGGGCAACCCCAAAACCCTGAAAGGAGACAAAATGATACAACAGATAACATTTTGCCTTAATTTTAAAGACTTAGGGTCAGGATTCGGCCTCGCCAGGACTTTCTGTCGTAGCTTTAAAACTCTGCTCAATGCCACAGCACCCTCGGAGCTTGGAAATCGCTCTTTTTTCTCTAGGGAGAGGGGACTACCTCTTCCAGAACCCACATGCTGGTTAGGGGATGCTGGGACTTGTAGTCTAGAAACAATCACTCCCTTCTCCACACACACACTCCACTTTGCTTACTCCGAACGAAGCCAAACTCAAATTCCCAGGCATTTTTGGAGGAGGGCAGGAAGCCACGAGGGGGAAATTGTACTCCCCCACCCCTCTGTCTGGATATTTTCTCCGGCCTTCACCTCTTAGAAACCTCACTCCTTCCAGCCTCAACTTGCTCTCCTGGCGGCCTGTAAAATGGGCACGTTTTTTAGTTTTGCAACAGGACCTTGGAAGAGGAAGCGAGATATTGCACCAAGCGATAACCACTTCCTCCGGAGTCCAGCTGTGTTAGGCAAAAAGGATATAAACTGGGGAGGGACGAAGCAAACCCCGCCACCTTCCAACTGCTTAAATGGGCTCGTTTGGGGTTTCTGTGAGCAATTTGGTAGGGAAAAAAATAAATCAGAACTCCTTTCAGACACAAGAGAAACGTGACCGATGCTTTTCGAGGGTTTTGCATTGCAGATATTACAGTAAACTGGTGGGAAAGATAGCAGGGGGAATCCTCAGACACTTCACCCCTTTCCCCTTCCAGCCAGGGACCCCAAAACCTCCCCTCTGCAAACAAAAGAATATAAGTTCCTGGTCTTTTTAAAGGTTGCAAAGCTGCAAAACTGAGCGGGCGGCAGTGGCGTGAGCGACAAAGAACTGGTGCCCAATGGGAGGCTTCCCGCCCCACCCACAGAAAGCCACAAAATGTGGTGTTTATTTCGGAGAGAAATCCGCAGCGGACGGGGACGGTCCCTTCAGGCTGGCAGGGAGGGGCATTCTCCTCCTGAGGGGCGCATTTCCAGGATTGGTGCATTCGCATTCCCAAAAGTCCATGGCGCGGCCGGGACGGCGGTCACGGGCGAAGCTGGTTTGGCAGAGGTTGCATCGAGGAGTCGTCGAAAAGGGGGTTCTTCACTTCCATCTCGCCCGTCTGCAGCGATTCATCCCAAAGGGGAAAAGTGTGGGGAATGAAAGGAGAATCGGCAAGTCAATTAACACAGTCGTTAAGCTTGCCGAAACAAACGACAGATGTGAAAATGATGGCAATAGAAATACGGAGCTTTTGCAAAAACCTCAAAGAGGCCGCATTGCACTAATAATAATAATTTGGTGTCAGAAATTATTCTGGGTTGAAAGGATGTTTGCCGGAAAAACTCCGCTCAGGGGACGCCTGAATGAGGCTCCTTCCATGTCCCCAAGATCTTTTCTCCACCCAAGCGGTCTCTATTTATCTACTTGCAATTCCTTGCTTTCGATCTGCTAGGTTGGCAGGAGCTGGGACAAAGACGGGCGCTCAATCCGTCATGCAGTACCCGGGTCTCGAACTGCCGACTTGCCGTCCTTCCAGCTAACGCTGTACCGCAGCAAGAATTGCAGAAAGCAAAACATTAACCTTTCTTTCCTAACTGTATATTTATTGTCTTTTTAGCCTGGCTTGGGTTTTTTAAATCCTTGCAGAATCCCTTCTAGGGGAGAAAAAAGCAACATAGAAATGACACAAGCCGATCCAAGATCCATTTGCAACAAAATAATAATAATAATAAAACTCAGAGGAAAAGGCACACCCAGGGGGTGGGGGGAAATCATAAAAATAATAAACCAATCACTTACGGGAGCCAACCCGGGGCATTCGTACACGGTAAAGTCTCCGTCTTCGTTCTCTTCGTCCGATGACGCCGATTCGGGGACTTTGGGCTCATCTTTTTGCCTGAAAATTGGTTGCAGAGGCAGGTCAGCCATGCGCAAATGGAGAAATCAAAATACCCATATATACTCGAGTATAAGCCAACCCGAATATAAGCCGAGGTACCTAATTTTGACCTGAAAACTCAGGAAAATGGATTGACCCAAGTATAAGCCGAGGGTGGGATATGCAGCAGCTGCTAGTGCGTTTCAATAATAAACATACTTGAAAATATGGTAAAATTACTTAAATTGTTGGCGCATCTCAATCCGGCGTGGACTTGGGACCCTGGTGGCCACTGACCCAAGTATAAGCCATGTCCCCTTTTTGGGGCTCATTTTTGGGACTAAAAAACTCAGCTTATACTCGAGTACATACGGCATATAGTCCTTGTCAAATGTTAAATACACACACACAGACCGCGCACACGCCCACGCCCTCTACAAATAAAGAGTTACTCACTTCTCCATGGAGAGCATTTGCTGTTTCTGGTGTTGGTAGTGATACATCTGAGCACTTTGAGCCAGTTTCTTATCTCCAGGCTTAGAGGAAAGAGTAAAAGTGTATTTATTTATTATTTATTTATTTGTTTGCATATGTATTTTATTATGTAATGCTTACATAATGCTTACATAATGGGAATCGGAAACACAGGAGCTAGGAAAAATTGGCCTCATGAATGGATGGCTTTCAGATACCACATAAGACTTTTCTGTACGTACGTACGTACCTACCTACCAACCAACCAATTCATCCATCCATCTAAAACAGGGGTTCTCAACCTTTTCAAGCCGAGGGCCGGGTCATGCTCCCTCAGACAGCTTTGGTGGTCGAGGGGCCATTTCCCCCTTCCTCCACCACATGGCACTTCTGGGTGTGGCTGAGGCGGTGGGGTGGCCACATGAAATGATGCTGTGGGCCATGTCTGGCCCACAGGCCGCAGGTTGAGAATCCCTGATCTATACCTATATCATCCATCCACCTTTATATCATCCATCCATGTATACCAGGGGGTTCCCAACCTTTTCAAGCCGGGGGCTGGGTCATGTTCTCTCAGTCAGTTTCGAGGGCCAGATGGCTATTTTGCTCTGGCTGCATGGTGCGGGCAACCATTTCGTCTCAAAAGCTTCATAGGTGTGGTCATTTTGTTTCTTGAATGCCCTTGGAGGGGTGGTTGCCACATAAAATGGCACCGAGGTCTGACTCCGGCCTGTGGGTCTTAGGTTGGGAACCCCTGATCTATACATATATTATCCAGTCATCCTTATATTATCTATCTATCTATCTATCTATCTATCTATCTATCTATCTATCTATCTATCTATCTATCTATCTATCTATCTATCTATCTCTAATTTTTATACCACTGGTAAGGGATATTTCACACTCTGGAAATAAACTAACAGGTGTCTAGTGGGGGATTTATTAAATCACCTATCATCCTACTATTTTAACAGCCTCTCGGGGGATTTCTTGGCTTTTGTTGCAAAATGTTTGAGGGTACATGAAATGGCGCCGTGGGCCGCATCCAGACCGCAGGTTGAGAATCCCTGATATAGTTTACGTGAGATAAATACCAACACCCAAGCAAGGAGAAATGACATACCGAGATCTTGTCAAAGGACGGAGATCCTGGAATCTTGTGGCTTGGATAGTCCGCCTTCTGAGACAGACGGATTTCCTTTTGCAACCTGGAGGGGGTGGAAAAAAACCCACAACAGACAAAGAAGAGGTCCTCTGATCACGTCAAGAGTTCCTCTGCCATGCATCCTGTTTCCAGCCACACGGATAGGCCCCTTTACCAAACCCCAAAACTGTGGAGTGGGATTCCCCTGTCTTCCCATTTCCCCAGCACTGGGTATCCAGGGATAGACTGCTCTTGGTCATGGGGGGCTCCTTGCACAGGCAGCATTGTGCAGTAAGTCGGTGGTTGGGGGGGTAAATGAAATGAAAGACCCTTCTCCTTTCCCCCACCCCAAAAGCAAAGGTCTCCTTGTGAGTTTACCTGCACCAGCAAACAGCCGCCACCAAGAGAGCTGCGATCCCTGCAGCTGTACAGATGACTATTAGACCTGTAAGAAAAGGGGGGGGGGACCTCAAAAAAAGTAACTTCTCCAAGTAGATCTCAGCTTGTAAGACCCCTTTCTCCAAACCCTTTGGCTGAAAGCAGGACCAGATACTTATTCTATCAATCTCGTCTACCTCGTAGGGTTGTTGTTATGATGATGGGGGGGAGTATGTGTTGTGCCCCATGCTCACCAGAGCAGGGGTGACCAAACTATGGCCCATGGCCCAGATCTGGCCTGCGCTGCCCTCGCCGCTCTTGGAAGCAGATGTAAAATGCACCCATGCATGCGCAAAAACCTGCCGTAAATGCACCAGTGGTTGTCGTAAACGCTTTTACAACAGCCCCAAGTGCATTTACAGCAACGTTTTGCACATGTGTTTTACTTCCACTTCTGGTGGGAGGAACCACGTGACCTGTCCGCTGAAGCACGTGACTGGCCCGAAGCATGAATAGTTTGGCCACCCCTGCACTAGAGGAAAGAAGCGATATAAATCTAACAAACTACATAAAATAAACAAAAATAAACGGATTCTACCAGGACTGCCATCAGAGCAACCTGGGAAGCAGGATGACCCTCAGTGAGGTCTAGAAACGTGACACTTTAATCTTGAATTTCACACCACTTACCCAAAATGAGGGCGTCGTTCGAAGACAGGTGAGGCGGCTCTACCGGAGAGCTTTGGACGGGGTCCGTTCGGGGTGTCATGTCCGGATGTCCCACCTGGCTTCTCTGGGCTTTGGACGTGCCAACCATGGTGTGTTGGCTAGCATGGGACGGAGCATCTGTGCAAAAGAAGAGATGAATTAGCAAGACTTAACTAAGGTGAGGCCACTAATTGGGCCTCTAAATACAAAGTAAATGTAATTAAAATAATATGAATGAAATAACGAATATTTATTAATTGATTAGTCTTACGACCTTATCAATAACATAATAAATGATGTCATGTAACCACCGAATAAGATAAAATAATAAAAGAGGTAACTGGGAGGAAAAATTGAAACCCAAAAGCCAAGAGATTGATATATAAAGTTTTATAATTTATATTCTCCTTTCTTTTAAAATAATAAATATTATTTTACGAATGCTATGGGCATTATTTATTTTCTTAATTAATTAATTAAGGTATGCATGCATGCATTTACAGGTTGTCTCCCTTTAGCTGTGGGTTCAGTATCCTAGGGAAAAAATCCCTGAAATACATAATATATATTTGTATGGTACATTACCACAACTGGTCTCTAGAGGCCACTGTCTACAATGTAAAACAGAGGGATTGTTATTATCCACAGTTTCAGGTATCCACGGTTGGTGGTGCAGGTATCCACGCCACCTTGGAAAATGGTACCTGAACATACCACCCATCTGGGAGAAATTCTGACTGGGTGGTTTACAATGCAAAACAAGTAAACATTGGAAAACATTAAAATTATAGCTTAAGTTTCTAGCACAGGAGTTCTCAACCTTTTAAAGCCGGGGGCCGGGTCACGCTCCCTCAGAAAGCTTTGGGGGCTGGATGGCCATTTTGCCCTTCCTCCACCACATGGCACTTTCCTGGTGTGGTGGAGGTGGTGGGAGGGTACATGAAATTGTGCCATGGGCCGCATCCGGCTCACGGGCCACAGGTTGAGGATCCCTGTTCTAGCACCTTAAATTTAATACGACTTAGCATATCAGCCATGTTTCAACTCAGCTGTGGTAGGTAGGTAGGTAGAGCTGACATGTTAAAATTAAAACATTAAAGACAAACTAATTGGTTTGGGGAATTGAACAGTGGGGAATTGAATTCGTTATTAACCCATTGACTAAGTGAAATTTAACTTTTGGTGTAGAACGGCGGAAAATAGCTATGTCAAATTCACTTGGCCTGTCGAAATAATATTGTTCTGTGCAGGAAGGGGGAAATTTTCCAACCCCGGGTGTGGCCGTTGCCATCATGAGCCAGGCGGAGAGGAACATTACCATTTTGTCGTGCAACCGTGTCCGCCACCAAATCAATAGCTTCGTCTAGGTTGGCAACCGCCGTCCGCCCTGAAAAAGACGCCAGAGGTCAGATAAGGCCAGTTATAGAGACCTGCCTTGTCCACCTATCCTTACGATTTCCCTGGGCAACATCCTGGCAGCCGAAACATTTCTGGAAATTAAGATTTCATGACCCGGCCAGCTACTCTGTGTTTTATCATTCGCGGCATGAACACGGTCTTTAATAATGCAACGCTTGACACGATGCAAAAATGCAGCTCAGATTTATACTCTCTCTCTCTCATGGAATGCGCAATCTGTTCAGGTCGCATGGCCGGAAAATGCTTTTCCGGAGGCAGCTCCGGATTTTGCAAAAATCTACGCCAGGGAAATGGTGGTAGTAAAATATTCCCGGCGTCTCAGGGACCCGACCTGGGAGTTTGCAAGCCACCATGCACGGGTGTAGATGGACAGATTGGCTTCTACAGTTTGGCAAAAGAAACGGAGGCACCGTTTGCAGCGGATAATCTTTCCCTGTAACGCAAAACCCCAAACCCACATTGCTCTTATATAACATCCCATCTGGTACACGACGGTTCCCGCTTTGTGTAAAGCCATCCCCCCCCCCCCCCAACAGGCAGAGCAAGGGTTTTATATCACAGGCTCCCTTGTCCTGCCTTGACGCTTCTACCGCCCCGTTTGGCAAAACATGTGCAGACCGATAACCGGTGCGCCCTAATCTATCCAATCCCGTCCACATTAGCAGCAACTGAAGACCCTCTTTCCCTCTTTGTGGGAAATACTTTTTCCTTTTAAAAAAAAATCAAAATTAGGCATTTGGCCGTTCCACTCCTTCCTCTGAATTTCATGGAAACAGAACTGGCTGCGTGAGTTTAAAGGTGGAGAAAGCCCCCCCGCCCGCCCCCCCCCCGGCTAAACACAAGGAACCGATGAGTACCGCCGGCAGTCCGTGTCTTGACGATACACTGGCCATGCCCATCTTCCGCAAACTGGGGGAGGCAGGGGCCACAGGCGTGGGACCCCGGCGGGCAAAACTCTCGCCTCTGCAGAGCGCAGTCCAAACTTCGTGGACACGGATCTATGCGGAGAAGAGAGAAAAAAAGACAGATGAAACAGGTCAGGATTTCGTCAGATTAACCAGATTTATGTCTCTACCTGTGCAAGATTGGATTGTCAACTCCGATACCCATTTTCCATGGCTGCCTCTTGGAATACCAGTGGGAGAAGGCAAAAGCTACGGCCTTTCCTCCAACTTCTCCTGTACTGCTTTCCCTTGTGAAAAAGCCCACCTATCCAAGCAGGCATCAAGTGGCAGTGAATTCCACTGACATTCATGCGCCCTTTCCCAAAGTTTCCAGTTTGCTTTCTATTCTCTTTCCAATGACCTCGAGTGCGGCTCCGACGGGGACAGGGTTTTATCCTGCTTCTTCCACACCATGCAGAGTTTTATAAATATGTATCGTAGGATTTATTTCCACCCATGCCTGACACTTTATGGCCCACTAAATGCCGATCGTCCCCACCTGGAAAGCAAACAAGGGAGAACCAAGTCACCCGAAATATTATCCTGCAATGCCACAGAATGTGGGATGAATGAGGTCGGTTGGAGCTGAGCGTTTATCACAGGGGTTGCCAACCTAAGGCCTGTGGGCTGGATCCGGCCCACAGCACTATTTTATGCGGGCCCCATCCTCCAAGGGCATATTTTTTAAAAAATTGAATAAAAGGAAAATAATACCAAGGGCATTTGAGAAACAAAATGTCCACCCCTTTGAAGCTGTTGGGACAAAATGGCCACCCCCATTGTGTAGGCAGGGCAAAATGGCTGTCCGGCCTGCAAAGTTATGTTCTTATGTAAAGCTGACTGAGAGAGTGTGACCCGGTTCCCGGCATGAAAAGGTTGGGAACCCCTGGTTTATCAGAAAGTGTTTATAAGAACATGGGGGAGGAGAATGAAAAGAGGAGGATGGGAAAAACCCAAATTTATCGATTCCAGGCTTTGATCTAGTCATGCCTGCCACGTGACCACAGAAACGTCTGCAGAAGCAGACAAAGCTGGCTTGTCGGCTTTGAAACAGAGATGAGCACCGAACCCTAGAGTCAGATACGACTGGCTTTCGAGCAAGGGGAACCTTTACTTTTACTTTACAAAAAAATTAGCAAAGGTGCGTCTTTATAAAATCTAGTGACTCCATCTTTCGCCCTGGAGATAACGGCAGAATAAAGAGAGACATGAATGTTGCCGAGGGAGTTAATTGGTTCTGCAAAAGCAAACTGGAATGAAATTAAAACAGCTCTGGAAGAAGCCAGGCGCTCGCTCGGAGGAGCAAAAGGAAAAAGCAGAAACTCAGGGGGACGTCAAGAGTTCCCGTACTCAC
The DNA here is from genome assembly GCA_035047305.1 of Bradypodion pumilum. Classification (NCBI taxonomy): domain Eukaryota; kingdom Metazoa; phylum Chordata; class Lepidosauria; order Squamata; family Chamaeleonidae; genus Bradypodion; species Bradypodion pumilum. The sequence goes on from JAWDJD010000015.1 coordinate 10,456,216, forward strand.
GAGTCCATCACCTCCGTGATGATGCGAGTTACACGTCTTTTAAAAATCAGCAGCCTTTTAATATTGTTCTATATGACTTTCCTGGTGGAGGAAAGGCAGCAGAGAAAAAATCCGATTTATTTTATTAAATCCAAACAATAACCCCAAGAGCCGCCTGTGTAGATTGTGGGGTTTTTTTTTTTTGTGGGGCCGGGTCCCCCTGGTCCTAACCAACCCCTCCCCTCTCTCCCCTAATGAGGAGCCAAGTGGGGGAGATTGATCAGCCCAATTAAGGTCCCAATTAAGGCCAGCAATCACCCTTTCTGCCTGTTGGTTGCAAAGTACTGTACTGCTACTTACTGAGGCTATTAAACTCCTGCCTCCAAAGCCTGGGAAAATTCAAACCTCCGGATGGAAAGAAAGGGAGATTTGCCGGCACGGCTAAGATCTCAAAAACACAGGCCTCTGATTAAAGGATTCTGAACCATTTGGGTGTTTCTCACAATTAGTCGCGCTAGCTGTTAACGAGGCAGAAACTAAGTGTGTCTAGATGTAGCATTTTTCCTACCAGGAGGTTTCGGTCGCCAGGAAATCCGGCATCCACTCCTAAAGGCAGGGGTTGATCTCACGGCAAGAGCTTAGGACAGGGGTTGCCAACCTAAGGCCTGTGGGCCAGATCCGGCCCACGGTGCCATTTCACGTGGGCCCGCACCCCTTTCGAGGACATTTGAAACAAAATGGCCACCCCCTTTGAAGCTGTTGGGGAAAAACGGCCGCCCCCATCATGCAGTCAGGGCAAAATAGCCGTCTGGCCCTCAAAGCTGACTGGGAGAGCGTGACCCGGCCCCTGGCTTGAAAAGGTTGGGAACCCCTGGCTTCGGAGACATGGGTTTGCCCCCCCCCCCCCCCAGCTTGGCTGTGAAGTTTGGGCGAACACAGGCTAGACTGGTCTACTCTGCAGGGTTGTTGTGGGGGAGGAAATCTACCCCCATGACCTGGAGGAAAGACGGGTTATGACAGTGACGGTGAAGCTTGGCACTCCAAGATGCAGTACGCACAGTAAACTCATTCGTGTGGATCCACAGAGACTTGGGCTTCTGGGAATTGAAGTCCAAGAACACCTGGAGTATATGTGCAGTAAACCCATTCGTGTGGATTCACAGAGACTTGGGCTTCTGGAAACTGAAGTCCAAGAACACCTGGCGTACATGCAGTAAACCCATTCGTGTGGATTTACAGAGACTTGGGCTTCTAGGAATTGAAGTCCAAGAACACCTGAAATGCCAAGGTTCGCCACCATGGGGTTATGCTAATAATGCACTTAGAAACCTTCTGCTTTGCGCCATGATGAGTTCGGCAGGGCAGAAGAAAGCCCGGGGAAAGCGCACGGTTTGGACAAAGGGGGAAGAGCCTCAGAATACCTGTCCAGCCCAGGTGCCACGTCAATGCACACATATGAGCCACGAAAGCAGCGCCCAAGGTCTCCACACCCTCCCGGCTTTATCGCCAATGGCGCTGCCCAGCCAGCCACAACTCTACAAACAAGCAAGTGGAGATTTGCAGAGGAATTGGGGGTGGGGGTGGGGAATATACCCAAACGAAAGAGGGGCAAAGCGACATCTCATACAGACATGCAAAATTCCCCATTGGGACACCCCCCCCCCAGTCATTCAGATTGAATAGACTGACACCCACCCACCCCCCATGCAAATCCACATGAAAAAGGAGAACAGCTTTTACTATATATGAATCCTACTTTAGTTTGGGGATTCTCAAACTGCAGCCCATGGCACCATTTCATGTGCCCATCCCACCACCACCAGCACCACACCTGGAAGCGCCATGTGATGGAGGAAGGGCAAAATGGCCATCCGGCCCCCACAGCTGTCTCAGGGAGCGTGACCCGGCCCCTGGCTTAAAAAGGTTGAGAACTCCTACTGTGGTTACTTTCCTTACAGTAAAAAAGTTAAGAGAGAAATGGAAAGTTAACGCTCTGGAGAAATGGAGGAAGTTTTCCTTTAACCAAGGGAGGACTTTTTTGTTCGTTTTGTTATTTTGTTAATGTATTTGAGATACATCTGGAAATCTCAGAAAAAAATCAGGTTGGAGATAAGAATTTTTAATAGGATTTTTTTTCCCGAGATAAGAAATTCTATGGGAAATTGCATTCAATGCATTCCTAAGGGAAATTCAAGATAAGAATTTTTCGAGATACAACCAACCTCGAGGAATGAATTAAATTCGTATGTAGAGGTTGGCCATCCACCTGGGATATTTCCCCACTCTAATGTGCTTTTGTAGCTTCCCCGCTGACTTGATGGTTAAGATGCTGAACTTGGAGGCTGGAAGGTCGGGTTTGGATACCTGAGAGCTGCACTTGGGGACATGAAAGGAGCCTCATTCAGGCATCCCCTAAAAATCCTTTCAACCCAGAGTAATTTATGACACAAAATTATTATTGTTGTTGCTATATATTTCATCTTTTTAACGTTATCTTTTTTGTCTGTTGGTTAGTTGTAAAATAAATTAAATTAAATTAACTCAGTTTTGCTTTTCCGATCAGTTGTGCACGGCCGGAGTGTGTTTATTTACATGTTCAGGCATGGCTGGGCCGGAAAAAAGAAGTCCAGGAAATGCTTCGAAGAGATTATGGCTTTTGCCGTGCACCGCAAAGAAGGATCAGGCTAGCCTTTGCAATCACACACGCGCGCACGCGCACACACACACACACACACAATCGCGCTCTCTCTCCTGGCCAAGGGAATAATCCTGATCGTAAGCAGAGCTCCGTGGATCAGAAAAGGTTAGCCAGAAGAGCAGGTTGGCTCTTGCAAAAAGATTTCAGGCCTGAAAAGCCTCTCCTCCATGTCTCAAATTCACAGCCGAAAAATGCATCCTTCCCAATGTTGTTGGACTCCAACTCCCATCGTCCCCTGTCCTGCATAGTCAACAGAGAGGGATTAAAAAGGTGTGGGCCCAAAACATCTGGAAGGCCAGAGACTGAGCCCACCAGCACCACCGCCAGGTGAAAATAAAGGCTCATCATATCCACACAAGTTGGGTCTAATTCAGGTGTTCCCAACCTTTTCAAGCCGAGGGCTGGGTCACGCTCTCTTAGCTTCGAGGGCCGGATGGCCATTTTGCCCTGCCTGCACGATGGGGGTGGCCATTTTATCCCAACAGCTTCAAAAGGGGGTGGTGGGGTGACCACTTTGTTTCTCGAATGCCCTTGGCAGGGTGGGTGGGTGGCGTCACATGAAATGGTGCCAAGGGTCAGATCTGGTCCACGGGCCTTAGGTAATGAGTCAAAACAGCCGGTAGAACCTACATGTTTAGGAGCAGTCTGGCTTTCAATGCTAGCTGCCAGGAAAGAAACGGGCTGTTTTTGGGCTCCAGGACTCAAAACTCCCAGAGAACGAATCCTGCTGGCCGTGGCACATGGGTCCTGGAGTCCAAACCAGTCATAGGGTCCCAGGGGGACTGAGAGAAGACGCTTCCCCTGCAAACAGCAGCAACAAGGTGTTGACGGACAAACCCCCATCTTCGGCCCGCCTGCCAAGGAGGGTGTCAATGGCCTTTCCTGCCACGTCACCAGCGTTGAATTATTGATGTGCTCGACACACAATTCAAGGAAACCACAAAAGGGGGTAGGAGAGAAGCAACCCACAACACGCGAGCTATGAAGGTAACCTTCAGCATTTCCAACATAGGCGTTTTCTGAACTATCGGATTTGGCTTGGCAAAAAAATAATAATCTAGCATCCATTTCCGTCTCTCCGCCCATCTATCCATCCATCCATTCTCCGATCTGTCTGCCCACCACACCAGCCAAAGGACGGGCTCAGTCCCTCTGCCCGCCACCCACCGTTGGGATGACATCATGCCTGCCTCCCACACCAGCACCCAACCATGCTTCAAATGCCCACCCCCATTATCTGGCACATATTGTCACCCTCTTAAAGATTTATGGGAAATGGCTTTGAATGATAAGTTGACATGGGAACTAAAAAAATTGTAAAAGGTAAATTGAAAGAGAATAAATTTTGGGATATTTGGAAGCCTTCTTTGGAGTATACGTTAAAGGATAATAAAGTTGATTAACCAGCACCTGGATTTGGAAGAAATAAAGAGAACAAAGTAGTACACATATAGTGAATTCTTTGGACAATGTATATAGCACAGGGTGAGTTTTCTACGTTTATTTCAGATTTTTTTTTACCCCACATTTTTGCTATTATTTGTATTATTATTAACTAAAGAGATCTAAGGGTTTCAATAATGGTTCAAGAGAATGATTATATCATGTGAAAAATGCTATTAGAGAAACAACTGTTGTAATATGTAATGAGTCATGTTTCGTATACAGTAAAACCTCGCATAAAGAGCGCCTCGCTTAGAGACTCACTCGCTTAAAGAGCAGAATTTTCTCTGAATGGTCGCCTCGCTTGACAACTAAAACCAACCAAAAACTCACTTAACAACTAAATCGGGGTTCCCGATCCCCCCGCCAGAAGTCACAATTGGTCACTTACAATGGTGTTTCACTTAAAGAGTAAACTCGCTTAAAGGGCAATCCTGTGGAACGCATTATGCTCTTTAAGCGAGGTACCACTGTATATTTTCTTTTCTTATTTCTAATTATTTCACATTGTTTAATTTGAAAATTCAATAAAACATAGTAATAATTTAAAAAAAACAAATTACCGTACCAGCCTCCTCCATGTTTTAAGCGGTGAGATCTTTTTTGGGGGGTGGGGAGACAGCCCCACCAAAAGGGAAAAGGGAAAACCAGGACAAAATTGATGACACGGAGCCAGCCACGAAAAACACCAGGAAGGAAAGAAGGAAGAAATTCATGTACAAACACACACACAGGCAAAAGACTTGTGAATATGCAAGAATATTCCCACCTATTTATCGACTTGCAACGTCTTGCTTTTGAACTGCTAGGTTGGCAGGAGCTGGGGCAGAGACTGGAGCTCACTGCATCATACAGCACTTGGGTCTCGAACTGCTGACCTGCCGACCTTCCAGTCGTCAGGTTCAGTGTCTCAACCACTAAGTCACCGCAGTCCCTGTTTCTGGGTGCTACAAGTGTCCAAACACACAAACCTGCCCTGCTGGGAAAGAAAATGTGGACGTGTCTGTCTGCTGCGTTTTTGGACACCGGGCGCCACTTTGAAGTATGACGGACCCATCCTAAGAAACCCCGGGTTTCTAGGTTGGAGACCCTAAATTCTCTCCTGGAAATCTCCCACCTGGTGGGGTCAACACAGCACACAAGTCCACAGCTGTCGGGGGCCACTTTACGGCTTCGAAATCCACCCGACTGCAAAACCCCGGGAATCTGTCGGACACAGAAACAGCACTGAACATGGCAAGCATCAAACTGTGCTTCATGTGCTGCATGGATAGCGAGGTGACCCACAGATAAAACCACCTGTTTATAGGGTGACCACGTTTTTTTTTAATGAGCTTTTTGGGGACGGGTGCAGTCTAGAAGTTAGAAGCAGACAAGAGAGATCGACGCTCACACCCCAAATTGTGACAAAACTGGAGGGGAGCTTTTGCTTTCGGAGGGTTCCAGCCCTGATTTATTGCCTTTAGGATTCAATGCATTGGTAGGGTGGGATTAGGGACTGCGTTGACTTAGTGGTTAAGACGCTGAACTTGAAGACTGGAAGGTCGGAATCCGAAGTCTGACTACTGCATGACGGAGTGAGCTCCCGGCTGTGTCCCGGCTCCTGCCAACCTAGCCGTTCGGAAGCAAGACATTGCAAGTAGATAAATAGGGACCACACTCTCCAGTGTCTGCCACATGACTACAGAAACATCTGAAGATGCAAACAGCCCTGGCTCTTTGGCTATAAACAGATGAGCACTGAACCCTAGAGTCTGATTCAACTGGCTTTCGAGCAAGGAAGACCCTTTACCTTTAGGGTGGAAGTAGCGGTATTGGAAGGATGAAAAATTAAGGGGGGAAAGGGGGAGATTCCCCGTTATTTTCACCTCCCCGAATTTTCTCATTTTCTCTCTCACCAACATTATATTTATCCCTCCATTTATCTCGGAAAGGGCCATTTGCCAGGAAATGAAACTTTTATTACTCCTTTTATCATGTTGATTGCAGAGCAAAGCTGCCCAGAAAATGCAGCTGGCAAGTGGCACAATTGGAAATAATGAAAATTAAATTCTTAAATCTGCCCACAAATTTCTGGCAGAGGTGGAAGCTAAATTCCCCCCCCCTCTGCCCCCTTCCCTGGGTGTCACAAGCCGAATATTTGTCTGGGCAAAAGGGGCCAATCTCTAAACCGGTCTCTCCAAAATCTATGCCAGGAGTTCTCAAACTTTTTAAGCCGGGGGCCGGGTCATGCTCTCTCAGACAGCTTCAAGGGCCGGATGGCCATTTTGCCTTTCCTCCACCACATGGCACTTCTGGGTGTGGTGGAGGCGGTGGTGGGCCACATGAAATGGTGCTGTGGGCCGCATCTGGCCCCTGTTCCATGCGCTCTCTCTAAGACAGGAAAATGTGCCCCCTCCATTCCTGGGCTTAGGGAGCTGTCCTAGAAACGCAAATGCCCAGTCGCTTGCAAGCAAGCTCCAGGATGCATGGGATTTACGGGATCACCCCTCCGCTCGGGATTAGAACCGGGTTTGCAAAGAAATCGCGCCAGGAACCGGGGGCTGTTTAGGCTGCTTAAGGGATTATTTGAAAAGAACTGGCAAGCCACAGGGAGGGAGAGAAAGGCGATGTGTTTGCCTGGGACGGAGAAGCAAAAGGGAGGCCCAGAAAAATATATATCCAAAACAGAAGCCAAAGAGCCCAGCGCCGTTTGCATCTTCAGACGTTTCCGTGGTCATGTGGCAGGCATGACTAGACACCGGTCTGCACGGAACGCTGTTTACCTTCCCACCGAAGCGGTCCCTGTTTATCTACTTGCAATGTCTTGCTTCCGGACTGCTAGGTTGGCAGGAGCTGGGGTAGAGGCAGGAGCTCTCTCCGCCATGCAGCACTTGGGTCTCGAACCCCGATCCTTCCCGTCGTCAAGTTCAGTGTCTTAACCACTTCAACCACTGTAGTCCCAATAAATAGAGGACCTTAAATCCATTAACAGCCTTGTTGATTTCACCCTGGTAGGGTCGGTTTGGTTTTGGAAAGGCAGCAAAAGTTTTCAGCTGTGTCTCGTGCAAGAAGGAAAGATCTTTTTCTCTCCTATTATTTTTTTTTTTACTTCTATCAAATTTTCCACGATGCCAGACACCAAATTCTCCACCAATATCCACCACCCCCAATCACACGGGAGTAGGCCATCTTAAAAACTTGCAAAGTTAAAATGTATGATAAATATAATGTTCCAGAATTGGTATTGTTTACAATACTATTACAGTAGAGTTCAAGTAATTCAATGTATTAACTTGTTTTTTCCCTGTTCATGTGCTTTTCTTTTTTTTATAAACATTTTGCATGTCTTTATAATTTTGTTGTCTTAAAATTAATAAAAAATATCTTTAAAAAAACTTGCAAAGTTATGGGGAACTTTTCACATCTCGCAACATTTAGGGTTCTTGGTCCCCAAAACCTTCTCCCAGAAAAAGAAAAGAAGCCCAAATCCAACTAGGAGACCAAACGGGACCCAAATCGTTGCCTCAATTCTGGTGTTATCCCATAAATCCACGCATCCACAGCTGACCGGTCAGGTTTCCTCCGACTGAACATTTCCCAATTGTCTTCTTTGGGAATAAACCTTCCTTTGGTTCTTTGTCCTGTGAAAGAAGAAAGCTAGCCTCTCAGGGAGAGATTTGGGCTGAGGAAGCGGACCCAGGTTCCAAATCCACAGGGGAAAAGTTTTGGTTGAACTTTTCCAGTTTCCCAAAGCAAATGCATAGATGTAACGCTGTTCCCTTCTTTTAGGAATGGATCTCTTCGCCAGATAATCGGGATTGGCGAGAAACAGTCGCCCCGAACCCAGAACTGCAACTGTTAAATATTTCTGAATAATAAGAATAACGCACCTCCCTGCTCGGCTCTGATCCTGTTAATTGCACACCAATTCCGCATTGTGGGCTACAGACCTCTGGCCTCTTCGTTCGGGAAAAGCAGGTTAGACGAAACACAAAGTAATGTTTGTCTCTCTTGCGTAGGGACAGTTGTCACTTCCTCCCCTTCTGCGTTGAAACGGCACAATCTTAACCAGGCAGAAGAGAGGGTTTTGTTATAGCTGGCATGATCCTGCACAGGGTGGATCGACAACTGGCCCGCTTTACTGGGCTGTTGTGACAAACACAACATTTAGATCCAATGCATGCAAAGATGTCGCAAATTGGAACCCTATAGACCAGAGGTTCCTCACCTAAGGACTGTGGGCCAGATCTAGCCCATGATACCATTTCATGGGGGGGCCGGAACCGGCCATTCGGGTCTGTTGTTTTCAACCTTATTCTTTACTCTCCTACAATTTCAAGCCTCTCTCAGCCTGCCAATAAATCTCCCCACATTTTAATTTCCCAGGTTTTTATTTTTTAAAAAGGCCTGCTTTTACCATGGCAACCCGGGCCAAAGAATCAATCTCTTGGCGCGGCCGAGCCAACAAACGCTCTGTCATGACGGCGGAACAGTCAAGAAGCAAAAGAGGAAATTAAATTATATACAGCAGGACAACACGTCCTTCCCAGACTCGGTCCGAACACTTCCTGAGCCCAAGGGCGAAAAGTTTATTATTTATAAATTGCACAACCATTTCTGCACCGACATGAGATATGACATGAGATACGCAGTGTGGAAATCAATGCTAGCTGCTTAAACAACCAGAGAGCATCGTTGAAGGAGGGTTGAAGCGGATGTCTCTAGATCAGGAGTTCTCAACCTTTTTAAGCTGGGGGCCGGGTCACGCTCCCTCAGATAGCTTCAGGGGGCAGATGGCCATTTTGCCCTTCCTCCACCACACGGCACTTCTGGGTGTGGTGGAGGCGGTGTGGGGCGCACATGAAATCGTGCCATGGGCCACGTCCAGGCCGCAGGTTAAGAATCCCTGCTCTAGATGATGGCAAAGTAAACTATCAAATCTCTTTTCTTCAAGTGAGACAGGGTGATCTAAACCACTTTTAAGGCGGCGATGGGGATCCAGTTCCCCCAAATTCTAAGAAGTAAAAATAAGACATCCAGAGACTCACTTCCTTTCATTGAGGAGTCCCTGTTGAGATCATGAACTCATACAGAGGCACAACAGGACACCCAAGACACAATTTATTTCCTAACCTCTTCACTTTCTCGAGGTATTGCTGTCTTACAATGACATCCTTACCCTTGCCGTGGCCCCTTGTTGGGGAGGATGGGACTCGGAGTGACAGCCAAAGAGTGCCAGGCTGGAAGAAATGGGACAGGAACAGCCCCCACCTGACCCCACTTTCTACCCATACGTTGCATTTTGCTGCGTGAGCTGATTTGCTGCTTAATAGGACAAAATAGGGACTCTGTGGTTAAGAAGCTTGCCTTGTTAGCTGGAAGGCTGGCAAGTTGGCAGTCCGAGACCCAAGTACTGCACGGCGGAATGAGCACCCAGCTCTGTCCCAGCTCCTGGCAACCTAGCAGATCGAAAGCAAGAAATTGCAAGTAGATAAATAGGGACCACTTCGGTGGGAAGAAAAGATCTTGGGGACATGAAAGGAGCTGATTGGAGTCCCTCCAGCAAAAAACCTTTCAAACCAGAGTAATTTCTGACACATTATTATTATTATTATTATTATTATTATTATTATTATTATTATTATTATTATTATTATTATTATTATTATTATTATTATTATTATTATTATTATTATTATTATTATTATTATAGGACAAAGTCACCAGCTTGGGTAGAAGAAGGCAACACTTTTTTTGCAAAGGAGCAAGATGAAATAGCAGCAAAATAAAAAATGGTAGTGAGGGAGGCTCGATCGATCCCTCGCTCTGCGGTAAAGCCAGCGGAGAAAAAGATCCATTTCCATCCCAAAATAGAAATTACACATCAACAAGAGCTGCTTTTGCTTAAAATCGGCTTCGAAAATGCACATCACCAAGGGCTACCACATCTCCGGCCCACCTTAGTGGGCCAAACCACTGATGCCTTCAAACCATAAAATGTGTATCTTATTTTTGTACCTATTCATATCCTGTATATTATATTTCGTATCTTGTAAACCGCTTTGAGTTCCCTTAGGGGAAGTAAAGCGGTATAGAAATAGAAGTATAATAATAATAATAAAAAACAACCCCAGGAATGTAGATCTATTGACCCGGCGCTGGGAATTTTGAGGGTCGAAAGGGAGACCGGCAAAGAAGCATAAATGAGAAAGAATAAAGAGCAAGAAAGCGCATCCGGCGCAGGAAACAAAAACATTGACTTGTCACATCCGGGAAGGGGGAAGCCAGGAGTTCAGATTGTTACAGCTGATCATTCAGGGGACGAAAGTTAACTGCAGAGACAAAACCCGTATTGGAAACCAGTTTGGATCCCACCTTCCCAAGGGATCAAAATAACGGCGGCTTCTGGGGAAAGCGTTGAAGACGCAATGAAGGCCACTAGCCATCCCTTGTGGTCTTCCTTTATTAATTTGATCCGGCTTAATTAGCGATGGGGAGGGGGGAGGAAAGAGAAAAGGAACCCCCCCAACCCCACCCCACCTTTTCAAAGCAACGCGTCACGGAGGTTCCTTGCGGATGACGTCATGGCAGAAATGGGGCAGGGAGGGGCTGGGGGGGATTACCTAGGAAAGTGGGGGGTGGGGGTGGGCAAAGAAGAGCGACCAAGAGAGAGGAAGGAAGGATGATGCTCCGGAAAATCCAACAATAGGAGGAAATTGGTCCTTTTTTCCCCCCCGGAGTGGGACTCAGGAAGAGCCAGGAATTTGCAAAGGGGAGGGGTCTTTTTTGGGAGGTGGGATTGACAAAAACGAGGGGAGGGGAAGCCCCCCCAAGGATCCCCCCCCCCAAAAGGTGGGAAGCGACCCATGCCACAGAGCCCAGCAAAGGCCCTACGACGCTGAACCGGAGTGAATCCGGATTAAGCGGCTGGGTGGGGGAGGGGGCTGCCAGGGGGGAAAAAGGGGGGGTCAGGCATTGCTTCAATTGGGAGGACACTGGGGGGGATACTGGGGCGTTGTGGTTTGGAGGGGGCGATCATTACAGATCCTTTTGGCTAGAGGAAAAGGAGTTGGTGGTCCTACCCTGCAGGGTGGGCGTTGGGTTGGGTGTGTGTGTGTGTGTGGGGGGGTGTCTTACCGAGGGGGTTGCCCAGGAGGAGGCCCCCCGCCCAAGGTGGCGGCGGCAGCAGGAGCAGCAGGAGCGCCAGGAGGAGCAGGGATCGAGGCCCGGGCGCGGCGCTCATCCTTCAGCGGCGCCCGGGCAGCATCGCGGTGAAGACGGAGGCGGGCGGGCGGGCGGGCCAGATGCGGCCGCTGGAGGCAGCTGGGCGGGGGGGCGGGGCGGGCCCGGGCTGGCCAATGGCAAAGGCCGCCTGCAGGGAAACGCCCCGCCCCGCCCACCTGGGCGCAGCAGGTGCGCTGCAGGGATGCTAGCCAGCTGGCAGGGGGGGAGGAGAGGCAGCAACTGCGCGTGCGCGCTCCCTCTGCGCCTGCCTGCCTCCCCAGGATAGGATTTCCATGCAATGTTTGGGACATTTAAAAGAAATGGGGGGAAGAGGTGGAGAGAAATCCTTTGGGAGATGGCTGATGATGATGGCGAGGATGATGATGATCATCCATCTACAAAAGGATCTCTCTCTTTTTATCTATCTATCATCATCACCCGTCTCTAAAAAGGATGGCCATCAGATAGTCAGCAGGATGATGACGACGTTGGGGGGGGGGGGGGAGAGAAATCCTTTGGGCGATGGATGATGGTGGTGAGGATCATCATCAATCTCCAAAAGGATTTCTCTCTTTTTATGTATCTATCATCACCATCACGTCTCTAAAAGGATGGCCATGAGATAGTCAGCAGGATGATGATGAAGGGGGGGGGGATCCTTTGGGAGATGGATGATGGTGATGATCATCATCATCATCAATCTCCAAAAGGATTTCTCTCTTTTTATCTATCTATCTATCATCATCACACATCTCTAGAAGGATGGCCATCAGATAGTCAGCAGGGTGATGACAACATGGTGGGGGGAGAGAAATCCCTTGGGAGATGGATGATGATGATCATCATCATCTATCTCCAAAATGATTTCTCTCTTTTTATCTATCATCATCACCCGTCTCATCATCAATCTTCAAAAGGATTTCTCTCTTTTTATCTATCTATCATCATCACCCGTCTCTAAAAGGATGGCCATCAGATAGTCAGCAGGATGATGACGATGGGGGGGGGGGGAGAGAAATCCTTTGGGAGATGGAGGATGATAAAAAAATAAAAGAACACTGGTGGGGTTTTTATGCTGTTTTTAGATGGGGAAGGAGAGAATCTGGCCCTGTTTCAGTGTGACAGAGCTAAGCACTAGCCCTCTGCACCCGGCTAGTAAAGTTGCCAACTGATGCATGGGGTGTGTTGGTGCATCTTTGCATTTCTTTACACCAATTCAACACAAGACACCTGTAAGGGAGAGACTAGAACTCCTTTTGGGAGGTTTTTTTTGGGGGGGGTCCTTTGCCACCCCATATCCTCTGCAGACCCTCAGGGTCTATCTCCGAGGCTTAGTTTGAGGCTTTGAACCCAAGACAGTGGCTTCCAGCCCAGTTTGGAAGCATTTCCTTCATCCAGTCCCTGGCAGGCCCAACTGCCCAGCCATCCACCAGTGCAAAATGCGGAGATGCACCAGAGGGTCTGGAAACCCCTTTGGATTTGGGGAAATCCATGCACAGGCAGCAGAAGCAAAACCCAAGGTGGCTCCCACTGGTTGGAGATCAGCCACAGATCGCCACGAGATGGATCACAACGACGGAGCAGACAATAACACCTCAGCAAAACAATCCAGATGTTGGTATATATCCATGTGGCAGTTTTATTTTTAAAGCCAAGCATTATTTTCTTCCCCTCCCCCCTCCCACACACACTTAAAAACCCAAATAGCAGGAGAGATAAGGCTGTTTTATACAGGAGCACATTATTTGAAGGGTATAAATGAAGTTAAACAGTGGTTTTTTGTTTTTAAAAAATATAACAATAGTAGAGGAGGGCGGGCAAAAGAAAACGCAAGCAAAATAATTTTGCAAGCTTCGAAGGCTGGTTATATAAGGGGAAAGGCGCGAGCATGAAACAGGCTGAAGTTGAACACAAGCAGAGTGAAAATGTTAAAAGAGGGTCAAGATTTCAAGCCTTCCAAGACTTGGGTCTGATTTTCTTGGGGGTGGTTCAACCTGTTTTCTCTCTCACCCTCCATATAACATTACAAATTTACGTGATGCATTTACTGTTTAATTGAACAGCCTTTGGGTGCAATCCAGGTTAACAAGGAATCTAAGGCAGGCTGAAAAGCAAATATTTCTGAGCAATTTTTAGCCTGTATCCCATAATAAGGCTGCAGTCCCTTCCACAATGAGAGAGAAAGTGATATTACCTACAAGGTTCCCTAAGCCAAATAAACTAATTTTATTTATGGGATGGATGGATGGATGGATGGATGGATGGATGGATAGATAGATAGATAGATAGATAGATAGATAGATAGATAGATAGATAGATAGATAGATAGATAGATAGATAGATAGATAGATAGATAGATAGATAGATAGATAGAGTGGACCCTCGCTTAACAAGCGACTCGCTTAACACTAATTTGCATAACAAAAGGAAATCCATAGAAAATAGTGGCTCGGTTAACAAAAAAAATTCGGAACAGATTAATTGGTTTTCAATGCATTCCTATGGAAAACCATGTTTCGGCTAAGAAATTTTGGTTTTCAATTCATTCCTATGGGAAATTGCATTTGATGCATTCCTATGGGAAATTTGCTTTACAATTTTTGCATAGTACAAATGGTCCTGGAGAATGCATTAAATTTTTTAAGTGAGGGTCCACTGTAGATAGATAAGATTTTTTTTCTTCCCTGTCTAGGCCAGACGTGAAACTGCCAAAATGAAGGCACCTTTTGGTGAGTTCATTCTACAGTTCCTTTCGCCTGACCTAGTGTGAAAAAGATTAGGCGGTAACACAAGGTTGCCGTTACCAGGGTATACCCAATTGAGGTTCAAAAATACCACAATCTTCAAGGAGGCACCTTGGTTGGTTGGTTGGTTGGTTGGTTGGTTGGTTGGTTGGTTGGTTGGTAGGTAGGTAGGTAGGTAGGTAGGTAGGTAGGTAGGTAGATAGATAGATAGATGGATAGATGGATAGATAGGATGCATGAGTGGATGATTGGATGATGGATAACAACACAATGGTCTGAATCCCATCATCAATCTCAAGTAGAATGGACCCAGTGAATCTGGAGTTCTCCCAAATTGGGACCATTAAATTCTTTCCTTTTTACCCCTCTCCCCCACCCCTGTGGCCTCAACATTCAGTACAAACCTGATCTCTATCAGTTTGGGCATTTCTCTACCTCCCCAGTTCCTTCCCACAGACTAGAGCAGGGATTCTCAACCTGTGGGCTGGATGCGGCCCATGGCACCATTTCATGTGACACCACCACCTCCAACACACCAGGAAGACCCATGTGGTGGAGGAAGGGCAAAATGGCCATCTGGCCCCCAAAGCTGACTGAGGGAGCGTGACCCGGCCCCCAGCTTAAAAAGGTTGAAAACTCCTGGACTAGAACCTTGCTGGGCTCCAAAACATGGATTGCAAGTTGGCAGGTAACACAGGTGGAATTCCCTGAGTCTCATAAAGTCATAGAAATACACAAGCATTGCAGAAAGGGTGTTGGAGTCCACTATCTCCCCACAACCCCAAGCCCCACAACAGAGATGAAGTTATTCTGGTGATCCATTTCTTTGCTTGTTCGTTGAGTAGGTGAGGGGTGGTGGTGGTGAAAGGCAATCCACGGGGAACATAGAAACACACATTTCAAGGACTCCACCATCTGCTTCTCAATGCTTTAAGAGTCTTGGTTTGATGTGGAGTCCAGTTCTTGGTGGACTCTGGAGGATGATGGAGGACAGAGGAGCCTGGCATACGGTGGTCCATGAGGTCACAAAGGGTCGGACTTGACTGTGTGACTGAACAACAACCAGTTCTTGAATGGAGTCTCCTCCACTTTCAGGTTCTAGGTTATTGCCCCCTTGGGTGATGAGTTCTGACCTCCATGGGGAGAACCCGAAACACGAGGCCACAGGGGATGATGGGATACAACAAGGAAGTAAAGGAACTTCCCCCTCCATCCTCTGGTCAGCCTACACCTGAGGCTGCCTTTACATCACACCTCGTCCTTTGGAAGACCGTAGCAAACACAGGAGGGTCACCAGGGAGACCAGGATGATGCCCACGAAGAGGAGGATGAGGCCGATCCAGGGGCCGTACTCCGTGGCCTTCCGGAAACTGGTCTCCTCAGCCGGGATCATGTTGGTGAGGTTGAGCATGTACCCAAGAGCCCAGCCAATGGATGTATCGCCAGCCTGTACAGGTGAGAAGGTAAAGCGTATTTCATAATAATATTTTCCTGTCAGAAATTATTCTGGGTTGAAAGGATTTCTGCTGGAGAAACTCTGCTCAGAGGGTGCCAGGAATGAGGCTCCTTTCATGTCCCCAAGCTCTTTTCCCCACCGAAATGGTCCCTATTGATCTACTTGTAATGTCTTGCTTTCAAACTGCTAAATTGGCAGGAGCTGGGACAGAGACGGGCACTCATTCCGTCCTGCAGTACTCGGGTTTCCAACTGCCGACTTGCCGGCCTTCCAGCTAACAAGGCGAGCTTTCATAATATATCTGTATTTCTATGGTGCATTACCAGCACTGGCCAGTAGTGGCCACTGTATGTGATATGAAATATCAGGTTGACTGTTATCCACAGTTTCAGGTGTTTCTCAACAACGGAAACACTTCTCCTAAACCATATTTTCAGGCGCGAACTGCATGAGATTAAATCTTCTGCTTTTTTTTTTACCTTCTTCTGGAAGGCGATGTCCGGGAATGTGGTGGCATTAAATTGGTAGCCCTGCATAAGGAGGAGATGGATGAAGGTAGCCATTGGACAGTAATCTGGTAGCAGCTTCTCCAAATTCGGCGCCTTCTGGTGCAGCTGGATTGATAGAAGGAGATGGAGAGAAAGAAATAAAGGGTGGAGAGAAGGAAAAGGAGACATTTATTATCTAGTTTGGTTCAAAGCCCTCTGTATTCACTCAAATGCTACAAGTTTGCGGAACAAGGGGGTCCCTGGCTTAGACCTTCTGTTTTTAATTCTCTTGTGAGATACTGAACAACAGGTTGTGTTGAAAGAGCAGGAAAGGGGGATTGATATGTCCAAGTAAAACACACACTTCCATGTATCCAGAAGGGCTATGTTCCGGATACCTGAAACCGCAGATAACAGAGAACCCTGTATTTTACATTGCAGACAGTGGCCTCTAGTGGCCAGCTCTGGTAACACACCATAAACATACAGATTTATGGTATATTGGGAGATTTTTTAAATTAAATATTTTTAGACCCATAAAAGCACAGATACTGAAACTACAACTATGGGGAGACATCTTGTACTTTTTCATATTGCAATGCCTAGGCTGCCGCTAATGGGAGAGTGGGCCGCATTCCCATCTAGAATGGTCTCCTTGTGTTTGACCCCCTGGGATGCAGGGTCACTTCACCCTATTACAACTGCTTCTGGACTACAATGTCCATAAATCCACAGGTAAGCTAGCTACACCGGTAGGGGGGAATTCTGGAGGTTGTAGTCCAGAGGGCCAGATCTGGAAGCAATAGGTTACCAATCCTGCCCCGGGTTGCATTGGATCCTGTTTGACAAGCCCACCTCGGACCAGGTTGTATTGCAAACGTCCACCACGGCCATCTCGAAGTCCTTCGCCGTGGTCACAAATCTCCCCATCACCGACTGTAGGAAATCTACGGTGTAGAAAAAGGCGGAGAAGGCCTGTAAAAGGACAAAGAAGAAGATAAAGGAAGAAAGATATAATATGGTGATTAATTCATCTCCCTCCTCAAAGCCAGCTGCCCAAATATTGCACCTTTTAGACTACAGTTCCCATCATCCCTTGCCACGGTCCACATTGTCCAGGGAAGATGGACTTTGTAGTCAAACATCTTATCAGGGCCAAGCAGTTGGAGATGCCTCCATAGAACATCATCTGCCTATGAATTCCTCTCTGTTAATGGAGACATTCTTCCCTTTCGGCTATGTAAACTTTTAAAACCCAAGTAAATAAAACTATTTTGATTTAAAAAATAGTTTACAATGGGAGATAATTGGAGGGGGGGTTATTTGCTTGTTAATTAAGGCCCACTGAAGCATTCAGCAAGGCCAAAGGTTGTTCCAGGTATGCCAAAAATAATAATAATCCTACAAAGCTTGGACGTAATTAGTTGAAAAATAAACATGTTATGCCTGTAACTGATTCAAGAATTCTGTGCCGCATGATTTTAACTAGTAAAGGCCAATAATTATGTTTCTAAATAAGGGCTGGAGGGCTTTGTGATTAATTTGTTGCTGGAAATTGTTTAGGGACAGTATTATTTTCACGGCTCTCCCAATACTGGAAAGTTTGATTGATGGGGAAGGCACACATTTCCCCTGGATAGATTAGGCAAGATATGGATGTTCTCCACCAGGGGGCAGTAGGTCCCTGAGACATACGCTCAGAGCACAGGAAAGCATAGACCAGGGATTCTCAACCTGTGGCCGTGGGCCGGATGCGGTCAACAGCACCATTTCGTATGGCCCCCCCACCACATCCATCACACCAGGAAGTGCCATGTGGTGGAAGAAGGGCAAAATGGCCATCTGGCCCCTGAAGCTGTCTGAGGCAGCGTGACCCAGCCCCTGGCTTAAAAAGGTTGAGAACTCCTGTCATAGACAGACAGAGGCGATGGATGGATGGATGGATGGATGGATGGATGGATGGATGGATGGATGGATGGATAGATAGATAGATAGATAGATAGATAGATAGATAGATAGATAGATAGATAGATAGATAGATAGATAGATAGATAGATAGATAGAGATGATGCATGATGATAGACAGACAGAGATGATGTATGAGTGGATGATAAACAGACAGACACCCAACCAACTCCCAGTGGATCCATTGACTCACGATAAATCGCCCGCTGACCCTCGGCTGGAAGACCCTGTCGAAGGAGCAGCGGCCAAAAGGGCAGTCTGTGAACCAGAAGAGGCTGGCCACGTGCTGCCGGCATTGGGCCAGGTCTCCGGACCCGGCCATGTTGACCTGGGCGTTAGGGAAGTAGTTGGTGGGCCTCTCAGGGGCCGTGCACGGGGAGCCATAGACGCTGTCCATGGAGAAGGTCCGTTGGTAGCCTTTGGGCCAGCAGGGGTTGTCCACCTTCAGGGCGTAGCTCTCCGCCTGTGGGAGTGGACAGGATGACCACTTAGTGGGCCATGGAAAGCCCAATCCTTCCGGGCTCAAGGTCCCTCTTCCCAGGTTGGACAGAGGCGATTAGGGCCCTAGGGTTCACCTCCGCCAGCGACCCCAACACCATCCTGAATTGTCAACTGGGTGCTCACCTTCAGCACCTTGGAGAGCACCCTCTTGAGGACCTGATCCCGGCCGTAGCAGAGAAAGCTGTGGGTATAGACCTTGTAGTTCTGCCCGTACAGCCGCAGGGTCACCTCGTTGGCCGGCCGGCTCTCGATCTCCTCCGCCGTCTCGAAGGTGATCTGGGTGGAGGCGCCACCGAGGTCCATCGCCCCCACCGTCGTCTTCTTGGGACGGATCCAGCGTCCGATCCACCCATACTGGAGGAGGAGAAGCAGAGATGTAGCACTACAACACCCTTCGTTCCAAGATATCTGATGGCCCACCCTACACCAGTGTTTCTCAACCACTGGTTCTTGGACTCCTATTCCCAGAAGCCAACGTCAATTCCCCAAAGCACTGATCAGCCAATGGGCTGACTTGGGCTGCTGGGAATTGAAGTCCAAGAACCAAAAGTTGGGAAACATTGCCGTACACTCTCCAAACAATTCACACACACACACACACCTGTGAATTCTCCAATGTTGGAGGTATTCAAGAGAAAATTGCACAAATTGCTATCAGGTCTGGACCCGGGGTCCCCCCACCCCTCCAGGGGTATTTGAGAAACAAAATGGCCACCCCTTTGAAGCCATTGGGACAAAACTCCTACCTTAATGAAGTTCTCCAGAAGGTAGTTGGCTGTGACCCAGCCAAAAACGCCCTCATCCTCTCCACTCAGGATCCGGGCTCCCCGGAAGTCAAAAGGATACTGCTTGAGCTTCAAGGTTACGGCTCCAAGGACATCATCTGAAGCCTTAGGGTTGGTGAGGCTGGGTGAGAAATATAGGATAAGATTTAACTGAGTCAGCAAACAGAAGAACCAAAAAAGGGGGATTGGTTTAGCCATGATGGTGAACCTTGGCACTCCAGCTGTTCTTGGACTTCAGTTCCCAGAAACCCAAGTCTCTGTGAATCCACACGAATGGGTTTACTGCACGGATGTGCAGTAAACCCATTCGCGTAGATTCACAGAGAATTGGGGCTTCTGGGAATTGAAGTCCAAGAACAGCTGGAGTGCCAGTAAACCTATTCATGTGGATTCACAGAGACACACACTGCCTACACTGGCTACTGATTCAACACACCCATGAATGGGATTTGTTACCTTTTAAACCCACTTCCTGATGTGCTAGACCAGTGATGGCCAACCTTGGCACTCCAGGTGTTCTTGGACTTCAGTTCCCAGAAGCCCAAGTCTGCGCTGAGAAACTGAAGCCCAAGAAATCCACCCATTTGTGTGGATTTGCAGAGACTTGGGGCTTCTGGGAATTGAAGTCCAAGTACACCTGGAGTGCCAGTAAACCCATTCGTGTAGATTTACAGGGACTTGGGGCTTCTGGGAATTGAATTCTAAGAACAGCTGGAGTGCACAGTAAACCTATTCATGTGGATATACAGAGACTTGGGGCTTCTGGGAATTGAAGTCCAAGAACAGGTGGAGTGCCAAGGTTCACCATCACTGGTTTAGCTAATGCAGAACTTCCAAGTTTAGGAACAGTCTGTCTTTGAAAACTAAGTAACAGGGATGAGAGCTTAGAAGCCAATTTTAAATTGTTTATCCCAGAACAGAATGCCGTCTGGATAATTTATTAGTCCAGAAAAGCCAGATTTCTAACCCATGAGGGCTGTGATTCTCAGATCCTGCATTCAGGGGGAAGCGTTTGCTTGTAATTTATTGCATTTTCTGCTTCATTAGCCCTCCAATAACGCTCTGGGTCTCAGAGTTGGCTCTGTGACTCAACAACAACCTCACAAGGTAGGCCAAGGCTGTAAAAGGAAAACCAGCCGTTAAGGATCATTCATGGATTTGAAATCCATAGAGACCCAAAAACACATCTTGTGCATTTGGGGGACAAGGGACGGACGGGGGACGCGAACCAGCAGGACGTCTCACTTGAGTAGCCGCATGCCGGCCGTGGCTCCCAGGTAGAGCGGGGTGGCGGCGTGTCTTTCCTTGGGAACGTCATCTAGGGCCTGGTCCAGACAAACCTTCAGGCTATCACCGGCGGCTGGTGGGGTTTCGGCGTAGCTGGAAATGCCTCCCCCTGCAAAGCGAAGAGGAGAAAACGGGCCGTGATGGATGGATTCCAAACCCCATCTGCCCCAGCCAGGGGATTCTGAATCCCATCCTCCCTAGCCCAGGGGTTAAATGCAGGGATAGGAGCAGACTGCCACCCCCGTTTCTCTCCTTCCTGCTCTGACTTCTTTGGGCCACAGTTAAGCCAGCCACCCAAATCGCACTGTGCCCACCTTGTGCCCATAGCAGACCAGACTCAGGCCATTTATGGCTGCCAACCCTCCATCTTTTCCCTCCTCCGTTTCTACCAATTCTTCTGCCGTTTTGAAAACAAGCACACCTGGGGCATTTTGTGATGCCATGCCCAGACGGTGCCCGCTGGGTACAGAAGGAGGGCAACACCCATCTTTCTTTTTAAGCTGGCACAACAGGATCAAAAAGCGGGCAATAACAAAGGCTTTTCTTTGGCGTGGGACTGGCAGAACCCCCTTTGTTCAGGGGCCCGGCCCAAAATCCGGATCAAAGAGGAAGGGCAAGAATAGGCTTCCAGGATCTGAATTCGCCACTCTGGGTGAAAATCTTTTCTGAGCTTCACAGAGACACTGGCATCTCTTTATGCGTCCCTGATTCTCCCTCCTCCAATTATTCTCTGCCAGTTAACGAGGTCGTCATCGGCTTGGGATGCCTTTAAATTATACCCAAACTTTGGGCAACTCCCTAGATTTAAGGGGTGTCTCCTGTTGTCCCGGGACTGCGGTGGCTTAGTGGTTAAGACGCTGAACTTGACGACTGGAAGGTCGGCAGGTCAGCAGTTCGAGACCCGAGTGCTGCGCGACGGAGTGAGATTCCGTCTCTATCCTAGCTCAGCCAACCTAACAGTTCGAAAGCAAGGCATTTGCAAGTAGATAAATAGAGACCACTTCGGTGGGAAAGGTAAACAGCATTCCACGCACTAGTCTAGTCATGCCTGCCACATGTCCACGGAAACGTCTGCAGATGCAGGTAGCGCTGGCTCTTTGGATGTAAACAGATATGAGCATTGAACCCTAGCGTCAGATACGGCTGGCTTTCAAGCAAGGGCGAGCTTTACCTCCCCCCCCCCCCCCCCGCATGAGGTGCTATTCTCTCATTTCCAACTCAAATTTCTCACCTTATGAAATGGAGACAGAGAAATGTGCCCTCTGGAAACTATGTTTTTTAAAAAATATATATTTTATTAATTTTAATAACATAAAAACATAATGTATAGGAAAAACAATAAGAAACAATAATCAGAATACAAAATATTACATGAATTGAGGTTTTTGGGGTTCTTGCGAACAAGATCAGCCACCAAACTTTTTGGGGTTTTCAGTATTTCCCTCTCTTGAGACTCTTAATAAGACGCCGTCCTTACCTGCGACGTCACACATGCTGTGTTGGCTCACAATCCCCGTGTCATTTTCCTTGTCCGCCGGCCATTTGTACACAAACATGGCGGTGTGCGAAGACCCGGCGTCCAGGACGATGCCGTACTGCGCAAACGGAGACAGAGAGGATGAGAAAAGGGAGAATTAGTTTTGGGAGATTCAAGCCACAATTTGAGCTGTTCAGACCCTTCCAACCCAGAAAAAATGTCCGGATGCTTTTGGACTACCTTTCCCATCATCCAGCCAGTGTGTTTGGGGATCATGTAGTCCAACACCACAGGTTGGAAGATGTACCCAGGGTCCAGGAAAGGTGTGATGGACTGTTCAAAGACCTGGGATTTAACAGTGTGAATAAGCGGATTTTCTCCCTTGCAGGATCAGTTTGTAAAGATGGGCAGAATAAAGAAGAAACTTGTTCCTTGCGAAAGATGCAGAAGAGGGCCAAGATGCCCACTTACTCTTTGGCTTCTGAGCATACACAGAGTGCCAACAGTGCCCTTCAGGAGGGCCTCCCCTCCACCTTTCAGGCCTGGTTTTCGGAGGAGACAAACATACACTCCTCTCTTTCTCTGTGATTTTTATTTTCCGAACGGCGGAATTTGACAAAGCCACGCTTAGTGGATGATGGGATCCGTTGTCCATGTCACTTTCCCCCCAGAGGTCAATTGGGGGGGGGGGGGAAGCAGAGGGACCCCCTTTGAGAAACTCAGCCCCTGTAAAGGTAAATGGGGATTTGCAAACACCCTGGTCTTCTTTGACCATCTATGGCCTTACCAGCTATGCGCTATAAATAGATATATTGTGTTTTTACTGCCAGGCTTTGAGCAAGGAGAAGAAAACCAGCCAAAAAAAGCATCACCTCCCAAAGAAGACGCAGTTTATAAAGTAAGTTTCAAGCTGTGGTGACCGTCTGAGTATCGCCAGACTCCATCTCCCATCGCTCCTGACCGCGCTTGCCAGTGGCTGATGGGCATGGTAGTGCGGCAGTATCTAGACCCCCCTATCCCTGGTCTAGAAATCCTCTTTCCCTCTTATTTCCGTATCTTTGTTTCTCATGGGAGAAACGCAACACCGTGTGTCTCCAACAGGGCTTTCATGGGGTTGTTGTTTGGGGAAACCGAGAAGGAAAGCCTGATCCATGAGGCTCACGTGTCCCAACACAAAACTGAGAGGCTCCTTGGCACCTGGGAGTGAAGTCATTTCAGGTGCGCTGGCATGGAGAACCACCTTGGCACAGGCCCATCTTTGGAAATGAACAGGTTGGCACAGGCGAAGGCAAAAGTGAAGCTATGAATTAGCCAGTCAGGTTGATCCCCCTATGCCAGTGATGGAAAACCTTTTAGAGGCCTGGTGCTCAAGTTCAACCGGCTGCCAGCTGCGCTGTAGAGGGGAGGAGGTGAACTCTGTGCTGGGGGGAGGGAGGAAGCATTCCCATTGGACTGCTGGGCAGAGGGGCGGGGTGAACTATGTGCTGGTTGAGGGAGGAAGAGCTCCCATTGGGCTACTGGGCAGAGGGGTGACGCGAACTATGTGCTGGGGGAGGGAGGAAGCACTCCCATTGAGCTGCTGGGCAGAGGGGCGGGGTGAACTATGTGCTGGTGGAGGGAGGAAGTGCTCCCATTGGGCTACTGGGCAGAGGGGCGAGGCGAACTATGTGCTGGGGGAGGGAGGAAGCACTCCCATTGAGCTGCTGGGCAGAGGGGCGGGGTGAACTATGTGCTGGTGGAGGGAGGAAGTGCTCCCATTGGGCTACTGGGCAGAGGGGCGAGGCGAACTATGTGCTGGGGGAGGGAGGAAGCACTCCCATTGAGCTGCTGGGCAGAGGGGCGGGGTGAACTATGTGCTGGTGGAGGGAGGAAGTGCTCCCATTGGGCTACTGAGCAGAGGGGCGAGGCGAACTATGTGCTGGGGGAGGGAGGAAGCACTCCCATTGAGCTGCTGGGCAGAGGGGCGGGGTGAACTATGTGCAGGGGGAGGGAGGAAGTGCTCCCATTGAGCTGCTGGGCAGAGGGGCGGGGTGAACTATGTGCAGGGGGAGGGAGGAAGCGCTCCCATTGAGCTGCTGGGCAGAGGGGCGGGGTGAACTATGTGCAGGGGGAGGGAGGGAGTGCTCCCATTGGGCTGCTGAGCAGAGGGGCAGGGTGAACTATGTGCTGGGGGAGGGAGGAAGCACTGCCATTGGGCTACTGGGCAGAGGGGCCGGGTGAACTATGTGCTGGGGGAGGGACGAAGCATTCCCATTGAGCTGCTGGGCAGAGGGGCGGGGTGAACTATGTGCTGGGGAAGGGAGGAAGTGCTCCGATTGGGCTGCTGGGCAAAGGGGTGGGGCAAACTCTGCGCTGGGGTGATAGCAAGCATACCCACTGAGAGGGCTGTGAGTGCCACCTCTGGGATGCGGGCCATAAGTTTGCCACCACTGCCCTATGCCCTCAGATGCCAGTAATTTTATTTTATTTTATTTTGAGACGTATGTGTCAGTTTGTCTGTTTAATATTTGCTATGTTTTGTCGCGTTATCTGATATTTTGCTTGTACAAAATGGGCAGTATAAAAATGTAATAAATAAATAAATAAATAATGCAATAAATAAAATAAATAAATAATGGCTGCATCATCAACACCAGGGTTGGCGATACAGGATAAGAAATGTACTTGGCCGGCTGAATTCTGGAAGCCAAAATGGGGATCGGGGCCAAATCACTGGACTTTTTCTTTTTACGATGAAGCCCAGAATCTGGGAATTGTAGTCCAAAATGTGAATTTTCCATGCTGTAAGAGGAAGAGGGAGGATTTCCAAAGGCAGAATTCCCATTGGGAATCTTGAGAAACTTATCCTTTTTTTAAAAAACCCTTTAAATCTAATTCTGGCGTGAGGTTCTGCAAAGGCACGTACTGCCAAATAAATATATCCTAGCCTCCTCCACAAAGAAAATGGCCTTAGCTCCTCACAAAGGCTGCGCAGGTTCGGTCTCTGTGTTAATAGGTTCATCTTTGTGATAATTGCATGTGTTAATAGGGCGGCTCCCCAAGCATGATATATCCACCCTTGGGCTGTGCATCTTTCCCCCACCAATGAGGTCAGCTGCAAATTGAAATAGGAAACCCACTAAGCCTACCCTGGCTACTGATTCAACACACCCATGAATGGGCTTTGTTATCTTTTAAACCCCCTTCCCAAGGTGCTACACCATTGATGACCAACCTTGGCACTCCAGGTGTTCTTGGACCTCAGTTCCCAGAAGCCCAAGTCTCTGTGAATCCACACAAATGGGTTTACTGCGCCGAGGAATTGAAGCCCAAGAAAACCACCCATTCGTGTGGATTCACAGAGGCTTGGGCTTCTGGGGATTGAAGTCCAAGAACACCTGGAGCGCCAAGGTTGGCCATCACGGTACTAGACCTCGCCACAGGCTGTTCTTCTTTGGTTGTCACTGTTATCACAATAGCTTTTGCAGTTTTGTCACATCTTATCTTTGTTGCAATTCTTGCAAAGATAACAGGAAAGAAACAACAATGGGCCCCTTAAAAGAAGATACAGAGTTTAAAGCAAAATATTGGTGTATGTTTAACTGATCTGCACCGAATGGCTACTTTGAAATATAAGTTTTCTTTCTTTTCTTTTTTTAAACACTCATTTGTTTAAAAAAAATCCCTCTCTTAAATCAGGACATGTTCACCTCTTCAAATGTGGCAGGATTTTGCAATTCCCAAAAGTCACTGACATCCCACCTGTGGGTTTATGGTCTAGCACAGGGGTTCTCAACCTCTTAAAGCCGGGGGCCAGGTCACGCTCCCTCAGACAGCTTCGGGAGCCGGACAGCCATTTTGCCCTTCCTCCACCACATGGCACTTCCGGGTGTGGTGGAGGCACATGAAATGGTGCCATGGGCCGCATCCAGCCCACAGGCCGCAGGTTGAGAATCCTTGGTCTAGCAGGAGAGACTCCAACCCACTGACGCAGAAGGGATGTTTGTAAATATTTCATAAGGCAACAATTTCCAGCCTCAGGCGAGACATGCTTACAAGCACCAGGATTTTCTCCTTGTCTGTGATATGGAGAGGTATTTCCCAGTGTCTGGAGAAATCTTCAAATAGAACTATTTTTTTGCACGAACTCAGCCAGAGTGATGCACAAGACCACGATATCTCTGCTTTGTTCCCTATATTATTTTTTAGCATGCAGAAGCACTGGATGGGTTAGTTGCATCTTTTTTTAAAAAAATCAATCAGCCAATCCCTCTGCGATTCCTCGCTTCACTGGGGCTGCAGTGGCTCAGAAGCTTGCCTCATTAGCTGGAAGGCTGGCAAGTCGGCGGTTCTAGACCCGGGTACTGCACGACGTAGTGAGCTTCCGTCTCTGTCTGTCCCAGCTCCTGCCAACCTAGCAGTTCGGAAGCAAGACATTGCAAGTAGATCAATAGGGGCCACTTCAGTGGGGAAAAAGATCTTGGAGACACGAAAGGAGCCTCATTCGGGCGTCCCCTGAGCGGAGTTTCTCCAGCAAAATTCCTCTCAACCCAGAATAATTTCTGACACCAAATTATTATTATTCTCATTATTATAGTGTGTTTTGCTTTCCAGTAAGCTTAATTTTATAGAAAGATGCTTTGCACCAAACTGGATGGGATGGCTCTCTTTTGTCCTGTTCTTACGCTGGAGGGGATAAATCTCACAGGATGAACAATTCCTTTGCAAGGTCTCAGAGATGTCAGCCAGAAAGGAGGGGCTTTTGGCAAGTGCGCTTCCAAAGCAATTGAGAGAGAAAAGGACGGACAGCAACTGACGGGTGCGTTTGGGCCGGTTTCGTGGACCGAACTAGTCCCACTGATGGCACAAGTTGCAAATCTGCCTGACAATCTTCCCCCACCTTGCATATCGTCAGTCAGTTCTTACCCACCCACCCACCCACCCCAAAAAAAGAAAATCAATATTATTTGGATTAGCAGGCCTGCCTCTTTCCTCGTTCATCTGTCAAAAACCTGCACAATGTGTTTTCCTTCTTTCTCCGCTTCTATTTTTAAGGCCGGTTCCCATGGGAATGTATAGGGACCGATCCATACAACCCATCCCTCTCCTTCCCACAAGCACAATTTCACTCAAGAGCCAATGCACAAATCAATCCCCCTCCCCCAAGTCTATGCACGGAGATGGAGAAAGTCATGTAAAAAGGAACCAATCAATCAATCTAGCTTTAGGGGCCATCACTGCAGGGATGACATTTAAGGCATTGATATCAATAGCAAAGCTCTAGGTAATGGTCAAGGTCGCCCTTCCTCGAAAGCCAGCCATATCCGACTCTAGGGTTCAGCGCTCATCTCTGTTTCTTAAACAGTGCTGTGTCTGCAGACATTTCCATGGTCATACGGCAGGCATGACTAAACACCAGAGTGCATGGAACTCTGTTACCTTCCCCTATTTATCTACTTGCAATTTCTTGCTTTCAAACTGCTAGGTTGGCAGGAGCTGGGACAGGGACGGGCGCTCACTCCATCACGCAACACTCGGGTCTCAAACTGCTGACCTGCCAATCTTCCAGTCATCAAGTTCGGCGTCTTAACCACTGAGCCCCCGCAGTCCCACAGCCAAGCTCTAGGACTAGACATAACTCTGGCGCCTATGTCTTCTTTTTTAAAAGGCGTAAGTGTTTCAATCTTGCCTCAAAAGCCAAGGGGGACGCTCTCCTCTCCAGAGGTGGCAGGACTACAACACCCATCAGTGCTTGACAGGCGGTCCAGCCGCACCTGGAAAAAGCCAAGGGGAACACTCTCCTCTCCAGAGGTGGCAGGACTACAACACCCATCAGTGCTTGACAGGCGGTCCAGCCGCACCTGGAAAAAGCCAAGGGGAACACTCTCCTCTCCAGAGGTGGCAGGACTACAACACCCATCAGTGCTTGACAGGCGGTGGATGGGCCCCA
This sequence comes from Bradypodion pumilum, assembly GCA_035047305.1. Classification (NCBI taxonomy): domain Eukaryota; kingdom Metazoa; phylum Chordata; class Lepidosauria; order Squamata; family Chamaeleonidae; genus Bradypodion; species Bradypodion pumilum. The sequence goes on from JAWDJD010000015.1 coordinate 10,484,174, forward strand.
AATAATTCTGCTTTTGATGAAACGACATCAATACCTCCTCCTGTTCCTTGATTTTCATTTCCAGCTTTCGTCTCTGTACCCAACATTGTTTGCACAATGGCTTTATTTTTTGAGCCAACACACTAACTGCTACACCCTACTGCCTGGCTCTGCATTAGGCCTCCTGTCAAGTTGTGTGTGCGCGTGCGCATGTGTGCATCCCATCTACACCCCATAAATTGTTGCACAAACACAACTCCCAAAACCGATGCCCCAAAAAACTGCATTTTATGTTGGCGTGGTGCCTTTTGAGAACAGGGTTCCACTCGGTTTAGCAAGAACACAGGAGGAAAGAACTAGAAATTGGCATCCGTGGCCAGCTTTGTGCTCTTTCTGCCTCTCTCCTTTCCCCTTCAGAAGATGCCCTTATTTAGTGTATTTTGTTAACATGCAAGAAACACACACGGAAGAGAGAGAGGGAGATGGAGAGATAAACAGAGAGAGGGGAAAGGGAAAGAATGGGCCCTACCCCCAGGCAGGTTAAGGCCTCGGGCGGCAGATTTGGAAGGGGTGGCTAGGAAAATCAATATTTACTTTGTTCCCTTTGCAACTTTAGCTGTAAGACCGGGCTGGGGATCGTCAGCCTCCGAAGGCGAAAGGTTTGAACCTCCTTTAACAGCACAAGCCAGGATTTGTCCCAACTTGAAATCCTCAATGGGTCGGAAAACCCGCAACCACAAAGCCAACTTTTTTTTTATTTCCAGAGCCCATCGCTCCTGTGCAATTTTAGCAGTAAGACCGGGTTGGGGATCTCCAGCCTCGAAAGGCGAAAGGTTCGAACCCCCCTAACAGCACAAGCCAGGATGTGTCCAAATTTGAAATCCTAAAAGAGTCGGGAAAACCACAACCACAAAACCAACGCTTTGGAGAGCCCATTGTTTGTGGCCCATCCTGGATGGGACAAGACCTTCTGGGGTGGAAAACCTGCACCTTGGCCACCATCCTAAATCGGGCTTTACTGTCCATTCGGGGCATGTCCTAGCCCGGGATCAACCACCCAGGGAGGGGGTTCCCCCCATTTCCCATTGTTTTTCATTTCCTGAACAGGAAAACCAGGGAAATGGAAAGTGAGACTCCGCGGCCTCCATGAACAATGGCGCCAGGTTTTCCCAGCATGCGCCTGCGTCCTGGTTTCACCTCCATCTGCTCCCCATTATAATAACTTGGTTGTTATGATTTAGATTTCAAATCGTCAGCGTGCTCTGCAAGGCTCCTTAAGGGAAAGTCCGGGAGCCCCAGGTCCCTGCCCCAAAGAGCTTCCAATCTAAAGCAAAAAGGGAACAGGAGGTACGGAAGAGATCCAGGGTAATGCAGACAGTAAAAATGCCTGGATGTTGTGGGGATTAAGTGTGGGGGGAGGAAAAGACCCTTCGCCTGGTTATGACCCCAAGAGCTATAATAGCTAGGATGCTCATTTCTGCACACTTGATTGCCCACACAGGGCTCAAGAGGTTAAGACACTGAACTCGATGACTAGAAGGTCGGAGTTCAATTCCTGAGTATTGCATGACAGAGCGAGCTGCCGCCTCTGTCCCAGCTCCTGCCAAACTAGCCGTTCGGAAGCAAGAAATTGCAAGTAGATAAATAGGGACCCCATTCGGTAGGAAAGTAAACAGGCGTTCGGTGGTGCACTTCGAGGTCTAGGCATGCCTGCCACATGTCCACGGAAATGTCTGCAAACACAAACGGTGCTGGCTCTTTGGCTATAAACAGAGATAAGCACTGAACCCTAGAGTCGGATACGACTGGATTTCGAGCAAGGGTGAGCTTTATTTATTTATTTATTGGTCAAATTTATATAGCCACCCATTTGGCAAACGACTCTGGGCGGCGTACAACACTAACAACATAAAATACGTAAATCCCACATTAGGTTAAAAGGCAAAGGTTTCCCTTGCTCGAAAGCCAGTCGTACCCGACCATAGGGTGCAGTGCTCATCTCTGTTTCAAAGCCGAAGAGCCAGCGCTGTCTGCTGCTGCAGACGTTTCCGTGGTCATGTGGCAGGCATGACTAGACACCGAAGCGCACAGAACGCTGTTACCTTCCCACCGAAGTGGTCCCTATTTATCTACTTGCAACTTCTTGCTTTCGAACTGCTAGGTTGGCAGGAAAACCCACATTACAAAACTAGAATAACCCTTAAAAACTACTACTCCCTGGCCCCATTAATACCTGGACATTATGGGCTATCAATACTCCTATCAGATCTCCAGTGTTTATTCGGGTTATGGGTTTTACGGGGAGACGTAGATCCAAAGGGAAAGGAAAAGTAACTTTCCCAAACTCTGGCACAGAATGGTTTTTGAAAATGCATTTTGAAACAAGAGTGTTTTCCGGGCTGGCTCCCCTGGTTCTTGTTCAAACTCTCTCCCATGCAGGGCATGATGTCAAACCTGGCTGGTTTTCAAGCCAGCGAAGAAGAAGCGTTCCAGGTCGCAGTCAAGGACTAAGAAAAAGCTTGCCATTTACATAACTCCCCGGGGCGATTGAGTTCTTGATTCAGGGGGGGAGGAAGCAAAAATGGGGGTAAATACAGAATTCCAGCTCACAGGATTGCTCCAGAGTTGCGCTTGCAAAACTCTGCATCATCTCCAGGTTGGAATTGTTTGCAGTTTGTGCAAAAGTCGCGGAGCAAATCTGACCGGCCTGCAGGATCTGGACTCACCGAGCTTCACTCCGACTCCAAATCCCATCCTCCCTGGCTCCACCGGTCGGCAGGGACACCCTGAGGCCATGCAAGCCAGCTACGGTATCTTCCTGATCCAAACGGTGGGGGAGGCTGACAGATGAAAACAGGGGCTCCCAACCTAAGGCTCGTGGGTCAGATCCAGCCCCTGATGCCATTTCATGTGCCCCCCCCAACTCCTCCAAGGGCATTTGAGAAACAAAATGGCTGCCCCTCTGAAGCTGTTGGGACAAAATGGCCACCCCCATCATGCATGTAGGGCAAAATGGTCATCCGGCCCGTGAAGGTGACTAGGAGAGTGTGACCCGGCTTGAAAAGTTTGGGAACCCCTGGATTAAAGGAAAGAGGGGAAGAAACCAGCTGAGCTTCCCCACAGGAAAGTGGGGTTTTGCAATTTCTACCCCAGCTTCCTTCCAGAGGCAGCCTGAGACATTTTGCAGCCCTGAATGCATGGATGCTCTGTGGACTGCAGAAGTGCAAGATGGCTCATTGTGGTTTCCCTTCCTCGCCCTCGCTTATCTTGAGGGAGGCCCGTGCATGTTTCCGGGGGAACATCTATGCTGCCTGCAGACGGATTTCACCCAAATACACCTTCAACCCCACCAGGCACGGGAGTAGTTTATGGCAGGCAACGCAAACTGCAGCTCTGCCAGCCTGTGACTCAGAGATGCTTCCCACACGACCGAAGCGATGCCACCCCAGGAACATGGAACGGTAGCAGCCTCAGAGCTGAACCTGGAATCACAAGGCCTGGGTTCAAATCCCAGCCGGTAGCCAGGAAATCCAGTCACCATGACTTTTGGGCCTGCGAGCCTACCCTGCAGGTGGGTTGTGAGAGCTACCGTCTTGAACGCACTGCTGACAATGTATGGACTTCATTCAACAAGCGCCACATAGAACTCTCTTTCCCTCACCTTTCTTCCTTGGTTCGAATCAGTGCGTTGTTTTTGAGCAGCAGCGGGCATCATCAACAGCGTTTTCTCAGCCATTTGCTAGATCTTCCTGCGCATAAATGGCATACACGCACACGCTGCCTTCCTTTGGATTTCTCCATGTTCATATAGAAAATCTGTTCTGTTCTAAATCACTTTCCATAAAGCAGCCCACGAGCAGAGGGATGAACACACACACCCCCGCCCCAAAGTGGCTATTTGTGAATAAATACCCACGCCTCCATTTCAACCACAAGTGAATTTGAATCGTTTTGTTCAATTAACACAACCACCTGGTTGGTTGACCACCTTGAGAACGTCCGGTATGGCCGGAGACAAATCAAAAACCAGGGGCTACTTAGGGCGGCAAAGTTAGAAAACGGACGTTTGTAGCAGCCAGATGGTAAGGAGGTTGGGCTAGATTCGTGATGGCGAACCTTGGCACTCCAGCTGTTCTTGGACTTCAGTTCCCAGAAGCCCAAGTCTCTGTGAATCTCCACGAATGGGTTTACTGCCCGTACTCCAGCTGTTCTTGGACTTCAGTTCCCAGAAGCCCAAGTCTCTGTGAATCCACACAAATGGGTCTACTGCATGTACTCCAGCTGTTCTGGGACTTCAGTTCCCAGAAGCCCAAGTCTCTGTGAATCCACACAAATGGGTCTACTGCATGTACAGCTGTTCTGGGACTTCAGTTCCCAGAAGCCCAAGTCTCTGTGAATCCACACAAATGAGTTTACAGCCCATACTCCAGCTGTTCTGGGACTTCAATTACCAGAAGCCCAAGTCTCTGTGAATCCACACGAATGGGTTTGCTATGCAGACATGCAGTAAACCCATTCGTGTGGATTCAGAGACATGGGCTTCTGGGAATTGAAGTCCCAGAACAGCTGGAGTGCCAAGGTTCGCCATCGCTGGGCTAGATGGCCTTTGAGGGACTGAACCCGCTCTTACCAGACTGCCTTCAGCAACAAAAGGCCCATTAATAAAAGAAAGTAAGAATCCGGAACAAAAACCATATTCTCTCATTCGAAGATGGGAGCCTTCAAATCAGAAAGGGTATAAATGTTTACAGATGAGTTAAATTTGGACTTTGGGACACATGATGAAAATTAGGCTCCTTTCGAAACGCAGGGCTGGAAACCGGATCTTGGGCCTGCAGGGGTTAGAGTTCAGATTAAGCCCCAAGGAACTGGTAGAGTGGGAAGAGCAACAATCTTGTCCATTGATCAGATAGTCAAACTTTTAACCATAAAATGACCTCTGCTCCTATCACAGGATGAGACAAGACAAGGTTATTCTCCTTAATCCAATCAAGTGGAAAGGTAATCTTTGGCGTCCCAAACAAATGCATAGATTGGGGATTCTCAACCTGCAGCCCGTGGGCCGGAGGCGGCCCGTGGCACCATTTCATGTGGCCCACCACCACCACCGCCTCCACCACACCAGGAAGTGCTATGGGGTGGAGGAAGGGAAAAATGGCCGTCCTGCCCCCGAAGCTGTCTGAGGGAGCGTGACCCACCCGCCCCCCCCCTCTTAAAAAGGCTGAGAATTCCTGGCATAGGTCAATGGTTGGGGCTTAATGCCAGCAAAACTCCACCCGCCCAAACATATGTGGCGATTTGGGTCATTTTTGGGCTTGCTGGGGATGATGGGGTCTGGAGTCCAACAGACACACATTTGAAACCCCCTCCCCCACCAACAGAGAAGGGGAAAGCGAAGAGCCACGTTTCTCTTGGGGAATGAAACAACATTCCGATTCCCTTTGGGCAGAATGGAAAGGAGCTTTTTGGGCATGAAAATTGCCCAAATCCCTGGAGGCTTCTGGGAACCGTGAATTGGCCTTCTGCACATGCTTGGCGGGGGTCTTGAGAGCCCCTGAGTGACCCACCCCTTATTTCCCCCAGCTCTTAAGCTCCCACACACACACAGCTTTCCTCCTTCCCTCTTTTAGGAACAATCCCCCCCCCCCCCAAGGCAGGTCGAATCGGGACGAGATCACCCCGATTCCTATCCACAATGAGGACTAGCTGCTTGATGCGGGGAATCGCAATGGCTGCTCGCTAAGGAAACAGGTCTGGGGGCAGCAATGCCTGGGGTTGGGGGGATGAGGGTGCCTGCGATTTTCCTCCCCCACCCCCCACGCCATCACAGCTCCCAGAATCTGTGAGAGGCACATGGGTCTTGTAGTCCCGTGTGTGAGAGAGAGAGGTGGGGGGGTGTGTCTTACCTTAAAGGCAGGGGGGTCTCGGAGGTCCCTCGTGGGCAGGCAGAGGAGCAGGAGCCCCGCCACGGAGGCCAGGCAAAGCGCCCCCAGCCCGGCCGCCACCGCCTTCTTCTGCCCGGAGCCGCTGCCCATCGCGGACTGCGGGAGAGGTGGTTCGATCCCCAACGCCGCCGCTTTCCGGACACCACCGGACTCCTCGGCGCCGCTGCAAACAACGCCGCCGCCTTCCTGGCCGCTTTCTCCTCCTCCGCCTCCGGATCCGACGGGCAAATCAGCTCCAGCCGCCGCCCTTCCCACGAGGAGGAGCCGGCAGGGCAGGGGACCGCCGAGCCTCCCCACGCAGGAGCAGTCTACCCCCGGGCCAGGCGAACCTGCGGAACGGCCGGAGACCGGAGCTTCGGGTTGTGGGGCCGGGCTGGGCTTGGGTTGGAGACCCTATAGGCGCCTCCACCTCCGCCCTAGGAAAGGGGCCGGGCTTGGCCAAGCCCCACCCCAGGGACCACTTCAGGCGTCCCTCCTCCCGGGGTCGGAAAGAGGAAACGGGCCCCCTGAAAAAGGGGAACTGTTGCTGGGGTCAGATTTTTCCACGGGGCTTCCTAAAAATAATAACAACCACTTTGAGCCGCGCTAAGAGCCAGCTAACACCCTGCCAACCTAGCAGTTGGAAAGCAAGAAACTGCAAGTAGATAAATAGGGGACCACTTCAGTGGGAAGGTAACAGCGTTCCGTGCGCTAGTCATGCCTGCCACAGGACCACGGAAACGTCTGCAGCAGCAGACAGCGCTGGCTCTTTGGCTTTGAAACAGAGATGAGTACTGAACCCTAGAGTCGGATACTGCTGGCTTTCGAGCAAGGAAAACCCTTACCTTTACATAGGATGTAAATGTGTAATACAGTATCTACTGAAATTACAATGTATAAAAATGCTATGACTATCAGTGTGAATAAAAATTGTAATATAAGTAAAAATAGAAATATTTAGTGATTTAGTGATGAGCAGGGATGTAGAGATCCTCTGTGTGTGTGTGTGTTGGGGTGTGTGTGTTAACACACACACCCCAAGAAGCCCCCAAAGGGTCAAACATACTATTGCCCAAATTAGTATTTGGTGCAAAAGGGAAGGAGGGGATCTATTTGCAATGTCTTGCTTTCGAACTGCTAGGTTGGCAGGAGCTGGGACAGAGACAGGTGCTCACTCCATCGTGCAGGACCCAGGTCTCGAACTGCCAACTTGCTGGCCTTCCAGCTGACAAGGCGAGCTTCTTAACCACTGAGCCACCGCAACCAAGCAAGAAAGAGGGAGGAAGGAAAGGAAGAAGGAAGAACCCTGATTTGGGATCTACTGATTTGGGGGTCCCCCCCTCCCTGGAAAAAACCCTATAACCCAAGGCCAAACCCCAAAGATGCTTAAAGAACCCAATTTAAACCTGGATCATGCAGAACCTTGAATTCTCATTGGGTTTGGGGTTGGACTGGTTTTCTAGTCACAGCCTGGGAGATCGTCCCGTTACACTGGCCAGATATGGGGGAAGGGACCCCCAAATTTGTCCCTATCTAGTTCCTTACTAGGAGCAAGTGTTTAAAATTTCCCGGGGGGGGGGGGCTGTTCTAAGGCTGCCTCTGTCCCCATGATTTCAGAGGCCATCCGAAGTGAATCGAGCAACCACCCCGAAAAAGCCTGGGCCCACAAGATGCCGCTTCCCCATGGGACCTTATTATGACCATCCAATTTCCGTGCAAATTTTCACGCAAACAAGCCCTTTTGTGGTGTGTGCAATTGGAACAAATGGCGTGCTCCGAGCGGCGCTAAGAAATATCATACCACCCAGCCAGGAACGAAGAACAGAAAAGCCTTTGAAAACACCCCTTCGCCGCCCCTGCCCTCCCCATTTCCAGCAAGGGGTGGGTGGGTTGTGGCCTCTCATGAAGTCGCTAATTTTAGCCGTGGCCCTTGATCCACTTTAAGTCCTTTCCGTTCTTCTTCCACAATTAAGTCTGCCAACCAAGCCAACCCCGTTGGGTGTTGCATGGGATTTCGGGGTGGGAGAGAGAGAGAGAAAAAGGGGGGGTTGGTTGACGTTTCTCAGCTGTGCCCAGTTTTCTGGCATTTCACCACCCCCAACCCCCTGGGCAAAGATTCCCCCTTGGGGGTCTTGCCGAGCCAGGAGACAATGGCCCCCACTGTCTGACCGCACAGAAAACAGAAGGCCCTTTTAGGAAAGGGAACTGAAAGGCCAAAAATCAATATCCCAAACAGATTGTTTGAAGGGTGTCCAGGGATCTTCCCGTTCCAACCGTTTGTCAAATCTCTCTGTGTAAGCGCAGAGGAATGGGTCGCAAGGCTGGGGCTATGCCCCTCGGTATGCCCCCTTTCAATGTCTCTTCGACTAACAGCAGGCAATGCCAGCTAGCCCCTCCGGCCATTCCCAAGGCATGGCATGGGTCAATTGTCCTCCGAATTCTGCCGTCCAACTGTTGTGGCTTCTTCCAGACACTAGTCAGCCTAAGACAGTGATGGCGAACCTTGGCACCCGAGGTGTTCTTGGACTTCAATTCCCAGAAGCCCAAGTCTCTGTGGATCCACACAAATGGGTTTACTGCGCATACAGCCTTGGCACACCAGGTGTTCTTGGACTTCAATTCCCAGAAGCCCAGGTCTCTGTCTAGGTGTCTTGAACCTCCCAGACCGTCCCCGAAGTGTCGTGCAAAGAAACTAAGAAATCAGAAATTCTGGGGAGTTCCTTTTGGGTGGACCGCGACTCAAACGGAATTATGTTTTTAACTAAGGCAGCTGTTTGTAACACTGGGAGAGACATGGGAATTTCAAATCCGGGGCGTGGCGTCGTGTCCTTGAGACGCTGAACAAGCAGCTCCAGGTTGAGATCCAAACCCTTATGATAAATAAGTAATGTCCATTGATTTGTCGGAAGCCAGTTGATGTGAAGCCATAACAATTTTGTGGAAGGAAACGGTACTTATGGGGGACTTCAGCCAAGCCTTGCAGATGTTTAAGGGTGTTTCCATGAGTTTTGGGAAAAACATAAATAATATCAAATAAGATAGTGAGGAAATAAGGCTCTCCCTGCAAGAACTTTCCTTTTCATGGCTAGATAGAACCTCCATGGTCAGAAGAAATCTATCAGAAAAGCAGATTCAGGGGTGCAAGACATGAAAGCAAGTCTGCCTCACATTCAAGTCCCAGTGATGTATTTTCAGAATATGATGATGATGATTTTGTGTCAAAGATTACTCTGGGTTGAGAGGATTTTAGGGGATGCCCGAATGAGGCTCCTTTCATGTCCCCAGGTGCAGCACTCTGGTATCGAAACCCGACCTTCCAGTCTCCAGCTCAGCATCTTGACCACTATGCCACCGGAGAATCAGATGCAAGAATGTTTAACTCAGGGGTTTAACTCAACTTGTAGCCCGGTGGCCGGATGCAGCCCACGGCAACATTTCATGTGCCCCCCCCACCTCCACCACACCAGGAAGTCCCATGCGGTGGAGGAAGGGCAAAATGGCCCTCCTGCCCCTGAAGCTGTCCATCTGTAGGGGTGACCCAGCCCGCGCCCCTTAAGCATCCCTAGCTCACCCCAAGAATTGCCCTTAGCCCATAGCCCCCACCAGCCTTTGACAAGAGGAGGCCAGGCCATGTGGGCCACGCAACCTGGGTGTCGGTGCCCAAAGGCATGACCACAGAATGAACCCCTCCTTGATTAGGCTAAGTGCGAGTCCCTTATCGGATCCACAAAACTGCTTCCCTAGTTGTAAACTCCTTATCTTCCTAACCAGACCATCTTTCATTACCCCACTTCCAGTCATCAAGTTCAGCATGTTGTTAAGGTCAAGGTCACCCTTGCTCAAAAGCCAGTCATATCTGGCTCTAGGGTTCAGTGCTCATTCTCTGCTTATCGCCACAGAGCCAGCGCCATCTGCATTTGCAGACGTTTCTGTGGACGTGCGGCAAGCAATACTAGACATTGGAGTGCATGGAATGGTATTTACCTTTCCCACTGAATTGGCACTGATCCTGTTCCGTATGGGGATAATGGGCTATGTAGTCAGAGAAGGTGACTTTTGCTCAGCGCAGGTCTCTTCCACCTGCAATTCCCAGGGGTCCCTGAGCCGGTTTGCTCTCCTCTTATAACAGGGTTGAGGGCCTTGAGCCCTGCTAAGCAGGTAAAGGTTTCCCTTGTTCAAAAGCCAGTCGTATCTGACTCTAGGGATCAATGCTCATCTCAAGAGCCAGCCCTGTCTGCTTCTGCAGACGTTTCCGTGGTCATGCTAAGCAGAGGCCCCTGCAAATGAGTTAAGCAAATTGGGGCTCTTATCACTTTTTTGCACACCCTGTTGTGAGCAGGGTTCATCGTTTGCACATTTCCAGGGAGGCCTGGCCATGCCCCACCCTGATCTTCTGCAGGAACAAAACATCTTGTCCTTCCAAGAGAGCGGGTAGCTGTGCGTGTTTTGTGTGCATGTGTTTGGCTGGAAAGTTTTGGAAGAGGCGAAGAACAGATTTCTGGACAGCTCACAAAGACAACCTCCCTCGACCCGACGCTGTTCCCAGCTCTGGCAGGAATTTTGAAGAAAAAAAATCCGGGTTGATTCACCCAAGGAAGAAGAAAGAATGAAGAGAAAGAGAAAGAAATGGGTTTAGAAGAATCAGGTTGACATAAAACAACCCGAATAATTTAGTGGCTTTGAGACGCCTGGGCGCCCATTTTGAGCTAAGCAAAGAAGACAGATGGAGCTAGGCATTTTAAAAAAAATAGAGAAAGAAATGGTAGATGATGATGATGATAATGATGATGATAACAAGTGGAGTACCATGGCTTAAGTCCAAGGAGAGGCTTGGCCAAGTTATAACAATAACAACAGCATTATTATTATTATTATCATCATCATCACTATTACTATCATCATCATCATTTCATGTCAGAAGTTATTCAGGGTTAAAAGGATTTTTTGCTGGAGAAACTGCACACTGACGCCCAAATGAGTCTCATGTCCCCAAGATCTTTTCCCCCAACAAAGTGGTACCTGCTTATCTACTTGCAATTTCTTGTTTTCAAATTGCTGGGTTGGCAGGAGCTAGGACAGAGATGGGCACTCAAACTGTCATGCAGTGCCCAGGTCTCAAACTGCTGACTTGCCGTCCTTCCAGCTAACAAGGCGAGCTTCATAACCACTGAGGAAGGAAAGAAGAATGGATGGAAGGAAGGAAGGAAGGAAGGAAGGAAGGAAGGAAGGAAGGATGGATGGTTGGATGGAAGAAAGAAAGAAAGAAAGAAAGAAAGAAAGAAAGAAAGAAAGAAAGAAAGAAAGAAAGAAAGAAAGAAAGAAAGAAAGAAAGAAAGAAAGAAAGAAAGAAAGAAAGAAAGAAAGAGGCTTGGTTTTGTAGGAGCTGAGCTGGGCCATTGAGAGAAAGGCATTTTCGAGACCTTTCATTCACGGGCAGCTTGAAATCACAAAATAACGACAATAAAGGAGTTCTCAAAGTCTTTGCTCCACATTCCAGTTAGATGAAAAGCTCAGATAAGGCCAAGAACACTCTTGTGGGGAGTCGAAAGATCAGAGAATGAGAACATCTCTCTGGTGTAAACATCTCAACTTATTCTCTGCTGGTTTCAGGAATGTCCGAGCCTGGGGGCAGTGATGGGAGTTGTAGTCAAAAAATACACAGGGAGCACAGGAGGCTGGGAAAACTTGGCCAAGCCTCTCCCTGGACTTAAGCCATGGTACTCCAATTCCCATCTTTCTCCAGAGAGTTTGACCCCTTCCAAATGTCTGGGCTTGGTGGTTCTTCCATGTGAACACTTTCTTTTTGCGGTTACAGATTGTGATTATAACACTTCACAACGACGATTTTGCTACTGGGAATAACACGTGCGATTTACATGATTATTGAATGTGTGGATTCCAAATCTGAACTCAGAATTTGCCTATCACGTACAGATATGAAGGTGTGCTATAGCTGTTCAAATGATATTGGGTAATGTATTTTTTACATGGAAACGTAACGATTGCAGCTACCACTATGCCTGCTGCCACCTCAGCTGAATCACGTCCCCTGGTGGCATGCATGTTCCAGCAGCAAACGGACATGTCTGGGCAAGTCATTGAGCTGACATCAGAAATAAGTATATAAGGCGAGATGGGCCAACGGCTAGTCTCTAATGCAGAACCATCTTATTGGAGATAGTACAGCTAGGCCATAGTGTGTCTGTTTTGAGCTAAAGGTGCAGCTGTGTTAATAAACTGGACAATTTTTGCTACATTTGTGGCAAATATAACCCATGTGAGCAACACAAGAACCAAATCAAAGTAGCTGCTTTCAGGCTCATTTCAGTTTCTTATTTTTATTTTGGATGTGGGAGAACTGTCCATAATCAGACATCATTACAGGTACTTTAAAAAAAAAGAAAAGAAAACCTCTGGTTAGATTTTTTTTAAAAGCTACATACAAAAAAAGTTCAACTGTAAACATGTTTTGGGGAGGGGGGTTTCAATGACCCAAATGTGACCCCCCCAACCCACCCTTGAGATGATGGAAAGAGTAGAGGTATCCACACAGCACCCTATCCAGGGCCCAAATGTGGCTCTTTCCATGGTCAAAAGAATCCTAGTAAAAAACGATGAAAAGCAAGTTCGTACCAAAAACCGTAAAGGATGCAAACACCCAGCTCTGTGGGATGGCGGAAATATCTTAGGTCTCCTCTTTCCCTGGGGAATTACTTTTCAAAAGCACCGAGTTAAATCTCAGCTCCAATCCTACCAAAAAGAAATCAGCTACTGTATTGTTATTCTTACAACAGATAAAGTAACATTTGCAGTTCCTTGCCATTCAAAAGTGACCAAAAAATGGTTACGCTTGGAAAGACACCTCAGAATTACTGTACACAAGCTGCCGGAGATCCACAAAACACACCCACACCGTACTTAGAAAAGGAAATAAAAAATAACATCCAGTTACTTTGCCCAAGGAGAGCAGCCTCAATAATGGCAAAGAGAAATTCATCACAAGTAATCATGATGAGTTACTTCCAAACACCCAGGTGGAGTCACTTCCACTTGCCGCCACCTGTTGCCCAGGTATACGACAGGTAGAACTGTACATATTAGATAGGTTGTTGTAATATTGGCGGAAAGTCATTCTCCTTCCTTAAAACACACAAAAAGGAAGGAAAATTAGCAATTTTTAGGATTGGTCTCATACTGCCCTCTGGTGGCAACATTTAATCAGAAGTGGGGGGGGGCACCCATCGTACAGCAAAATTCCCAGACCCCCTGAAAGGCCCACAGGTGCTCCCCATCATCATCCATGAGCATCATCTTCCGTTGTTCCCAACAGGACAGAAGGCGGTTTTCCATGTCCAGGAAGTCTGCAAGGGGCAGAGATGGGGACAAACATTCTGCCTATGCTTAGAGCAGGGATTCTCAACCTGTGGTCCGTGGGCCAGATGTGGCCCATGGCAAAATTTCATGCCCCGCCTCCACCACACCAGGGCTGGAAACCGGATCTTGGGCCTGCAGGGGTTAGATTTCAGATTAAGCTCCAAGGAACTGGTAGAGTGGGAAGAGCAACAATCCCGTCCATTGATTAGACAGTCATAAACTTTTAACCATAAAACGACCTCTTCTTCTTTTATCGTCTGATGAGACAAGATTATTCTCCTTAATTCAATCAAGGGAAAAGGTCAAATGCATAGATCAGGGATTCTCAACCTGCAGCACGTGGGACGGATGCGGCTCACGGAACCATTTCATGTGGCCCACCACCGTCGCCTCCACACCAGGAAGTCCTATGAGATGGAGGAAGGGCAAAATGGCCATCCTGCCCCTGAAGCTGTCTGAGGGAGGCCCCCCGTCTTAAAAAGGTTGAGAACTCCTGGCTTAGAGGACCCTTTGTCTTGGCCAATAACTCGTCACAGGTGAGCAAAAAAAATTATAAAATAAAATAATGGAGTGGAACACAAAAGAAATATCCATTCTGGCAACTTTGACCCGAAGTTCTGTGAAGCGTGGCTGTTGCAAAATGTTTGGAGTATTGAAAGTCAGCAGTGGACATGGGACACCATTAAATAATATTAAGTGCCTTCTTTGCATTGGAGAATGAATTAATGCAAAGAATTAATCCCAGAACTCCCCTCTGCTTCACGGGGTACAATAGTTTCAATTCATCCTCCCTTTTATTCCAGGACTACATATCCCAGAATCCCCTTCCAAAAGCAAAGGAAGGCAGGCAGAACCAAAAAGAAAGGCCGGAGTGTTTGCTTCCACGGGGCTGCATCAGTGTCATCGTAAGGGATGCATTGGTCAACCCCGGTGTCCTGGTCAGGGGTTCAAGAGGTCAGAAATCAAGAAATCACTTGCACGCCCTTCTGTGTTTCCCAGAGAAAGTGTTGGCGACATCAGACTTTTCTGCAGGGGTTTGGTCTGCAAAGTTTGGTCTGGAGTTAAAGGCAGACGTTGGCTTCAAAGTCTTTCCTGGAGAATTTGGGGTGGGGGAATCAAGGCTCGTATCTCCATCAGTTCAACTGGGGAGGGACACACACCCCTAGACCCCCAAACGTGGAGCCGAAAGACTGGCCCTACATGAAGGTGGAGTCCAGCTGACCGGTCTCCCGGTGATTCCGTGCACGGGCTTCAAACAGCTGCTTGATCAGAGCCGATTTCTCTTGCTCCAGCTGGGTGATACGGTCGCTTTTCTCCGTCACTTCCTGCAAGAAGTGAAGGAAGAAACCGGCTACTTATCCACGTGAAGCTTGGAGATGTCATCAACTTCACCCCATCCCTTGAAAACAGACTTGATTTTTAATTGCACTAGGGTTAAAACATACGGCTTGATTTTTAACTGCGTCAAGTTAAAACATATGGTGTTCTTTTTAATTGCACCAGACTAAAACATATGTCTTTATTTTTTGAATTGTACCACGGTTAAACCTATGACTTTATTTTTCATCAGATTAAAACATATTATTTTATTTTTAATTTGCACATACTGTTTTAGTTTTTTAATTGCACCAGATTAAAACATATTATTATTTTTTTATTTTAAAATTGTACCAGGGTAAAACCTATGACCTTATTTTTAATTGCATCATGTTAAAACATATTGTTCTATTTTTAATTGCACCAGATTAAAACATTGTTTTATTTTCAATTGCATCAGATTAAAACATAATTCTTTTATTTTTATTTTGCATCAGTTTTTTTATAAAAAAACATGTCATAAACTTGTTTAGTCCCGGTTATTGGAAGAAAAGCCTTGGATGAACCACAGCCTTTCCTCTTTGGAAAGTTGTTTGGGAGGGCTAAAGCAGGTAAGACGCCAGGTGTAGCATCTCTAGATCATAGAGAATGAAATGCAGGATAGAAAGGTAATGAATTAACCCCAGAATCCCAGTCTTCTGCCCAGTGCTCAATAGTCTCAGCTCATCCGCCTTCTTTTCCGGACTACATATCCCAAAATCCCCTTCAAAAGAGAATGAAAAGAGGCAGAACCAAGATTCCCTTCCCCTGCTTACCTTGGTGAGCAGCCAGTTCTGTTCCTTCAACATATTGATGGTTTGCTGTGGGCCAGAAAGTAACGGAGAAGGCGTGGTGGTCGATGTGGACACTTTGGTGGCCACAGGACACGGACTCGAGGGCTAAAGAGGGTGAGAGAAGGAATCAAAGCTGGCCTTTCCCCGTAAAAAGAGGCCTTAAAACATGCAAAACTGGAATGTCTAATGTGGAATTTACAGTGTGGTTTTAAAAAGCATTCGTTTCTAGTCCTTATGGACATGCAAAAATAAGGTTGGTGTGTCCAAACTCTTTAATAGACTCTGCTACAAAATTTCTGACCTCTTTTCTCTTTATTTAGCTTCAGAGGCTATAAAGCAGGGGGGGGGCGGGTTACGCTCTCTCAGTCAGTTTCGAGGACCAGATGGCCATTTCACTCTGCCTGCATGATGGGGGTGGTGGCCATTTTGTCCCAACAGCTTCAAAGAGGTGGCCATTTTGTTTCTCAAGTGCCCTTGGAGGGGTGGGGTGGGGCACATGAAATAGCGTTGTGGGCCAAATCTGCCCCACTGACCTTAGGTTGGGAACCCCTGCTATAAAGCGTGAAGCTGCATGGCAAAAATGGATCCTAATTAAATAATAACGGCAATAATGATATTGCCCAATAGAATCGCAAAACAGCAAAAGGGGTTTGATCAAAGAATATGCATTGGGAATCCTCTCCTTGCTCCCGACAGTCAATTTAGCTTTAAATCAGCAGATCTAAAAGGAAAGAAGGCAGCTTTCCCTGGTCCGAAACTGGCCTACCTGGCCTGGGGGTTGTGCAGGGTCTCACCTTTGCCGAAAGAGAGAGCAGCTCAGAGAGGCAGCGGTTCAAGTCCTGGAGTTTTGGCAGGAGTTGGTTGTGGTTTCTGTCTGCAAACAGGTCCTGGGAAGGAGGGGAAAACAAGGAAAGAAAGGATATTATGGGATAGACAGGAGCCCAAGCTGAAAAATGCTTCGCCTCTGCCTTACAGGCAAGATGCACAGAAATAAATGATTATGGTAGTCTTCCAGGTTCCACAGGATTCTCGGTCGCCATTTGCAGCAACCAATACAACCTGGCTAGACAGGTGGGAAAAAATATATATGGCTAGCAAGTCACATAATAGACCAGTGACGGCCAACCTTGGCACTCCAGGTGTTCTTGGACTTCATTTCCCAGAAGGCCAAGTCAACACTCCTGCTGATCGGGGCTTCTGGGAATTGAAATTCAAGAACACCTGGAGTGCCAAAGTTGGCCGTCACTGTAACAGACTGTTGTCGCTATTCCCAAATGGAGTCAAGAGGCAACAGAGATGTTAAATGAAAGGGCTATGATGGGAATGCTCTAATTAGGAACCGAGGTCAGATCCAGGCTAATAACAAAAGGGATATTTCATTGTTGATAACTGGATTTTCTTCATCAAAGAAAGACTCACGTTCAGCATTTTGCTTCTACCCAATTGCTTCTGCCGCTCCTGGACAACGTAAAGTTGCTGGTGGTACCATTCCCGGGCCTGATCCACCAGCTCCAACCCTTGCAGTAAGAAATCTTTTTCCTTTTCCACTTCCTTCATTTGCTGCAGCTGCCAAGACATAAAAGGCACGGCCAAAATTCACGCCACGGAGACAAACAAAGCCACATGCATTTTACGGCATAGAGCTGAGGTTTCTCATTAACCTCCTTCTAGACTTCACCTCCAAAACCCTGAACGCTTCTCAACATGCTCGGTCCTCAACAGCTTTGGAATTGGGCTTTTACAACTACACAACCCAGAATCCCCCAAGGCAGCAAGTCCAAAATATATAAAGCATCGCTCTTGTATACCGCTCCATAGTGCTTGGTGCAATCTCTGGGCGGTTCACAAGTTAATTAGCATTTTCTGACCTCATTAACATGCTGGGGACTCAAGTTAATTAGCATTTTCTGCCCTCATTAACATGCTGGGGACTCATTCAATCGAACTTGGAAAGATAGACGAGGCTGAGTCAACCTTGGATCCCAGTCAGGATTGAACTCACACGCTTTTGGCTACAGGTCAGCAGTTTTAACCCCTGCGCCACCAAGGCTGTATAATGACAGGTTGCTTACCCGTAACTGTTCCTTCTTCTTTGTGGTCCCCTGTGAACCCACACAAATTAATTCTTGTAAGACTGAGGTTTGTTATTATTATAGGATACATTCGTGTGGATTCAAAGAGACCACGAAGAAGAACTTACTAGAGCGCAGTAAGACACTGAAGATGACCTTGAGCCCTGGCCAGGATCGAAGTCACAACCTTATTTAAAATAATTATTTTGAATTTGTAATGGGATTTTTAATGGGGTTATTAAGGGGTTTTAATTGTCTTATGTTGCTGTTGATTGTTGTTAGCCACCCAGAGTCGTTGCCGCAATAGAAATTTGAGGAAATAATAAATAAATAACCTTTTGGTTGCAGTACAGCAGTTTTAACCACTGCTGCACCAGGTTCCACTCCAGCCACCGAGTCCATGTTTAATAGTCGTTTTGCCTCGCCATAAAACATTTTGTGAACATGGAACCAAGGACTTTGCGATTTAATTTCCAGGGGAACTTGAAAAGCCACGTTTTTCAATGAGAGGCCTGTTTCCCCCAGAGATGTATAGGCATAGATTATCGGTTAAAAAGGGAAATCCCTTTCTCCCGACTACAGTACCCAAGGTTTCCTTTGGTTCCACAATTACCCATGACCCCCTTCTCCCTCTCTCCGCCACCTGACTATCAATCCTGGGCTTTGACCCCCTCTGAAAGGCAGCAAGAAAGAGCCCTTGAAAAAACAGGCAAAGGATGCATACTTGCAAGGATAAGGAGTTACTTGGAAGACCTACCCAGAGGAAAAAACGCAACGCTTGGGAGCTACCGAGGTCGTTGCTCAGAGGGACGAAAAGGGTGTTGTAAGCGGACAGGGGTCCCATTCAGTCAGGTCAGCCCTCAGCAGGCAAATGCCCTTCTTAGGTCCTTCCTGGCCAACCCTGGCCTCTGGTTGTCATGGTGACCAGAGGAGGGGCTGGGCTGGGAGCATCCCTAAAGCCCAGCGCTCCTCCCTCTCAGCCAGAATAGGAAAAAGGTGGCTCAGTGGTTAAGCTCGCCTTGTTAGCTGGAAGGCTGGCAAGTCGGCAATTTGAAACCCAGGTACTGCATGACGCTTTGAGTACCCGTCATCTGTCCCAGCTCCTGTTACCTTTCCCACCAAAGAGACACCTATTTATCTACTTGCAATGTCTTGCTTTCGAACTGCTAGGTTGGGACAGACGACCTGAGCGCTCAGGTCTCGAATTGCTGACCTGCCGACCTTCCAGCCGACAAGTTCAGCGTCTGCGTCACTGACTTGGTTTAGCTTGGAGTAAAGGCTTAACTGGGCTTTTGAGATGCTAGACATTCATACCCCCACCCCTTGCCAAGAGTCCCATGGGGAGATTTCGGTACCGTGCTATAGTCAACGCCATTGGTGATGGTGTGTCTCCGGTGTTCGCCTCTGCTCCTTGGCTGTCTCCGTGCTGCTGCCTTAGGTGCTCCCTCACTTTGGGAACATCCCGTCAGTTTCCGGGCCCCACAGGGTTCTGCTGCTGCAGGTGGAACAGGAAATCCCAAATGATTAGACTCAAACACCTTTTCTAGCCCTTGGAATGCTAGCAGAATGTTAGTGTGACAGCAACCCTGTAACAATCCAATTGTTCACGCATGGAAAAGTTAAGTGTTTTATACTTAAAATGCCCCCCTCTCTGAAAGAACTACATTTTGCTAATTCAATGCTGGCACCTTCGGTTTGGAGGGATTTCAGGACAGGTGGCGGCCCCAAAGGAGGAATAATCAAACTAAAATGACCTCAAAGATGCTCTTTGGCAGGGAAAAAGAATACACTAGGACGAAACCTCGCCTTGAATTCTTTCAGTTCCTTTGGCCAGGGAGGAAAAAGGAACTCCACCTGTGCTCAGAGGCACCCTTTACAATGCAACATATGTACACAGCAAAGCAAATTCGGTGGGTGGGATGGGGAAATCTTATGTCAACCTCAAGTAGAGGAAAGGACTTTAAATGCGTGCAGTGTGTGATTCGCTTCTTACACAAGCCGTGCAAGTGGGTCTACTCTAAAGAGGGTCAAAAAGGCTGGATTGAACTTCTGAAGTGTAAATCGAGGCCCATGCAAGCCAGCCCCCCGAGGCCGGCGGGCCAGCCAGCCCCCCACCCCCACCCCTTCCTCACCCACTCGCTTGCTCTGGTTCGAGTCGAGGATCTTCTCTAGATTCCGATTGGCGACGCTTCCTCTCCTGCCGGCTCCGCTCTCCGGAGCGGGACCGTCCTCCCGTCTGTTTGGGGGGGCTGCTGTTTCCCCCACGGCCGTCTCCCGGGGGCTGCCCTTCTCCGGGCTGAGGAGCGAGGCCCTCAAGCCCACCAGGAAGCGCTCGAAGGTCAGGTAGCCACTGGCCGGGGCGGCCCGGCGGAGACCCTCCAAGACCCCCGGGGGCAGTTCCCCTCTCGCCTCGGGGGGCCCCTGTTGGAACCACCGGGACTCGATCTCGCGGAGGTGGACGTAGCCCCGCCGCCGGTCGTCGAGGATGTCGAAGAGGGTCCGCAGGCTCTGCAGGAAAGCCCGGGGCAAGCCTTCCTCGGTGAGGGGAGGAAGAGGAGGGGGCGGCGGCGGGCGACCCTCCCCGCTCCGCTGCGGCGCCATCAAAGGGGAAAAAACACCTTCCCACTTCAAAGGAGCGGAAAAGAAAGAGAAAGTGTCGCTCCGAGTCCGAACGTTCCAAAGGCTTGAATGGGGACTCCCATTGTCGGTGACGTCACCTGCCCCGCGGACGCTCATTGGCCCGCCGCGGAGAACCCTCGCCGCTCATTGGCGGAGGCGCGTAGCGAGCTGGTTTGATTTTGGAATCTTCGCGGCGTCTGCTTCGATTTCCCTACAAAAGAGCCCTTTGAGGGGAAAAAGCCAAGCCTGGGCGGACTACAGTTCCCAGCATACCCTGGGTGAGGGGACGGGTCGTACTAGACAGAGACCCCCCTTCTCCCCCAAAGCGCTGTTTTAAAAGGAGAGAAGTCTGTGTAATCTGCCCGTTTTTAATAGATTTAATTTAATTAATTTAATTTAATAGTCATATTTATATATGCCGCCCACTCAGGCAGAACCCGACTCAGGGCGGCATTACAACAAGTTATAAAAACACATAAAAACACTTTAAAAGACCCATATCCCACCCACTTTAAAAGACCCATATCCCACCCACCCATCCCACCCACTATCAAAAGAAGAAGAGGGAGTTCTTAATTGTTTACATTCGTTGAGTTTTTTAAAATTAAATCTAAAAAACAAAATTACAAAATATAATAAACATCACAGTAAAAATATAGCAGTTGGTCTTTAAAGTGTTGCAGTGTATTTATTTATTTACCATACAGTATTTTGTTTTCCGATATGCCTGAACCACAGACTATTATTTTAAAAAAATCATGTTATTCTTGCATATTCTTATTCTTGTTTGGGAGATTTTCCAAACGGGTGATATAAAATTGTAATAAATAAATATATACATTTTACATCAACCACAGATATAATATAACCTAAATAACTTCAAAAATTACATAACTAATAAGTGCCCCCACCAACTATGGGACAGTGTGCATGTGATAAAAGATGGAATACTAAACAAGGGGGCTTAAGACAACTGTGAGGTGGGACATTCCCCATTGACTCACACACTTTGCAACCTGTGTCCAACTACTCCCTGTCTCTCCCTACAGACCAGCTAGTCCTCCTGGATCTAAAAGGTCAAAATCAGGGTCACCCTTGCTTGAAAGCCAGTCGTATCTGACTATAGGGTTCAGTGCTCATCTCTGTTTTCAGTTGAAAAGCCAGCGCTGTCTGCGTTTGCAGATGTTTCTGTGGACATGTGGCAGGCATGAAAGCTCATTTCCAACATCACCTTTAAAGCCACAGTGTTTCTGGTCTTCTTTATTTGATCTTCTCACGGTTACATTTATTTGGTTTCCGTATTTCCGGTTGTTGTCATTCATCTCGGCTCAAGGCAGCTTCGGGGGCCAGATGGCCATTTTGCCAAATATTTTGACAAATAGGTCAATCTTAGAAGAAATCAACCCTGACTGATCCTTAGAAGGTCAAATAGTAAAGATGAAGTACTTTGGACATTAAATGAGAAGAGAGGATTCACTTGAGAAAGCCTTGATGCTGGGAAAGTTGGAGGGCAAAAGAAGAAGGGGGAGGCCAAAGATGAGATGGATAGATGGTATTGTAGACGCAATGGGCACAGAGCTGGAGGATGGTGGAGGACAGGGGTGCCTGGAGGACAATGGTCCATAGGGTCGTGAAGGGTCGGTATTGACTGTGCGACTGGACAACAAACAACCACCACATGGCACTTCCTGGTGTAGTGGAGACAGGGGGGGGGCACATGAAATGGTTCCTTGGGCTGCATCCGGCCCACGGGCCACAGGCTGAGAATCCCTGCTCTAACACTAAACCAAGTAATTAGGAAAGCTGTGAATAACCGGGACAACCGCCAACCGGGGTGGGGGACACCCCCATGGAGAAGGGGGGCAGAATCCATCTACCCCAACCTCTGGGCGATTCTGCCCCCCCCCCCACACCATCTGATCTGGCCCGGGGGCTCTTGAAGAAGCCTCACCTTCCCGATTCCTCCTCTACAGGACTTGCCTTTCGCCCTCAGCGCCACTCACTGTTGGCCAAAGGGCTTCCTCCTGGCCAGAAGGAGGAAAGGGAAGCGGAGGAGGCGGGCGCACGTCTGAATGCGGACCGGAGAGGAAGAAGAGGCGAAGGAGATCCAAAAGAGGGGGAGGGGCGAACAGGGGGCAGCCACGATCCTCCGCGATCCACAAACGTCTCAAGCAAGGAGGAAGGGAGGCAGTCTTTCTCAAACCTCCCCCCGCCCCCCCACCACGGAGATCGCCAGCTTTGGGCCACTGGTAGCCCCGGGCCGATGGGTCCCTTGGAAGAGGAAGAGCTGCGGGCAGACTTGGCCCGCGCCGGCCAGTCCCACTTGCTGCGCTTCTGGCCCACCCTGGGGCCGGCGGAACGGGCGGCGCTGGGGGCTCAGCTGCGGGCCCTGGGCCCCCCGCAGGAGCTGGGCGAGCACTGCCGTCGGGCAGCCCTGGCCTTCGCCCGGGAACAGGAGTCCGGCGGGCCGCAGCCAGGGATCGCCGACCGCCTCCGCCCCGTCCCGCCGGAGTTCTTGGGCAGTGCCGCCCGAAGCCCGCCGGCCGACTTGGAGGGCTGGGAGGAGGAAGGTGAGCCGCGAAGAGACCAACCGAGGTCCCCGGGGTTGTTTTTTTTTCCAGCCGATGAGCCTCCCCACGCAGCGCAGGCTACCCCGGAATGACAAGAAGGAGGGAGAGGGCGGGAACTATTGGGGAGGGTAGGAGGAGCATTCCATTCCCCCAACCCCCTTGCAGCCTTTCATCAATCAATCAATCAATCAATCAATCAATCAATCAATCAATCAATCAATCAATCAATCAATCAATCAATCAAATCAGTCAACCAATTGATCACATTGATTGTTGCTGTTGTTTCCAATTTATATGCCGCCCCAAGCAACTCTGGGCGGCTTACAGAGAAACAATGCATCAACATTACAAAATATCAGAATTACAAAATAGCAATGCATGAAAATTACACAATATCAATTGATAGCATTAGTCCAGTGATGGAGGGCAGGATGGCATGACTAAGTTAGGCACATCTGGTGCAGAAAGGACAGTTTAAATTGGACTGAAAACTTTTGCAGAAAAAGGATATGCATGTAGATGGATCAGGAGTTCTCGACCTTTTTAAACCCAGGGGCCGCGGCCGCCCCCTCAGACAGCTTTAGGGCTGGATGGCCATTTTGGACTGCCTCCACCACATGGCACTTCCTGTTGTGGTGGAGGCGGTGGTGAAATGAAATGATGCTGCAGGCCGCATTTGGCCCCTTGGGCTGCAGGTTGAGAATCCCTGAGATAGATCATTCAGGATTACAATGGTAGTCAGTTTACTCATTTCGCTACATTGTGGGCTTCGTAGTAGTTGCAGCAACAGTAACTTTAAGTACTAATTTCATCCTTCCATTAACTCTGAGCAGACATGCTCCTCTTAACACATATATTTAAGTGCCCTAATCTTAAATTCAAACGTTTGTTGTATGAGGTTGGTCTTGAAGCGTAATAAAGATTTTATTTTAATTTACTCAATTAACTAATTGTCACTCCTGAAAGGAAGACTGCAGGCAGTTTGGGCGCTTGCCGGAGTGGGTTGTTCTCAAGCTGATAAATTCCTCTCTCTGGAAAAGTTTGCCAAAACAGGCTGGGCAAGAATCTCTAACATTATCGGCGTAACCCCAAACACTGAATTTTAGGAAAGTTTCCTTCAAGGGCAACTGTTGTAGGTTTTTCTACAAAAGAAATAACTTTTCCCAATTCAAACTTGGGGTGACAGGAAGAGTGCCTCTGGTCATGTGCAGAGTGCCACTCCTTGGAGACTGTTCTGAACACTGATGTGGCTGTTCTCTGCCTCCCTTCCAGGCCTCCGTCAGATTTCCCAGAACACGGTGGCGGTGCTGCTCCTGGCCGGCGGGCAGGGGACCCGTTTAGGCGTGCCGTACCCCAAAGGCATGTATGATGTGGGGCTGCCCAGCAGGAAGACTCTGTACCAGATCCAGGCGGAGCGCATCCGCAGAGTGGAGCAGCTGGCGGGCGAGAAGTTTGGCATGGCTTGCAAAGTCCCATGGTGGGTGACGTGGTTCAGTTTCCGGGCCCCACTGCTTCAGTGTCCGAAGCAGACAGGGAGGGGTTGGGGTTGGAAAGGGAAACTAAGGTTGAGGGACACCCTTGAGGTCTTGATGGGGATCCTTCTGAGTCAGTTCACAGAATCCATGCTGGGAGGTTCCATCCAAGAAAATAAAGGTCTCCCCGACTATCCATAGAAGATATGTTCCAACACCTTCTGCAGATACATGAAGTTCCTGAGAACTGCAAAACCTTAATTAATAGATATATTTGAGTCATAGGAGTGGGGGAGGGATTTAAAATGCCTCTGCCATTCTACATGAGAGCTACCAAATTGGCTGTTTCAATTCCTTGTAAACATCACATTGCCTCTAGTGGCCAGGATTGGTAATTCACCATAGAAATACATACCTAATATGTACGGTATTTCAGGGATTTTAATTTTTTAAAATTTCTGACACAGATACTGAACCAACAGATATGGGGGGTGACGTATAACACTCCTAAACTCTTCCACGGTTCACTGTGTGTGTTTGTGTCCATGCACTTTGCTACCCCAGGTACATCATGACAAGCGAGTTCACGCTGGGGCCAACCAAGACGTTCTTCCAGGAGCACAACTATTTCCACCTGGAAAAGTTGGACGTGATCATGTTTGAGCAGCGGATGCTGCCAGCTGTGACCTTTGACGGAAAGGCCATTTTGGAAGAGAAGGGCAAGGTGGCCTTGGCACCAGGTAACTCTCCCACATGTGGCTGAACCATTTGTGGCCCCAGAGAGGCCAAGCAAATGTTGGAGGCTCATGCCCCACTTCTTGGCAGTATTTTGCGATCCCATTTTAGGAGAAATGGTTCTCCTTTTCAATCTGTTTTTGTGCCACAGATGGGAACGGTGGTCTGTATCGTGCCTTAGTGGACAACAAGATCTTAGAGGACATGGAGAGCCGGGGCATCTGCTACGTCCATGTTTACTGTGTGGACAACATCCTGGTCAAAATGGCCGATCCCGTCTTCATCGGCTTCTGTGTTTCGAAAGCAGCTGACTGTGGTGCGAAGGTAAAATAGACCTGACTGGAACAGCGGCGGGAACCCATCATCCCCAGGTTAGTTGTGGGAGGCTGGAATAACAAAGCCCACAGAATGGTGCACATGGGTCACATGTCCCATCAGCCACCCTCTGGCCCAGAAGATCTGCTGGGGATGGTGGGGACTGTAACCCAATGCATTTCAAATAAGTTTCTAGTCCTCATGAGAATGGAGGTTTTGCAAGAAGCCTGGCTTAGTTTGGGCAGGACTGAGGGCTCAATTTTTTGTCTCGGCAGGTAGTGGAGAAGGCCTACCCTACTGAGCCCGTTGGGGTGGTGTGTAGTGTGGACGGAGTCTATCAGGTAGTGGAGTACAGCGAGATCCCCTTGAAAGTGGCAGAGTTGCGGAACCCAGATGGGCGCTTGACGTATAGCGCGGGAAACATTTGCAACCATTTCTTCACCCTGGACTTTCTTCGGGCAGTCGCGGAGTAAGTCTTTTGCTGTCTGTCTTTGAATGCTGAGTATTTGCCTTTCCTGCACAGGTTTTAAGCTCAGAACTTTACCATGCAGGATTGAAAGGTGATTTATAAACAAGATGTTAGCTGTGCCTTCGAAACAGAGGTCGGAGCCCTGTGGCCAGCAGCTTAAAAATGGCATTTTCTAGGTCCAGGAAAAGTTTGGAAAACTTTTTTTGAGGGGGGGGGGGGAGCTGCAACTCAGAATTATAACCCCAGGCTATAGCTTTTCATTCAGTTTAACATTTAAACTGGTGTATGAACTCGTAAGCCTGGAGCAGACCGAATGTGAAGGAAGATGTGAAAGCTTGATTGGATTTCCATTTTTCTCTACCTAACGTGGAAACCCTGGGCAGCTAACATTTCACCTTAAAAAAAAAACTATTAAAATCATAAACGTCTAAAAATTACCATTATATCCCATGTCTAAAATAATGCATCACAAGCTACCCATGTAAAAATCCACAGATGTCAAATGTTTGCTATCGATAAAATATTGAAAAGCAAGATTGTTCCCAGCCTGCAGTGGCTTAACCATAGCGGGCCTGCCTGACCCTTCAAAAAGAGGTATTAAAGACTTAAAGCAGGAGTTCTCAAACTTTTAAAGCCGGGGTCCAGGTCACGCTCCCTCAGACAGCTTCGGGGGCCAGACAGCCATTTTGGCCTTTCTCCACCACATGGCGCTTCCTGGTGTGGTGGAGGCAGTGGGGAGCCACATGAAATGGTTCCGTGGGTTGCATCTGGCCCGTGGGACGCAGGTTAAAAATCCCTGACTTAAAGCGTCTTCAGAATTGTACTACGGGGTGGGGGTGGGTGCGTGGGGAGTTTACTCGAGACCTAACAAGCAACTTTTTAACAACAATCCCTGTACATGCTAACAAGATTTAAACTATCCTCGTAACATTTCCAGGAACCGTATGGCCATTTTGCCAAAAATAAAAATGACAAGTCACTTAGTAATAGTCATGAGAAAATTTCCCCCTTTTCTTTATTCTCCTTCCTAATTTTCTCGTATTGCCCAAACTACCACCAGCCATTTTTTTCTGGGGTGTTTCCTAATTTATGATGTCACAGCTTTCCATTTCAGTCAGACGCAGTTCAAGACTCTTTTCGAAATTTAAACACAAACCAAAATAAACTGTTTTTTGGAACTAAAAGGAGAAAGAGAAACCATGCATGGTTAAGAAAAATAAAACAGGGTAAAGTTGCTTAGTATGGGATTCTTGAGGCATGGCAAAGTTACTTTTCTTAACCACATCTCCCAGAACCCCCCAGCAAATGGTGGAGGGATCATGGGAGGTGGAGTCCGAGTTGTTTCTCCAGCATCTGTACTGGCAAAAACACTTTGACATCCACATAATGTCATGTAAAGAAGCCCCAGAAGTGCATGAAGAGCACCTTAGTTTGGCTTATGGGCATACCTGTCAAGTTTTGGATTTGAAAATATGGGAAATTTCCTGGCCAAAATGGGAGACTTGACAGCTATGCTTATCCTGTGCTGCCCTCCAGTGTTGGCATTAGGGCATTTCAGTCTAACTAATACGTGAGGATGGTGGGAAAGAGGGTAAAATACAGGAGTTTCCCGGCCAAAACGGGAGACTTGACAGCTATGCTTATGGATCTTTTTTTTTTTTTTTGCCCTCCTGCTAGGAAATTTGAGCCCCACTTGAAAACTCACCTGGCCATCAAAAAGGTGCCGTTTGTCGACGAGGCGGGGAATCAGATAAAGCCCATGAAACCCAATGGGATAAAGCTGGAGAAGTTTGTTTTTGATGTGTTCCAGTTTTCCAAGTTCGTGGCAGATGCGTATTCTTCTCTCTCTCTCTCTCTCATTTTTCTGTGCATTTGTGGACTGGGTATTAAATCAAAGTGATGGTGGGGATACGGAGGATGTCAGACGCAGGTGAAGGTCAGAGAGGATGGAATGGGCAGCCAGCCCAATTCTGAAGCAGTTAAAGAATGGGGCTTGTGATAGATTCCCCAGCATTTAAGGAGCTGTATATTTTCTCCCAAATTAACTGGGGAGGCTTGAATTGCTTGTCCCAAGTTCTCTGAATGGATTGCCGGCATGAGCAATCTTGCTGGTTTGGAAGAAAGTTTGCACCAAGCAGAGCAGCTAACGCGGTTGGGTACCATTAGGTTCGCTATTTCTCATCCTACATAGAGGATTTGGGCAGAGTATAGGACAGTCATGGCAAACCTTGGCACTCCATTTATTCTTGAACTTCAGTTCCCAGAAGCTTAAGTTTCTGTGAATCTACACAAATGGGTTTACTGCGTGTATGCGTAAGTAAACCCATTCATGTGGTTTCACAGAGACTTGGGCTTCTGGGAACTGAAGTCCAAGAACACCTGGAGTGCCAAGGTTCACTATCATGGGCATAGGATGTGCAAATAACTCAGAAAGCTGTCTTTAATTAACACCTCCCCCTCCTTTGAATGATAGGAACTTTGTCGTCTTTGAGGTTGTGAGAGAGGAGGAATTTTCTCCTCTAAAGAACGCCGACCCAGCCGAGAAAGACACCCCGACCACGGCAAAACGGTCGCTCCTCTCTCAGCACTACCACTGGGCCCTGAAGGCAGATGCCCGGTTTGTTGACGGCGAAGGACACAGGATACCAGAGATCCACAGGTGGGTATGACAGTCATAGACTCTGCCCAGGGGATTCTGGGGAGCGTAGTCCAGCAAGGTAGCTAGCAAGGTTGGGTAAAGTTTGACCCTGGGAATTTTCTCCCAGCATTTAACCTGCCAAGGTGTATCTGTCAGCATTTCTTTAACATTTGCCCCCTTTTCTTTTAATTTTGCGGAGATGTGTTTCTAACATTATTTGTGCGCAAGTTTTGAAGTGTCCTCAGACACACAAAAACCTACATAAATGAAAACTAGTTTGTCTTATAGCTGCTGCTTTGACTCCTGGTTTTACGGTCCCCTAAACATGTGGCTAAGTTCTAAAACTACCTCGCAAACTCTATGTTTCCTTTGAAACTATGATGACAAAAATACTTTGGGATTAAATATTTTAAAAACACAGAAATTCTGGGGCTCTGAGTTTGTTGGAACCTCTTTAACCCCTCTCCATGTGGGATCATTTTGTTACACTTTCAGATATTCTAGCTCTGAAGCACAGAAAAATTCAGGCCATTTCCCTTTTTCTCTGTAGTTTATCATGGGATGAAGATCC
The DNA here is from genome assembly GCA_035047305.1 of Bradypodion pumilum. Taxonomy (NCBI): domain Eukaryota; kingdom Metazoa; phylum Chordata; class Lepidosauria; order Squamata; family Chamaeleonidae; genus Bradypodion; species Bradypodion pumilum. Next base: position 10,513,062 of record JAWDJD010000015.1, read on the forward strand.
GCCTGCCGTGTGTGAGATATCACCTCTCGTCTCTTACTTCGGGGAGGTGAGAATACCAACATCTGTGCAAGATTTTTGTGTTGGGTTTTGGCCGCGAAAAACAACGTTGATTTTTAAAGTTGTGCTAAATTCACACTGTGCTGAGATCTATTGATAGATTTCTCCCATAGTTGTTAAGTCTTACAGCAGAGCTACAAGCTGCATGCTCTTGCAATGTTAATTGAAATTATCATGCCTTTCTTTCTTCAGGGTCTAGAAAAATACCTGAAGGCCAAAAATCTCCAGTCACCTTTCCTTCTGGACGAAAGCAAAGCTGAAGCAATAAGGCAAGCTTGAATGAAGGAAAACCATTTGAGAAGGTGGCCAAGCAAAGAAACCATTTTTTGGAAAATGACAGAAGCAGATGTTCTGATAATCAATGGAAGGAGTTGATGAAGTTTACAGGAAAATGAAGCCAAAGTCTTAATTCTCCCCTCACAACATTTAACTTCTTAATGGTGCTTTTTTAGGGGAAGAGGGAGTTGCACTACTAGTTGTGTAGTTACATAGGAATCATCATATGATAAATAAATAAATAAGTTACATAGGAAGGCTTTCTGCCATATACATGTACTGTACTATCTAATTAATATTCTTTGCATTATAACTGGAAGGCTTGTTGATGAAACCAGAAATCTAACATAGAACCAGTCAGTGGCTGCATTTCCCCCTGGACTACAACCCCTATCATCCTGGCTCTCTCAGATTCACAAGTGCCTTTTGACAGTACTGTATAATTGCATGGGCAATTCTGTCTTCTTCATAATTTTGACACATTAAAGTGCTTTTAACAGTACTTTGACATTTCATGCTTGGCTTTTCTTTTCATCCAAAGGGACTTTATGCATCAGTTTCCATGATGCAGGCTAGAGATCAGTGTGTCATCAGATGAAGATTTCAATCCTATGAAATTTGAGATTGCTCCAGTGGTTGGCATCAGCAGGTTCGCACCAGTACGTGCGTCCTGGTAGTAAAAATGGCTGGCCTTGCCCACGGTCTTAACAAGCTTCTAAAACAGGTCTGCCCAAACTATGGCCCATGGGCCGGATCCAGCTCCCGACACCAATTCATCCAGCCCACGCAGCCCTTGCTGCTCCAGGAAGCAGAAGTAAAACACCTATGGGCCATAGTTTGGGCAGCCCTGTTTTAGAAACTTGTTAAGACTGTGGGGTCGATTTCTTTCATTCTCCTTGCTGTCCAACACCACATATCAAAGGCATCTATTCTTCTGCACTCAGCTTTCCTAATGGTCCACCTCTCATAACCATACATTACCACCAAGAATACCATTACGGTGGTCTACAACCAGCACAGTAAAGCGAGAGGTAAAATCTTGGAAGTTTAAGTGCTTAAAATGTAGTTAAAATGTTATTTTAAAAAAATAAAACCACATGTATATTCCCAGACTGCAGTGGCTCAAGTGGCTAAGACGCTAACTGGGAGGCGGAAGGTCAGCAATTCGATTCCTGAGTACTGCAGGACGGAATGAGCTCCCGTCTTCGTCCCAGCCCCTGCCAACCTAGCTGTTCGAAAGCAAGAAATTGCAAGTCGATAAATAGGGACCCCTTCGGTGGGAAGTTTTTTTTGTAGTTTTTGTATTTGGATACCATGCTTCCTTGTATTGCTCGCTATTGTAAATTTATTGTATCTCTGTATTATTATTTTGTTGTTATTTTGTTTGTATATGCTGTTAGCCGCCTTGAGTCGGCCTTTGGCTGAGAAAGGCGGGATATAAATTAAACTGATTGATTCCATGCACTTCGGTGTCTACTGTCTAGTCATGCCTGCCACATGACCACAGAAACATCTGCAGAAGCAGACAGCGCTGGCTCTCTTCGGCTTTGAAACAGAGATGAGCACTGAACCCTAGAGTCGGATACAACTGGCTTTCGAGCAAGGGAAACCTTTACCTATATTCCCACACATGTATATCTGTATGCTTATGTGGACACACAGAGGCCTGAGGGCAACCAATGTGCAGATATGCTGCTGAGATTATTTTTTATTTATTTATGTATTCATTTATACATTTTTCAGGTTTCCTCACCCTCTTTTCAGAGGGTTTAATAATCATTTGAGCGCCTCTTCCTGCCCCGTTGCTAAGCGAGGCCTAGCAGGCGCTGTTGCTAGGGCGGCAGGGCATAAAGTGAGGGAGAGAAGGGCTCCTAGAAACGGCCGCTCTGCGCGCTCCTCTCTATGACCAGGGCAGTGGCAAGAAGAATCATGGAAGGCGGCGGTGGAGGCGGCCGGGTCCGCCACGGCTCCTGAGAGGGCCCGCCGCCATGTACTCGGCCTCGCCGCCGCTCTCCTCCTCCTCCCGCCGGGACTTCATCTCGGTGACGCTGAGCCCCGGCGGCGGCGGCGGCTACGGGGCGGCGGGAGGCGCGGCCTGCTCCAACGGCCAAGCCTGGCGGAGGCGCTCCTGCTGGCGGGTGAGTGAGAGGCGCGACCATAGAGTCGGGGTAGGGCAGAGCGTACCCCCCTGTGAGAGACATTGGGAGGGGCGACGAGGCCTCTGCGCTGCGCCCTCTGCAGGCAGGGTGGGAAGTGCAGCAAGAAGGAAAATACAGTACAGTGAAGGGGTCACATATGGTGGGTGGGTGGGTAGGTTTTAAAGTGTCTCCCCCCCCCCAATTAGGAGGGGGTCATGCTTTGGGGGGAGCCATTACAAGAGGCTTCTCCAGCCCCTCTTACCCTAGGCCAGGGGTGTCCGGCCTGTGGGCCGGATCCAGCCCCCCCCCCCCCCCGATGCCAATTCATTTGGCCCACGCCACCCTTGTTGCTCCCAGAAGCGGAAGTACAGGTATATTTTACTTCCACTTCTGGGAGCGACAAGGATCATTTGGGCCGGATTAATTGGTGTCAGGGGCCGGATCCATTGGTGGGCTCCAAAAAAAATTACTACCACATTGTAGGCTTGGCATGGTGGTCATGGCCAGGGGGAAAGCCCTGCGTTGCACCCGTAGTAAAAAGGTAAAGGTTTCCCTTGCTTGAAAGCCAGTCATATCCGACTCTAGGGTGCAGTGCTCATCTCTGTTTCGAAGCCGAAGATCAAGCGCTGTCTGCTGCGGCAGACGTTCCTGTGGTCATGTGGCAGGCATGACTAGACACCAAAGCGCACGGAACGCTGTTACCTTCCCACCGAAGTGGTCCCTATTTATCTACTTGCAATTTCTTGCTTTCAAACTGCTAGATTGGCAGGAGCTGGGACAAAGACGGGAGCTCATTCCGTCCTGCAGTACTCGGGAGTCGAACTGCTGACCTTCCACCTCCCAGTCAGCGTCTTAGGCACTTGAGCCACTGCATCCATAGTAGGACTACTTTATTTCAAAACTTGGATGGGCGGGGCCAGCCAGAATTTCTGCTACCGGTTCTGACGAACTGGTGCGAACCTGCTGATGTCCATTGCTGGCCGGATCTAGCCTATGGACAATAGTTTGGGCACCCCTGGTTTAAGCAGAGAGAATGGCAGGTTTAAATCTATCTCATCCTGTTGCAAAACAGATTGCAAGGCACGTTTTACTTTCGCTTCTGGTGGGAGGAATCACATGACTGGCCCGTTGAGCCACGTGACCGGCCCATGTCCCAAAAGGTTTGGGTACCCCATCCTATGCATTGCCACTGATACAGCTGGAAGTAGAGCTCCACCTGTTGGGTTGCTACCTGGCTGTTCTTCAACTGGTTATGACTCTTTAAGCCTTTACAAAAAAATCTTGCACCGGTTGGGTAGCTGCCTGACTGTGCATCTTCAACTCCTGTGCCTCTTGGGTCTCAGCCCTCAAATGCACGCCTTCCATCACTTCCTTTCTTGCCTGGTGAAGTCTCTTTAAGCCTTTGCAAAAAGTTGCACCGGTTGGATCACTGCCTTCCACCCACTTTAAAAGCTCTACTCCTTGTGTTCCTGCCCTCTTTAAATGTCTAACAAAGCCACGCTTTATGCGGTTGTTGTACAGAATGGATGTTTTGCTGCTGGTGAGGTTTTCCTCTCGGGGGTGCTTATTAATATTTGAAATTGTTCACTGACAGGTGGTAGGTTGTTTTTAAAATAGTGACTTAAGGATGACGTGTGTGAACACACACACACACACACACACACACACACACACACACACACACACACACACACACACACACACACACACACACACACACACACACACACACACACACACCTGTTGAGAGCCAGGTGCTGTAGGTTTAAGTCGGCTGCTTTTGAGCCACCCTGGACCTGGAATTGAACAGGGATTTGACTAGAAAGGCCTTTGGTGTTCTCCTCTAGCTTCAAGCCTCTTAACCTCTTCCCGCCCATCATCCTCTTCCCACTCATCATCCTCTCCCTGCATCACGATGGCAGCGCCTGTTGGCTCGCCATCCTTTCTGCCTCAGACCTCCTAAATTCCCTCCCGAGGCAGGGATTTGTGTGAATGCCACGTAGGTTAATTAAAACCCTGCATAAATGCTCAGAGTGCAAGGCGCGGCCCTGCCTCCCATTCCTGACTCGGGAGGAGAGGAAGGAGGCGCGTCAGCCGTGTGCGAGAGAACTCGTTACAGCCACTTCCGTGCGTGTGTGCCTCGGCTGTTGTGTTTGTTTCCCCCTGATGGGACTCGAGCTAATTTGGTCTAATGTTGTTTCGCCCTCAGAAATGGAAGCAGCTCTCCCGTCTCCAGCGGAGCGTGATCCTCTTCTCCTTCGCCTTCCTGGCCATCTGCGGAGTCATCACTTATGCCAACATGGCTGAACCGTGGAAAAGTAGGTCTCTTTCGGCTCCCGCTCCTTAGCAAAAGGCTGGGGTGTGTGGGGGTGTGGATGCTTGTTTTCGGAGTACCAACAGCCAAGCCTTACCGTGCAGTTGTACAGATGTCAAGCCCTGTAGCGTTGGGCTGGGCTCCAGGCCAGGGAGTGGATCGCAGGCGGAAAGTGTTTAATGGAAGCCCCATAATTAGAACATTGTTATATTTAACAAGGATTGTTAAAAGTCATTACAGTATATTTAACAAAGATATAGCAATAACACATCTATGCCTGCCAACCTAGCAGTTCAAAAGCAAGAAATTGCAAGTAGATAAATAGGGCCACTTCGGTGGGAAGGTAACAGTGCAATGTGCGCTACGGTGTCTAGTCATGCCTGCCATATGACCACAGGAATGTCTGCAGAAGCAGACAGTGGATGGAAGAATCGGAGTCAATCTTGAGCCTTGGTCAAGATCGAACTCCCAGCGTTCTGGCTGCAGGACGTTTAACCCCTGCGCCATCAGGACTCCTACATCGTGGCACCTTGCAAAGAACATTTCCTTTCCTGCGATGAGGAAAATTATAGTAATTGGTTATTATGTCAATTCAGGGCAGCCTATTTCATCTTGCTGGGCTTGCCTGCCGCTTAATTGCCCTCCAAGTTAAACCATTAACACTATTTTTTTTTTCCAGGCTGTAATATCCCAAAAGTTCTCCAGTGCGCTGCCCTGCCTGTTCTTTCCGGGCTGTTGGGTTTGGGAAGTGGGAGTGTTGGTGTAGGTGTTGTGGTGGTGGTGGTGGAAAAAAAGAAGGGAAGATTGAATTCTTAATGGGAGCCTGAGGTGATCTTTTACCTGCTGGGGCGTCTCTAATTCCACAGCGTTGCATCAGGTAAAGGACACAACTCCTGGTTTTTCTCCCACACAGGCCCCACCAGCAGGTCGGCAGACGAACAGAAGCCGGATTTGGAGATTCCCGGCTTGAATCCGGCAAACCAGGCGATTCTCCCCATACCACAAAAAGCCGGCGCCAGCTTGGGAGATTTCTTGCTTCAAGTAATTCCTGCCTCTACTCTTCCCTTTATCAGATTAGGATGGGTGCCAGCCACTGTCCGCTGTTGCTAATTTCCTCCTGGTTGCCTCTTACTAATGGCTCTGTATCTTCCCAGTTTTCCTCTTAGGTCAAGGGCCACCCTTGCTTGAAAGCCAGTCGTATCCGACTCTAGGGTTCGGTGATCATCTCCGTTGACAATCTGAGTCTGCAGACGTTTCCGTGTACATGTGGCAGGCATGCCTAGACACCGGAGTGCACAGAACGCTGTTACCTATCCCACTGAAGCTGTCCCTATTTAGCTACTTGCAATTTCTTGCTTTTGAACTGCTAGGTTGGCAGGAGCTTGGACAGAGACAGGAGCTCACTCCGTCGTGCAGCACTCGGGTCTTGAACGGCTTTCCTCTTAGGACGGAACATTGTCCCTGGGGCAGAGGCTGATTTTCTTGCGGTTTTGGCAGAATGCCTCGCAATGCCTTGAAACACAAACCCGCCCATCCTTTCATGCCTTGAAGGTCAAAATGGGGAATGAAATCCTTTCCCTGCATGGTTGTCAGAAATTGGTCTCATTTTCTTAATGGCATCAGGTGTCTGTTTTGTTGAGGGTGTCCCTTTGCTTGCTGGGAAGCATCACCTGGCCTGCATTGCAAACCTGGTGTGTGTGTGTGTGTGAATTTGGCCCTTAGAGCAGGTATCTCTTGCTCCTGTCTCTGGCGCTCTGAGACAGTAAAGGAGTTTTTTAAAAAACTCGACAGGATTCAAACTCATCTGCAACAATTTGAGGAGGTAACAGGCCTGAAAATAAACTGGGAAATCGGAAGCGATTTTTTGTAATTCGCATAAGGATGGACTAGGGAAATTTCTTCCTGCCAACCTAGCAGTTCGAGAGCAAGAAATTGCAAGTAGATAAATAGGAACCACTTCGGTGGGAAGGTAACAGCGTTCCGTGCTCTTTGGTGTCTAGTCATGCCTGCCACATGACCACAGGAACGTCTGCCGCAGCAGACAGCGCTGGCTCTTCGGCTTTGAAACAGATGAGCACTGAACCCTAGAGTCGGATATGACTGGTTTTCGAGCAAGGGAAACCTTTACCTAAATGGTATACTGATGTCTGGGAAATGGCACTGAATGAAAAACATGGGATTTAAACATAAAAAGGGGGATTTCGAAACAACACACACATATATATAAGTTGAATGGTTAAGAGATGGGATATATTGAAATGACTAATTTGTATTAATTTGGTTTTTACGTATCATTCTTTCTTTTATCATGTTTATGTAATTTTGTACATTTTCTATTATTTTTCTGTTAAAAAAACCTTTATAACAAACAAACAAACTCATTTTTTTCCTCTGCTTGCTTGGCACTTTTGTCTAGAAAAGTCTGATCAGGGCTTTGGGGACTTGACTGAGGCTTCTGGGAATTGAAGTCCAAGAACTAAATTAAGAATTAAATTAAATTTAAATTAAAAGTTGGGAAACACGGCACTGTGAATCCACACAAATGGGTTTGCTGCGTGTATGCAATAAACCTTTAGTTCTTGGACTTCAATTCCCAGAAGCCTCAGTCAGTCCATTGGCTGATCCGTGCTTTGGGGAATCGACTTGGGCTTCTGGGAATTGAAGTCCCCAAAACCCAAAGGTTGGGAAACATTGCCTTAAGGGCTCTCTTTGCTGTCTTTCCTCAGAAACCTCCTGCCCGGCGGAGACCTCCGAACCTGCAGATCAGACCCCCCCAGAGAGAGACGAGGGTGTTTGTGGAAGACAGGGAAGCGAAAGAAGAGGGCGGTCTTGGCCCGGCCGGTAAAGGAGTCAAAACGGAGAAGACGTTCATCCGGTGGGTACACTGAAGTATTGACAGTTTCTCCCAGTCCTTGGAAGTGGAAAGGAAAACAAATCCCACAAGGCTTAAACCCTTGCAAAGTTCTTCACTTCCTTCTGCTCTGCAATGCTCAAAGCTTGCTTGTGGGTTCTCAGCACCCAGAACTCCCCCAGCTGTGCCTCTGGGTGCTGGTGGATTTCTTGGGGAAGTCCCCCCTCTCCAAACAACCAGGTCTCCCCATCTCTGGGGTTGGTCTGAACCAGGGATTCTCAACCTACAGCCTGTGGGCCGGATGCGTTCCCACAGCACCATTTCATGTGGTTCCCCCACTGCCTCCACCACACCTGGAAGTGCCATGTGGTGGAGGAAGGGCAAAATGGCCGTCCGGCCCCCAAAGCTGTTTGAGGGAGCGTGACCCTGGCTTTAAAAGGTTGAGAACTCCTGGTATAAACTGAAGTGATTCCCTTTTTTCCAGGTGGAGAGGAGCCATGATCGAGCCTGACCAGAGCCCGGAGCCCCCTTCGAACAAAGGAAAGGAACATGACCGTCCCTCCTTGGTGGACGCTGAAGACCAGAAAGAACCAGGTAGCAGACCAGGGGGGCACACCTGGATACCTGCCCCTCTCCTGTCCCCTGTGCCTCAATCTCCAGGAGGGGAAAATCTTATTCTCACTAAAAGAATAGCCCTGGTGGTGCAGGGGTTAAAACTTGTCCTGCAGCCCAAGGGATGTGAGTTTGATCCTCATTGGGATCCAGGTAAACTTGGCCTCTTCCAAGGTCGGTAAAATGAGTCCCCTGCATGTTAATGAGGGCAAAATGCTAATGAACTTGTGAGCCACCCAGAGAGGACGGTAAGCGCTTATATGGGGCAGGTATAGAACTGTTATTGTTATATCCTTGTTAAATGTAGAAATGTTCTAATGACGGGCGATCTACAACGTCTCTTTCTGCCCCTGCGCTCTCTCAAGTTGTTCTTCGTGGACTCTGTGAATCCACATGAATGGCCGTACGCGCAGTAAACCCGTTCGTGTGGATTCACAGAAGAGCACAGAAGAAGAACAACAGTTAAAGGTAAGCCACCTGTCCTTACAGAGCCCTGGTGGCGCAGGGGTCAAACTGCTGTCTTGCAGCCAGAACGTTGGGAGTTCAGTCCTGACCGGGGTTCAAGGTTAACTCAGCCTTCCATCTTTCCAAGGTCGGTCACCCAGCAGGTTAATGAGGGTGAAATGCTAATTAACTTGTGGACCAGCCAGAGAGTGTGCTAAGCGCTTCTATGGGGAAAGTATAGAAGTGCCATTCTATCCAGGTGCCCTGTGGGCATTATTCTCTTGGCAGCACAGACTGTCTAATGTATCTGGAAGGTGGCATTTTTGGGGTAGGCTGGGGTGGGTGGATGGGTGACCCTTTGCCCCATAGCGGCTAGGTTTCACATTCTTCTTTTGATTGCCTTTTGAAGTTTCCCAAACATTATTGCAGTATGTCCTTTCCAGCCTGGGAGGCTTAGATGTATTCCATTAACTAGGCAGATAAAGGCTCAGATGCCTGTCCGATGCCTCTATAAGTTCTGGAGATATTATTGGATAGTCTGGACTGGGCTTCCGCCTTTCTCTGCCCCCCCCCCCCCAAACACACACACCTTCCCAACTTGGTCTACAAAGACCTGGTGCAATTCCTTGGCCACCTTCCTGGGCCGCCGTCCGTCCGGAGGGTCCCTTGGTGGAGCTAATCCGCCACCCTAGCAGGATTCAAATGCTCATTTCCCCCCCCCCCCGTCGTTTGTTTCTCAGTGCCGCTGAACGAACGCCAGTTGGCTGTGATTGAGGCTTTCCGCCACGCCTGGAAAGGCTACAAGGAGTTCGCTTGGGGCCACGACGAACTGAAGCCGGTCTCCAAGTCCTTCAATGAGTGGTTTGGCCTCGGGCTCACCATCCTGGACGCCCTGGACACCATGTGGATCCTGGGCTTGAAAGAAGGTCTGCCTCCCGTTTCCCCCTATTTGCGTCACTTTGGGTCTTGTTTCCACACCCCTAGTAGAGAGTAAAGCATCCTCCTTTTAAAGCAGGGGTGCCCAAACTACGGCCTGTGGGCCGGAACCAGCCCCCAATGCCGATTCATCCGGCCTGTACCGTTCTCATCGCTCCCGGAAGCGGAAGTAAAACATTTTAGTTCCACTTCTGGGAGCGACAAGGGTGGCATGGCCTGGATGAATTGGCGTCAGGGTCTGGATCCAGCCCATGGGCCGTAGTTTGAGCACCCCTGGCCTCAGCAGAGAAAAAATGGCAGCCTAAAATCTATCATCCTGTTGCAAACAGATTGCAAGGCATGTTTTACTTCCACTTTCAGTGGGAGGAACCGACAAAATACTGATCAGCCAATGAACTGACTGAGGCTTCTGGGAATTGGAGTCCTAAAAAAGCCAAAGGTTGGGAAACACTGTTCTGTGAATCCTCATGAATGGGACTTCAGTTCCCAGAAGCCTCAGTCAGTCCATTGGCTGATCAGTGCTTTGGGGGAAAATGATGGAACGCTGTTACCTGCCCCCACCAAAGCTGTACCTGTTTATCTCCTTGCAAATTTCTTGCGTTTAAACAGCTAGGTTGGCAGGAGCTGGGACAGACGTGCGGGAGCTCACGCCGTCCTGCAGCACTTGGGTTTCGAACGACTGACCTGCCGACCTTCCAGTTCAGCGTCTTAACCACTAAGCCCCCGCAGTTTCCTCCCAAGCAACCCCCCGCCAAAAAAAAAAAACCATGGGATGGGGTTTTGCTTTATTCATCTCTGCCTTCCTTCTCTGATGCAGAGTTTGAAGAAGCCCGGAAGTGGGTGGCCACTGAACTCCGCTTTGACAAGAACGTGGACGTCAACCTCTTTGAGACGGCCATTCGGATCTTGGGGGGCCTGCTGAGTACCTATCACTTATCAGGGGACACCCTCTTCCTTGAAAAAGCTGTAAGTGGCTCTGGGGACACCAGGCTACACCCTCCCCCTCTCCCCAACACCCCTGTTTCCTATCCTCTCTGGGGCTCCTTTGCAGCAGGACAGAGGATAGGAAGGGAGGGAGGGGCTTCCTCAAAGGGCGCTGGCCAAGCTCTTTACCTGCCATGTTTTGTGTAGAGCAGTAGGAAAGTTGGGTGGGTTTAGCCAGCCAGCACCTCCATTCGCTTCCCAGAGGCCCCTGAATCCTTTCACAAGGGTTTCCTTTGAAAAACATTCCCCAGAAGGAGTCCAGAGCTGGCTTAAGAAGATTTGGAGGCCTCTTGGTGTGGGATGAATACAAACTGTGAAGGAAGCGCGTCCCTGTAACAATGTTGTAATGATGGGCTATTGACAATGTCTGTTTCTGTCCCTACGCCTGTGATAGCGAACCTTGGCATGCCAGGCATTCTGTAACTTCAATGCCCAGAAGCCCTGATCAGCAGGAGTGCTGGCTTGGGTTTCTGGGAATTGAAGTCCAAGAACACCTGGAGAGCCAGGGTTCGCCATCACTGCCCTACGCTCTATCAAGATCTTCTTCGTGGTCTCTGAACCCACATGAATGGGTTTACTGTGTGTATCCGCAGCAAACCCGTTCAGGTGGATTCACAGAAGACTACGAAGAAGAACAACAGTTACAGGTAAGCAATCTGTCCTTATACAGCCCTGGTGGCACAGGGGTTAAACTGCTGTCCTGCAAACCACAAGGTTGTGAGTTTGATCCTGGCCAGGGCTCAAGGTTGGCTCAGCCTTTTCCTTTTTGCAGTCTTTTATCCTCACTGTTTCTAAATGCCTCTTTTTCTCTCTCCTCCTTTCCGCCCTCTTAATGCTGTTTCTCCCGCCGGGCTGCTCAGAAAGACATTGGGAGCCGACTCATGCCTGCCTTTAACACCCCTTCGAAGATCCCCTTTTCGGATGTCAACATCGGCCGGGGCACGGCTCACCCGCCCCGCTGGACCTCTGACAGCACCGTGGCCGAAGTGACCAGCATACAGCTGGAATTCCGGGAACTCTCACGCCTGACCGGAGAAGAGAAATTTAAGGTACGGGTGGAGCATCCGTTGCGATTTCATCTACTCCTCCTTTTGGGCTGTGGTGGCTTAGTGGTTAAGACCCTGAACTTGACAACTGGAAGGTCAGCAGTTCGTGACCTGAGTGCTGCAGGATGGAGTGAGCTCCCGTCCAGTTCCTGCCAACTCCTGCAGTTTGAAAGCAAGACATTGCAAGTAGATATATAGGTATTGCTTTGACAGGAAAGGTAACAGTATTCCATCATTTCCCCAAAAGCACTGATCAGCCAATGTACTGACTGAGGCTTCTGGGAATTGAAGTCCCAAAACCCAAAGGTTGGGAGAATCGACACGAACCCACAGTGCTCTTTCTGCCCTCGCAGGACGCCGTCGACCAGGTAATGAGACAGGTCCACGCGCTTCCCGGCAAGAACGACGGCCTGGTGCCCATGTTTATCAACACCAACAGCGGGCAGTTCACCCACCTGGGCGTTTATACGCTGGGCGCCCGCGCAGACAGCTACTATGAATACCTGCTCAAGCAGTGGATCCAGGGGGGCAAGAAGGAAAATGAGTCAGTGGTCTTCTTTCTCTCTCCCCCCACCCCCCCAAAAAATACCAAACTTTTTGTCTTTCTATAAAGTCCAAGGGATGAATGTTGCTTGGGGAGGGGGAAGAACGTGGTGCCATTTTCTGTGGTTTCCTAAAGGAGCAAAACCTTTCCGCTTCAGCCTTCAGAAGTGCTAAATGAAGAGGCAGAGTAGGACGGTTGGAGTGGTACAGCCCTCACAGAGTAAAAGCCAGCCATGATTTATTAGTTCAACGAAATTTATCGATCTATTTATTGATGGATCCATCCAATCCAATGCTCTCTCCATCAATCCAGCAGCTCCAGACGGAGCTGCTGCCCTTCAGGAAAGAGCTGAAAACCTGGCTGGCAGGGCAGGTGTGGGCAGTGGTGGGCATCAGCAGGTGTGCACCAGTTCGCCAGAACCGGTAGCAGAAATTCTGGCTGGCCCCATCCATCCAATTCTGGCTGGCCCCATCCATCCTCTCTCCCTTGGACTTTCTTTTGTACGAGATGGTGTGGCCTCCACCTCAGTCCTCTTTGTTAGCATCTAGACCCGTGATGGCAAACCTTGGCACTCCAGCTGTTCTTGGATATTAATTCCCAGAAGCCTAAGTCTGTGAATCCACATGAATGGGTTTGCTGTGTGTACTCCAGCTGTTCTTGGTCTTCACTTCTTAGAAGCCCAAGTTTCTGAATCAACACAAATGGTTTTACTGCATGTGTTCTTGTGCTTCACTTCCAAGAACTGCGTACACATAGTAAACCCATTCGTGTGGATTCACAGAGACTTGGGCTTCTGGGAATTGGAAGTCCAAGAACACCTGGAGTGCCAAGGTTTGCAATCTATCCATACATCCATTCTTATATTATCTCTCTCCATCTATTCATCCATCAATCCAATCCTATACAGGTATTGTCTGTCTGTCTAATAATGCATCCTACCTACCTACGCTGCATAAAAAGACAGAGTGGGACTTTCAGCGCAACGATTTGTTCTATCTGTCTCAGCCACCCTTCCTTCTTTCCGCATGGCAGGCTCCTGGAGGATTACGTCAAGGGCATTGAGGGGGTGAAGACACATCTTCTCCGGAAATCCCAGCCCAAAGGTCTGACGTTTGTCGGCGAGCTGGCCCACGGCCGCTTCAGTAATAAAATGGTATGCTTCCTTTTCATGGGGAATGATGGGGTTTTTTCAGGGGGAGGCCCAGAAGAGTGACAAGGTTCACATTTCTCCTTGCCGTTCCTCTGACCTTTAAAAAAAATATCTGTCTCGTGTGCACAAGATGGTGTGGCCTTTATTTTGCCCAGCAATGCCTGGCAGAAGGGTACAGGTGGCATGGCAAAGTGACAGCCGGTCTGCTCCCCTTGCATGTACTGAGACATTTTGACAAGCCCCACCCCACCCCCCCAAAAAAATCCTTGTTGGTGACTGCTTCATGTTCGCCGTGCAGGATCACCTGGTCTGCTTCTTGCCCGGCGCCCTGGCTCTGGGGGCCCACAACGGCCTCCCTGCGGATCACATGACCCTGGCCACGGAGCTGGCCGAAACCTGCTACCAGATGTACGCCCAGGTGGAGACCGGCCTGAGCCCAGAGATCGTCCACTTCAACATGCACGCGCCGAAGGGTCAGAAGGACATTGAAGTTAAGGTGAGACACCACCATCCCATCCCCAGGTGCCTGCTCCCCTGTGTCTGTAGAAAGGCAGAGCAATCACACTTCTATACTAGCCCATATAGCTGGTGGCTCAGTGGTTAAGAAGCTTGCCTTGTTAGCTGGAAAGCCGGCAAATCAGCAGTTCGAGACCCGGGTACTGCATGATGGTTTGAGTGCCCGCCTCTGCCGCAGCTCCTGCCAACCTAGCAGTTTGAAAGCAAGACATTGCAAGTAGATAAATAGGGACCACTTCAGTGGGAGAAAAGATCTTAGGGACATGAAAGGAGCCTCATTCGGGCGTCCCCTGAGCAGAGTTTCTCCCGCAAAAATCCTTTCAACCCAGAATAATTTCTGACACAAAATTATTACACCACTCCATATAAGCGTTTGGTGAACTCTGGGCGGTTCACAAGGCAATTAGCATTTTGCCCCTGTTAACATGCTGGGGACTCATTTCACCAGCCTTGGAAGGATGGAGAAGGCTGAGTCAACCTTGATCCCCTGGCTAGGATTGAATTCACAGCCTCTTGGCTGAAGGACAGGAGTTTAACCCCCTGTGCCACCAGAGCTCTATGATGACAGGTGGCTTCTTCTTCGTGAAACCATTCATGTGGATTCACAGAGACCACGAAGAAGATTATTTTGATCAAGCGTGGGGGCAGAAATAGACATTGTAGATAGAACAATGTTCTAATTATGGGCTATTTAACAAGGGTAGAGCAATTCCACTTTTATACGGCCCCATAGAAGCGCTTGACAAGGCAATTATCATTTTGGCCCCAACATGCTGAGGACTCATTTGAACGACCTTGGAAGGATTGAAGAAGCTGAGTCAATCTTGAGCCCTGGTCAGGATCGAACTCACAACATTCTGGTAGCAGGACAGCAGTTTTAACCCCTGCGCCACCAGGGTTCCAGGTCAAAGCACTGGGAGAGCTGTGTGGGGGCTGATATAAACAGAGTCCTGGCAGAGAGATTTGGCCTTTGTTTTCCGCTGCCAACTTCTTTCCAGCCCTCTTTGGTCTTCATGTCCTTTCTCCGATTCTCTCCCTTCCCAGAACGCCGACCGGCACAACCTCCTTCGCCCCGAGACGGTGGAGAGCCTCTTCTACCTGTACCGATTCACCGGCGACAAGAAATACCAGGACTGGGGTTGGGAAATCCTGCAGAGCTTCAACAAATACACACGGGTAAACGGCTGAGCTGCAGATGGGGTGGGAAGGACCATATTGGGCAAAATTAGCAGGACGTCGATTTATTCTGTTGCTTGTTCATTGCACTGCAGTGACTTAGGGGGTTGAGATGCTTAACTTGACGGCTGGAAGGTCGGCAGGTTAGCAATTCGAAACCTGAGTGCTGCACGACGGAGCGAGCTCCCATCGTCTTATCCCGGCTCCTGCCAACTTAGCAGTTCGAAAGCAAGAAATTGCAAGTAAATAAGCTGGTACCATTGTGGTAGGAAAGGTAACAGCGTTCCGTGCATCTAGTCACGCCGTCCACATGTTTAGGGAAACGTCTGCAGATGCAGCAGAGAGGAGCACCGAAACCTAGAGTTGGATACGACTGGTTTTCGAGCAAGCGCAACCTTTACCTTTACTTAAGGACTAGAAAAGAGGAGAGGATTTTTTTTTGGGGGGGAGGCTATTAAAGGGCTTGGATACGTCAACCTTAATTTTGCAATTCGATAAGGACTAGAAACTTAACAGCGTTTAAAACATCACTGGAAATTCTGCATTAGAAACTCCAGTTTGCAATTTTTCAGGCCTCTTTTTATGGGCGGAAAGGTCAGCTTTGGTTCTTTCTCTCGCTTTTCTAGCCCAGGGGTTCCCGACTTTTTCAAGCCAGGGGCCGGATCATGCTCTCTCGGTCAGCTTCCAGGGCTGGATGACTATTTTGCCCTGCCTGCACAATGGGTGGGGGGCGGTTTTGTCCCAACAGCTTCAAAGGGGGGTGGCCATTTCATTTCTTGAATGCCCTTGGGAGGGTTGGGGCGGGGCATATTTATATTTGCCGCCCTGAGTCGGGTTCTGCCTGAGTGGGCGGCATATATAAATATGACTATTAAATTAAATTAAATTAAATGGCACTGCGGGCCAGATCCAGCCCACGGGCCTTAGGTTGGGAAAGCCCTGCTGTAGCCCTTGAGCCCAGGTCCTTTGGGTTAACCATTAACTTTGCCCATTGTCTCCCAGTGGAACTGACAGGTTAGAGTCCTTTGCACCTTAGAAGTCTCTCTCTTTCTCTCTCACCTTTCCAGGTGCCAACCGGCGGCTACACCTCCATCAACAACGTCCAGAACCCTGCCAACCTTGAACCGAAAGACAAAATGGAGAGCTTCTTCCTCGGGGAGACCCTCAAGTACCTCTTCCTCCTCTTCTCGGACGACGTGGACTTGATCAACCTCGACAAGTACATCTTCAACACGGAGGCCCACCCGCTCCCCATCTGGCCCTCGGCGTAGGCAGCGGGAGCCCAGGTGTGTCCGCCGTCGGTAGCGTCTCCACCTGTTGTGCTGCCCTAGAACCACCGGCGGGCAGGGGTTTTCCCTTCTGCCGGACGATGTGCCATGGGAAATCTTCACCACAGCCCCGATCCTTCCATACAAGCCTTACCTTCCTTTTCTCAACGGGGCGTGGATGCTCCAAGCAGAGACGAGCCAGGGGTGGTTCACGGCCCCAGCTGGCATCAAGCCATTGGTTGAAGGAGCCCCCCAGGGAGGGGAACCCCACTGTCTTGTAACTTTACCTGGTGTCAAAATCCCCCCCTTGGAAAGGGAAGGGCCCAGACGTCCTTGGTTTTAACTGCTTCATTCCACCATAGGGTTCAGGGCAAAACCCCACAAGATACATAAGCTCTCCTTATCCTTCTGGCTTAGGGTTCAGGTTGAGAGCCTGTGCCACTGGTGGAAAGGCATCAGCAATGACAACGATGGCAAAAGGTTTACCTCTGAGCCTCGTTGCACCTAACCGGGCCCGAGCCCTTCTGGACGGTCTCATGGGGTTTTCAACCTGTTGCTTGTGCAGGTGCCAAACGTACATAGAGGCTACCGTTTGGAGCGGAAGTTCAGTGGACCAAACTTACGAGGGACACCCCCCCCCCAGAACCCTTTTAACTTATTTGCAGAAATGCAGGAAGACAGATGTGAAAATTCATGTTCCTTTTAAAAAAAAAACATAAGACAGGGCAGGGCTGTTTACACCGGCGTTTCTGTAGCTAAATGCCAACTAAGGCGGAAGTGACAACTAGAGATTGTGCGCACCGGTGGATTTGCAGGTGTGACATAAGTGCTGTCCGTACTACTCTCTAAAATGTCCCACATCCAGACATTTGGGCTGGGCAAAATTCTTCCTTTTAGGACAGGGATTCTCAGCCCATGGTCCGGATGCGGCCAGTGGCACCATTTCATGTGGCCTACCTTCACCACACCAAGAAGTGGTGTGGTGGAGGGAGGGCGAAATTGCTGTCCGGCCCCCGAAGCTGTCTGAGGGAGCGTGACCCGGCCCCCAGCTTAAAAAGGTTGGGAATTATCTTAGGACTTTCCATGGGATCTCTTCTGAAACATCTGTATTTGTGATTCTTTCCCTCCTGGCTCACCTATGGCCTTTCTCCTCCCTCCACATTTTCTCGTTCTTTCTGCTCTACAAGCCAAGCCCAGTGGGGGGTCTTTCTCCCTAATTGTGGGGCGGTGGGGGGCAATAGCTTGGCCTTTTTACTCGCACCTTTCTCCGCTCATGGTGGATTTCTCTCTGTGAAGCCGGGCAGTCTTGCCCAACGTGTGCCGGGGAACCCCTTTGGGATAGGTAGAAAATTGAATTTCAATACGTTCAGGGGCCAGGGTGAGAACCGACCCGATGTTGGCCTGTGCCAGAGCTCTTGAAACGAGTGGGGACTGTGCAAAAGAGTCCCAGCAGTGGTGGACATAGAACTAGAGAATTCAGAGCATTTCCCCACAAACCTTTTTTTTTTTTTTTGGTGAAACCCCGGCAGGGAGGACTTGGCAAGTCTTCTCAAACCAAAAGACTTCACTTTGTCTAAGAAAGAGGGACAGTAAAGGATCGTTTTTCAGCCTTGCAACCCCCAAATGGCAAACTTTTGGAAGGGGGGGGGGGAGTCAAGGTTACACGGGCTGACTTTTAAGAGCGATGAGTCCGATCTTGGGATGAACCTATAAGCATCTAAAGTGCAATATGAGCCCTAATGATGATTTATGTCCTGGTTCAGTGATGGTGAACCTTGGCACTCCAGGTGTTCTTGGACTTCAATTCCCAGAAGCCCAAGTCCCTGTGAATCCACACAGATGGGTTTACTGCAGTAATGCACCCATCCGTGTGGATTCACAGGGACTTGGGCTTCTGGGAATTGAAGTCCAAGAACACCTGGAGTGTCAGGGTTCACCATTACGGTCCTGGTTCTTCTACTTCCTCGTCATATTTTTAGAGAAATGTCTTGCATTGGTGGATAGTGGTTTTTGTCTATGTATTTCTCTACACACACACACACACACATTAATTGCACCCTGGAATTTAAAAGCCATACTGTATAAATCTGGACAGTTGTCCTGTTACCGGGAGGCCAAACCCTTTGTCTTGAACCCGTGCCTTGTGTGTGTCTGAAAGGAAAAGGAGCAGATGGGTAGGAGTGAGAAAATGAGGATTTCTGCGTGCCAAGCGGGCAAAAAGGCCAGCGTGAGTAAAAACTCCCCCAACGCCCCAAAGGCAGTAGTCCAAAAAAGGAACTTTTCCAGACGTGGAAAAGGCTGCCAAGGGTGCGCATGTGACGTTAGGTATTTATCCGCACTAGAAACTCCGATCTTGCCCTTCTCCGTCCCGTCTTGAGGCTACAAGTCCAGTCGAAATGCCCTTCATTTGCGGGACGGTTCCTGAGTGCCCACCCTGTCATGTGCCTGCCTTGGACTCGAACAGCCCATGGCGTCTTTTCCCTGTAAAGGTCTGGCCTTATTTTCCCTGCCTAGCTTTGCCAAACGTTCAATTCCCCGGACTTGGGTAGGGACAAGCACGAAATGTGAGTTTACAGCAGGGATTCTCTACCTGGATGCGGCCTGCACCACCCTTTCATGTGGCCCCCTGGCTTTAACAGGTTGAAAACTCCTGGTTTAGAGTCCATCTTTAACCTCCTGCTTCCTTTAAACATTGCTGGCCCGTCCGTAAACCGGGGAGTCTTTAACGTCTGCTAAACGGCATCAAGAAAACCAACCAGGAGCTGTTTTGCAAATGGGCGGAAGGAGAAAGCGGCTGCCCCGTTTGCAGGAGTTTCGCTCCATCGTTCCCGTTGGCTTCTCTCGCATCGTGTCCTTTGCAACCTCCCCACACCCTGAAGCCTTTGTGGTGTCTTAATCTGGTGAACCTTCTTTGTCCCAAAGAGAATATTCCACCACCACCACCCTTTGTGAACGTGCAAGAGATTTTTAAAGTGTACCTCACCTTTACGAAGGTTTAGAATACCTTTTTTTTAAAAAAAATAAAGTAAATCAAATTCCCTCTTGTATTTGTCAGAAGCTAATCTGCAAAGATCTGTTCTGCTGTAATAAAACCGTAATTTATTTTGATGTGCAGTGTCTGCCTGCCGGCGCAGGATTCGCATGCAGCTCTCGGGGTGGGTTCACGGAGACGGCTTGGCGATGTGTGGAAACAAACCGGGCTCAAAACAAGGGTGCCCAGAAGTTGTTTGTTAACTAGCTCTACAAAGCCTCGCTCATCCAGTCCAGGGACAGATCGCAGGATCGTCTTTTGGCTCACCAGAAGTAAAACACACCTTGCAATCTGCTTTGCAATGGAAAGAGAGAAATTTTAGGCTGCCCTTTTCTCTGCTTAAAGCAGAGGTGCCCAAACGATGGCCTGTATCCAGCCCCCAATGCCAATTTATCCAGCCCATGCCACCCTCGTCGCTCCTGGAATTGGCGAGGGAAGTGCAGGCAGGATGAATTGGCATTGAGGGCCAGATCCAGCCCATTTGGCCACTCCTGATAAAGGAAAATCAAAAGGGCTCAGGAACAGAAAACGACTCACGGAACTGGATCAGTGGTACTATCGGGTGTCACGCTGCGATGTGGAAAGCAGATAAAAAGGCCACGGCATTATATTCGCAGGACAGTCTTGATCGCCACGATGATCGCAGATATTTGGAATCAGATATGGCACAAGAAGAAGGATAAGGAACACCACCACCGCCCCAAGACAAAACTCAAGACCCAAAGGGTATCTTCTTTTCCTCCACCCTTCGGAAAGTCCACACGAAGCAGGATGCGGTCTTCCATTTGAGAATCACCTTCCAGCGCGTCAGTGTCTGGAGCAAGACACAGCGTGGTCCCTCTCGCCCCCGACGTGGCTGGTTTGGCCACGGAAAGTGGCACCGACGAGGCTTGCGAAAGGCTGGCAAAGAGATCTTCCTTAGAAAGCGCCCGGGGACCTCTTCTCTCCATCTTTCTTGGCCCTGGCGGACGTCACCCATTCAAGGATCATCCTGGCCTCCTGCTGCCGGGCCGCGTGGGCAGACGGGGGGTCTGCTGGGTTGGAAGCCCTATGGAGACAACCAGGCGGGTAAAGGCTGCCCTTGCTCGAAAGCCTGTTGTATCCTACTCTAGGGTTCAGTGCTCATCTGCGGTGGCTCAGTGGTCAAGAAGCTCGCCTTGTTAGCTAGAAAGCCGGCAAGTCGAGACCCGGGTACTGCATGACGGAGTGAGCACCCGCCTCTGTCCCAGCCAACCTAGCAGTTCGAAAGCAAGAACTTGCAAGTAGATAAATAAGGGATCTCTTCAGTGGGACTGCAGTGGCTCAAGTCGCTAAGACGCTGACTGGGAAGCGGAAGGTCAGCAGTTCGATTCCCGAGTACTGCAGGACGGAAATGAGCTCCCGTCTTCATCCCAGCTCCTGCCAACCTAGCAGTTCGAAAGCAAGAAATTGCAAGTAGATAAATAGGGACCACCACGGTGGGAAGGTAACAGCGTTCCGTGTCTAGTCATGCCTGCCACATGACCACGGAAACGTCTGCAGAAGCAGACAGTGCTGGCTCTTCGGCTTAGAAACAGAGATGAGCACTGCACCCTAGAGTTGGATACGACTGGCTTTCGAGCAAGGGAAACCTTTACCTTTACCTTCGGTGGGAGAAATGATCTTGGGGACATGAAAGGAGCCTCATTCTGGCGTCCCCTGAGCGGATGTTCCTCCAGCAAAAATCCTTTCAACCCGTGAAATTATTATTGTAGTGCTAATCTCTGTTTATAGCCAAAGAGCCAGCGCTGTCTGCATCTGAAGACGTTTCCGTGGTCAAGTGGCAGGCATGACTAGACACGGAACACGGTTATCTTTCCCACTAAAGTGGTACCTCTTTATCTGCTTGCAAATTTATTGCTTGCCAACTGCTTGGTTGGCAAAAAACTGAAATGGAAACTCCATCATGCATCACTCGGGCCTCGAACTGCCGACCCGCTGACTTTCCGGTCAAGTTCAAGCTTCTTAACCTCTAAGCTGTCGCAGTCCCTTTTTTTAAGGAGGGCAGCCGCCCCAACTCAGAGGAGCTCAAATTTGGGAATTACTAGAAGGGCATGCCTGGGAATGTTGACTGTTAAATGCTCCTCTCTTGAGTGGGCAAAGGAGCCACGTGTTTCCCGGACACCGAGAAGGCAGGAACTGTTCTGACAGAAGCAAATCCAGGCGCCCCCCAAATTTGAGAGCAGCTGCATCACGACCCCAAAAGAAAGGTTTGTCTAGGCTGGTTCTTTGCTTGCCTCCTTGGGGGGAACCCACAAAACCGGCTTGCTGTCCCCCAAGATGAGTGGCCTGCAATGCTTGGCAGCAGAAATATGTGTTGCTTTTAAAATGCCCAGGGGTGGCTAAAAGACGGTGGGCCCTGACGCAAGGAAATGAAGAGGATGGGAAATGATGCGTTTGTATATCTCAAATTCTTTTGGAAATTGAAAGGATCCCTCCTTCCTTTCTGGAGTGAGGGGAAGAACTCGTTTCTTAATAGCCCCCTCAAACACAACCTTGCCTTGTCTCTGCCTAGCACTCACCTGAGGTCCAAGTGATGAGCACCGCCTTTGATCACGATGGCCACCAAAGAGGAGCTCAGGTTCTTCCTAATCTGCAGAAACAAGAGAGACAGGAATTTGGGTTTCCCGGAGGTGCTTTAAGGCCAGGTAGCTGCGGTATGAAGCACAGTTGAGGGCACAGACCGGGAACCCCGGCGCACAATTGGGAAACCTACCCCGCCACCTGCCCAGGGATCCAGGTCGCCGTTGGAGAAGATGATGTTGCTCACAGCCGCCAGATCTGAGGAGAGCAAAAGACGATTAGCCCGGTTTGACGGGGAAATGTGTGTGGGAGAGGTGGACGGGAGTGCTTGGTTTGCCTAGATCAGAGATGGCCAACCTTGGCACTCCAGCTGTTCTTGGACTTCAATTCCCAGAAGCCCAAGTCTTTGTGAATCCACATGAATGGGTTTATTGCACAGTAAACCCATTTCGTATGGATTCACACAGACGGGCTTCTGGGAATTGAAGTCCAAGAATACGCACGGTAAACCCATTCGTGTGGATTCAGAGACTTGGGCTTCTGGGAATTGAAGTCCAAGAACACATACAGTAAACTCATCCGTGTGGATTCAGAGACTTGGACTTCTGGGAACACCACCCTCATCACTCCCATACGGGTGTGTTTTATTTCCGTGAAGAATGAGGGCAGGGTGGGCCGGATGAATTGGTGTCGGGGCTGGATTAGGCCCATGGGCCGTAGCTTGGGCACCCCTAGTGTAAATTAGTGATGGCAGACCTTGACACTCCAGCTGTTCTTGGACTTCAATTCCTAGAAGCCCAAGGAGCTGCTGCCTTTCAGAAAAGAATTAAAAACCTGGTTGGTGGGGCAGGTGTGGGGCCCGGATGGAAGAGTGGCCCCCGCCTGTTGGCTTATAAAATGAAGCCTCCCCATCTTTTTAATGCGGGCAGTTTTAATGTGGTTAGTTTTTAATAGTATGTTGGGGTTTTAATATGTATGTTTTAATCCTGTTGTGAGCCGCCCCGAGTCGGGTTCGCCTGATTGGGCGGCATAGAAATTTGAATTATAAATAAATAATAAATAAGTCTCTGCATCCACACGAATGGGTTTACTGCGCAATAAACCCATCTGTGTGGATTCCCAGACTTGGGCTTCTGGGAATTGAAGTCCAAGAACAGCTGGAGTGCCAAAGGTTCGCCATCACTGCTCTTGGGAACTGTCCGCGGTTGAGATCACTGTGGAGATGGTGCTAGTATTGGAAGGTGGGACATGAAGAGCCTGGAAGAGGACATGAGCCAAGACAAAGCCACCTTCACTCACCACCACCCCAGAAGCTGGTCTGTAGCCAGGACGGCCGGGGAAGGACCCCCCACCGGCGGAAGCAGTAGTCTTCCCTGGCCGCCTCCGTGAAAGGGATCGCCGGAAACATGTCGGTCATGTTGTTACTGTCGAAGGTCAAGTTGATCTCCGTGCAAGCCTGGAACAGGAAAAGGAATATTGAGAAGGTCTCAATTGACACGTGGAGTGGAGTGGGAGATGTGGACGGGAATCTGCTCAGGTCAGTCTAGATCAGTGATGGCTAACCTTGGCACGCCACGTGTTCTTGGACTTCAGTTCCCAGAAGCCCAAGTCTCTGTGAATCCACACGAATGGGTTTACTGCGGCACTCCAGGTGTTCTTAGACTTCAGTTCCCAGAAACCAAAGTCTCTGTGAATCATGAATGTGTTTACTGCACAGACGTGCAGGAAACCATTCGCGTGGATTCACGGAGACTTGGGCTACTGGGAATTGAAGCCCAAGCACACCCATTCGTGTGGCTTCACAAAGGCTTGGGCTTCTGGGAATTGAACTCTAAGAATACCTAGAGTGCCAAGGTTCCCCATCACGGGTCTAGATGCTAATGAAGAGGGCCTAGGAGGAGGCAGGGGTTTCCTAAAGCCCAGGAAGGACTCCACTTTAATTAAGTAAAGAAGGGGTTCTGGTTGAATTTCTGTCCTCTGCCCCCACAAACATACCTGATAATCCCAGGCGTCCGCATTGGAGCCGGTGCCGCAGCCGGTGGGGTCGGCGCATTTCCGGTACAGCTTGTAAATGTCGAAACACAGAGCGGACCCCGTGGAGTTGTAGAAAAGTCCTGGCAAAGAGATCCAAAGGTGGTTTCGGTGCAGGGTCTTTTGAGGGAAGGGGTGGGTTTCTCCAAGGACAGCCTGAAGAACCATCAGAGCTAAATGGATCGGCTCCTTTTCACCAGCCAGTGTCCCTCAACTGCTACGGTGACTACAAAATCTATTATTGAATGGGGAAAGTACTTTTCGTTATTATTAAAGATCAAAAGCCAGTTGTGTCCGACTCTAGGGTTCGGTGCTCATCTCGGTTTACACCCAGAGTCAGCACTGTCTGCATGTGCAGACATTTCCAGGGTCATGTGGCAGGCATGATTAGATCGAGCACTGTTACCATTCCCACCGAAGTGGCGCCTGTTTATCTACTTGCAAAGTCTTGCTTTCAAACTGCTAGGTCCAACGATGGCTGCTCACTCCGTCGCTCAGCACTTGGGTCTTGAATTGCTGACCTTGCGGTCAACAAGCCCAGCATCTTAACCACTAAGCCACTGCAGTCCCTCTTTAAAAATTCACCTCCCCAAATCCCATGGGCCAGACAGCTGGGGCTGATTTAGGAGATGCCTTTTTAAAAAGTCACTTTTCCAGAGTCTTGAGTCTAGAGCAGGGATTCTCAACCGGTGGGCCGTGGGCCGGATGCAACCCACAGCACCATTTCATGTGTGGGCCCCACCGCCTCCACCGCACCAGGAAGGTGCCATGTGGTGGAGGAAGGGCAAAATGGCCATCCGGCCCCCAAAGCTGTCTGAGGGAGCGTGGCCTGGCCCCCCGGCTTAAAAAGGTTGAGAACTGGTCTAGAGCTAAAAGCTCAGTCGTCACCAATGCCAGCCTGTCCTGGCGGTTCCCTGCTCCCGAGGAGACGGCGAGTCTGAGAAAAGCCAGAGGCAAGCCTGGACTTGCTACCTGGCCTGCCGTGAACCGCTCCGAGCATGGCCGGGGAACTGAGCACTCTGTACCTTTGTGGACACGAATCAACCTGGTGTGTGTGTGTGTTTGTGAAGACAATGGTGTCCTGGAAATGACACACCAGCTGACCTGCTCTCATAGTAGCCGGAAAAGAAACACAACGAAATGCAGAATCTGGACCAGCATTGAATGAAGAAGCCCAGTGTCCAAACTCAACAGCAGTTGCTCTAGACTTTGAAGAAAGACCCCGAGGTTAGTGTTTGGCAACAGAGAAGGGGGCCGTATGGACCGCGGGGCCGTGGCTTCCACAGGGATGTCTCTCAGCGACCAGGTCCAGGCCAAAGGCTTGTCTCTCTCCTCGGAAACTTACCTGCCTAAACTCCTGGAAGGACTGGAGCGCCTCCGCTTGCAGAACGTCCTCTGTGATGTGACCTTGGAAGCCGAAGGGGTCCCTTTCCCTGCCCACAAGGCCGTCCTGGCCGTGGCCAGCAGCTACTGCAAGATGCGCTTTGTGGGGGACGGGGGACGCGGCGAGAGCCTGGTCAAGCTGGCCAGGGTCACGGCAAAAGGTTTGGAAAACATCCTCTCCTTCCTCTACTCCAACCGGCTGGAGCTGACCCTGCGGACCGTGGAGGAGACCTTCAAGGCGGCCGAAAAGATGCTGGTCCGAGAGGTCATGAGCCTCTGCTTCCAGTTCCTGGAGGACGCCTTGAATCCACACACCTGCTTGGAGATCCTGGCCGTTGCCAAGCGGCTCGGAGCGGAAGAAATGGCGCAGAAAGCCAAGGACTGTGTGAGCCGGCACGGCGGTGAAATCCTGGCCGATCCGGCGCGGCTGAAATACCTGGACGGAGCTACGCTTTGCCAGATCTTAGATGATGCCAATGTTGGGAACCTGACCGAGCTTGAACTGTTCCATGCAGCGGTGCGTTGGCTGCACCACGACGGCACACGCGTGAAAGACGCAGACGCTATCTTGCAGCGGATCCGCTTTCCCCTCATCCCGCTCCAACATTTGCAGGAATTTGTCCAGGACGTGTCTCTGGTGAGGACGGAACCCGCTTGCCGCAAATACCTTCGAGAGGCTTTGGATTATCACGCCCAGCCGTACGCCCAGCCCGCACTCCAAACGGAGAGGACTCAGGTCCGCGCCGGTGCCGATTCCTTGCTCATCCTGGGAGGCCGATCAGCGGACAACACCGTCCGGGGCGACGTCTGGGCGGCCGATTCGGGCTGCCGTTTGTGGAGCAAGGTTGGGACGCTCATCACGCCGTTGTATAACCACTGCGTGGCCGTGATCCACGACTTTGTCTTTGTGCTGGGGGGCCAGGAGAGATACGACCCGACAGGGCAGCGACCTTCAAACCAGGTAAACGCCATGCTGGACTTCGAGGAGAAATCCGGAGCGGATGGGGAGCAGCCGCTACCTTGAGGATCGGAAGCCCTTTGAATAGTGCAAAGTTAAGTCCTAGAAGCTGGCTAGACGCTTAGTCGTCAACCTGTACAAGGCAGAGGCTTCATACACCTGGAGCAGGCGGGGGGGGGGGGGGCAGTTTTGGGGTAATCTTCCCCCTGCCCTGGGTACCCACTTTTGCAGTTAGTAACTTAAAAATATCATAAGCAAAGTCAGCCATATGATCTTTGTATAAGTGCAGAAGTAGTAGGTGATACCTTTTCAGGATCACTAAATAAATAAAGTGATCCAGAAAAGGCATCACCTACTACTCTTGTACATGTTACAATTTTGACTGGAGGTTCGGCCGGTCGAGACCCGAGTGCCACAAGATGGAGTGAACTCCCGTCGTCTATCCCGGCTCCTGCCAACCCAGTTCGAAAGCAAGAAATTAGCAAGTAGATAAACAGGTACTGCTTCGGCGGGAAAGGTAACAGCATTCCGTCACTTAAAATGCTCATTTCACTTATCAAAGGAAGGGGAAAAGAAGAGATGTCTTGATCAGGGTCCTCTGGACGTTGCCTGATTTAGCTTAAACCTGCCCCCTTCACCAGGTGTTACGGTTCGACCCTCGGCACAACGCCTGGCTGGAAGTGGCGAGCATGCAGGGGCGGAGGACGCGCTTCTACGCCGGGACCCTTGACGACCACCTGTTGGCCGTGGGGGGAGGAACGCTGCTGGGGACCCTCACCAACACGGCCGAGGAGTACTGGCCTGCCAAGAATGAGTGGCGGCTCCTCCCGCCCTTCCCGATGCCCGTGGCTGACCATGCGGGAGCCAGCCACAAGGGGATCCTCTACGTAGCAGGTGAGGGGCTGCTTTCACCTGGCCTGGAAGGGTTGGCAGGTCAGCGGTTCGAGACCCGAGTGCTGCATGATGGAGTGAGTTCCCGTCATCTGTCCTGGTTCAAGCCAACCACGCAGTTCGAAAGAAATTGCAAGCAGATGAATAGGAACCTCTAAAAGGTAACAGCATTCCAGTGCCTAGTCATGCCTGCCACCTGGCCACGAGTTTTACACATCCTTCCTGCTCTTTAGCTCAGGAGTTCTCAACTTTCTTAAGCAGGGGGCCGGGACATGCTCCCTCAGACAGCTTCGGGGGCCAGATGGTCATTTTGCCCTTCCTTCACCACATGGCACTTCCTGGTGTGGTGGAGGCGGTGGGGGGCCACATGAAATGGTGCTGCAGGGTACATGCGGCCCACCGGTCGCAGGTTGAGAATCCCTGCTTTAACTTCTTAGGTTTACCATAGGCAAAATACTGTCCAATCCTTCACTTCCCAGCCTTTTTGTGGGGTGGGGTGAGGTGAGACCCTAACCATTCCCAAAAGGAAATCAGACCGGCCCCCCTGCCCATCTGGCCTCTATTCCTGCCTCTCTGCCCCAGGGGGCTTCGCGGCCGGGAAAACCGTCGCCGAAATGTACAGCTACCTCTCCCGCCTCCGCCGGTGGATCAGGAACCGCCCGATGAACTTCGCCCGCTGTGACCACGGGATGGCGGCCGTCGGAGACCAGATCTTCTGCCTCGGCGGCAGGGCCCAGACCGACGTAGGTGGACATTTGGGGGCAGCCCTCAAAACAAAACCTGGGGCAGCAAAGGCTCAGGGTCTTGGTGGGCAAGTCTCTGAGGGACAGCAGTGGTTTAAGATGCTGAGCTTGACGACTGGAAGGTGGGCAGGTCAGCAGTTTGAGACCCGAGTGCTGTGCGACAGAGTGAGCTCCAGCCGTCTGTCCCAACCCAGCAGTTCGAAAGCAAGAAATTTGCAAGTAGATAAATAGGTACTGCTTCGGTGGGAGAGGCAACGACGTTTTGCGTCTAGTCCTGCCTGCAGCATCCTCTGCCATGCTTTACTTCCCCTTCTAGGCTGGTGAGTGGATTCCCGTCAACCAGACCGAATGTTACTGCCCGGCCTCCGACCAGTGGACCGTCTTCAGCTTCTCTGCCTTCGACCTCTGCCAGTTCGGCCTGGCGGCCCACCAGGCGCAAATGTACATCACGGGCGGGGGGTCCGTCACGCGGAGGGTGAAAGAGGATGGGGTCTTCATTTGCCACCCCGGCGAGAAGGCGTGGGAGAAGGCGGGTTCCCTCCCGGCAGCCCTGGCGGATCACGGCTCCTGCTTCGTGCGGCTCCCGCGCCGGATCGCAAGCGATGAGACGCAGAAGGGAGAGGAGACTTTCTCCCCTGGCCAGAAAAAGTCCATCCTCAACCTCTTCATCACAGACGCCAACCAGAGGGGCATTGAGCACCTTTAGCGGCACCTGACTGGCAGCTGCAATTCAATATTTCATGTTGCTTAGTTTGCTTTTGCTGTTTAGATTAGGGGTGCCCAAACTATGGCCCCGGCCCACGAAGCCCTCGACGCTCCTTGAAGCGGAAGTAAAATGCGCCCATTGTGGGCCAGATGAATTGGTGTCAGGTCCCGGATCTGGACCACCGGCCATAGGGGACAGGCACCCTGAACCACGTGACCGGCCCACGGGCTGAAGTTTGGGCACTCCTGGTTTTGATCAAGGTCAGAAAACGGACTCTAGGGAATGGCAAGCCATGCATTTCCTTCCTGGGAAACCATGCCTTTTTTTTTTTAATAGTAAAAACTGTTGTTTTGAAGTGTTGCAAAAGCAAGATTGCGGGGCTTATTTTAGAAGAATCTTTCCGGACCTCCGTGCATACAGGAAAATGCAAGTAGATAAATTAGGTGTGGGGGGGGCATGAAGGGAGCCTCATTTGGGCGTCCCTGAGCGGAGTTTCTCCAGCAAAAATGGCCATCCAGCCCTCCATGCTGACTGAGAGAGCATGACCTGGCCCCCTGCTTGAAAAGGTTGGGAACCCCTGCTCTAGACGCTCTGGGCTTCGACACTGTCTGCCTGTAACTTTCCTGAGACTTGAAGCCTGAAAATGTCTGGAGTGCGCTCAAGGTTGAGAACCACGGGCAGATCATCCGAAAGCAGTTGGTATCCCATGTGAAACGTTTGTGTCTAGTTGGGGAGGAGATGTAACATTAGTGTGGATTTCGGGAGGAAACCAGGTGCCCCCTTGCTACTCACCAGTAAGAGCCGCCAAGCCTCGGATCCGGTCCTTCTCTGCCAACATCATCTCACAGCCCACCTGTGTTCACATACAGAGGCCAGGTAGGTTAAGAGTCCTTGGGCTTCTGGGAATTGAAGTCCAAGAACACCTGGAGAGCCAAGGTTCACCATCTAGAGGTTCGCCATCACTGGCATAGGGGTGAGTGGAGGGGAGAACCAGGACATTCCCCCCCCCCCACCTGGGCTGGAGGAGCCTGACCCCTCCCTCGCCTCTTACCTTGACAGGGTTGGCCGGGAAGTGGCCCATGAAGTCGGTCTTGTAAGGGTAGTCCATCATGGCCATCATGGTAAACGCATTCCTGGCAAATTCAAAGAGCTGGTAGATGTCATCCTTCGACGCAAGCTTGTGGCAAGTAGACATTTTGCTGCTGATTTGCTCGTAAGCTAAATGAGAGGGTGGGGGACACACAGAATATGTTGTTCACTTAAATTTACATCTTCTTCTGGCATATCAGATTCCGAATATTGGTAATCATCACGGCGATCAGACATGAAGATTGTCCTGGAAACCAGATTAACTCCATTGGCCTTTCCTCTGCCTTCTGCATCACAGCGTGACACCCATAGAACTACTGATCCAATTCAACATATCACTTTCTGGTCCTGAGCCCTTTTGGCACGCAAAGTCCTCCTCAGCCCCAGGCTGGGATGGATGAAGCTGCTGCCCTCCATCAAGATGGATCTAAATGGGACCATTTAATCCACTTGGGGACCTTGACCCTTCCTTGTGGACTTTGCCACCCAAGGCCGTTTAGTCCTCAGGGTGGTCAGGTGAGTTAACCGCCATCTGAATCGTTGACAGTAGGGTCTACTTCAGAGGCCACCAAACTTGGCTCTCCAGGTGTTCTTGGACTTCAGTTCCCAGAAGCCCAAGTCAGTACACCTGCTGATCAGGGCTTCTGGGAATTGAAGTCTGGAGAGCCAAGTTTACTGACCCCTGGTCTACTCTATCACCATAGCAGGATCGCCTGGGCAGATTGGGGATTTACATCTACAGTCCCTAAACACACTTACTAGGGCCATGATGGCCAACCTTGGCACTCCAGGTGTTCTTGGACTTCAACCCCCAGAAGCCCCAAGTCAGCACTCCTGCTGATCGGGGCTTCTTTGGTTTTTGGACTTCAGTTCCCAGAAGCCTCAGTCAATTCCCCAAAGCACTGATCAGCCAATGGACCGACTGAGGCTTCTGGGAATCGAAGTCCAAAAGCCAAAGGTTGAGGAAGGCTGCTCTAGAGATCTGCTTTCCTAGACAACCGGTAGAAAGATGGCTTTATTGCAGAATGGGCCCCCCTCAATAGGAAAAAAACCAACTGCTTCCCACCCAATGGGATTGTGTGTTTGGTTTACCTCCAGCAAGGAAGAGGTCTTTGATTTGCCGGAAGGCCTCCCGGACAGCCTGGGCACAGGCGGGGCTGTCGTTTTGAAAGTCCTGAGAGGAAGAGAATTAAAGGAAGATTTATTGGAAAGATGCCTTCACTGACTCACCGATGACGAATGAATGCAAAACCACTAAAAGGACTTCCTTGACTTTATCCGTTTAAATGACAAATTTCTCCCCACCACATTTTATTTGCGCTTGCCAATCCAAAGCTCATGGGCAAAGTGGCCTAATTTCTCCCTTGAGTGAATCTTAAGGAGCAGGAAGTAGGGAGAAAGTTTCTTTCAGAAAAACAGTCTTTTTTCACCCTTGATTTAGGCCAAGGGCGCTCTTGTATCCTATTTAATTTCAACAATAATTACAGACTATTTTTGTCTTGGACGGCTTTCTCATTCCCTGCCATCTCTGTTTATAGCCATAGAGCCAGCGCTGTCTGCATTTGTACACTTTTTTTGTGGACATGTGGCAGGCATGACTAGACCTTCCCACCAAAACAGTATCTATTTATGTACTTGCAATTTCTTGCTTTCGAACTGTTAGGTTGGCAGGAAAGCCTTGATTTAATTACTACATGATAAATGGGAGGTGCACCTGTTTGGGGGGGGGGGGAAATATTTACACAGTCGATGACTGATTGCCAAAATAAAAAGCCAGCCGCAAGTGGCATTGGAATATTTCTAACGCCACACCCTGATGTTCTGACAAAGATTTGGGGGCTTTGTCTGGCACCATGCACTGGACCGAACTGACGTTTTCCTACTCTTACCGCCGTGACGTCCTTGAAGAACTGTCTGGAGTCTCCAATCCCGGCCACGGACAGGACAGGGGCACTGGCGGCCAAAGCCCCGGCTACGATATGAGGATACTTCATTCTTATGTAGGCGCTCAGCATTCCTCCATAACTGCAGGGAAGGGACGGAAAAGGAGCATTGAACACGATGAGAAAATCTGCAGACTCTTGCAGGCTGTTGACCTGTCGGTTCGAATCTTTTGAGCATTCCCAAAATACAACCCACCTGCCCCCAAAAGCGATGACAGGTGAGTCCCTCGCTCCATACTGCTTCTTCAGCTCCGTGATGAGGACGGCGTAGTCGGCCAGGGCTTGCTCAACACTCAGCAGCCCGGCGTTCTTCCCTTCCAACGAAGCGACTCCGAATGGAAGCGACTTCCCATAATACCGCTAGAGAACCATGAGACAGAAGGAGCACAAGACTGGCCTCAGGTGGTGGCAGCTGTTGGTCGACCCCGAATCAGAGGCAAGGGTGGACCACAGGGTGACCTTTCAGCACAGACTACGGGAAGAGCCACTCACGTGTTCTGCAAAGACTACCAAGGCCTTTTGCTCCTGCGCCAATTCTAGGATGAAGCCGCAATTCAGAGCAAAGTCCCAGACGTCTCCTTCGTTCCCGGTGTAGAAAAAGAGGGGCCCAGCTCCTTTCTCCCAGAATTTATCTGTGCGCGAGAGGCAGAACAGTGGCTGTCAATGGGTGGTTCACCTACAGTCCCCCAACCCATCCTACAATGGATCACACTGCACAACCGTTTTGCTACTGGGAATAACACGTGTGATTTACATGAAATTGAGTGTGCTGATTCCAAATGTGAACTCAGAATTTGCCTATCACATATAGATTTTAATCCGTGATATAGCTGTTCAAATGGTCGATAATTGGCCGATGTATTTTTCCATGGGGACATTATAACAGTTGCAGCAACCACTATGCCTGCTGCCGCCTCAGTTGAATCATGTCCCCTGGTGGCATGCATGTTCCAGCAGTGACCGGGCATGTCTGGGCAAGTCAGTGAGCTGATGTCTGAAATAGGTATATATAAGGCAAGATGGACCAAGGGATTGTCTCTAGTGCGAAACCATCTTATTGAATACTATAGCTAGGCCATCGTGAGTCTTTTTTGAGCTAAAGATGAGTAGGCTCAGCTGTGTTAATAAATCAGACAATTTTTGCAATATTTGTGGCAAATATACCCCATGTGATCAATGCAAGAACCTAACCAAGAGGGTGAGATTTGCTAATTTAAGATCCTGAAATCCTAGGCAGAAATGGACTTCAGATTTGGATTCAGCGCACTTGATTTAGTATAGGACACATGGATTAGACCAAATGGCAGATATTTATTTTTTGTGTGATGCATCTGTGACCTTCTGACCTGCTGGTGAATCACGATGAATACTTACTAAAGGTCACCCTTGCTCGAAAGCCAGTCGTATCTGACTCTAGGGTTCAGTGCTCATCTCTGTTTATAGTCAAAAAGCCAGAGCTGTCTATGTTTACAGACATTTTCCATGGACCTGTGGCAGGCATGGAAAGATGTTTACCTTCCCCACCAAAGTGGTACCTACTTATCTACCTGCAATGTCTCCCTTTCGAACTGCTAGGTTAGCAGGAGCCGGGACAGATGCCGGGAGCTCACTCCGTCATGCAGTACTTGGGTGTCGAACTGCCGACCTTCCAGTCGTCAACCAGTGTCTTAACCACTAAGCCACCGCAATACTGTATTTACTATTTAACCCCAATTGTCCTATCCCCCAATTTACCATGAATGGTACACTATAACAGCAGGGTGCTTGTAAAGCTATAAATGTCCTTCTTGGGGGGAAATTGGAGTTTTGGTTTATCATGTTACCCAAGTTTTTCGACAAAATGTTGGATGGGATATAAGATACCAAAAAAAAGACTCCAGACATCTGGCTTAGAGGAAGCTCTAACTCACCCCCTTCGTTCCCCACCTGGCTGCTTACCTGTGATGAGGTACCTCTGGGGGAAAGTTTGGTTGGCGTAGGTTTCAAAGTTGAAGTGATCTAACCACTGCTGGAAATACTTCTCCTCCAAGACCGGTTGGGGTGATCTATAAGCTGGAAATACAGGAAAATAAAATAAAGAATTACACTTTCGGATAGGAGTGAGATTTAAAATAAGGATTCACTTCCTTGTGTTTCAATAATTTGTACTGAGTTTTAGAAAAACCTTAACGTACATAACAAACATTGAAAAAGTAGATAAATAGATAATCAGTATCTCTTATTCCTTCTAATGTGTATGTAACAAAATATATCCGTCTAGGATTCACTTCCTAGCAGAGAGCATGGAGACCCCCTAAATTGTGGGTCGTGAACCCCACAGAGAGTTGCAAAGTAGGGGTGGGTGGAGTTGCTAAGTTTACTCTGCACTATTGCAGCCCCCTTTTAAGCCCATTAATCAACAATGTTATCTATTTTATTTACAAAGTCACCCCAACAGCGTTGATGCAAGGAGTTTAATCAGCAATGTTATCTATTTATTCTGCAAAATTGCCTTTAAAAGGGATATATTTAAAAGGTACTGCAGTGGCTCAAGTCGCTAAGACGCTGACTGGGAAGCGGAAGGTCAGCAGTTCGATTCCTGAGTACTGCAGGACGGAAATGAGCTCCCGTCTTCATCCCAGCTCCTGCCAACCTAGCAGTTCGAAAGCAAGAAATTGCAAGTAGATAAATAGGGACCACTTCGGTGGGAAGGTAACAGCGTTCCGTGCGCTCCGGTGTCTAGTCATGCCTGCCACATGACCACGGAAATGTCTGCAGAAGCAGACAGCGCTGGCTCTTCGGCTTATAAACAGATGAGCACTGCGCCCTAGAGTCGGATACGACTGGCTTTCAAGCAAAGGAAACCTTTACCTTTACCTATTTTTGGGATCTATTGCAGTGTGCAGCTACCCACCCACCAGGTCAGTTGCTGATCTGTGCCCGTGGTGGTTAATGACCAACGCAGACCCCCTCTCAAGCCAGTGTCATGGCTGAGCCATGCACTCTGCAGATGCTCAGAGGCACTCTCCCCACCCACCCCCGCCCACCCCAGAAAGCAAGAGCGAAAGGCTTGCTCGCTGTTGCGCCCATTCCTTTTGCAACCCGGGCGTTTTCCAGAAGCGCTGCGAGCATTCTGTGCGCGGTGGCCAAGGGTGCCTCTGAGCATGAGCAGAGGGCATCATCATCTCTGAGTCCCGGGGATTGGGGAGGATGCAAGGCGGAAGGGAGGCGGCGGCCCAACCTGCGAGCCCCGCAAGCAGCCAAGAGGCGGTGGCGAGCAGGATTTGGGGGAGTCCGGGTCGCGTCTCCATGGCAACGCCTCCCCCCCCTTTTGATCTCCCCCTGCCCGCCGGGCTCCCACGTTCTAAAGGCAGGCGAGTCGCGGGCGGCGGAGTCACGTGCTCCGAACCTTGGGCGCATCACGTGAGCGTTCGGGTCCCTGTCTGGAGGGTCACGTGCACTCTCGCTCTCTCCCGAGGGGCGGGGGAAGCACGGCTGCCGTCGCCATGGTTACCGCGGAGGCGCCTCCGCCATTTTGGCTGGCTGAGGCGAGGCGTTAATTATTACCCATACCCCAGTTCTGCCTTCTGTACATGCTCAGGAGCTGCGCTTCACCCACACAGCTTTCTTTAGGGCTTGCTTACTCCCCCCCCCGTCAAAAAAAAGGCAGGCCACGGGTTTTGTGGCAGCAGTTGCCCACTCTTCATTCCTCCCTTATTTCAATAGTTGTATTTATTTTTATTTATTTGATAATGGGACTCTCTCTCTCTCTCTAGCCTAGCGGCACAGGTGAGCTCCAGGTTTGGGGACATGAGTACCCAGCATGTTAGGTAAAGGTCAAGGTTTTCCTTGCTCGAAAGCCAGTCGTATCCGACCCTAGGGTGCAGTGCTCATCTCTGTTTCAAAGCCGCTTGTCTGCTTCTGCAGACGTTTCCCGTGGTCATGTGGCAGGCATGACTAGACACCGGAGCGCACGGAACGCTGTTTACCTTCCCACCGAAGTGGTCCCCTATTTATCGACTTGCAATGTCTTGCTTTCGAACTGCTAGGTAGGTTGGCAGGAGCTGGGACAAAGACGGGAGCTCATTCCGCAACCTGCAGTCCTCGGGAATCGAACTGCTGACCTTCTGCCTCCCAGTCAGCGTCTCTTAACCACTTGAGCCACTGCAGTCCCAAATGGGAGCAAAAATGCTACTTTCTTCAGAACCCTTTGGATAGGGCGGTATATAAACTTATTAAATTTAAATTAAATTAACTAGTGAGCTGCCCAGTGAGTGCATTTGGGGGGCAGGTAAAGCAGTCGTGTCATTGCTATTGCTATGGAGTCCCGTGAGGGAGGGGAAGCTTCAGTTTCACCTCCACATGGAGGTGAAAATATCCCAGATGGGTGGGATAGAAATGTAATGAAATGACAAATAAATAAATACAAGGAAGGGCACGAGGGGTTTTTATGATCCTACTCTGAATGACCCCTTTTATACGTCTGCAATCCCGGGACCACTTCGGTGGGGAAGGTCGCAGCGTTCCGTGCGCTCCGGTGTCTAGTCATGCCTGCCACATGACCACGGGAAACGTCTGCAGACAGAAGCAGACAGCGCTGGCTCTTCGGCTTGGAAACAGAGATGAGCACTGCACCCTAGGGTCGGGTACGACTGGCTTTCGAGCAAGGGAACCCTTTAATCCCATGGCCTGGCTGTTTAATCAGGGGCTCTCTCTAGTGGCACAGGTGAGCTGCAGGTGAGCAGGGGACACGCCCCGCCCCTTCTTGAAACCCCGCCCCCCAAGGCTTTCCTTAGGCTCCTCTTGGACTGAATATGGCAAACGGCCTCTCCCATCTCACCCTGGACCTTCACCCCCGGGGGCGGGGGGGGCGGGGGGCTCCCTCACCTGGCTTGCAGGTGGGAAGGTAGACTGCCGTGGGCCACCGAGGCTCTGCCAGGCTGGGGAGGCTGCTTAGGGACGCGCGCCCCCGTGCGGCGCGTCCTGGGCGGGCCTGCCCGGGAAAGGCTGGGCACAGACGGGTGCGGGTTCGATGCCTGCCTGCCCGCCCAGAAGGCGGTGCTGAGCCGGCTGGGCTGGCCGGCCTCCCCAAAGCCTGGCGCCTGGCCTGGGAGAACGAGGCGGCGGCGGCGGCGGCGGCGGCTCCGCAGGTGAGCGAGCCAAGCGTGCCTCGGACGCCTTGCCAGGGCTCAGGTGAGTCGCCTTGGGATGCCAAGGCTGGGACGGGAGACCCCAAGATCGGGGGGCGTTTGGCTCCTAAGAAGGATCGGGAGGGTGGGGGGGTTGACCTTCCTTAGAGGAAGGATCGGGGCGCAAACCCCTTGGGGGTGACCTTGGCTGGTTCGATCCCCCAACACTGCCCACCTTCCAGAATGGACAAAGGTACGGGGCCAGGGGGAGGAGAAGCCCCTACATTCCCCGTAGGAAGGGTGGGATATTCTTTTTGGGGTAAAGGAAGGTCCATCCTCCCAGTTTGGTGGGGGGGCAGGTCCCCCCACAACTGAAGCCCCGAAACCTCCTTGTACCTCCCAGAGGAAGAGGTTGGATGATGGGGCCTTCTGGCCACCATAACTAGGATGGGGCAGTGCATGGAAGAATGCAACACACACACACACACCATGCTAGAATGCAAAACACACACACACACACCATGCTAGAATGCAAAACACACACACACACACACACACACACACACACACACACACACACACACACACACACACACACACACACACACACACACACACACACACACACACACACACACACACACACACACACCATGCTTCCAGTCTTGCTTTCCTTTGCTACCTTTCCTCCTACCTGGCCAGGTATTGGTGATATGCCAAGACCCAGACCTAGGCTAGGTGAGTTTCCCCAGAATTTGGGAACCCCCATCAGCCTCTTTCTCCCTTTATTTAGAGGCCGCTGGATCAAGAACACAAGCTTGTTGTTGTTCAGTCGCACAGTCGAGTGGGACTCTTTGCAACCCCATGGACCATTGCCCTCCAGGCACCTCTAGCTAGCTTAATGAAAACCATCCCCTTGCTTATCCTTCGCCCATCGTGTGATGATTTGGATGGAACCAGTTCTCCAATTTTTGAGGCTTGTTGGGGACCGGAGGAAGGTGGAAACCCCTCAGCCCGGAGGTCCCTA
Organism: Bradypodion pumilum; assembly: GCA_035047305.1. NCBI lineage: Eukaryota > Metazoa > Chordata > Lepidosauria > Squamata > Chamaeleonidae > Bradypodion > Bradypodion pumilum. The sequence continues at coordinate 10,550,825 of JAWDJD010000015.1, forward strand.
ACCAGAATAATCCTAAAAATATGATTACTTTGGCCATTTTAAAGACCTGGTTCTGTTCCCCCTGCCCTGTTGTTTTCCCATCGCCAGCTTAAATGTCATTTCCTTGAAAAGTGACCTGCCACATCAACAACAGCAAACTGCTGCCCTGTAGCCAAAATGTTGTGATTTCGATCCTGATGGACTGGGTTGGATCCAGGCTGACTCAGCCTTCCATCCTTGGCGAGTCCGATGGGGCAAAATGCTAATTACTCTTGTCAACCGCCCTAAGGCACTTTTGGGGCGGGATAGAAGTGTAATTGCTATTGCTAAAGTAAAGAAACAGAACTAACTGTTCAGAGGTTTGCCCTGCCAGAGTTTCTGAGTTCAATCCCCAACAGGCAGCCGGGAGGGTGGGTGGGTCTTGTTTAAAGTGCTTTTTGATCTCATAACTTCCCATTTTTATGGGTACTCAGGCTGGAAAATAATCTGACCTTAATTTCTATCTTTTTCTTTGTGAGGTACTGCAGTGGCTCAAGTCGCTAAGACGCTGACTGGGAAGGGGAAGGTCAGCAGATGAGCTCCCGTCTTCATCCCAGCTCCTGCCAACCTAGCAGTTCGAAAGCAAGAAATTGCAAGTAGATAAATAGGGACCACTTCAGTGGGAAGGTAAACAGCATTCCATGCGCTCCGGTGTCTAGTCATGCCTGCCACATGACCACGGAAACGTCTGCAGAAGCAGACAGCGCTTGCTCTTCGGCTTAGAAACAGAGATGAGCACTGCACCCTAGAGTCGGATACGACTGGCTTTCGAGCAAGGGAAACCTAAACCTTTACCTTTACCTTTGTGAGGTCTCCGAAGGGTGGGGTCCAGGGCTTGGCTACGAGGCTTCCAGTCGGGGCAAGAAGCCTTCTCCTTTGGTTGCCAGCTTTTGTTCCAGTCTGGTGAGCGCCCGTTCAGGCAGAAGGCAACTCTATTACGACCACATTTTTGCTGTCTGCATCTGTGCCTGGGCTCGTTTAAAGCTGCTGGTTGTTTCCCATAAAGTGGTATGGGTTATTTGAAGTGTCCTATGCAGGAAGAAGGTGATACCTTTATTGGATCACTAAAATAAATCAATAATTGTGTTACATTTTGAGTGATCCGATAACAGCATCACCTCCTTCCTGCGTTTGTTTTGTGTATGTCTTTCTTTGTCTATTGGAGTGTCATATCACTTCACTTACTAACCTGACTCTCTAAAGGGGCCAACGACTATGGGCGGAGGAGCCCCTTTAGGTGGGGCGATGGTCCCCCTCAATGGAGGAAATGCCACTGAAAACCATCCTATGGGGCCCAACGGCAAAATGAGCAGAGGAGGAAATCTGATTCCCAATGGTCAAGGAGGCAGAAGAGGCCATGCCAGACGGACTGGCTGTGTAAGGCGCATCTTGTCCATGTCCTCAAGGCTGTGGCAGTCCATTGCAGTCCCAGTGTTAAATCCTGCATGTCTCATTTCATGTTTGCAGCAGGAGAAGGCTCTGTGACCATAGTATGTGGGTCACTTTAAGGCAAGCCGGGATCTGCCTTAAAGAAATTCACACCAGTGGCATTTTTCCTGCTTTTGGGTCCACTATCTTCTCAAGCACATTTGGTGTGGACCTTCTCAGACGTTGTCCCTGGTCTTTAGGATGCACTTCTCCAAGAACCAAGGTTGGACACCTTAAACCAGTGATGGCAAACCTTAGCACTCCAGGTGTTCTTGTACTTCAATTCCCAGAAGCCCAAGTCTCTGTGAATCCACACGAAGTGTTCTTGGACTTCAATTGCCCAAAGGCAACACTGGTGGCAATTTGACAGTTTTAGTTGTTGCGATCAGCCTTGGGTCGCCAGAGGACCCAAGGCAGATCACAAAAGAGGCGTGTAAATATAAATTAAAAAGAGGCATGTAAATATAAATAAACAAACTATAAATGGTGCAGGGGATTTCGGTGGCTTAGTGGTTAAGACGCTGAACTTGACGACTGGAAGGTCAGCAGGTCAGCAGTTTGAGACCCGAGTGCTGCACAATGGATGAGCCCCAGTCTTCTGCCCCAGCTCCTGTCAACCTAGCAGCTTAAAAGCAAGACATTGCAAGTAGATAAATAGGTACCACTTCAGTGGGAAAGGTAAACAGCGTTCCTTACGCTCCGGTGTCTAGTCATGCCTTCCAAGTGTCCAGGGAGATGTCTGCAGACGCAGACAGCCCTGGCTTAGGCAACCTTTCATGTACTCATCCTTTCCAGCCTGAGATTCTGGAAAGGATGTGTGCTGTTTCCTAGCAACCAGATGAGACCTATATGGATTCTCGACATCATAGGTTTGAACAAAAAAGGTTTCCTAGCCCTCCCAAGAGACGCTACAACAGTGATGGCCAACCTTGGCACTCCAGCTGTTCTTGGACTTCAGCTCCCAGAAGCCCAAGTCCCTGTGAATCCACATGAATGGGTTTACTGCGTGTACACAGTATGGACACCCCCTGATCTAGATAGTTCATTACCTGCCTCTCCAGGCGAAGCTATTTTTTTGAACAGGGATGGAATTAAAAACTGCCTGTAAACACCAAAACCAGTGATTTAAATTTTGCTGGGCACATGTGTTTTCATGCATAAGCCCCCCCCCAAAAAAATGCCCCAAGATAGAGGAGGAGGAGGACCCCCCCCCAAAAAAATGGGCCAAGGAGGAGGAGGAAATGCTCACATCAGATGCTGACATTAGCTGAAATGGAGCAAAGCAGCCAAATTCCTCAATAGGGAGCATTGCACAGCGTAACTAACTGCTTTGTTGCCAAGCCTCGGTCTTATGTTTGTGTACAATTCCTGCCATATATTTATTTCTCCATTTGATGCACTTTGCGTCCCGCCCAGCCGGGCAACGTTCTCTGGGCAGCCGGCCTGGTATCAGGACGGAAACAATGAAGTTGCAAATTATACAGCAAGGCGGCGGATAAATCAGTGGAGACTGGGTCTAAAAAATATATTAGACCATTGCAATATTAAGATGTCCGTTCCTCTGCAGGGCCATCACACCACGGGCTTCCTCAGACGCTCCCAGCATTTGTTGTCTGCAAAATAAAAAGAATAGTTTATCACATGTGGGAGGAAATATTATCACCAATTCCAAAAAGATGGGAAAGCAGGTATCTCTTAAAACAGGGGTGCCCAAACTTCAGGCCGTGGCCAGTCGCGTGGTTCAGCGGACCGGTCATGTGGGCTGGATGAATTGGTGTCGGGGACCGGATCTGGCCCACGGGCTGTAGTTTTGGCACCCCTGGCTTAAAAGGCTGATATGTCATCATTCCTCCTTGTTTTCAGCGCATGTCTGGACGATGAAACCAAGTGCAGTCTTGTTGTGTTCAAATATATCGCCTGTCTCTCTCTCTTCCCCCTTCCCCTCCACAGAACCTTGCCAGCAAGAGCATTGCATGCAGAGGTCTCATTTAATAGTCACAAGTGATTTAAAGGGAGAAAACCAGTGCTGCCAGACTACGCTCTCAAAGGCAGGCAGGTAGGTAGCTTGGGTCCTTTTCCAGAAGGTTCTTTGCTCTTCTGGCATCTCTGTTTGCTGAACTTGAGACAAGCAGGCGGACTAATTTATTAAGACCGGTCGGTCCCTGGCTGCCCCTGCATTAATGCTAATGGATTTGACTCTAAAGGCACCGGATGGGGAACCGAGGGAGGGAGGATAGCATAAATTCCCTTCTATACAAAAGACTCTTTGAGGAATTGCACTAGGGTGTGTGTGTGTGTGTGTGTGTGTGAAAAGCCACAAAAGATCAAGGAATGAGAGATATTCTCCGTCAGATGTTTGGCGGTCAAGCTGGTAAGCTTTAGCACAGGGGTTCCCAAATTTTTCAAGCTAGGTCATGCTCTCTCAGTCAGCTTCGAGGGCCGGATGGCCATTCTGTCCTCTCTGCACAATAGTGTGTGTGTGTGGCCATTTTGTCCCAACAGCTTCGAAGGGATGGCCATTTTGTTTCCTTCATGTCCTTGGAAGGGGTCGGGAGGCCATATGAAATGGCACTGTGGGCTGGTTCTGACCCGTGGGCCATAGGTTGCGAACCCCTGCTTTAGCACGTCGGTGGGCATCCAGAAACTTTGGAGGGGAGGCAGGCATTTATTGGACCGTCTTTGTTAAAAACGGCAGAAGACCAGTGCCCAGAACCCATGTTGACTGGGGATGATAGGCCCTGTGGTTGTTCAGGAAAGTTGTTCTCTCTTCTTCTTATTAAAAAAGTTTTTATTAATAGTTAAAGTAATATAAAAGAAAAAAAAGAGTTCGATATACATAATTAGTGTACAGAGAATAATTATACATTCCACCTTGTACTATCTTATCTTGTTCAGCTGCTGTCATCCAGTTGTTCTCTTAACTGCTGGCTGACAGCAGCTCCGGCTGTGGCTTTCCCCCCGCCATGAATCCCTTGAATGTCACTGTGGGTTGTCTTCCGAAGCATCGGATAGACCACACCGTGGCCTGCAGGGGCGTTGTGCTTTCTGGATGTGCCAAGAATTTCATTTGTTTTATTGAAATGGGTTTTCCCCTCCCCTGGAAACTGAGACTCTGGAGCTTAGCTATGCATCTATGCTGCGAACGCATTCCTTGCTTACCCTGTATGAAATCTTACCTTCCAGCCTCAGTTTACTATCTGTAAGATGGAAACCAGAATGACTAATCTTCTGGTCATGTGGTAGGCATGACTAGACACCAGAGTGCATGAAACACTAACCGTACCTGCCGAAATGGTGCCTGTTTATCTCCTTGCAATTTCTTGCTTTCAAACTGCTAAGTTGGCAGGAGCTGGGACAGATGACAGGAGCTCACTCCGTCATGCAACACCCGGGTCTCGAACTGCTGACCTGCCGACCTTCCAGTCGCCAAGTCCACCGTCTTAATCACTAAGCCATCACAACCCCTTGGTTCTTTCTAGTCAGCAGTAAAACATGTTCTTTCTGTTTTTCTTGTAGCAGCTCCCGACCCTACGATGTGTGAAATGGGCCTGGTCTCCCTGGAACTGTTAAGCCCGACCACCTATTACCAGGAAGCGCCCGACGGCTACTGCCACAATGACCGGTGGCAGAAACTGCGCACGGCTGTCCGGAAGCTGGAATTCTGGGAGAACTTTGACGCTGAATTGATTGGCAGTGGCTTCTTCTCCAGAGTGTACAAGGTATGAAATTTGGGCTCAAATGGGGCGAGGCAGCCCTTAAATCCATGCCACCTAATTTCTGCTTGAGATTTAGGATGGCAACTGGTAAGATACGGGACAGGAGCAGGTAGCCCTTAGAATGTTTTTTTTATTTATGACATTGTCCTGGTATAGGAGACCACTTTGAAGGGTTGCCAGGGGAAGGTCCTCTTTTGGAAGGATTGCCTTGTTCATCTACTGTGCCAGTCTAGAGCAGTGGTGGCGAACCTATGGCACGCGTGCCAGAGGGGGCACTCAGAGACCTCTCCCAGCACAGAGTTCCACCCCACCCCTCTGCCCAGCAGCCCGATGAGAGTGCTTCCTCCCTCCCCCCAGCACAGAATTTGCCTTGCCCCTTTGTGGCATGGACAGCAGCCTGTTGAATTTGGGCACTTGGTCTCTAAAAGGTTTGCCGTTACTGGAGGGGTTAGAGCAGTGATGGCGAACCTTGGCACTCCAGGTGTTCTTGAACTTCAGTTCCCAGAAACCCTGATAAGCAAGAGTGCTGACTTGGGAATTGAAGTCCAAACACACCTGGAAGGCCAAGGTTAGCAATCACTGGTCTAATCTAGAGTCTAACAGCCCTAAAAATTATATCCTCCTGCCTTCAATGGGGAGATTGACTTTGGTGCCTTCCTTCTTCCAGCAAGTTGTGATCTGGTTTCCCCCCCAGTTTGGGCGTATTTTACTTCCACTTCCAGGAGCAGCAAGGGCGGTGTGGGCCAGATGAATTGGTGTCGGGGGCTGGATCCAGCCCACGGGGTGTAGTTTGGGCACCCTTGAACTAAGGTGTCCAGGGGAATCTTGGAAGTGTTGCCTGACACCCAGTTGCTTCTGACGTCAAGAGATCAACGCTTGGCAGGGGCTTTCTGAAATTGCCATCATTTGCTGCGCTAGTGAGTTTTGGCTAAGGAGGCTTTGTCTGTAAAAACATTGAAGTGCTTCCTGAGCGCAGCCTAAAAGCAAAGCTAAACAATCGAAGGGTTCCCTGCGGCTGGGGATGAACGCCAGAATTGGTCAGCCACGCTTCGTTGCTCCAAATGTCTTTGCAAGGCAACCTTTATCCTCTCTATTGTGCGATGGTTTTATTTTTATTTTTCAAGTTGCTGTTATAGAGTTGGACGGTGCAGGTCATCTGCCTCGGAAAGGGCAGCACGGGGGTGGGGCGGGAGGTGGGGAATGGGGGTGGGGAGGCAAATTTTAGGCTTGCAGCATCTCTTTTGGGTTTTTAAGCCCACCAGCCAGAAGCAGGTTAAAAACAGAAGTCAGTTGAGAGAACAGATCCGTGAAATTGGGGGAGGACGTAGACCGTAGCTGCCTGTATTCTTCTCTAGAGTTTTAGCTTGGCCTATGGTCCAGCAATAGAGACCCGAGTGCTGCATGACGGAGTAAGCTCCTGTCGTCTGTCCCAGCTCCTGCCAGTTCGCAAGGAAGAAATTGCAAGGAGATAAATAGCTTCCACTGTGGCGAGAAAGGTTACAGAGTTCCGGCGTCTAGTCATGCCTACCATGTGTCTGTGGAAACGTCTGCAGACTCAGACAACACTGGCTCTTGGGCTATGAAACAGAGGTGAGCACCAAACCCTAGGGTCGGATACGACTGGCTCTCGAGCAAGGATGATCTTTACCTATTGTCCATTACCTTCCCAGTTCTTACGTCCCTCCCAAGTTGTGGAAGGTGAGCATCTTTCTCATGTGGTTTAGCTATGGAAGCAGTGAAAGCACTGAGCTCAAAGTTTCTGGTGCTTTTTACCCAATAGGTTTGGCCACATCATTATCACCATCACCATCACCACCACCATCACCATCATCATCATCATGAAAGTTTCCGTCCAAAGATAATGGGAAAAAGCTTTCTGTGTGTCTGACTCAAAGGCGCTCCCATGCGACCCAGATATTTGATACGGCGTTTGTAATCCAACCCTGTACATCCACACCCAAAGCTCGACCTGCCTATCTCACCCCACCCCAAAAAAGAATGTTTTGCCAGATGGCGAGAAGAGGAAGAATAAGAGAAAAGAGTCTCGATACTTGTGCATCCCCGATCTCCCTTGATTAACCTTTTAATTTAGGAATCGTTAAACTCGTTTGGTCTCAGTTCTTGGTGCCACATGTCCACGGAAACATATGCAGATACAGACGACGCTGGCACTTTGACTCTAAACAGAGATGGGCACCGAACCCTAGAGTCAGATACGACTGGCTCTCGAGCAAGGGCGACCTGTACCTTTACCTGGGCTGTGGATGCTGAAACTACACCTGTCGGCTCATCTGACAGGCACTAGGTTTCCTAAAGGGCCAGGCCAAGTTGGGTATGCCGTGCGGGTGGGAAAGAAAATTAGCCAAACTTTGGGAAACAGGATGAAGAGGACTTTCAGCGGAGAAATCTCCGTCCGGTGTCTGCTTCAACGTATTTCCCAGCTTTGTTTAAACCACATTTCCCCCCCACCTTCAAATCATTTAGAGGAAACCGTAGCTATACGGAAAGGGGAGTTTTTAAATGAAAGGCGTCTATTCATCCCGATAGTTCGATGGAACAACTCATGATGTGTGGCAGTTCGTTCCCAGTCATGGGAGGCTACCAAGGAGAGGGTATCCTTGGTGACAGTGGTGGCGATTCCACGGCTGTTTAAAATATTTGTTTAGTTCTTTCTCTTCCTCCAAAGATTAGGGTGGGGGGGGAGAGAATCGGCTTCCAACACAACTTGGCACTGTGTGTTGTTTTGAAACGGCAGAATTTGCTGCCGCAGTGATTTCTGCCCACTTAGAGAGCTTTGAAAGGGGATTAAATGCATTTGCAGAGGAGGTTAGCATTGGTGACAAGGCATGGCAGGCTCTAGGGCAGTGACGGCGAACCTTGGCGCTCCAGATGTTCTTGGGTTTCACTTCCCAGAAGGCCAAGTCAGCACTCCTACTGATCAGGGCTTCTGGGAAGTGACGTCCAAGAACACCTAGAGCGCCAAGGTTTGCCGTCACTGCGAGTCTAGGCTATTTTGCTGCTGAAAACAGAGCTTGCACAATGCGCCCAACTCACTTAATAACAAGACCTCAATGGCTGCTCCATTTAGACGGAAGGCTCTTTCTACTCTTCTGCCCCCCCCAATCCCCCCTGCCCTGATATCTTGGCAGTGAGCCCTGGCACTTTGCATTGCTGACCATCAGGACCTGCTTTGTGCCAGAAATAAAGAAAGGCGTGAATTCTGGGTAGAAAGGAGTTTTGAGCGGCAACCTGAAAATATGGGAAATTTCAACATTTATAGCTTGGTTGAGATCAGTTGCTTGGTTGAGATCAACATTTATAGTTTGGTTGAAACCGGGACTGCGGTGGCTTAGTGGTTAAGATGTTGAACTTGACACCTGGATGGTTGGCAGGTAAGCCGCCGTTCAAGACCTGAGTACTGCAGGATGGAGTGAGCTCCCGTCTTTGTCCCAGCTCCTGCCAACCCAATTGTTTGAAAGCAAGAAATTGCAAGGAGATAAATAGGGAGCACTTTGGTGAGAAGGCATACAGCATTCTGTGTACTCTGGTGTTTAATCACACCTGCCACATGTCCTTGGAAATGTCTGCCAAACGCCGACAGTGCTGACTCTTTGGCTATAAGCAGAGATGAGCACTGAACCCTTAGAGTAGGATCCCACTGGCTTTCAAGCAAGGGCAACCTTTACTGGCTCTCTCCTGTTATTTCCCTTTTATTTACTGTACTGCATCCTTCTGAAACAAAGCTCTCTTCAAGGGCGGTTTTTTTTTAATGGCCTGGTCTCCTGGAAATTATCTTCAGCTCACCAGAGGTGACTAGGCAACGGACTATCGGTGTGCCTGGATTGCTCAAACGTAACAGAGGACATTGTCCTTGTGCATTGATTACTTTTTCTTAACCAGATGGAACATGGCTTGTTTTTTTTTTCCATTTCACAACTTAACTGCAGGTTGCCCCAAACTCTGGGGCCAAAGCCATGGTGGTGAAGATCTACAAGAACGACGCTGACCAGGAAGGGATTGTGCGCGAGATTAGCCTACTGCAGAAGCTTTCTCACCCCAACATTGTCAGGTGAGTCTTCAGGTGGGTCAACCAGCTGATGGATGCAAAGCAGGGGAGAAACACACACACACAGAGAGAGACTAAAATAGGGATGCCCAAACTACGGCCAGTGGGTTGGATCTGCCCCCTGACACCAATTCATCCGGTCCACGCTGCCCTCGTCGCTCCCGGAAGCTGAAGTAAAACGCGCCCATTTGAGCGTGTTTTACTTCCGTGAGCGACAAGGGCAGCATGGACTGGATGAATTGGTGTCGGGGGGGCAGATCCAGCCCACAGGCCTGGATCTGGCCCACAGGCCATAGTTTGGGCGCCCCTGGTTTAAGCAGAGAAAATGGCAGCTTAAAATCTATCTCACCCTGTTGCAGAACAGATTGCAAAGTGCCTTTTACTTCCACTTCCGGAGGGCGGAAGCAAGTGACCGGCCCACTGAACCACATGACTGGCCCACAGCCTGAAAGGTTTGGGCACCCCTGTATTAAAAGCAAAGCAATCACACTTCTATATCTGCCCCATATAACTGCTTAGTGCTCTTTCTGGGCAGTTGACAAGTTAATGAGCGTTTTATGCCCCCCCATTCCCACCCCCCCCCAATGCTGGGGACTCATTTCACTGACCGTGAAAGGATGGAAGGCTGTGTCAACCTCGATCCCTAATCAGGATTGAATTCACAGCCTTTAGGTTGCAAGACAGCAGCTTAACCCCTGCGTCACCAGGGCCCAAAGCTCTCACATTTAGCTAAGTTTTCTTAGTCCAGTCATGGGGCCATCTTTTAAAGTTTCTAAAAGGTTACTTTATTAAAAGTTTACTCTAGCTTTTCACTGCAGAGAATGTGGCAAACAACAACAACAACAACAACAACAACAATCTCTAGTTTTTCAAATAGGTTAAAAGTTTGCTGACTTCTTGAGTTAATTTCTACCCACAGTTTTTATTCTGTTTTAATTTAGCTTTTTTTTAATGTGTATCACTTTGGTAACTTTCAGGGGGCATTGGGGTCACTTGTTTCTTTTCCTTTTTAAAGATATCTGGGAATCTGTGTGAAGGATGAGAAGTTATACCCAATTCTGGAGGTAAGGAACGATTTGTCTGTGTCAAAGTTTTTGAAATGGTTGCCCTGTTAGCCTCTGTTTCAAGCATAATCGTCGGAGAGTAAACATAACAAAAAGACAAAAGAACATTGTGGCACCTTAAAGATTAACTCCTGTATTAAAAAATGTCAGCTTTTGTGGATCGAGAGGAAATGCAGTGGCTGAAGTGGTCAAGACGCTGAACTTGAAGACTGGAAGGTTGGCAGGTCAGCAGTTCAAGAACTGAGTGCTGCCTGACAGAGTGAGACCCCGTCGTCTGTCCCAGCTCCTGCCAGCCTAGCAGTTCGGAAGCAAGATATTTGCAAGTAGATAAATGGGTGCCTCTTTGGTGGGACGGTAAACAGCGTTCCATGCACTATGGTGTCTAGTCATGCCTGCCGCATGACCAGGGAAATGTCTGCTGACGCAGACAGCTCTGGCTCTTTGGCTGGCTTTCGAGCAAGGGAGACCCTGACCTACAAAAGCTAACATCAAAATACAGCAGTTAGTCTTTAAGGTTGGAGTTCTGAACCGTTTTAACCGGGGGCCGGGTCACACTCCCTCAGACAGCTTCAGGGGCCAGACGACCATTTTGCCCTTCCTCCACCTCATGGCACTTCCTGGTGTGGTGGAGGTGCTGGAGGGGCCACATGAAATGTACTGTGGGCCACATTTGCAGGTTGAGAATCCCTCCTTTAAGGTGCCACAACGGTTTTTGTCTTTTTGTTTTGTTTGCTCTCTGATTTATCTGTGGTTTGCTCTTCGTCTTGTAAACACTGAGATAAGATGTGTGGTTAGTCATCCTTAGGTTACAATAAATTCTTATTATTACCCCCTCCCCGCTCCCCTATACACTGGGCCATTGATGAACTTCTGCCTTCAGATAGTTTACAATGATCTGAGCCTTTTCCGAAGAGTGTTACTGGAGAGATTGCTGTTAAGGGGAGTCCGCCTTAGCCCACACGCAGTCTGTATTCTTCGTCAAATGCCCAGTTCCCTGTCAGGCCTTCCCGTCTTCCATCCTCGAATGAATTGCCAATGTCTTCCTGTCTTTCTTCCTCTGCTCAACAGTACGTGAAGGGTGGGTGCCTTGAAGAGCTCTTGGCCTGCAAAGACGTCCTCCTCAGCTGGAAGGAGAAAGTGGAGCTGGCCTCGGACATCACCCGGGGGATGGTCTACCTCCACTCCAAGAACATCTACCACCGGGACCTCAACTCCAAGGTGGGCTAGAGGGACGCTCCCTAGAGCAGTAGCAGTCTATCTTAGAGGGTTGGACAGTCAGGGGCGACCATTTTCTGGCTTCCTGGAGAAAAGAGGTTGGACCCTGTAGGTCGCAGGAAACCACCTTAGACCAGTGATGTCAAACCTTTGGCACTCCAGGTGTTCTTGGGCTTCAATTCCCAGAAGCCCAAGTCAGCACTCCTGCTGATCAGGGCTTCTGGGAATTGAAGTCTAAGAACACCACGAGTGCCAAGGTTCACCATCACTGCCTTAGATGATCCAGTTGGCCTCTTCTTGTCTTCTCTGTAGTCCTAACAGAACCTCGGCTTATTATCTCAGATCAAGCAGGGACATGGATGTTGATTTAGTTGATTTGCATTGATATATTTCAAGGGAACACATGTATGCCTTTTTGCTTCCCCATCATGTGTTTGGTCAGTGATGGCGAACTTTGGCACTCCAAGTGTTCTTGGACTTTAATCCCCAGAAGCCCAAGTCCCTGTGAATCCACACAAATGGGTTTAATGCATGTACATTCCAAGTATTCTTGGACTTCCAATTCCCAGAAGCTCAAGTCTCTGTGAATCCACATGAATACATGGTGGATTGTCATCACTGCACCAAGCCACTTCGAAGGGAAGCAGATGCCGGCTAATGATCATTAATTAGCACTTAATGGGATTTCGGCCTTAGCGCTTGTCTTTGTTCATCTTTCTGGGCATCTCAGACACCGCCCAGCAGTGGGTGGTCAAAGGCGGTTGTCGCGAGATGGGGATTTCGAGGCAACAGGTTGGCAGAGTGCAAGAAACAACTCTGCTATAACTGGCTGTCATGAGCTCTGTTAACCTGGGTGGAATTAGAAAAGCTTATGAACTACCTGGAAATGTTGCATTTTCGGTAAAGATAAAGGTCTTGCTCGAAAGCCAGTCGTATCCAGGATTCGGTGCTCATCTCTGTGTCATAGCCGAAGAGCCAGCGCTTCGTCTGTTTCTGCAGACCTTTCCATGGTCATGTGGCAGGCATGATTAGACACCAGAGTGCATGGAACGCTGTTTACCTTCTCACCAAAATGATATCTATTTATCTACTTGCAAATTCTGGCTTTTGAACTGCTAGGTTGGCAGGAGCTGGGACAGAGACGGGTGCTCAATCCGTCATGCAGCACTCAGGTCTCAAACTGCTGACCTGCCGTTGAGTCACCCACATTGTCACTACAACTCCCATTATTCCTACCGGGGAGTCCTGGAAGCCGTCGTCTGGCATACATGGATAAAATCGGTTTCGTTTGCATTTCAGAACTGCCTCATCCGGTTGACCTCCCGGGGGCGTGAGGCTTTGGTGGCAGACTTTGGCCTGGCCAAGGAAGTGGCAGAATTTCCAGCCAAAGAGCTAGAGAGGAAGCTTTCCCTAGTGGGCTCAGCATTTTGGATGGCTCCAGAGATGTTACGGGGTGAACCGTATGACCGGAAGGTGATCTCTCTCTCTCTCTCTCTCTCTCTCTTTCTTTCTTCATCCATCTCATTGCCTTCTGTTGTAAACTCTGTGCCGGTCCCATTCCCTGGGGGAAAACTTGGTTCGCGATAGTTATTTAAAACTGTCTAATTAATCTACACATCCCAGACAGACAGAGCGTGAGCATGATTAAAATCAGTATTTGTTCTCCATTAAAGCTGCCTTCCTGAGTCTATTTAAACCAGTGTTTCCCCAACCTTTAGTTTTTGGACTTTGATTCCCAGAAGCCTCAGTCAATCCCCCAAAGCGCTGATCAGCCAATGGACTGGACTGACTGAGGATTCTGGGAATTGATGTCCAAGAACCAAAGGTTGGGGAATACTGCTCTGTGAATCCACACAAATGGGTTTACTGTGCAGTAAACCCATTCGTGCGGATTCACAGAGCAGTGTTTCCCAACCTTTGGTTCTTGGACTTCAATTCCCAGAAGCCTAAGTCAATTCCCCAAAGCACTACTTAGCCAGTGTACTGACTTAGGCTTCTGGGAATTGAAGTCCCCCCCCGGTGGGGCTTCGGCCCCACATTGGGAACCACTGATTTACACAGCCAAATGACATGACGGTCCATGCATGTTTAGGAAAATTGGGAAGGTTTCTTCTTGAAATCTGTTTCAAATTTGAGCCCTGTTGGCACAGGGGTTAAAACGGCTGTACTGCAAACGAAGGTTGTGAGTTTGATCCTGATTGAATCAAGGTTGACTTAACCTTCCATCTTTCTATGTTGGTAAAATGAGGACCCAGCATGTTGGGGGCAAAATGCTAATTAACTTGTGAACCGCCCAGAGAGTGGGGTGTGTGTGTATATAGAAGTACTATTCCCTTATGATTGCTTTCCCCCCTCCATTACTTAAACAGTGTACAAAAGTAATCAATTGCCATCACGTTAATTCCCAGTTTTCAACCACATCTAACCAGTAACTCCTTGCATTGGCTGCTGCATTTCTTTTCTTTTGTTGCCAAAGGGAAGAAAAATCCCAAGATCTGTAAGGAAGCGGCATACAGCTTGAAGAGTTCTCCTCACGCACCGAGAATGTCTTTTAAAAATTTAACCTACAGCGAAAATTAACTAGGATTAATGATGGTTGGCAGCCATAATGCAACCTTGTTCCCCTGAATTCGGTGGAACGAAAAGTGTAAAGGAAACCACTTCCAGTTTGGAGAAATCCACTGCCGGTTCTTTTTAAAACACATCCCATGGTTTAGCTATAGAGGAGAAAATGTTGGTGTTTGGAGGCCACTGGAAGCAGAGATTTTTACACTTAAGAGGAGAGGGAAATTGAAAAATCAGAAGGGATGAAGGACCCAGGACTTTAAAAATTTCCTCTTTCGGGCTGCATCGCTTTAGCGATGGCCAACCTTGGCGCTCCAGGTGTTCTTGGACTCCTGTTGATCAGGGCTTCTGGCAATTGAAGTCCAATAACAACTGGAGGGCCAAGGTTGGCCATTGCTGCAAGTGTAGTTGAATATTGCTGGATTTCACTGATGCTTTCCCACTCATAACATCTTTCCAGCCAACAGTTACAAAAGAAGGATGTGGGGGTTTCAGGTTTCCCGGTTGCTGGTTTTCCTTTTGTCACTTTGCATTTCATTCTGTGAACCTGAACGGCTGCTTGGTCTCCACCTCGGCTCATGTTGGGCTTCCCTCCCTTGGTAGGTGGACGTCTTCTCTTTCGGCATCGTTCTGTGCGAGATTCTGGGAAGGATCCCAGCCGACCCAGAGGTGCTGCCCCGGACGCAGGTCATTCCTGAGTTCCCTCCCTCCTTTGCGCGATCTCTCTCACTTTGCTCCCACCCTAGGATTTGCTGGGTTGTACCTGCAGTGGCCCAATTGGTCAAGACGCAGACTGGAAGGCAGGAGGTCAGCAGTTCGAAACCCGAGTACTGCATGATGGAATGAGCGCCTGTCTCCGTCCCCAGCTCCTGCCAACCTATCAGTCTGAAAGCAAGAAATTGCAAGTAGATAAATAGGGACCACTTCAGTGGGAAGTTAACAGCGTTCCGTGTCTAGTTGTGCCTGCCACATGACCATGGAAACGTCTGCAGAAGCAGACAGTGCTGGCTCTTTGTCTTTGAAACAGAGATGAGCACTGAACCCTAGAGTCAGATACGACTGGCTTTCGAGGACGGGTGATCTTGACCTCTACTAAAAGAAGTGTTTCAACCTTTTTGACAGTGAAAGCTGGGCTGTACAAAAGTGGTGAAGCCCCAATAAGGATGGCGCTATGTGGAAGGGTGGAGTGGAGGTTTGAGGAGAAATCAGGATAATTAGGAACGGGACCCAAGTGCCTAACGTTTGTGGAGGGAGGAGTGAAGGATCTTAGCATGCAGAGAGACAGAGAGTACAGCTTTGCTTTGATATATCCATTTTAATATTTATTCCTTTTCCCACTGGCCAGAAGATATGCTTCAATCTCCACTTTTTTTCTCTCCCCCACTAGGATTATGGCCTGGACGTGGCTGCTTTCCAAGACCTGATCAGCGGATGCCCCAAACGGGTGTTGGACTTAGCCGCCAGCTGCTGCAGGGTAAGGACTGGCTCCAGATGTTTATTTTATTCTCATTGTTATATTTCCTCCATGGAGCTCAAGGGGGTTCAACTAGTAGTAGCATTCTCTCCTCTTCATGCTCATTTCCAACCCCCCCCCCCCCGCTCCAGGTGGAATCCTTCAAGCGCCCATCCTTCTCGGAGGTCCTGGAAGAACTAGAAGACACTGCAGAACACCTGGGGTTACCTGCAGAAACCCAGCCTCCGGGTTGAAACAGCCGGAAGGGCTTGGACCCTAAAACGGGCTTGTATATCTCAAAACGAATGGGTGAGCGGTGGGGAAAGGAGGAGGACCTGCCAGGGTGCCTTTCTCGGCTTTCACACACCTCTGGCCGGACCCGTGATTTGGACACCAGAAGGTAGAACCACCAAGCCCTGCCATTTCCCAACCCCACAGCAAAACTCCTAAAGGCAGAGAGCTAATGGACGGGCTTAAATTTCACTCTGCTCCCTGGATGGGGGCTTGCCAAGGGAACGAGTTGTGGTGGCTCGAGCCAATGAGCCAAGCCGCGTGCTGCCTGAAATAGATAAGCCGCTTGCCCCGGTCACTAGCCAACATGCATTATCAGCCTGCCTTGTAGCCACCCCCACCCACCAGTTCTGCTGATGCTTTCTTGTCCATCTCACCAGCTAGCAAGCAGCCAACAGAAGGGGAAAGTATTTCCTTTTGCAAAGTGTTACTGTGTTCATGGTGTGTGGTAGGGTTCGGGGTGCGTTTGGAGTGAGACAGAATTGTGGAAGATCTCCCGTCCCCCACCTTGAATGCAATGGCTAAGCACGGACTCTCTCGAAGGTGGAGACCGGAATGGAAGCCCCAGGCTTCCAAACTTAAGATCAGGGGTTCCCAACCTTTTCATGCTCCCTCAGTCAGCTTCGAGGGCTGGATGGCTATTTTGCCCTGACTGCGTGTTGGGCGCAGCCATTTTTTCCCAACAGCTTCAAAGGAGTAGCCATTCTGATTCTTGAATGCCCTTGGAGGCGCTTGGGGGGGGGGGCACATCAAATGATACCATGGGCGAGATCCAGCTCACAGGCCTTAAGTTAGGAACCCCTGAGAAAAGGTAATGCAATGCGAGACGATAGAGTAAGTCACTGCAATGGACAGAAAATAATAATAGTCATAATTTCATGTCAGAGATTACTGTGGATTGAGGTGACGTACGTTGCAACGAGGATCTTAGCCTCCGTCACTATTGCCTTAGCTGCTAAAGTTGATTTTGATTCTTGAAAGCCCTTGAAGGGATGGGGGGCACATGAAATGGCACTGTGGGCCAGATGTGGCCCACAGGCCTCAGGTTGGGAACCCCTGCTTTAAGACTAGACTCCATGTCTCGATCCCTGCATTGAGCAGGAGGTTGGACTCGATGGCCTCAAAGGCACCCCCCCTTCCAACTCTGTGATTCTATAATTCTATGATATGATTAAGCATATATATTTCCCTACACAGTAAAACCTCGCATAAAAAGCATCTTGTTTAGAGACTAATTCGGTTAAAGAGCAGAATTTTCTCTGAATGGTCACCTCGCTTAACAACTAAAACCAACCAAAAACTCGCTCAACAACTAAATCGGGGTTCTCAATCCCTCTGCCAGAAGTCATAATCGTTCACTTACAATGGTGTTTTGCTTAAAGAGCAAACTCACTTAAAGAGCAATCCCGTGGAACGCATTATGCTCTTTAAGCAAGGTAGCACTGTATATCCTTAACCTAATCAGCCCATGAGGCCTAGAAATTTGATTTTAAGAGGAGGGAGCTGAGCTCCAGCTCGAAGCTGCCAATCCGCGATAATGATGCTGAGCCCGATCAGCTATGGACAGACTTAATGGCTCGATGACAAGTTCTTAGAGGTGGAGGTTTGCTGATGTCTAGCAGCCTGGCTAAATGGGAAACCCCATCTTTAAGAGCAAGTTTCTGTCTGTCTGTCTGTCCTTAAACTCAACCCAGTTGCCATTTTCTTGATGGTGATCAGAGCCCGGTTTGGGGTGGGATAGTGGGGCAACAATTAATCCTCAAGCTCTCCTGTTGGTTCAAAAGAGGCCAGAAATAGAATACTTTTACTACTCTAATTAACCAGAAGCACCAGGTTCAATCGCAAAGGCGGCATGGGTCTTTCCACAGATCCGTGCACAATTGTGAAGCAGAGCAGAGTGCAAGAGGTGCCGCGAGGCAAAAACCATGTGCAAAAACCCATTCTCCGTATGGCCCCAGGAAAAACGCCCAGCCCCTGCCTGTCTTAACGTGTTGCCTTTGAACTCCTTCCGCCTTCCATTTTTCAACCCTTGTGCATCAGTGCAAACCCAGCAGGTGCCAAACCGCCCATGGGGTGACAGCCTTTCCCACGCTGACCTGCACCAGAGCCTTTGTGTATGTAGAGGGGGAAATTACTACAGGTCCCAGAATTCCCTTGTCATATTTACCAAAAATGCTATCTAGATCAGTGAGGGCGAACCTTGGCACTCCAGCTGTTCTTGGACTTCAATTCCCAGAAGCCAAGTCCCTGTGAATCCACACAAATGGGTTTACTGCACATATTCCAGCTGTTCTTGGACTTCAATTCCCAGAAGGCCAAGTCCCTGTGAATCCACACAAATGCGTTTACTGTGCATACTCCAGCTGTTCTTGGGCTTCAATTCCCAGAAGCCCAAGAATGGGTCAAATCCATCCGTATGGGTTCACAGGAACTTGGGCTCCTGTGAATTGAAGTCCAAGAACAGCTGGAGTGCCAAGATTCGCCATCACTGACCTAGAGGGCTGGAATCCCTTTTTGGTCTTAAAACCCTTCAATTCAGCTGCTAATCCTGCACAGAATGGACCCATTAAATCAGTGGGGATTTGCATGCCCTGTTGACTTAACCACCCAACAATGGTGTAACGAGATTAATCTTATGGAGGCCAGGAATTGGACTGAGGTCAGTAAAATTTGGAGCCAAAAATTTAGGAAGCGTCAGGTGCCGAACAGGGGGCCCCGCGTGCTATAAATAAAACAGAACAATAAAGGGATTTCTGTCTTTTCTCTTCAAAAGGTTTTCTCTTGTTCAGTTGTGGTTCATACCAGGTCATAGAAACTTGCGGTGAACATCAACTGGGGATAAAAGCAACTGGGCTTATTCCAGGCAACAGGTCTCTTCAGTGAGTCAATGAATTACGGGCAAAGAAGAAGAGGGGTGGGTGGGAAGCAGTCTTTTTATTCCAGGTCTCTCCAGTAAGCCGCTGGAAAAGATCCAGTCTCTTTCTCATTCGTTTCTCCCATTGATTCCTTGCCACGAACCTTCATCAGGGCAACGGCATCATCGCAAACCTTCAAAGGCCATCTCAAAGGATTGCAACAAGGTGTAGTGTGAAAGTGCCGGGCATTGCCAAAAGCCAATGAATTGCCAAATGTCCGGAACCGGTTTTAACCTTCAACGCAGAAAGTCCATCAATGGAGTGGGGGGTGGTGTTCAAACTGGGTCTGCTTTCGTTCCAGTTCAAGGAAAGCATCGAAAGCCATTCATGTCCAACTCAATGGTGCAGTGCTCATCTGTTGACAGCCAAAGAATCCAGCGCTGTCTGCGTCTGCAGATATTTTTGTGGTCATGTGGCAGGCATGACTAGCACATAGAACACTGTTTACCTTTCCGACTGAAGTGCTCCCTATTTATCTACTTGCAATTTCTTGCTTTCGAACTGCTTGGTCGGTAGGAATTGGGACAAGACAATGAACTCACTCTGTTCTGCAACACTTGCGTCTAGTCAAGTTCAGTGTTTTAACCACTAAGCCACCGCAGTCCCCCATTCAAATGAAGCCCTATTAAAACAGCCAGCCGCTCAGAATTCAAGTCAAACTCCTGTTTTTTCCAGCTCTATTGGCCAACTGGTGTTTTACGAACGACGCTGGGGTTGAATTTGAGGGTTTCCTACATCTCGTGAGTTGATTTAGATTCATTTTTCCATGGGACACATGGCTGTGCCTAGTTGAAACCCCAAAACATCTCCCAATTTCCCCCTCTAGCGCAGTTTCCCCCTCCACCCCTAACACACAAATCCACCAGAGTCCCGTAAGAGAAAACAAGAACTTTTATTGATTTTCTCAGAATAATTTATATTTATAATAAACTAAGAAGAGCCACATGTTTCCCTTTTTAGGACTCTCAAGGTACGCAATTCCTTTGTGTTTTCCCTTCTGGTCTCCTCTAATGGGAAGGGAGTCTTGCATAAACTCTCGGCATGGGTACAAAGTGGTTTTCATGTTCCAGGAATGACCCAGTAACCCTATCTCCTTCCAGTTTCAGGCTCCCCTTAATTGCAGAGATGGTAAATATTTGGGTTCCCCACCCCAATTTACGTATAACCAGAATCTTTTCGGCCAATGTTGGACAGGGATTCTCAACCTGCAGCCCACAGGCCAGATGCGGCCCATGGCACCATTTCATGCGCCTCCCATGCCTCCACCACCCCAGGAAGTGCCATGTGGTGGAGGAAGGGCAAAATGGTGGTCCGGCCCCTGAAGCTGTCTGAGGGATCGTGACTGGGCTTATTCCAGGCTTATTCGAATGTAACTCTTTTTGCTACATGTGTGGTTTCTCTACTTCCTATTTTTGTTACTTTATTTTTTTTTAAAGGCACCTAACAGTAACAAACTTTTTTTGGGCAACTTTTGAATTTCCAGTGTAATTAAGTAACATTGAAAACACCTGAGTTGAGTCAACTCTAAGTGGATTTTCCTTTCTGTTTTCCTAAATCCAGTTCATGCCCAGCATTCAGCCAAAACAACCTGCAAGGTCTGGATGTTGTAGGTTGAAATTGAGGATTTAAAAAATGGGGTGGCTTTGAATTTTCTTGCAAAACTATCCACTAGAGACAAAATGACTCAGAAATACACGTGTTTCAAAGGGTTGCAAAGGAAGAAAAACAACATATGTTTTGGAGGATTGCAAAGGGAAAAAAATGTTTCGGACGGTTAGGAAGATTTGTCTGCTTGAGAAGAAGAAAAGGCTTGGTGAGGTAACCATGAAAGAAAACTATGGGAAGATAGAGGTTGCGGGATTCCCTGTCCCATTGTCCCCTAGCAGCCAAGGATGATGGATGCTGTTGTCCAAAACACAGGTAAGGAGGGGGGGGACTGCGACTTCCTCATTGGATTCATGAGGGATTTTAATTGCATTTATTTTTCTCATTTCCCAAAAATAGGCAGCAGCTGTTAAAGTAATCATAGGTTCGTTTGCCTGTGGAATTGCTAATTGGCATAGTGGAAAACAGGTTTTGCAAAAAAAAAAAAAAAAAAGGGGGGGGGGAGAATTGCTATTTTTTTTTTGTTTAAATTAAAGTTTTAAAATTAAAATGTGAGGGAGAAAAAGGTGGGGAAACACTATTGGTGAAAAGGAGGGGGGAAATCCTGCTCTAATATTTGCTGTTCCGTGCGCTCTGGTGTCTAGTCATGCCTGCCACATGACCACAGAAACGTCTGCAGAAGCAGACAATTCTGGCTCTTCGGCTTTGAAACAGAGATGAGCACTGCATCCTAGAGTCGGATACGACTGGCTTTCGAGCAAGGGAAACCTTGACCTTTACCTTTTAATATTTGCCACGAGGGGAAAATGAAAAATCTTCCACAATTTAAAAAAAACTCCTTTCCAACTTGGAGGGAAAGGAAAAATCCAACACATCCCAGAGAAAGCTCCACACAGTTTTCACTTTATTTTTTTGCAAAACGCTGAAGTTTGAGGCTTCAAAAAGGTTGTTTGTTGAATTACAAATCTGAGGGGGAAAAGCCCTTTGAGGAGAAATTTAAAATTTCAATTGTCAAAATCTCTCATTGAAAAGCTTCCTCCTCTGAGGAAAGGAAAACTGCCCTAAATTCCCCTCTGGAAAGCATTGGTGGGGGAAAAATATTATTATTGAGCCATTTCTGCCTCACCCCTTTTTACAGTTTCTGAGGGGAAAGAAAGGACAAGTCTTCGTAATTCCCACAGAAAATCAAATTTCCCCACAGCTTTTCCTTGTTGCTGAAGGACAATTTTTCTCCTTTGCTTCTGGAAGAAATTTTTACCTCAGCTTTTGCCCAAAAAGAGGCATTTTTAAGGCTAAAGAGCAGGGCAAGTGCCTGGTGTGAGGAAGGGGCTCTCTTCCCACCACAAAAAACTGCCTGTTTTGGGGTATTTTTTACTATATATATTTAATTAATGGGGCTCAAATATGTGGGTCTTGAGAAAGGAACTCATAACAACACCCCCCCCGCCAAAATAATAATAATAATAATAATAATATCCATTTTATGTTCTGCAAAACTTGAGATTATGGCTTAGCATTGCGGGGTCAGGGGGAAATCTTTTCAAAAATGGGAGAATATTACTAGATTTTATCCTAGAAAGGGAAAAAAATAAAACTATTGCTAGACTGCTATTAAAGATGGAGTTTCCACTTGGCAATTCATTTCGATGGTTTCCTGCACCCCCAATTTAGGGGAATAATTAGGGGTCCTCAAAAAAGGCCCCCCATATTTCCATCTTTGAGAGACCTCAGGGGAAAGGCCCATTTGGGACAGAAGACATATTATTCCAGCTAAAATCAGGGAAATAAAACAGATGCAGAAGGTTCTTGTTACAGTGGGAAACCAAGCTACCAGAGCTGAGATAAATTAGTGCATTTGACTACAAATCCCAGAATCCTTTATTTTGGACTACAAATCCCAGAACCCTCCAACTAGTCTGTGCCTTGCACACATGGTTACAGCCTGCCCCCTCTCTCAATAGGCTCAAAAGCTCCCTTTCTTCACAACAGCCCCACAAAGTAGGCCACTATTAGCCTAAAAGCCACCTGTGAATTTCACGGCAGAGCGGGGGCTCGAACCTGGGACTCTGGACTCCTGGTTAACCCACTACTCTGAGATGGACCCATGGTCTCGTCCAACCCAGTTTTACCCTCCGCTGAGTCCGATTCCCAGCATGTTGCCCCAAATACGGTGCCATTGTGGGGCCCTAGTATGGCACGGGCAAACCGTTGCCAAGAAATAAAGAAAAATAGGAGAAATAAAGGGAGAAAAGAGGAATTTAATAAACAGGGGAAAGTGTGGCTGCTTTTGCAGGCCAGGGCAAAAATAAAAATAAATATCAGGGCAAAATGCAAAGAACGGGACTAATGCAACAACGCTCTTGCATGAAATGCAAAATTTTGCATTTGTCGGAATGGAAATTATTTGCGTTTCTTCAAGTAAGGGAAGCGCTGAATTTATAAACATCCTTGGCTGCAGTTTCCTAGCTGGATCGAGCGCCTCTTGCTTTCGGACAAAAAAACCCGGTCTGTCCGAACTGGCAGGATGGAGACCAACATTCAAAAGCATCCGCTGGACTCTGCAAAGTTTCATGGGGGGCATCTCTGCCCCCCCAAGTGCCATGGTGGCAGTGGACATTTTGAACCACCCCGACACTTCTGTGTCACCACCAGACATAACCACCTACATGCCGTCAAGTCAATTCAGATTTAGGGTGACCCTTTCCTGGGGTTTTCCACTGTAGTGAATTACTCAGAAGTGGTTTCCCCCTTTCCCCTTCTTCTGGGGAAGCCCTGGGACTACAGCTAGCCAAAGGCTACCCAAGTTGGCTCTTTTGCAATGCCCAGCGCCGGGAATCAAACTCCTGACCTCTGGCTTTGAAGCCTGGGAACCTGTTATGTATGTACAATGTTGCTTTAAGAAATGTATGAATGTAACCTGACCACAATTACAATGTAGCCCAGCTGTTAAAGGAACGCGAGTAAGCTGCCCATAGAGGGCAGCTGCGAGGGTTCAACTCACATGGTTCTCATTCCTCAAATCACCGACAGCCGCGGGAACTCTCCCGCACTATCAATAACTACAGAAGAGGGGCATGACTTGGGACGACGTCACGCCGGTAGCAGCCAATGAGCTACCGTGCAACAAGATTCAAATGTATGGTACTGCTGTATATAATGTGATGTACCTCCGCCATTACCACATGTTCATCCTGATCATCAACCAATAAACCTGTGTTAGTCCTTACTGCGACTCCTTCTTTGTCTTCCGTGCAAGACACCAAATTGGCGACGAAGGTGGGATCGATGGCGAATCCCAAGGTCAAGCCTTACCACTTCGATATCAGCGACCCAGAGCAATGGGAGCTGTACGAGTGCCAGTTTCGGCACGCGATGGAAGCCGCGGGCGTCGATGACGACGCGAAGATGCGCTCCCATTTCCTGGCCCAGGTAGGGCCGGCCACGCTGCGCATCCTGATGAACCTGGTGGCCCCCCGGAAGGTGGACGTGATCCCTCTCGACTGCATCCTGGAGCTGCTGCGTGAGCACTTCCAACCCCCCATGTCGATCTTCCCGGCCAGGGTCGCGTTCCACAGGCGAGACCAATGCCCGGGAGAGTCCGTGTCCGCCTACGTGGTGGCCCTCAGGCTGGCAGCGGTGCACTGCCAGTGGGACGACCTGGACCAGGCCCTCCGAAACCGCATGCTGTGTGGTCTGAGGGACGAGGAGCTCCAGCGGAAGCTGATGACCCGTGACTACCGCCTCACGTTCAACGAGGTACTGCGGGAGGCCCAAGCGGCCGAGGCGGCCAGGAGCAGGGTCAGGGTGTTCAAATCCCGAGGGGCCATGTCCGAAGGGGCCAAGTCACCAGTACAGGTGGCCCGACGGACATCAGCGAAGGCGGCCTGGCGGGCCCCCAAGCTGCCCGCCGGCACACCAACGACATCCGAGGAGTCGTCCACGACGGCAGACCCCTGCTCCAGCGAGGACGACGACGTCCAGAGGATCAAGAAACGAGGAGAGAAGCGGCAGACCCGCGAGCAGCAAGGCCGCCGCTGCGACGGTTGTGGGGCATCCCACGACCGCACGAGGTGCCCGTTCCGGAAGGCCGAGTGCCACAACTGCGGCCGAAAGGGGCATATCGCCAGAGTATGCAGGCGCGGGCGAGCTGAGGACAAGGGCATCTCGGGCCAACCCCAGGCACACCCACGGAAGGCGGCCGGCACCACGAAGGTCTCAGCCAACGACAGCGAGGAAGGCGTGAACCGCGTGGGCCTGGAGCACCGGCGTTTTTTCATAGAGGTACAGTTACAGGGGCTCCCAGTGAGGATGGAGATAGACTCGGGGTCGTCCTATTCCATCCTGTCCCAAAAAGAGTTTATGCGCATTCCCCCAGATGCGCGGCCCAAGCTGCGGGCCATGAAGTCACACTTACGGGACGTGCAGGGAAATGGGATCCCAGTGTTGGGGGTGGGGAACTTCAAGGTGAAGTTCAAGAATTACTCCGAGAAACTGCCCCTAGTGGTCCTAAAGGGGGGGAGATGCTGCCTTTTGGGAATGCGGTGGTTTGCTCCCCTGGGAATCGAACTGTCCGGCATTAACGCCATAGAGACTGACCCAATGCGGGACGTGTGCAGTGCACACCTGGACGTTTTCAAGAAGGGGCTCGGGACTTACAAGGGGCCCAAGTTTCCTTTGACTTGGACCCAGAAATCCGACCCATACGCCTCAAGCCAAGAAGAGTGCCTTTCGCCCTCAAGGACAAGATCGAGGCGGAACTGGACAAATTGGTGGGGCAGGGGATTTTGGTTCCAGTTGATTCGGCGGAGTGGGAAACGCCGATTGTTACGGCCCTTAAATCAAACGGGGAGGTCAGGATTTGTGCGGACTATAAATGTACGATCAATAAGGCCATTCGGCCAAATGCATATCCGGTACCCATGGTCAGCCTTTTACTGGCCACGCTTCATGGGGGGAGGTGTTTTGCCAAGTTAGATCTGGCGCAGGCATATCAGCAGCTCTCTGTAACCCCGGCTGCTGCCGCTGCGCAAACAATCGTAACGCACAAGGGGGCATTTAAGGTAACGCGCCTTCAGTTCGGCGTGAATTCGGCCCCCGGAATTTTCCAGTCCCTCGTGGAACGCCTTTTAAAGGGGCTTCCAGGCGTCCTCCCATATTTCGACGATGTGTTGATAACAGCGGGGGGCGAATCAGAACTAGCACAAAGGCTAGACAGGGTCCTTTCAGTGTTCGAGAAAGCGGGCCTCCGACTTAGATGGGACAAATGTGTTTTCTTTGCGAGGGAGGTTGAGTTCCTCGGGTTCAAGATAACCCCGGAAGACATCAAGCCCTCCGAGTCCAAGGTTGCGGCTGTGCAAAACACCCCTCGCCCCACCGCGAAACCGGAGCTGCAGTCATTTCTGGGGCTCTTAAATTTTTACCATTCCTTCCTGCCGAGGAAGGCATCCGTTGCAGAGCCACTGCACGCGCTTTTGAAGAAAGAGGCAGTTTGGCGGTGGGGAGATAGGCAAGAGAAAGCTTTCAGGGAGCTAAAGGCACTTCTATCCTCGGATGCTGTCCTGACCCATTTTGACCCGAGGAGACCAGTAGTTCTGGTCTGTGATGCATCCCCAGTGGGGGTGGGGGCGGTTCTATGCCACGTGTTGGAGAGCGGGCGGGAAGCCCCGATAGCGTACTACTCAAGGTCCCTCTCGAAGGCCGAGCGCAATTACGCGCAAACAGATAGGGAGGCCCTGGCCATCATCGTGGGAACGAAGAAGTTCCACGACTTTTTATACGGCCGCGAGTTTACGGTAGTGACGGATCACAAGCCACTTCTGGGAATCTTCACTACCGGCAAACCCACACCGCAAATTCTATCCCCCAGGATGCTGCGTTGGGCCATCTTCCTCAACGCCTACCAG
This sequence comes from Bradypodion pumilum, assembly GCA_035047305.1. Classification (NCBI taxonomy): domain Eukaryota; kingdom Metazoa; phylum Chordata; class Lepidosauria; order Squamata; family Chamaeleonidae; genus Bradypodion; species Bradypodion pumilum. Next base: position 10,577,064 of record JAWDJD010000015.1, read on the forward strand.
TATGAGCTGGTCTATCGCCCAGGGAAGGAGATCTCCCATGCGGACGCGCTGTCCCGATCTCCCCTCCCTAGTGTAGGGGACCCCACATGCGAGGTAGAGCAGGACCACCAAGTCCTGCTGATCGAGTCTCTCGACTTGGCCCCCATTCTCCCGGCCGACCTCGCCAAGGCCACGGCGGCCGACAAGATGCTGGCCCAAGTTAGTTCCTGGGTTAGGAAAGGGTGGCCCACTACTCCCCCCGAGGAACAGTTCAAGCCATTTTTCAGGCGTAGAGTAGAGCTTTCTCTGGAAAGGGGCTGCTTACTCTGGGGCCAGTGGGTAGTTATCCCAGAGAAACTGAGGGCCAAGGTACTGAAGCTACTGCATACTAGTCACCCCGGGATCGTGCGCTCCAAGGCTCTGGCCAGGCGCTTCCTTTGGTGGCCCCAGATAGATGCGGATATAGAATGTTTAGTGGGCACGTGTGAGAGCTGCCAGAGCTCTCGGCCCGAGGAGTCCCGGTTACCCCATAGGGAACGGGACACGGCCCGCGGGCCATGGTCCCGGATTCATGTCGACTTCACTGGCCCTTTCCGCGGGTCCATGTTTCTGCTGGTAGTCGACTCCTACTCCAAGTGGTTGGAGGTAATCCCCATGAACAGCACCTCCTCTGCGGCAACCATTAAACAGTTGTGCAAGCTTTTTGCCTGTTTCGGCCTGCCAGACGTCCTTGTTAGCGATAACGCTAGTACCTTAACGTCTGCAGAGTTCAAGACGTTTATTGAGCAGAATGCCATCAGGCACATTACCGCTGCCCCGTTTCACCCCGCCACAAACGGTCAGGTAGAGCGCCAAGTGCGCACTACGAAAGACGCACTGCAGCGCATGGGTCCCGGTGAGTTGAACCTCCATCTGTGTCAGTTCCTCATCTGCTACAGGACAACCCCCCTAGCTTCAGGATTTTCCCCAGCCGAACTCCTCATGAGGAGGCGTCCGGTAACACTTTTTGACCAGATGGATCCATCCAGGGTGGAGGATGAAGGGAGAAATATAAACATAGGGGGAGAGAGCTCCAAAAGTTTTTCGGTAGGGGACCCGGTTCACTGCAGGAACTACGCGGCCTCGGGGCCAGCGTGGGTACCAGGGACGATTATTGAGCAGACGGGGCCAGTATCCTACAGGGTCGAGACTAGCTCAGGGCTACTCTGGAGAAGGCATGCCGACCAACTCAGAAGGCGAGTCACCAGTGAAGGGGAATCAGCGTTAGGGTCCTCCCCCACCCGCGTTACCCAAGGGGGAGACACGGCGGCATCCGCAGATACAAATGCATATCCTGGGTTCTCAGCCACAGAGGAGGATACTTTGGAAGAGAGGGATGAGTTCGATTATGAGTTGCGGTACCAGGGGGGTGTAGCGGAGTGGTTCCCCACCCGTCCTAGCGAGAAGAGGGGTTTCAGTTCAGCCCCTGGTACTTCCAGTCCCCCCAGTCCTTTTGTTTTAGAATATACCATAGCTCCAGCTCCCCGGAGACAAACACCCCCAAGACAGGCAACGGGGGGGAGTCCACCCATCACAGTATCTAGAACTCCCGGGCAGGTAACGGGGGGTGGCGAGGCCACGAGGGCCTCTTCGTCGGTCCCGAGATTCGTACTGGGGGGGACCCCAAGCTCCTCAAACGGTAGGCAGGGGTTCACTTCCCAACTGTTCATTCCATTCCCGTCCCCCAATGCAAGGTTACCACAGAGTCCACACCGAGCAACTAATGAGTCCCCCCTTTCCGTTGCAGGACAGGACTCCGCGGAGCCAGGAGCCTTCGGCTCCCCTGTGTTAAGTCAAGCGGCCGCACGCCCCAGGCGCACGTGCGGCAAGCCACAATGGTTGAGGGACTTCGTCCCATCCTAGGGGGGAGGGATGTTATGTATGTACAATGTTGCTTTAAGAAATGTATGAATGTAACCTGACCACAATTACAATGTAGCCCAGCTGTTAAAGGAACGCGAGTAAGCTGCCCATAGAGGGCAGCTGCGAGCGTTCAACTCACATGGTTCTCATTCCTCAAATCACCGGCAGCCGCGGGAACTCTCCCGCACTATCAATAACTACAGAAGAGGGGCGTGACTTGGGACGACGTCACGCCGGTAGCAGCCAATGAGCTACCGTGCAACAAGATTCAAATGTATGGTACTGCTGTATATAATGTGATGTACCTCCGCCATTACCACATGTTCATCCTGATCATCAACCAATAAACCTGTGTTAGTCCTCACTGCGACTCCTTCTTTGTCTTCCATGCAAGACACCAAATAACCGAAACCCAGTTTTGCTTCCACAAACATTCCCAATGACACCATTTCATAAGGCCAATTTGTCTGTGGGGGAAATCCCTCCGTGAAGACCCAGAAGATGGCTGTTTTCACACGTTTGTGCAAAGCTCACGCTTGTGAAAAGCTCAAGAGAAGGGAGGGGGACAGGAGATATTCTCAGTTTATTGAATGCAAATTTTCACCCCAGCCACAGGAAGAGAGACCAGTCTTCTTGCGCATCAGGAACCATCTCTCACCTCCTCGTATTCCTTCGTCCTCCAGGACAACTTGATCTTTTGGATGTCCCTGGGGATCCCGATTTTATAATCCCAGCAGTACTCAGGGGAGAGGACTTTGGTGGGTTTGTGGAGGAGGAAAAACTTGTTCAAGTGGCTCTCGTCGTGCCACACCGCCTCCACGTTGCGGTCTTTGTCTTGTTTTATGGCAAGGAAGCATTCCCGGGTGAGGTTCAGGAGGTACGTCGGGGTCCCTCCAAACATGGCCCCGTGGTAGTAGAAGTCCCCTTCCCCGAAAGGGATGTAGGCCGCTGACATGGCGTTCCTTTCGTAGGTGAATGCCTCTGGCGCGGCCTTGTAGAACCAGGCGTGGAGCTGGGCCACAGACTCGTCTAGGGTTTCCACCCCGTACTCGCTGTTGAAGGTCTGGTCCACGTCCATGCAGAAAAGGAAGTCCACCTCGTGGCGGATGTGGGTCTCAATCAGGTCGGCAATGACCTTCATGCGCATCATGCTGATGTCCTGCCAACGACTCTCACGCTTGACTTGGAAGGGCTTCAGCGTCCGCAGAGGGCCCAACGTGACCTTGGGCAGCCTGGAGAGGTCATCCACCATGATGTAGAAGATCACCTTGTGGCCCACCATGAAGAAGGCATCAGCGGAGAGTAAGAAGTCCTCCAAGTATTTGTCCAGGTACCTTGAGAAAGCACAGGGTTGGGGAGGCGGCAGGTGGGAAATGGGAAGAAAAGATGTTGGAGTGTTTAAATATCATATTTCCTACAGTAAAAGTCACCTTTGCTTGAAATCCAGTCATATCCGACTCTAGGGTTCGGTGCTCTTCTCTGTTTATAGCCAAAGAACCAGTGCTGCTTGCATTTGCAGACATTTCCATGGGCATGTGGCAGGCATGACTAAACACCGGAGTGCACAGAATGCTGCTTACCTGTTTACTGAACTGGTATGTATTTATCTACTTGCAAATTCTTGCTTTTGAACTGCTACATTGGCAGGAGCTGGGACAGTCAGCTTTGAGGTCCAGATGACCATTTTGCCCTGCCTGCATGATGGGGGTGGCCATTTTGTCCCAACAGCTTCAAAGGGTTTGGCCATTTTGTTTCACAAATGCCCTTGTAGGGGTGAGGGGGCCACATGAAATGGTTCTGGGGGACCGAATGCGGCCCATGAGCGTTAGGTTGGGAACCCGTTTTAAGACAGCGCAAGATTCTTGATTCCCACCCTACCTTTGATATTTGTGGTGAGGGTCACCGATGTACTGCTAATCAGATTTAGGAGTCTAGAGCAGGGGTCCTCCCCAGCCTTTCTTTGGCCATGCCTCACCTAAGCATCTCTAAAATCCTGATCTCCCCCCCCCCTTACCCCTTGACATATAATTCTTATTATTCAAAAAGCAAACTCCTATTTACGTGGAGGAAGCCGAAAAAGCCATTCAATTGGTCTAAACAGGAGGGAGAATCTTATCCCCACTGGAAGAATAGCCCTGGTGGTGCAAGGCTTAAAACTGCTGTACTGCAGCCAAAACATTGTGAGTTCGATCCTGACCAGCAATCAAGGTTGACACAGCCTCTTCGATCCTCCCAAAGTGCTTCAAATGAGGACCCAGCATGTTTGGGGCAAAATGTTAATTGACTTGTGAACCGTCCAGAAAATGCACTAAGCGCTTATACGGGGCAGGCATATAATTCTGGTTTCTTTGCTTTACTTACTTCCCAATGGCAAACACTGTAATGCCAACGGTAATCGGATGGCGGTTATAGTGGGCATCCAGGACTGACCGCTTGAAGGTTCCCTCCCAGATGATGGGAGCTGACCAGTAGGTCATGGTGGGGTACTCCGTCCGGGCACTAGAAAGGAACAGCAAAAGCCGCATGCATAAAACGGGAGCCATCCATCCCCAAGAGCCATATAGCGTGCCTTCCACCTTCCTCTCTTGCCCAGACATCATTACAGTGATAATAATCGACACCTTTTGCATCAAGAATTAAGGAGGGACCACTGTCACTTTAAAGACTTATGAGGGTTGTTGGGGATGTCATTTTTGGTGGACACGAGTTCATTTCGTAAGAGTGCCTTCATTCTCGTTTGCATCTTGCAATTTTCAGCATATTCTCAAGAATGGTAGAAAGAAGAAAATCTGTTCTATTTATCACGGGTCACAAGCAGATTTTTTTTAAAAAAACACCATCCATCCAATCTTATACTACCTACCTACCTACCCACCCACTCACCAATCTATCTGTCTTCCTTTCTTCTCTCTCTCTTCCATCAATCCATGCATATTCCTTCCTTCCTTCCTTCCATCCTCTAATATTCCATCCATCCATCTTTCTTTCTTTCTTTCCTTCCCTCCCACCCATTCTCTTTCTTCTATTCCAGTGATGGTGAACCTTGGCTCTCCAGGTGTTCTTGAACTTCAATTCCCAGAAGCCCTGATCAACAGGAGTGCTGACTTGGGCTTTTGGGAATTAAAGTCCAAGAACATCTGGAGTGCCAAGGTTTGCCACCACTGTTCTATTCCCTTCCTTCCTTCCCCCACATTACCCAGAAAACATTTTGGAGATTTTTCTTCCTTCCAATAAGGTCCGGGGAAGAATAAAAAAAAACCTACTTGGGTTGGGCCTTCCAGAGAAGAGAGTTTTTAATTATTTCCTGGGCTGGTATGGTATATTTTTCTGCACAAGGAAGAGTCTCCTATGTGCTTTCTATGGTTTTCAATTCGAGGCAGTATTCCTTTCCCTAGCATGCATTTCTCCCCAAGCCCAGCAGGTGGAGACAGAAGAGCCTAGATTTGATCCAGCCTAACCAAAATCTAGGGACTGCAGTGGCTGAGTGGTTAAGATGCTGAACTTGACAACTGGAAGGTCGGCAGGTCAGCAGTTCGTGCCAAGCCAGGATCCGCCCAAGATGAAGTCATGGCTTTGCTATTGGCAGGAGGAGGAATAAGCCTTCCGTTAGTCCCTTACCTGCATGCCTGCCCCACTAGCAAACAGAAAAAGGTTGGCCAAGTTCATTAATTCTCGGTGTTTGGCTATGACTTACCTGTCTAGAGAAGGTGCTGATACCTCTGGTGTTATCTATTGGTTATTATTATTTTTAAGTAAACATTTTGCAAAGAGCACAAGCCATGGAGATTTCTCACGGTTATTTAATCAACAGCACCTGATTTCTAGAGAAAAGGGGGGGGGGTTAATTTAAGTACAGTAAAACCCCAACTGACATATGTATCGAATTACATAAAATTAGACTTACATAATGATTTTGTGCTAAAACCATGTCCCGACTGACACGATTTCCTATAGGTTTGCTTCGAGTTACATGTATTTATATATGTTTTAAGCCGCTTTGAGTGGCACTTGTTTCAGGAAAGCGGGATAGAAATTAAACTTTATTATTATTATTATTATTATTATTATTATTATTATTATTATTATTATTATTATTATTATTATTATTATTATTATTATTAAGATTCTTTTTCCTATGAGTTTGCTTCGATTTACATTAAAAATTCATTTTTCCTATGGGTTCGCTTCAAGTTAAGTAAAAAAATAATTTTTCCAATGGGTTTGCTTCGAGTTATACAAAAAACCAATTTAAGCAAAAGCCTATGGAATTGACTTTTTTTTCATAAGTAGAGGTTTTACTGTACTGTAAAACCTCGTATAATGATGGGCTCTTATAATGAAAAACTCACATAACAAAAGGAATTTGAAGGGAAATGTTGCCTTGTATAGCATTTTTTTTTTGTTATACAAAGCAACGTTTCTCTCAGGGTTTTTCCCCCCCTGAGGTCCAGGTGGTTTTCAGTGCATTCCTATGAAGATTGTCATTCTACGAATTTCTCCATAGGAAATTTTGTTATACGAAGCATGCTTTGTATAGCAAAAAATAAATATCGCATAGCGAAAAGCCTTGCAGAATGAATTATTTTCATTATATGAGGTACCACTGTACTAGTAAAAAGAGTAAAGCCAGAGCAAGATGTATTATCTGTTTTTGGAAGGAGTCGGTCATATCTGACTCTAGGGTTCAGTGCTCATCTCTGCCTAATGCCAAAGACATTTCCATGGGTATGTGGCAGGCATGCCTCGACACCTGAGTACACAGAACATTGTTTACCTCCCCCTCAAGTGGTACCCGTTTATCTGCTTGCAATTTCTTGTTTTTGAACTGCTAGCTTGGCAGGAGCTGGGAGAGAAGGGAACTCACTCCATCGTACAGCACTTGGATCTCAAACTGCTGACCTGCCAACCTTTCAGCCATCAAGTTCAGCGTCTGAACCACCGCAGTGGTTTAGCGATGCTGAGAACGTTTAATCGAGAAATATTTTTCTACATCTCCCTATATTAATAGCAGTACTTTTAGTGCGATGAAGTCTGCTTTGATCAGGATGTCTGTTTTGAGGCTTCCTGTCAGGCCTGGGTGTGTGTCTATTTTGATTATCTCCTAAGAAGTTTTGAACTGGGCGTTTCTGGAGCCAAATATCTCCATGCTTTTAGGGATTAGGGTTTTGTTTTTAATTTTCCTTTTTCTTGTGGTATGCAATAAACTTCAATCCTACTAAATTTCTGGTTCCTTTTTTTAAAAAAAATTGGTTGGGAAATGTACAAATAAACAACAGGGAATTGAGGGGGAAATCTCCATACCCGTCATTCTTTGCAAAACGTAACTGTAATCTCTAAAAAGGTGACAAAAGGTATGATTACCTGGCCAAGATGTCTCTCTCTTAATGAAATAAATCTTGGAAATAAATTGCAGTAATTGCCTCAACAACAACAACAACAAATTTTAATTTATACCCTGCCCCATTCAGCAAACAGCCGACTCTGGGTGCCATTACAACATATTAAAAATACAATAGACAATAGACAATCACAATAATAACATAACATAAGATGAATAAAGGACTATATTCGTAAACAGACAATAACCCTAACCCTGGAGTTCTCAACATGTTAAAGCCGGGGCCTGAGTCATGCTTCCTTAGACAGCTTTGGGGGCCGGACAGCTATTTTGTCCTTCCTCCACCACATGGCACTTCCTGGTGTGGGTGGAGGAGGTGGGGGCCCGCATGAAATGGTGCTGTGGGCCATATACGGGCATGAGTTGGGAATCCCTGCCCTAACCCTTTGAATACACATATGTTGCCAGACTCCCCCCCCCCCCCAGACTCACTTCATTCCTCCAATTTCTCTTAGGAATGGAACCACACATTACGCTTAGCACATACTTAGCAATGGTGCTCCCCTTAAACGGTATTCTAGTTTGCATTGCGTTGTCTGATTGGTCATTGGAAGGCAAAAAAAAAAGGTATTTAAGAAAGTAGCCTTGCTTTTTAGCAAGCCTGATACCTGAAGCTAGCATTTCTGAGGGTGTCATGTTGTGGAGAGATAAAGTGGTAAATGTGGAGGATACATTATCCTTTTATGGTCTCTCTCTGAATTTTTCCTCCCTCCCTTCCAGGGATGGTGCTAGCAGTATTATTCCCTGCCCTATTCTTCAACTTCCAGCTGTAAAGTAAAGGCCACCCTTGATTGAAAGCCAGTCCTATCTGACTCTAGGGTTTAGTGCTCATCTTGGCTTATAGCCAAATAGCCATCACTGTCTGCATTTTGCAGATGTTTCCGTGGACATGTAGAAGGCATGGCTCAACACCGGCGTGCACGGAATGCTGTTACGTTCCCACCGAAATGGTCCCTATTTTTCTACTTGCTACTTCTCACTTTTTAACTGCTAGATTGGCAGGAGCTGGGACAAGAGACGGGCGCTCACTCCATTGCGTAGCACTCGGGTCTCAAACTGCTGATCTGTGTCTGAAGTTCAGTGTCTCAAGCCTCCAGTCTCTTCAGCTGTGGTTCCCATAATGAACATCTTCCCTCTCACTAGTCTGAATGGTCTTGGCCGCTTATTCCAAGCCTCAAGTCCCACAAATATCCAAGAGCAAAATGCCCATAAATAGCTGTGTTTATTTGCACAAGCTTGGGACGGCTAGGTCTCCCGTTAAGCGGAGGCAGTAACAGTTTGCTGGATTGAGGCCTTTGGGCAGAGCAGTCCGAGATCATCTTAAAAACATTTATTTGGTGAAAAGCAAGAAAAGCAAAGGTTTTTTTAAAGCATTGTTCTAAGTCAAACCAGATGTTCTGAAAACATTTGCAAATTTAAAACACTCCCCCCCTCCCCCCCAGCTTACTCTTGCTGGCATTTAATTTTAGCAAGCTATTTACAGCCTGCTCAAAGAAGCTAGCTCTTCTGCAGACACAAACACACACATAAAAATATTTCAAAATGTCTCCAAAACCAGGCCATCTCAGCATTATGCTCTAGCTCAGAGATGCCCAAACTTTGGCCTGTGGGCCAGATCTGGCCCCTGACACCAATTCATCTGGCCCATGCCACCCTTGTCACTCATGGAAGCGGAAGTAAAACACGCCCATGCAGGCACGTTTTACTTCCACTTCCAGGACCGATGAGGGCAGTGCGGGCTGGATGAATTGGCATCGGGGGCCGGATCCAGCCCACAGGCCGTAGTTTGGGCACCCCTGGTTTAAGCAGAGAAAACGGCAGCCTAAAAATCTATCTCATCCTGTTGCAAAACATATTGGTTGCAAAACAGATTGCAAGGCGCATTTTACTTCCACTTCTGGTGGAAGGAACCACGTGACCAGCCTGTGAACTACGTGGCCCGAAAGGTTTGGGCACCACTAGCAATTTTTCTTGCCTAACTCTGTAAGGAGCAAAAATGAACACCTGTTTTCTGTCTTAGGATGACAACTTTTAGTCTGTAAATTACTTAATGGGAAATTTTGTACCTCTCTGAATTTTACAAGACAAGGGAGGTATATGGAATGTAATTAAAATAAAATGAACAGGAATTCAATTTATGATATGCAATTAAAACAGGGGGAGGGATGTATTCATCTTTGAAAAACCAGCAAAAATTCTTATGAGGTCTTTGGGTAATGGCCCTGGATCACTGACTGTTCTATCTATCTAATCTCTATCTATCTATCTCTATCTCTCTATCTCTATCTCTATCTATCTATAGAGATAGATAGATAGATAGATAGATAGATAGATAGATAGATAGATAGAGAGAGAGATAGAGAGAGAGAGATAGAGAGAGAGAGAGGATGATTGTTGAGAGAGAACATGTTTAAGAAGTCTGGTGTTTTCCCAGCCGGCCAGGCTTGGAGGGAAATTTCTCTCTGGCTGCATTGGGGGAAAAAAACAAATTGTCAAATCTAGCCCTTTCCCTTCTGGTGTTCTTAATAAGCTGAACAAACCACACTAATAACAAGAAAACCCAACCCAACATTTTTAAAAATGTATTTTGGTTAGCCTACATTAAGGCCCTTTTTGGTGACTAAATACCACGTGCAAAGCCTTTGAATGGTTTGTAGGAAGTTCTTCTAATGCAACGGGGTGAGCAAGAACGCTAAATGTTGCCATTCCAAACATTTGGTCATGTCTCATGGGGAAACTGTTGTGGCCGATGATGATCTGATGGTTTAACTCTTAAGCCTTGAGGGGCTTTTGGTGTTTTTTTGAGAGAGAGAGGGTTTCCTAATACACCAGGGCTGCCCAAACTATCGCCCATGGGCCAGATCGAGCCCCTGAAGCCATTTCATCCAGCCCCCTATGCCGTCACCGGATTGCAATGTGCATTTTACTTCTGCTTCTGGTGGAATCACATGACCAGCCCACCGAATCATGTGAACGGCCCACAACCCAAAAAGTTTGGGCACCCCTGGGCTAGGCTGTGTGTCAAATCTATAGCTGTAAATATTCCTTTCTGATCTCTTATGACAACATCACTTCATAGGGGTCTGTTAACAGCCATAACTTAACTTAAGAGAATAAATCTGCAGAATAGAGGGCCGCTTATCCTTATTAAGCTGTGCAATAGATTACTCCCAATCTGTAAGCAATACTGTTCAAAACGGCTTGACTTGCGTTGTTTCCACCCTCTTGTGAGGTGGGTGGGGAGAACAACAACCTTTTGAAGCAGGGCAGAAAAAACCTCATTCTGTTAACCAGTTTTGAGAGAGAATTTGTGGGTGGCGTAGAAAATCTGAAGAGCCCAAAATTGTCTAGTTCCCCATCTTCTCCTTTACGGCAGATTCTTAAACAAATAGAGAGGGTCGCCTATTATAATGTTTCCTACATTATCAGGGGCTGGTCTAGATGAACCTTAGAGATCCCTCATGGCTCTAAAGTTCTCACTTTCTGCGATTCCTTGTCTCAAAAGTGTACCAGTTGAGTTAAAAAAAAGAAAGTGAACAGGGCTGAATGGGTTTCCTCTTTAGGAAGGGCAGGTGCCGAGGTAAAGATTTTGCATCGACGTCTCTCTTTCTCTCTCTCTCTCTCATCATCATCATCATCTTCTGGTCCCTGTCTAGAATCCCCAGTGCACTTCTTACCTTGGGTCAAACCAGTCGGACTGCAATAATCCCTTTAGTTCTTTATTTGCATTTCCACCTCTGCAAAGAAAAAGCACATGAGGGGAAACGATGACCAGGCTGGCAAAACCTTCCTGCTGTATGTGAGAAAGTTGCTTCTCTTCTTAGAAATGATACTGCAGTACTTTCATAATGGAAACTTCCCTTGGTTGTGTACTTTGAGAAGTGATTGAAGATGTTATCCATCCTTCCATCCCTCTTGACTTGACATTAATACCACCCATCTGGGACGCCTAGTTAATTGTTCCAAATTCACAAATGGGGGAGAAGGAAATTAATGCAGTGGTTCCACTTGGCTTTTCATGGGTTGTCCACCAAAAATAGCCCAATGTCTTGCTCCCTCCCCTATAAATATGCTTATAATATGCTTATAATAGATAGCCTCCTCCGCTTCAAATTACTCGCTGATTCCCCTTCTTTGCAACTGTAGCAGTTCCTGTTTTCCTCATTTAACAAGGGAATGGGGTCCTTTTAAAAATAAACAAAAACTGGCTCTAGGCTGGCCACAGTGGACCAAGAAGCAGCTAATTGGACACGAATTTAAAAATGTGATTGCAGCGCCAGCCTGTATGGAGTGGTAAAGCACATTTAAAGTGTATGTGTATGTGAGGGATACTGCCTTATGCCTTTATAATTGCCCCTTTTTTAAAAATATGAGATGTCAGCATAAACCTGGGGTTCCCAACCTTTTCAAGCCGGGGGGCCGGATCATGCTCTCTCAGTCATCTTTGAGGGCCGGACGGCCATTTTGCCCTGCCTGCATGATGGGGGTGGCCATTTTCCCCCAACAGCTTCAAAGGAGTGGCCATTTTGTTTCTCGAATGCCCTTGGAGTGGTGAGGGGCCACATGAAATGGTGCCGCAGGTCATATCTGGCCCACCGGTCTTAGGTTGGGAACCTCTGGCATAAACGTTTTCCTCAAAAATATAAGCGTGCATCTGTATGTCTTGTTCTTCTTTCGAGGCCATGAAATTTACAACCTTCTCCTCCCCTAAGACTGGCTTTTGATCTTGGATAATAGACGAAGGGAACCTAGGTAAGAAAAGGCCTTCAGGCCAAGTAAATAAATTGTTCACTTGCCTTGCAAATCAGTGCAGACATAGCAAAGCAAAAAATGCCCTTTTGCTCTGGACTTCAGATTTCTTTGCAACTTCAGACCATCATTAGCTTACCTTGAGCTAAACCAAACAGGGAAATCCAGCCATTTATTCATCTGGTTTTTCAACTGAGCGATCTTCAGGCTCCTGAATATAATATTATTGTGTTATTTTGTTATTTGTATGTGCACCCGCCTAGCGAGGGAAATATCCATGGTGGGTGGTATATTTTAAAAAAAATGCAATACATAAATAAAAACAAAGGCAGTGGATTGCTCATTGTGTTTCCATCCCATCCTTCCTCTGGAACATTAATCCCTCCCAATTCTTATCCAGATAACACCCCTGTAGTGTAGTTCAGGCAGAGAGAGATTGAGATGAGCTAAAGGTTTAATCGCTCAATCTCACATCCACATCCTGGAATTGATTATTTTTAAGGCCTTTTGAAGTCATGGGCTTTTCCCTGTCATTTCCCTGCCTCTTTCTTCCTCTCCTCCTTTTGCATTTAGAGGCTTTCTGAAAGAGTCACTGTAGCCGTCTTAGCTACAAAGTTGGTTAAACCCAAGGAAGTCCATTTCTTGTACTTTGTAGCTAAGATGCCTTTTCTTTCTTGTGAGAACGGGTGGGGTTGGAAATCCACGTGGAAGCGAGAAGCACAGAAATAGGACAACAGTTCAATTTGAACACCGCAAAAATAATAATAACCCATCATCATCACGAATGAATCCAAACAATTGCACAGGGGGTGGGGGGGAGGAGGCAAACCCAGCACATAAGATGTGAGAGCAGTGTGTGTGTGTGCGTGTGCATGCATGAATGCGCGCACACACCCATACAACCACAGATTCTTTTTTCGCAGAAGAACCACAAAAGCACCGGTTGCAGTCTCTCACAACACAACTACACACGCACACGCACACACACACACACACACACACGCGCGCGCGCACACACACACACACACACACACACACACACACACACACACACACACACACACACACACACACACACACACACACACACACACACACACAAGGCCAGGGCAATCAATGAGGAGACTAACCCTTTCCTGCCCTCTCCTTCCACCTGAATCTAGCCATTTCACCTTGCCTGAGAATAGGGCCGGCCCTGTCAAGGAGAGGAAGGTAAAGGTTGCCCTTGTTCGAAAGCCAGTCGTATCCGTCTCTAGAGTTCAGTGCTCATCTGTTTCAAAGTCGAAGAGCCAGCACTGTTTGCATTTGCAGACGTCTCCATGGACATGTGGCAGGCATGAGTAGACACTGGAGTGCACAGAACGTTGTTTACCTTCCCACCGAAGTGGTCCCTGTTTATCTACTTGCAATTTCTTGCTTTCGAACTGCTAGCTTGGCAGGAACTGAGACAGAGACAGGAGCTCATTCCACCATGCAGCACTCAGGTCTCGAACTGCTGACCTGCCAACTTCCAGCAATCCAGTTCAGCATCTTAACCATTGAGCAACCACAGTCCTATCATTATAAATACCCTTTCTTTAAAAATATATATGAAAATAAAGCATATTATCTTACCCACTTTCTACCCACCTCTCCACTCAAAAACCCCTGAACAGATATTTCCCCCCACTTGTGATAAGGGTAGTTTTAAAGTAGACATCTATCCACGGAGCATTTACCCACAGACTAGTAAGAGAATAATAATAATTTTGTGTCAGAAATTATTCTGGGTTGAAAGGATTTTTGCTAGAGGATCTCCGCTCAGGGGATGCCTGAATGAGGCTCCTTTCATGGTCCCCAAGATCTTTTCCCCATCCAAGTGGTCCCTGTTTATCTACTTGCAATGTCTTGCTTTCGAACTGCTAGCTTGGCAAGAGCTGGGATGGAGATGGGCACTCAATCTGCCATGCAGTACCCAGGTCTCGAACTGCTGACTTGCCAGCCTTCCAGCTAACAAGGTGAGCTTCTTAACCACTGAGCCACCACAACTTTCCTTCATAAGAGAATAAAAGGGCACAAACAACCTCTGCTAAACATATTGGGGATTTTTTTTTATTAAAAAAAATAGATTTTTACATGACCTGCTGAAATAGACCAATGCTCTGAGATATCTAAGGAAAGATTTCCTGAACTCTTTGTGCCTTTCCACGAGAATGGTATGTTTTTTGAGAAGGGAGGGAAGAGAAACCGCCCACATGAGGATAAACAACTTTTGCAGACAGAAGAGTGACTGGAAGTTTTCCTCCTTTATATATATATTTCTCTCTCTCTCTTGCTTTCTGACATTGCATCAGTTTAACAGGCTTCATTACTTTAAAAAAAAGAAGAAAGAGAGATACTTTCAGGTTGCTACATCATCCTCTTCTGTTGAGTGTGATTCATGGGCCGCCTTCCCCATGTCAAGCCTTTAGTCAACAAATGTGCACCATGCACAGGAAAAGAAAAACCCTGGACTTTGGTGGGTGCAGGATAGCAATGCTCAACTCGAGGAGGTCTCAACCTTTCAAAGCCGGGGGCCGGGTCATGCTCCCTCAGACAGATTCAGGGGCTGGATGGCCATTTTGCCCTTTCTCCACCACAGGGCACTTTCTGGTGTGGTGGAGGAGGGCCACATGAAATGGTGCTGGTGGGCCACATCCAGCCCATGGGCTGCAGTTTGAGAATTCCTGCTCAATGCAGATGACATTCAAGAGCCAGAGTTGGACTGCACAACGTGTTAAACGTGCGGTTCTTAGGATAGCTGTCATTTGCAAAAAAAAAAAAAAAAAAAGGGGAGAGAGAGAGAGAGGAACTTTTCCAAGCTATGTCACCTATCCGAGCAGACCACCATGCGGCCCCTAAATGTGCACGAGTCCCCATCTCGTTCTAGAGTAGGTGTGACTGACATACACCAGGTGACTTACCGGTTGCTGTACATCCACATCAACGTTTTATCCCTGTTGAAAGAGTAAGAAAATATATTTACAGGAACCATTGAGTCCTAATGGGTTGTAAATCACTGTGTTGACAAGTGGGTTGACTCATTACCCAACCCTGGCACCTGAAAAATGTTGAAGGTTTGGTCCCTGCCTTGCCTGCACAGGGCTACGAAAGATGGCATCGCCAACTTTCGGACAAGGTAAAGGTCACCTTTGCTCGAAAACCAGTCATATCTGACTCTAGGGTTCAGTGCTCATCGTTTATAGCCCAAGAGTCAGCGTTGTCTGTGTCTGCAGATGTTTCCGTGGACATGTGGCAGGCATGACTAGACACCGTTTAGTGCACGGAACACCATTTATCTTCCCACCAAAGAGGTCCCTATTTATCTACTTGCTTTCGAACTGCTAAGGTTGTCAGGAGCTGGGACAGATGACGGGAGCTTACTCTGTCGTGCAGTACCTGGGAATCGAACTGCTGACCTGCCGACCTTCCAGTCACAAAGACGGCTTTGTGAGTACATTAAATACATTCAGAGAGGTTCGAGCCACCCACAGTTAGGGTAGCTTCAAGTTCAGAAGATGAGTGCCCCTAAATAGCAACAACAATGACATTTCTATACCCACAAGCCAGCAGTTTGAGACCCGGGTACTGCATGACAGAGTTAGCTCCCATCTCTGCCCCAGCTCCTGCCAACCTAGCAGTTCAAAGGCAAGAAATTGCAAGTAGATAAATAGGGACCACTTGGGTGGGGAAAAGATCTTGGGGACCATGAAAGGAGCCATAAAAGGCCCCCTGAGCAGAGTTTCTCCAGCAAAAATTATTTCAACCCAGAATAATTTCTGACACAAAATTATTATTATACCCCTGCCCCCAAAACACTTAGTGCACTCTTAGGGCAGTTCACAAGGTCATTAGCATTTTGCCCCCAACATTTCACTGACCCCAGAAGGATGGAAGAAGCTGTGTCAACCATGAGCCCTGTTAGGATCAAACTCACAATGTTTTGGCTGTAAGACAACTTTTCCAAATTCTAAGAAAGTTTTCTTAATGTTAAGTCAGGTTTATTTCTGATCTACCTTCTTTCTTTCCTATTTGTTCCTTCTTGCTTGCTTGCTTGCAAGAGCAGCAACCTACGGCCCATGGGCCAGATGTGGCTCATGGAGCCATTTCAGGTGGCCCTCCACTCTCGTTCCCGTCGCCTCTACCGCAAGTGGTGGAAGCACCAAAAACACAGAGAAAAATGTGGTGAAAACATGTGTTTTTTGCACAAGAACTCATCAAAAACGTGTGAAAATGGGCTGAATATGCATGAGAACTTGCTGAAAATGTGTGAGAGTACACGTGAGAACTCGTGCGGAACCACCCGGCCGGCCCACGACCCGAAAACGTTGAGAAAACCTGCTGTAAATCCTAGATTTTCACAAGTCCAGGTTCCCCCTTTTCCTTCTTACCTGTCCAAGTAAGCAAAAATTGCCAGGGATAAGAGCACAAAGAAGAAAATCCACAGCAAGGCCGTCTTCGCCCTCAAGAGGGTCATCCTTAGAGCAGAAACAAAACAAAGAGGGGAATAGTTTTGAGGCTAATAACAAAAAGTTATTTATCGCAATGAATAACTTTATTAAGCTAAAAACAAGCACAATAACTATGGTTTGGTCTGAACTGGGATTCTGCCCTGAGCCCACCCCACCCCACCAGTTTATTAGCAACTGATTCCTCACTTGCTGGGATCCTCATATTTTAAAGGTCAGATTTAAAACAATTTTTAAAAAAAATCTTTAAAACCCCAATTTTAAAATTAGTCCAGCCCTGGAGCTAGTTTTTCGGTAGAGGTAGAGAATGAATGAATATTTCTAGGTCCAGAAGGGATGGCTGTGCTAGTAAGTGGGTTAAGGAGGGTGAAAGATTACTAGACTTGGCCTGTTGGTCAAGGTATTTTTTCTGCTGCTGCATTCAATCCCTTTTTAAAAACTAGGGTGCCCAAACTATGGCCTGTGGGCCAGATCCAGCCCCTGATGGCAGTTCATCTGGTCCACGCCGCCCTCATCATTTCTGGAAGCGGAAGTAAAATGTGCCCATACAATGAGGGCAGTGTGGGCCATATGGGTGTGTTTTACTTCCGCTTCCAGAAATGATGAGGGCGGCGTGGACCAGATGGATTGCCATCAGGGGCTGGATCTGGCCCACAGGCCATAGTTTGGGCACCCCTAACTTAAACAGAGAAAATGGCAGCTTAAAATCTATCTAAAATCTATCTCATCTTGTTGCAAAACAGATTGCAAGGCATGTTTTACTCCGCTTCCGGTGGGAAGAACCACGTGACTGGCCCGCTGAACCACGTGACTGGCCCATGGCCCAAAATGTTTTGGCACCCCTGTTTTAAACTCTCCATTCCAAGCAGACATTTACCTCTTGCTGGTGGTAGCCTTCTTATCACCTGAGAAGCCAACATCAGTTTACGTGATCTCTAATCCCAAGCAGTGGTAACTGGCCTTCCTTGCTCTAAAAGTAGCAATAAGAATATAAAAGAAAAGGAAAGGAAAATCGTTTTTGAAAGTGCATTCCAGTCCATGCCAGTTAGCTTTTACCTATCCTGCATGCCAAGGTCAAATTCGCTCTTGCTCGAAAGCCAGTCGTATCCAACTCTAGGGATCAGTGCTCACCTCTGTTTATAGCCCAAGAGCCAGTGCTGTCTGCATCTGCAGACATTTCCGTGGACATGTGGCAAGCATGACTAGACATCAGAGTGCATGGAACGCTGTTTACCTTCCCACCGAAGTGGTCCCTATTTATCTACTTGCAATATCTTGCTTTTGGAACTGCTAGGTTGGCAGCAGCCTGGAACAGAGGTGGGAGCTCACTCCGACGTGCGGTACTCAGGCCTCAAACTGCTCACCTGCCGACCTTCCAGTTGTCAAGTTCAGCGTCTTAACCACTAAGCCACCATGGTCCCTGCATGCCAAACACATTGGTTAAAAGCATTTGCAAAGCTGGGTTCCTTAATACCATTCCCTCCCCTCTGCTATCCTTACTTCACCAAGCAAGTTATCTTTTAAAACAAGAAACAGATGCTAGCAATTCAATGGTTGAGCTTCCTTATCAGCAATCGGCAAACCGTGCAGTCGCAGCCCAAAAACAACAACAACTCCTATCGTGCAAAATGCCTTCAGCTGAAGACAACTCCCAAGCCCCCCTGAGGGTTAAAGGCGAAGCTAAGGCGTTTGAAGGTTGAAACTAGAAACACGGACATCTTTTTCTGGAAGAGAAGAGGAGTTTCAAAAATTTGGCAAAGTTGCTTTTTAAAAAACAAACAAATCCCAGCTTTCAGAACATCCCAGTCAAAATGGATAAGTTCTTGCCGTTGCCCCAGAATTAAAAACAACAACAACATTTTCCAAGTTCGTCGCTCCTTCACCTTGGCTACCAGGTCTCTTCTGTGAAAGGGGAATTGCTAACTCTTGACGGTCTCTTTTCATTCAGTCCATTCCTTGTGTGTCAGATCAGAAACAAGTCTACTTCTGTTTCATTGACTACACCAAGGCCTTTGACTGTGTGGACCGCAACACAATGTGGGAAGTAATTAAAGAGATGGGAATACCAGAACATCTCATAGGCCTCATGAGAAATCTGTACATGAGTCAAGAAGCAACAGTTAGGACAAAGTATGGAATGACGGAGTGGTTTGGAATAGGAAAAGGAGTAAGACAAGGCTGCATTCTGTCACCCTGCTTATTCAACTTATACACAGAGCACATCATGCGCAATGCAAGGATGGAGGAATCACAATATGGGATCAAAATTGCTGGGAGAAACATCAACAGTTTGAGATACGCAGATGATACCACCTTAATGGCAGAAAGTGAGGAAGACCTAAAGAAGCTCCTGAGTAGGTTGAAAGAAGAGAGTGCAAAAGGTGGCTTGAGACTCAATATCAAGAAAACCAAGATAATGGCCACAGGCCCGATCAGTCCTGGAAAATAGATGTGGAAGAAGTAGAAGCAGTGACAGATTTTACTTTCTTATGATCTAAGATCACTGCAGATGGGGATTGCAGCCGTGAAATAAAAAGGCGAATGATTCTTGGGAGACAAGCTATGAGGAACCTGGGGAACATAGTGAAAAGTAGAGGCATCACCTTACAAACAAAAATTCGCATAGTCAAAGCAATGGTATTCTCGGTGGTGACATATGGTTGTGAGAGCTGGACCATTAGGAAAGCTGAGCACAGAAGAATAGATGCCTTTGAAATGTGGCATTGGAGGAGAGTTTTGAGAGTCCCCTGGAGAGCAAGGAGAACAAATAGGTTGATCCTAGAAGAAATCAACCCTGACTGATCATTTGAAGGTCTAATAGTAACAATGAAGATGAAGTACTTTGGACATCAAATGAGAAGAGAGGATTCGCTTGACAAGGCCTTGATGCGGGGGAAGGTGGAGGGCACAAGAAGAAGGGGGCGGCCAAAACTGAGATGGCTAGATGGTATTGTAGACACAATGGGCACAGAGCTGGGTGGGCTGAGGAGGATAGGATGGTGGAGGACAGAGGTGCCTGGAGGACAATGGTCCATGGGGTTGCAAAGGGTTGGAACCGACTGTGCGACTGAACAACAACAGAACTGGCCACAGTCTGACATATTTAATGGATGACTGGCACTTTGCAAGTGGTTGCTTCAAAGGAAAAGCTCCTTCTTTTTCTTCTTCCTCATTTCAGCATGTCAAGGTGACTTTAGAAGCACAGAGCCAATTAGTTTATTTGCTTGCTTGCTTTAAATTTGGCAGCCTTATTATTACTTATGACACTCATGTGGAATTGGATAGGCCAACAATGACCAACCTTGGCACTCAATGTATTCTTGGACTTAAATTCCCAGAAGCCCAAGTCTCTGTGAATCCACAGAAATCAGTTTACTATGTGCAGAAAACTCATCCGTGTGGATTCACAGAGATTTGGGCTTCTGGGAATAGAAGTCCAAGAACACGCACAGTCAACCCATTCGTGTGGATTCACAGAGACTTGGGCTTCTGGGAATTGATGTCCAAGAACACCTGGAGTGCTGAGGTTGGCCATTACTAGGATAAACGATGGCTCAGAAACTGGAGCTTTCAGCCTTAAGGGGAAAAGTCCTTTCTTTTTTCACACGCCGTGTCTGTTTAAGGGCTAAACTACATTCCGTATCAAATGCCATCCCTGAATTTAAAGAGCCGGGTTTGTTTTGCAAAGTATGCAAACTGCAGATATATAGTAGAAAGCACTGATAGCTATAGCAGTGATGGCAAACCTTGGCACTCCAGCTGCTCTTGGACTTCAATTCCCAGAAGCCCAAGTCCCTGTGAATCCACATGAATGAGTTTACAACTAGCCTTTTCCTCTTCCAGTTGTGGTCCAGAAGGGGGGGAACCCCCAGTCTTCAAAACCAGTATGTATTGCTCTTTTCTGATTAGGGTTTACTTGGATAACAGGACAGTCCTCTATTCAAATTGTTGCAGGTGAAAAGAGGAGAAATTTTCTTTTCTTGACCATCCACAGTTAGCAGTGACGGGAAAAGATCTCCACTACACATTCGTAGCCATTTTATACTAATTTAGCTGTCACATCCCCACCCTATAGATTCTTGTGGTTTGTACTTTGACTATACATGTAGCCTTTTTATATATTTTTGCTAGCAGCCCAATGTATCTTCAGCAACTGCAGCAGGGAATAATAATTCTAAGTCCTTCCCAAATTATGGCTCTCCAAGGAAGTGGATTTCGATCCCCAAAGGCTCACGTTGAAACCATCCACTTGCAAATTTCTTGCTTTCGTATTGCTAGGTTGGCAGGCGACGGGCGCTCACTCCATCACGCAGCACTCAGGTCTCGAACTGCTGATCTGCCAACCTTCCAGTCATCAAGTTCAGCATCTTAACCACTAAGTAACTTCTTAACCCTTTAAGTGGCATCAAGCAGCCAGATCTGTGTAATGTAAATTCTCAAGGCAAAAGTCCCCCTGGGGTCGCAGCCTCCTAGGCTTCACTAAGAAGGATGGCAATCCATTTTAAACCCTGAAAATAATTTCTAGGTTTGCATTGGTACGGTAAGCATTTGCAAATACATATGCAATTTGGGTGTTATTTTGGAGGGTGTTGTGTAAGTGTAGTCTGACTTATCTACTCTACATAAATGAGTTGGACTATTCCTACAGCAGGGAAGGGAAGGGTTGAATCCAGTGTCTCTGCTGTGATTCTGGCTCTGACCCATCCTGTTCCCAAACTGATGCCCTTTCTTTTACCTTTGCTTTCTAAACTGCTTCCCTGAAGGCAAGCCAAGTCTTGTCTTCTCATGCTTGGAGGAGCATGCAAAGACTGAAGAAATGCTCCCAATCTAATGCTCTCTCTCTCTCTAATGGAGATGTTTGTATAGTACTGTATTTTGTTTTGTTTTTCTGAGCAGATGGGACAGGTAAAAAGACAGGTTTCTGGAGAGGATGGAAAACCTGAACATCTGCATTCCACTCCTCAGAACATACTGGGAGGACGGACGGACCTGGAGGTGAACCAGCACCTCTAAGACACCCTCCACAATGGGATGGATTATAAGGCAGGCCATCATTTATTTAGCCACTGTTGGTTATGGTTGATGAGCGTTGGACTCCATGACCTCCAGGAGGGGCACCGTGGGAAGATGGCTTATTTGAGCCTTCCCAAAAGCCTATCAGTGGACTGCGGTGGCTTAATGGTTAAGATGCTGAGCTAGGCGACGATTGGAAGGTCGGCAGGTCGTGACCCGAACGCTGTACAACGGAGTGAGCTCTTGTCGTCTGTCCCGGCTCCAACCCACCTAGCAGTTTGAAAGCGAGAAATTGCAAGTAGATAAATAGGTACTACGTTGGTGGGAAAGGTAAACAGCGTTCCGTGTCTAGTCATGCCTGCCACATGACCACGGAAATGTTTGCAGCCCACAGACATAGCTGGCTCTTTGGTTGTAACCCTCCTAGAGCCAGACATGACTGGGTTTTGAGCAAGGAAGACTTTTACCTTTACCAAAAGTCTATCCATTTCTCATACTCTTCTGATGTTCGTGGCTTTCTAGTCCTCATTCTCCTGTTCAAAGCAGAAAATATGCCCACAAGACAGTCTCTTACTCTCCTGATGGCTTAGTGGTTAAGGCACTAGGCTTGGAGACTGGAAAGACGGGTTCGATTCCTGAGAGCTGCATGATGGGGGGACATGAAAGGAGGGTCATTTGGGCATCCCCTGCAAAAATCCTTTCAACCCAGAGTAATCTCTGACATGAAAACGAATGAGCATGAGTCAAAATCCGAGCCTAGAGCAGGCAAAATAGTCATTCATTGTCAGGTGATGACTTCCCATCCACCCGCCTACAGCTCTGTCTTCACCTAGGATAGCATGTTTTGAAATATTTCACAAATGCTATGCTGTTTAGGGTTGCCATTTCATTCCCCAACCTCAGCTCCGGTGCCCTTCAAACACCAGCATGTCCTGGAGAAATCCAGCCGGTGAAATGATCTACATACAAATGATCTACATACCAAAAAAAGTATTAATTTAATTTAGTTTTCTCTTTTGCACGCTAGACCGGTCCTAGAAGTACAGGAGCAGGGATGGGTAATAGATCTGGTAATTCTTTACTCCTGTTCCTCTACCCCAAGGGTTCCCAATGTAAGGCCTGTGGGCCGGATCCAGCCTGCAGTGCCATTTCAAATAGATAAGATATCATACTTAATATAGGTCTGAGTTAAGAGTTTTAAAGGTATATTGCTAAGAACACATAGATAATATTGCATTGATTTGTTTTCACAGAAAACTGTTAAAGAATAAGGATTATATAAAGAAAACTGTAATTAAATACACAGACAGCTATACATGGTTAACAATTTCTGAGGAAGGAAAGTAATCCGAAAAGTTCTAACACCTTTGAAATTAATGTTACTGTTGATATGACTCTTGATGGTTACTTTTGAGAATTGAAGACTGCAAATTACTTTTGGAGTTATTCTCATTTCTAAAAAGACTTTTTACAATTACCTTTGAGAGTTGAAGACTGTATCTCTTATATGCACCCCATCATGCAGGCAGGGCAAAATAGCACCATTTCATGTGGTCCCGACCACCGCCTCCACCACACCCGGAAGTGCCATGTGGTGGAGGAAGGGCAAAATGGTCGTCTGGCCCCCGAAGCTGCCTGAGAGAGAGTGACCCAGCCCCTGGCTTGAAAAGGTTGGGAACCCCTGCCCTTTTTAAAAGAAAGCTTTTCTGAAGTTAAATTGTAGTTATTTACGTGGAGAGATACAGAATCCATTGGCTCATTTATTAGTCTGCTGATGACTGCCAGAAACCTGAACCGGTGAGGACTTAAGTTTGGCCAGCGCCAAAGCCAGGAAAGTGGCTTCATTTTGGGCAGTCCGGGGTTCGGTCAGGACACGGAAGAAGAAGAATTTAATGTATCAGGGTGGGGTAGCACGTACGCTTTAGAGACTTTGCCCAGCCCAAGCGTAACGGTTGACAAAGCGCCACAGGGAAGGCGATCTAACCGGTCGATGCATTTTATGTTGCAACAGTAATGTTTGGTAAGGATATGCCTCATAAACTTCTCAGGACCCAGAGGGTAGGAACCGCTTGGATCTATGGATGAGACATCGTCCTTAAAAACACTCATAAATCAATATAGAGTGCTTCTTCCTTCGTATAACAGCACAGTTCATTTGAGGCTGCGTCTGTCTTAATTGTTCATCTTGCTGTAACTGACATCTTCCAAATCAAGGGAGGATCGCTCCAAGCAAGGGGGATAAAAACCCATTCCTGCTTTGTCTTAAACGCTGAGTTTGCTCTGCATTTTATGCTCCACATGTGGATTAGACCAGAGGCTAAAGAACAGGGATTCTCAAACTGCGGCCCATGGACCGGATGCGGCCACAGCACCATTTCTTGTGGCCCCCTCACCGCTTCCACCACAACCGGAAGTGCCATGTAGTGGAGGAAGGGCAAAATGCCCGTCTGGGCCCCTGAAGCTGCCTAAGGCAGCGTGACCCGGCCCCTGGCTTTGAAAGGTTGAGAACTCCTACTATAGAAGGATCGATTTCGCATAGCTGTGCTTTGCCTTTCTGCAAAAGAAAAATATAATCAAGCTAACGGTGACCTCGGCCAATCGGTACAATAAAAAGCCTTCCTTAAAACCCTATAAACCAGACTTGCTCCACGTAGTAGAAGAGAGATTCGAGGAACTTTCCTAAGGCAGGAAATAGGTCAGAAGATGCTGAACATAAAGCCCAAACTCACACTGCTAATGCAAATGCTCCACGTGGGCAGGCCTTATTGTAATCCTACGTAGAATATGGAAACTGCTTCTAATTTTGCGGATGAACTCATAAATTAGCAAATTCTGCAATTCGGTGTCTATTTCTCAGGGTAATGCTTTGTCCTTTGGTGAGGAACGGCTTCATTTTCTGTTTCGTTTTACCATATATACTCGACTACAAGTCGTCCCGAATATAAGTCGACGTACCTAATTTGCACCTAAAACTAGGAAAATAGACTGAGCTGGGGATAAGTCGGGGATGGGAAATGCAGCAGCTGCTAGTGAGTTTCATTAATTAAAATACGTGAAAATACGGTAAAAATAATTAATTTAGACATTTGTGTGAGTATGTTTTTGAGTTTTTAACGGTAGTGTTAGTGCATTTTTTAACTGTATGTTTGAATTTGCACCACTGTGGTTTTGGGACCCTCAGGATCGTTGACCCGAGTATAAGTCGAGTCCCCTTTTTGGACCTCATTTTGGGAGCTAAAAAACTAGACTTATACTTGAGTATATATAGTAAGTGGCCACCTTACCCGTCTCCCTCCTTGCGTGCAAATATCCTTGGGGTAAGCCGGAAAGATTCCCCTCTCCCAGCAAGGCCGTTAACAATAACTGTAAAGTAAAGGTCTCCCTTGCTGGAAAGCCAGTCGTATCTGACTCTAGAGGTTAGTGCTCACCTCCATTTACAGCCAAGCATCTGCAGACTTTCCATGGCCTTGTGGCAGGCATGACTAGACAGTGGAGTGCACGAAATGTTGCCACTTTTCCTGCCGAAGCGGTACCTATTTATCTACTGGCAATTGCTTGCATCCAAACTGCAAGTATTTCTGTTATCATGTGGCGGGCATGACTAGATGCCGTAGCACATGGAACGGTGTTGGCTTTCCTGCTGAAGGGGTTACCTGTTTATCTACCTGCAATTTCTTGCTTTCGAACTGGTAGGCTAGCAGGAAACAAAAACTGGACAACAGTGTAAAAGGCAAGGAATCCCCACCCCTTGCCCATCCCATACCCACCCCTTCAAAAAACACCCCCTCCCCCATTAACCAGAAGAAACTAGTTAGTTCTTTAAAAGGGACCCACCGTCTCCCAGTTTCCCAGTACCAATCTAGGCAAGAGAGCGGGAAGTGTCTGTATAAACCAGGAGTTTTCAATCTTTTTAAGCCTCAGACAGCTCCGGGGGTCAGACGACCATTTTGCCCTTCCTCCACCACATGGCACTTTCAGGTGTGGTGGAGGTGGTGGTCGGGACCACATGAAATGGTGCTGTGGGCCGCATCTGGCCCACAGGCTACAGGTTGAGAATCTCTGGTCTAAACCAGCTGGGTAGCTGTTAGGATAGATTCTTCACATCAGCAGAGATGGCAGAGGAAATCCCCAGTATTCTCTCTTCCAATTCATGAACCTCTTATAGCTACAACCGCCGTTGTTCTCGCCAAAAGAGACTTGCGTTCTTCCATAGAGGGCCATTAGATGCTCATGTGCAACATGCGATGCAAAGTTGGCTTCCTTTTTACTTTCCAGGCATGGCTGTTTATTGCCTTTATTTCTCAGTTCTCCTAACTTGTCATGCAACCGCTTGAGGTGTTGAGTTTGACACACACACACACACACTTTGGTCCCCCCAAGGACCCTTGGTGAGGTAGGCCAAGCTAGAGGAAAGATTGTCCCACAGTTTCATGGTAGAAAGACCTAAGTCCTGCATCTTGTTGGATGCATCAGATCAACTTCCATGCTTTGTGTTGTGGGTCTGTTTGCCCAACTCAACTTCCCTGTGCATGATGCACATTCTCAGGGGGGTCATTGTTGCTGGAGATGAACCCCATGTGGTGCTTTTTAGACACAATATTTATACAGGCTCCTCCTAGCACAGTCAGTCTACCAAAGACAGGGATACCCTACCTAAGCCCCTTGGGCCGGATCTGGCGGCCCATGGTGCAATTTCATGTGGCCCCCAAGCCCTCCAAAGGCATTTGAGATACAAAATGGCTGCCTCTTTGAAGCTGTTGGGACAAAATGGCCACCCCCATCGTGCAGGCAGGGCAAAATGGCTGACCGGCCCTCAAAGCTGACTGAGAGAGCGTGACCCATCCCCAGCTTGAAAAGGTTGGGAATCCCTGGCCTAAGACATCTTCTTGGTATGTCTTAGGCTCCAGGTAATAATAATAATTTTGTGTCAGACATTATTCTGGGTTGAAAGGATTTTTGCTGGAGAAACTCGGCTCAGAGGACGCCTGAATGAGGCTCCTTTCGGGTCCCCGAGATCATTTTCCCCCTACCAAAGTGGTCCCTATTTATCTACTTGCAGTGTCTTGTTTTCAATTTGCTAGGTTGGCAGGAGCCGGGACAGAGACAGGCGCTCAATCCATCATGCAGTACCCGGGTCTCAAACTGCCGACTTGCCAACCTTCCAGCTAACAAGGTGAGCTTCTTAACTGCTGAGCCACTGCAGGCCCTTTTAGGCTCCAGGTAGCAAAAAGCCTTCATTTGTTGGTGCTTTTATTAATCAGGTAATATTTTATCTTGCTGAACTTTTTATCTCAACTGCCTATTTCATTCTTGTTAATTTGTAAACTGGTATTCCAAAATCTGTTGAGTTTTAAGCATTTCCCCCACTATATGCATGTCTTGGACATCAATGTAAAAGTAATGGTCTGCAGACCTACCCTGGTTGTGTGGCAGGAATACACCGGAGTCCACAGAACACTGTTACCTTTCCTGCCAACGTGGTACCCATTTATCTACCCACAAAAAAGCCCCCATTAACTGTGCTTTAGGTCTGCATAGGAGCTTCTATGCAGGTCGAAGCCTTGAAGATCTCAAGGACCAGTTGGGTTTATTCACGTAAAGCAGGGGTGCCCAAACCTTTCGGGTCATGGGATGGTCACATGGTTCAGGGAGCTGGTCATTCTGGCCCAGGGGCCGGATGCAGCCCCTGAGGCCAATTCATCCAGCCTGCGAAGTTCTCATCTCTCCTGGAAGCGGAAATAAATTGCACCCAAATGCACAACGAGGGCTTCGTGGGCTGAATGAATTGGCTTCAGGGGCCACATATGGCCCTCGGGCCTTAGTTTGGGCACCCCAGACATAAAGGCAATGTGAACCAGCCCTGAATTCACAACATGGTCCATTTCCAGTTTCTCCGTTTGGGCCTACCTCACTGGATTGTTGGGAAGATAAAACTGGGAGGATGAAAGCTACATAAGCCAGCCATAGTTCACTGGAGGAAATTTGGGATAGAGACATGTAAAGGTCACCCTTGATCAAAAGCCAGTTGTATCCAACTCTAAGGTTCAGTGCTCATCTCTGTTTATAGCCACAGAACCAGCACTGTCTGTGTCTGAAGACATTTCCATGGACATGTGGCACGCATGACTAGACACCAGAGTGCAGGGAACACTGTTTACTTTTCCCACCAAAGTGGTCCCTACTTATCTACTTGCAATTTCTTGCTTTGGAACTGCTAGGTTGGCAGGAGCTGGGACAGGCGACAGGAGTTAACTCCATGCTGCAGTACTTGGGTCTCGAACTGCTGATCTGCCAACCTTCCAGTCATCAAGTTAAGCGTCTTAACAACTAAGCCACCGCAGTCCCTTCTATGAAGACCATAAATTGCCATTAAGGTTTGGCTGTCAGTTCGTCAATGGACTTGTTACAAAGAAGGCATCATTTGTAACTTTGTCCTTCCAAGCACGCGTGTCGTTTACAAGCAGGTGGAAGGGAAAGAGAGAGAGAGATTTCTAGTTTAAAGATATAAAAAAGCAGGCTTCTTTTGTGAGCCGCCCAGAGTCACATGGGGCGGCATATAAGTAAACAAACAAACAAGTAAATAAATAAATAAATGTGGTGGAGTTGCTTAGCCCACACTCTTCAGATCCACTTTTGCAGTGGTCTCCCCCTAGTCGCAAAGGTTGTGGAAAACCTGTTTTTTAATCCCTGTCTTTCACAACAACATGGGTGAGATGCTTAGCCCTCCACTTACAAACTTGCCGGGTGTCTAAAAGACGTTGGATCTGAGCATTGGGGGGATTATTAAAAGGGGTGTAGATAGATATACACACTCAATAACTTCTTTCTTTTCGGAAACATTTCTGTCTCCAGAGATGGAAAATACAGGCAAGCCCTATTCGCTCTGCCCCGATTTATTTTAATACTCTTAAGAAAACCCATCTACTTCCTCACAATCCATTCTTCTGGGAAACAGCTATGTTGGCAAAGACTTAACAACAGCCACAGGAAATTATTTCACGTATGCAACTGCAATAGGCTTTATTTAAAAAATAAGGGTACTTCTTTGAATCCAAGGAAGCTGGGCAGAAAGTAACTTAGAACTTAAACAAATTAATTCCCTGCATTGTGATAAACTTTATTTAAATCCACCATCATTGTGTGGCTATTGACACTTTTGTGCCATGAAAGGGGGACAATTTTTCAAACACTAAACCCACAAATAAAACTTCACACACTAAGAGTAAATTTTGCATGCACCCCCCTCCAAAAAAACCCATATTTTTAGATTAATAAGCAAAGCAGAAATTATGAATATTATAACATGACACATTAGAAATGCACATTCACGTAGGGCTAGGTAACTGTCATCCTTGCTCAAAAGTCAGTCATATCCGACTCTAGGGTTCAGTGCTCATCTACATGTGGCTTAATCTTGTTGACTATCTTTGATGTAGGCAGATTGATTGCACATGAGCCGGTGATGGGCTAAACACTACTTTATTGTATCATGGTCAATCTGTACACGAGGCAATGGCGGAGCTTTGCCTCCTTATATATAGTACATAATACATTTGAATATCATCCGAAGGCGCCATTGGTTGCAGTATCGGTGACGTCTTTCTGACGTATGGCATACCTTACATAGTTCACCTGTGGCGGGAAGGTTTCCCGCGTTAGTTACTCATTGGGTACATTGGAGCCACATGAGCTCCATCAGCTGCGCTAATGGTGAGCAGCTGAACTGCATGCATACACAACACTATCTGATTGTAATGGTTTTTCATAGCTGATTTTGTCGGGTGTCTAAACGACACTGGATCTCAGCATTGGTAGGGTTTATTAAAAGGGGTGCAGATAAATATAGACATTCAATAACTAAAATAAGCAAAGCCAGTCGTATCCAACTCTAGGGTCCAGTGCTCATCTATATGTGGCTTAATCCTGTTGACTATCTGATTGTAATGGTTTTTCAGAGCTGATTTTGTCGGGCGTCTAAAAGTCACTGGATCTGAACGTTGGGGGAATTATTAAAAGGAGTGCAGATAAATATAGACATTCAATTACTAAAATCAGCACAGCCAGTCGTATCTGACTCTAGGGTCCAGTGCTCATCTATATGTGGCTTAATCCTGTTGACTATCTGATTGTAATGGTTTTTCAGAGCTGATTTTGTCGGGCGTCTAAAAGACACTGGATCTGAGCGTTGGGGGAATTATCAAAAGGGGTGCAGATAAATATAGACATTCAATAACTAAAATCAGCACAGCCAGTCGTATCCGACTCTAGGATCCAGTGCTCATCTGTATGTGGCTTAATCCTGTTGACTATCGGATTGTAATGGTTTTTCAGAGCTGATTTTGTCAGGCGTCTAAAAGTCACTGGATCTGAGCATTGGGGGAATTATTAAAAGGGGTGCAGATAAATATAGACATTCAATTACTAAAATCAGCACAGCCAGTCGTATCCGCCTCTAGGGTCCAGTGCTCATCTATATGTGGCTTAATCCTGTTGACTATCTGATTGTAATGGTTTTTCAGAGCTGATTTTGTCGGGCGTCTAAAAGACACTGGATCTGAACATTGGGGGAATTATTAAAAGGGGTGCAGATAAATATAGACATTCAATAACTAAAATCAGCACAGCCAGTCGTATCCGACTCTAGGGTCCAGTGCTCATCTGTATGTGGCTTAATCCTGTTGACTATTGGATTGTAATGGTTTTTCAGAGCTGATTTTGTCGGGCGTCTAAAAGACACTGGATCTGAACATTGGGGGAATTATTAAAAGGGGTGCAGATAAATATAGACATTCAATAACTAAAATCAGCACAGCCAGTCGTATCCGACTCTAGGGTCCAGTGCTCATCTATATGTGGCTTAATCCTGTTGACTATCTGATTGTAATGGTTTTTCAGAGCTGATTTTGTCGGGCGTCTAAAAGACACTGGATCTGAACATTGGGGGAATTATTAAAAGGGGTGCAGATAAATATAGACATTCAATAACTAAAATCAGCACAGCCAGTCGTATCCGACTCTAGGGTCCAGTGCTCATCTATATGTGGCTTAATCCTGTTGACTATCTGATTGTAATGGTTTTTCAGAGCTGATTTTGTCGGGCGTCTAAAAGACACTGGATCTGAACATTGGGGGAATTATTAAAAGGGGTGCAGATAAATATAGACATTCAATTACTAAAATCAGCACAGCCAGTCGTATCCGCCTCTAGGGTCCAGTGCTCATCTATATGTGGCTTAATCCTGTTGACTATCTGATTGTAATGGTTTTTCAGAGCTGATTTTGTCGGGCGTCTAAAAGACACTGGATCTGAACATTGGGGGAATTATTAAAAGGGGTGCAGATAAATATAGACATTCAATAACTAAAATCAGCACAGCCAGTCGTATCCGACTCTAGGGTCCAGTGCTCATCTGTATGTGGCTTAATCCTGTTGACTATTGGATTGTAATGGTTTTTCAGAGCTGATTTTGTCAGGCGTCTAAAAGACACTGGATCTGAGTGTTGGGGGAATTATTAAAAGGGGTGCAGATAAATATAGACATTCAATTACTAAAGTCAGCACAGCCAGTCGTATCCGACTCTAGGGTCCAGTGCTCATCTATATGTGGCTTAATCCTGTTGACTATCTGATTGTAATGGTTTTTCAGAGCTGATTTTGTCAGGCGTCTAAAAGTCACTGGATCTGAGCATTGGGGGAATTATTAAAAGGGGTGCAGATAAATATAGACATTCAATTACTAAAATCAGCACAGCCAGTCGTATCCGACTCTAGGGTCCAGTGCTCATCTGTATGTGGCTTAATCCTGTTGACTATTGGATTGTAATGGTTTTTCAGAGCTGATTTTGTCAGGCGTCTAAAAGACACTGGATCTGAGTGTTGGGGGAATTATTAAAAGGGGTGCAGATAAATATAGACATTCAATTACTAAAGTCAGCACAGCCAGTCGTATCCGACTCTAGGGTCCAGTGCTCATCTATATGTGTCTTAATCCTGTTGACTATCTGATTGTAATGGTTTTTCAGAGCTGATTTTGTCAGGCGTCTAAAAGTCACTGGATCTGAGCGTTGGGAGAATTATTAAAAGTGGTGCAGATAAATATAGACATTCAATTACTAAAATCAGCACAGCCAGTCGTATCCGACTCTAGGGTCCAGTGCTCATCTATATGTGGCTTAATCCTGTTGACTATCTGATTGTAATGGTTTTTCAGAGCTGATTTTGTCGGGCGTCTAAAAGACACTGGATCTGAACATTGGGGGAATTATTAAAAGGAGTGCAGATAAATATAGACATTCAATTACTAAAATCAGCACAGCCAGTCGTATCCGACTCTAAGGTCCAGTGCTCATCTGTATGTGGCTTAATCCTGTTGACTATCTGATTGTAATGGTTTTTCAGAGCTGATTTTGTCAGGCGTCTAAAAGACACTGGATCTGAGCGTTGGGGGAATTATTAAAAGGGGTGCAGATAAATATAGACATTCAATTACTAAAATCAGCACAGCCAGTCGTATCCGACTCTAGGGTTCAGTGCTCATATATATGTGGCTTAATCCTGTTGACTATCTGATTGTAATGGTTTTTCAGAGCTGATTTTGTCGGGCGTCTAAAAGACACTGGATCTGAGCGTTGGGGGAATTATTAAAAGGAGTGCAGATAAATATAGACATTCAATTACTTAAATCAGCACAGCCAGTCGTATCCAACTCTAGGGTCCAGTGCTCATCTATATGTGGCTTAATCCTGTTGACTATCTGATTGTAATGGTTTTTCAGAGCTGATTTTGTCGGGCGTCTAAAAGACACTGGATCTGAGCGTTGGGGGAATTATTAAAAGGAGTGCAGATAAATATAGACATTCAATTACTAAAATCAGCACAGCCAGTCGTATCCAACTCTAGGGTCCAGTGCTCATCTATATGTGGCTTAATCCTGTTGACTATCTGATTGTAATGGTTTTTCAGAGCTGATTTTGTCGGGCGTCTAAAAGACACTGGATCTGAGCGTTGGGGGAATTATTAAAAGGAGTGCAGATAAATATAGACATTCAATTACTAAAATCAGCACAGCCAGTCGTATCCGACTCTAGGGTCCAGTGCTCATCTATATGTGGCTTAATCCTGTTGACTATCTGATTGTAATGGCTGATTTTGTCAGGCGTCTAAAAGACGTTGGATCTGAGCACTGCCGGTTTGCTGATTTTAGTCTCTTCAATGATACAGTGTTTTCAAGATCCTTCAAATGTTAGGAAGCAGTCCAAAAATAAAAAAGTGGAGTAGCAATGCAACAATTAACAACAAAGGCAACACTAATAGCAGTTTAGATAAACACGTGTCTGAATTTGTATCATCTTTGAGCTCATAAATATAAAACGTTAGCCGGAGGATTTTTGCCAAGATAAGTGTGCACTTACTGTGTTTCCAGATCTGACTTCTTCCTCTGGGTTGGAAAACAGGAGAGAGAAAGGTGGTGGTGGTGGTGGTGGGGAATCCGTATATTATTAACCTGTGCACATCTGATGATGTTTCTGCTGAACTAGGCAGCAGGGCTTGCGTAAAAACAGACGATTCCAGCGCTTTCTGTCAAAACGGAGCCCGGATCTGTTGTTGTTGCCCAGATGGGTTCCAGCATCCTGAGCCAGAAATCTGCAGAACTAAGAAGCCGGAGGAGGAAGGCCAAAGTTTTATAGATGGGAAGTTGGGTGGACGCCAGGGAGGAGGCAGAGAAACAAGAGGGTGTCTTAATTTCTATTCCCTCCTTCTGTGGTGGTTGTCGTGACCGTGCTGCACCCCTGCCACGTTTTCCGTGCTTTTGCTTGCAAAGAAAAGGGAACCAGTTACCAGTGAGTCACAATTTCTCTCTGCTTGCAACTCAGATGGGGGTGAAAACATCACTTGGGTGGAAGAAGGTGGAGCTTATCCATTTCCTGGACACACCAAAAATTATGTTTTGACTAGGGTGGGGTGGAGTGATGCTTATTTTGGGCCAGGAACGTCCATGCTGGATACGGGAGAAAAGGAATGAGTGTGTTTTATTAGCTCAGGGATTCTCAACCTGCAGGCTGTGGGTCGGATGCGGCCCACAGCGCTATTTCACATGCTATTTCATGTGGGGCCCCTACCGCCTCCACCACACCAGGAAGTGCCATGGGGTGGAGAAAGGGCAAAATGGCCATCCAGCCCCCAAAGCTGTCTGAGGGAGCGTCACCCGGGCCCTGACTTAAAAAGGTTGAGAACTCCTGTAGTGTATTAGATTTATCTATCTATTTATTTATTTAGATATATATTGCTGTCCGCTAACTGTGGTGACTCAGGGCGGCTTACATTCAGTAAAACTGTAACAGGTTAACATGGTTAGCAGGGACTGTGGTAGCTCATTGGTTAAGAAGCTTGCTTTGTTAGCTGGAAGGCTGGCAAGTCGGCAGTTCGAGACCCGGGTACTGCATGACGGATTGAGCCCCTTTCTCTGTCCCAGCTCTTGGGGATATGAAAGGAGCTTCATTCGAGCATCCTCTGAGTGGAGTTTCTCCCGCAAAAATCCTTTCAACCCAGAATAATTTCTGACACGAAATTATTATGATTAGATGGATCAGTGTTTTTCTTAAAAGTTTAAGCACCCGGGGTGTTTTTGGTGTGTGTGTGTGTGTGTGTGTGTGGAGGTTTTCTTCATTCACAAGAGCTCACATTTAAATACAGGAGTTAGTCTTTAAGGTGCCACAACATATATTTTTTTGTTCTATGCCTAAGTTTTAAAATCATATCCTGCTATTTAATAAATACACTGATTTCCTGGATTTAGCAAAGAGTAATCTTTTCATTGGGTCTGTGGCGGCTCAAGAGGTTAAGACGCTGAACTTGATGACTGGAAGGTTGGCAGATCAGCATTTTGAGACCCAAGTGCTGCATGACAGAGTGAGCTCCCATCTCTGTCGCAGCTCCTGCCAACCTAGCAGTTCGAAAGCAAAAAATTGCAAGTAGATAATTAGGGACCACTTTGGTGGAAAGGTAAACAGTGTTCCGTGTTTAGTCATGCCTCCCACGTGTCCACGGAAAGGTCTCCAGACACAGACAGCCCTGGCTCTTTGGCTATAAACAGAAATGAGCACTGAACCCTGGAGTCGGATATGACTGGCTTTCGAGCAAGGGCGACCTTTACCTTTGTTTATTCTAAGATTTGCTTGCACAGACTAACACGGCGACCAGTTCAAACATTTCATGCACTCACTGAGCATCATGGAAAACAATATTTTTCCCCAGGGGGTACCTGGGGATGCCGTCTTCAATTTGAACCCACCTTATGTCTATTTTCCTTTCCACAATTCAAAGAAAATAAGCAATAGAAACGATAATGGAATAGTTGCAAAATAGCCAAAGTGCCTGTATTGGGTGTAAAAAACACATTCCCAAATCCATGGGTTGGGTCGGCACATTGGCAATACAGTACTTAGATTTTTAAGCTTATCAAAAAAATGAGAAGCGAACAAATATTAAGATCTTTGATTTCTTTGTTAGGCAAATGTCTCAAATGTAGCATAGATTTTAAGAACTGATTTTATTCTATTTTGTTTCATCTCAAACAAATGTGTTTGTGGTCGTGCATTTTGGCTCTATTTTCATGCACGTAAACCCTTCTTACTACACTGGTCATCGACCGTAATCCAAAAAAATTGGAGAAATTTTCATTCTCCTCCTCTTCCTTTAGAAAACGTCTTTCACACTTTTCCTTTTTTGGAATGATGAGTGACATTAAACCATTCTGCTGCTAAACTTCTATATTGCGGGCAGGGCCAATGCAACAGATGTTCCAGATGTTACACTACAATTTCCATCAGCCCTTGCCAGGGCATGGCATGGGGACTGATGATGGGAATTGTAGTATCACCCACCTTAGACCTGAGTTCCAAAGACCTGGATCCAAGTCGGCTAATGGGTTTTGTAGTTACCATATATACTCGAATATAAGCTGAGTTTTTGAGCCCTAAAAATGAGCCCTCAAAAGGGGAACACGGCTTATACTCAGGTCAACAACTACAAGGGTCCCAAGGTCGTGCCGAATTGAGACACACCAACAATTTAATTAATTTTACCACAAGATGCTTTGGGTCGTCCACAAGACGAGGAAAGCGGTATACAAAAATGAAATTCAATTCAAATCAAATCTTTTCATGCATTTTGATTATTGAAACTCATTAGCAGCAGCTGCATTTCCCATTCTCGGCTTATACTCAGGTCAATCTATTTTTTCCTGGGTTTTCAGGTCAAAATTAGGTACCTCAGCTTATATTCGGGTCGGCTTATGCTCGAGTACATACGGGTACGTATCTCTGTTTGATTAAGAAGTTCCCACCCAGTTATTAAGACGCATTCTTTTTCCTTTCCTGGTTTTTAAACTGTGATATTTGTTTTATTCTCCATGAGCCGCCCAGAGTCTTCTGAGTTGGGCGGCAATATAGATCAGGAAATAAATAAATAAAAAAAGAAAATGAATTTCAGACCCTAGACAGGGAATTTGGTGCAGAAACTGAGAGTTGGAAAGTACATTTTTTAAAAAATCAACAACAAACCACAGATAGTTCTTGTTCAACTCCCTGGCAAAGAGGAAATTTTGGATGGTTAACCAACCATATAGAAAATCCCCCCCAACTTGTGATTAAAAGGAAAGCTGCCATTCCCCAGCCCAGTTTCGGCCAGCTGGTCAACCACTAAAAGTGGTACGATGTGATTGTTTTAAAGGTAAATCTTTCTCTAGAGTCGGATACAACTGGCTTTTGAGCAAGGGGAAACTTTACCTTTAGCGCCCTGTCCACTAGACTTTGGTATTAGGTGTGAGGAAGCTTGTTGGAACTTGGTTCTTGACCAGTTTTAGACTTCAGTTTGCTGCCTGATTTCGCCATCATGGATTGATCATAAATTCCTCCGGCATATCTTGTAGATAAGCCGCCTCAAACTCCCTGGATGGAGAGATAAACAAGGACAGTCAACAAACACATTTTAAAAAGCAATTCTTTACCCTTTTTGGTTTCTCAGAAGGAGCTAAGCTTGTTGGCTTAAAAAAAAAAGACAAAACCCTGGATGCTAAACGTTTCTGGGCTATGATAAAACAAAAGCCATGTCATAAATTATTCTGGGTTGAAAGGATTTTTTTTTTGGGCCAGGGGACCCCTGAATGAGGATCCTTTCATATCCCCAAGATCCCTCGTTCAGCACTCGGGTCTCGAACCCCGACCTTCCGGTCTCCAAGCTCAGCATCTTAACCACTAAGCCACCAACTCATTATCCTCCCATCTGCCTGTCCTGGTTCAACCTGTGCAAGAGAGCATATCCTGTATGTCAGAAGGATAACTGGGGAAGTGGATTTTGATGGCGAAGAAAATGAGTTTTTTCTTCACAAAGGCACAACGTTTAAGGTAAAAGAACGGCACCTTGCTTGTGGGGACTGTGGTGGCTTTGTGGTTAACACACTGGACTTGATGACTGGAAGGTCAGCAGTTTGAGACCCGAGTGCTGCACGACGGGAGTGAGTTCCCGTCTCTGTCCCGACTCCTGCCAACCTAGCAGTTCAAAAAACAAGAAATTTGCAAATAGATAAATAGGCACCACTTCAGTGGGAAGGTGAATAGTGCTCTGGTGTCTAGTCATGCCTGCCAGACGTCCACGGAAACACCTGACAGCATTGGCTCTTTGGCTGTAAACAGAGATGAGCACTGAACCCTAGAGTTGGATACAGATGGCTTTCGAGCAAGGGTGTTCAGTCGCACAGTCAATTCCGACCCTTTGTGACCCTATGGACCATTGCCCGCCAGGCGGCTCTGTCCTCCACCATCCTCCTCAGCCCACCCAACTCTGTGCCCACTGCGCCTACAATACCATCCAGCCATCTCATCTTTGGCCGCCCCCTTCTTCTTTTGCCCTCCACTTTTCCCAGCATCAAGGCTTTCTCAAGTGAATCCTCTCTTCTCATTTGATGTCCAAAGTACTTTAGCTTCATCTTTACTATTTGACCTTCCAATGAGCAGTCAGGGTTGATTTCTTCTAAGATTAACCTATTTGCTCTCCTTGCTGTCCAGGGGACTCTCAAAACTCTCCTCCAACACCACATCTCAAAGGCGTCTATTCTTCTGCGCTCAGCTTTCCTAATGGTCCAGCTCTCACAACCATACATCATCACTGAGAATACCATTGCTTTGACTATGCGAATTTCTGGCTTAGCAGGAAATTTTTCTGTCTTGCCAACGAGTCAGCCTAGGCCAGGAGTTCTCAACCTTTTCCAGCCAGGGGCCAGGTCATGCTCCCTCAGACATCTTTGGGGGCCGGACATCCATTTTACCCTTCCTCCACCACATAGCACTTCCTGGTGTGGTGGTGGTGGCCACATGAAATGGTGTCGCAGGCAGCATCCGACCCACAGGCCACAGGTTGAGAATCCCTGGCCTAGGAGATATGATTTTTGGTATCCAATCCAGGGCGGCAGTTCTGTGATTATAAGTGTCGTTTTGACTTTGTGTAAAAGCGCTGTGCTTGGAGACTGAAAGCACAGGGTTCGAGTCCCTGAGAGCTGCACGATAGGGGACATGAAAGGGGTGTCATTCGGGCGTCCCCTGCAAAAGTCCTTTCAACCCAGAGTAATCTCTGACACAAAAACACACACACACCTAATTTGTTTTCTAAAAAAATCTTTAGTATTTGCAGAAAGAGTTCTAAGCACTTGGCAGGGCTAACGTCTGCCCCCTCTACAACAACCCTGCAAGGCAGGCCGATCTGCATCACCACTCGCATAGTACAGACCGAAGGCCAGAGACGTAGATGGTGGCTTAAGACTCCCCTATGAGTTGACTGAAGGTGCAGCTCTTGAACCCAAGACGAATTCAGCCTCGGCCCTTCTTCGGCATTTCCCACGTCGGCGGCTGATTCCTTCCCTTCTACATCAGCCTGGCTCGGCAACGAACGTCCTCCGCTAAGTGCCTTTCTGAGCCAGCGCATTGTGCTCTGCGATTGCCATTATTCTTGCAACCTCATCTTTGCTCCATATAGAGACCTGCAAAACTGCTTCTCGGTGCCAGGAAGTTCGGGGACGAAAGCCGCGCTTCCTGCTTTTTTTTTTTGCTGTGGTTCGAATATGATTTCCCTCTCCCATCTGTAGCAAACCTAGCTGTTGTTCTGAAGGTGGTGCATACCACGAGCAACAATAAAGGGCAGGATCCAGAGGGAAAGTTCAATTTCGCACAACCCTCCCTGTCTGTGTGTATTTAGGGCCAGTATTTTCTCCCCAACCAGCATTTAATGGTCAGAAGTAACCCACAAAAGCTCACATTTAAATACAGCAGAGAGTCTTTAAGGTACCACAACTTTTTTGTCTTTTTGTTTTGTTATGTTTACTCTCTGATGTTATTTTAAAAAGAAGAGATGCTTTGAGATTCCCGTTCTTGTTCTTCTTTGAGTGCCGTATGCAAATCCAAATATTGGTGATCCTCATGGCAATCAGTCATGAAGATTGTCCTGGGAATATAACACAGTGACTGCAAAGACAAAAAAATGTTGTGGCACCTTAAAGACTAGCTTCTTCTTCTTCTTCTTCTGCCGTATCCAAATCTGAATATAGGCGATCCTCATGGCGATCAGCCATGAAGATTGTCCTGGGTGCCATTTAATAATGCAGTGGCCTTCCACCGGCTTTCCGCATCGCAGCGTGACACCCATAGCACCACCGATCCAGTTCAATAATCACTTTCTGGTTCTGAGCCCTTTTGATATGCAAAGTCCTCCTCAGTCCCAGGCCAGGAGTGATGAAGCTGCTGCCCTCCATCAAGAGGGATTCAATCCACTTGGGGACCATCACCCTTCCCTGTGGACTTCAGCACCCAACACCGTTAGTCCTCAGTGAGGTCAGGTTACTTAGTTAAAGGTAAAGGTTGCCTTTGCTCCAAAGCCAGTCGTATCCAACTCTAGGGTTCAGTGCTCATTTCTCTTTATAGCCAAAGAGCCAGCCCTGTCTGCCACCTAACAATTGGCATTGAGTCGCTGGCAGTAGGGTCTACTCTATGACCATAGCAGTCTAACCTGACTAAACTTTGAGATTTCCCCAGGCAGGCTGATGTCTTGGACATAGACATCTTTGCCCCTGGGCTTGCCTGGGTGTGATAGAGTGGAGGAAATGATGTAGTAACCGACCTTCATTAGAAACGCTTTCTGTTGTTGCAAATCAAGAGTTCTAGGTCTTGGGAAACCTCAGAGTCATTCTGGTGTCAATGGGTTTGGTACACTTAGCAAACCTGGGATGAGTAGGATTGTGGAAGCTCAGCCAAGCCCTTAGGGCAGGGATGCCCAAACCTTTCAGGCCGTGGGCCAGTCATGTGGTTCAGCAGGCCGGTCATGCGGTTCCTCCCACAAGCAAAAGTAAAAATGTTCCTTGCAATCTATTTTGCAACAGATATGTTTTACAACAGGATGAGATAGATTTTAGGCTGCCATTGTCTCTGCTTAAACCAGGGATGCCCAAACTACGGCCCATGGGCCAGATCCGGCCCCAACGGCAATTCATCTGGCCTGTGCTGCCCTTGTTGCTCTCAGAAGCAGAAGTAAAATGCGCCTGTACTTCTGCTTCTGGGAGCGACGAGGGTGACACGGGCCAGATGAATTGCCATCGGGGGCTGGATCTGGCCCGCGGGCCATAGTTTAGGCACTTGGCTTTTACCCTTCTTTGTTCCCATCCCTTCCTGAGCAGTTTAAAAAGCTCTCCCTTCTCTCTCTCTCTCTCTCTCATTTGAAAGGTTTCTCTTTGCACATAGCAGCAGTTCTTCGACTGACAATCAATAATCCCAAATCACTGTCATCTCCACGGCTGACATTTATGGGACATCGAAGTAGGCCCTGTCCTTATTAATGACGAAAGACATAAACGAGCAGTTCTTTCTTCTGCGAGAGTGCAAAGGGCAAGGGTATAAACTACCAAAATGGCTGGGACCAGAAAATGGTGGGATAGGCATTAGCTTGTGGAACTCACTGCCACAAGGCGAGGCCTGAGAAACTTTGTTGTCTCGGTTGGGGAGGATTTCCAGGGGAAATGCTCAAAGAAATGGCAAAGTCTTAGCAGACGGAGTAGAACGATACCCCCCCCCCCCAGGAGATATTTTTAAGATCACAAATCCACATGTGTATTTCCACCTGGGAAACTGCTTCATGAGCGCAGGTCAGACCACTGGTCAATTGAATCCTCTATAGCAGGGGTGCCCAAACTATGGCCCATTGGCCAGATCCAGCTTCCAATGCCAATTCATCCGGCCCATGCCACCCTCATCGCTCCTGGACCCGGAAGCAAAAGTAAAACAAGTCTGTACAGACTCTCTTCTTTCCGGTATAGGCATGTTTTACTTCTGCTTCCAGGAGCGATGAAGGTGGCGGGGGGCTGGACGAATTGGCATTGGGGGCTGGATCCAGCCTGTGGGCCATAGTTTGGGGACCCCTGGTTTAAGCAGAGAAAATGTCAGCCTAAAAATCTATCTCATCCTGTTGCAAATCATCTATAGCAAAACAGAAAGCAAGGTGGGTGTTAATTCTGCTTCCAGTGGGAGGAACCATGTGACCAGCCCGCTGAACCATGTGACCGGCCTACTGAACCATATGACTGGCCCACGACCCAAAAAGTTTGGGCATCCCTGCTCTATAGTCAACCATGGCTGGTAGCAACGGGATTTGAGACAGTGGGTTTCCTTCCTTGAAGGACTGCGCTGGCTTAGTGGTTAAGACACTGAGGTTGACAAGCAAAAGGTCAGCAGGTCAGCAGTTCGAGACCCAAGTGCCATGTAATGGAATGAGCTCCCGTCGTCTGACCCAGCTCCTGCCAACCTAGCGGTTCGAAAGCGAGGCATTGCAAGTAGATAAATAGGGACCACTTCTGCGAGAAAGGTAACAGCACTTCGTACGCTCTGGTATCTAGTCATGCCTGCCACATGACCATGGGAACATCTGCAGGTGCGGACAGCGCTGGCTCTTTGGCTGTAAACCAAGATGAGCACCGAACCCTAGAGCTGGACATGACTGGCTTTCGAACAAGTGTGACCTTTACCTGTGCCTAACACTCATAAATTTGTAATGGCCTTTCTGGTTCCCACTGGTTGGTGACAGAGAATGTTTCCTTACCAGGTGGGTCTCTTAAATGCAAAATTAAACCCTTTGTATATTGCCAGCAGGAACCTTGGGTTTTCAAACATCCTGTACATAAGTACAGTTTTAAAACCCTTGCTTTTTAAATAACATGTATATTGCCAATAACCTGTTCATGGAGAGTCCCCACCTATCCGCCCGTCTTCTCTTGTCTCGACAACCCAGGCGAAGTGGGTTAGGCTGCAGAGAGTTGAACCAAAGTCTCCTTGGGTGCCAGCTCGAAGTTTCCGTACTGTGTCTACACGGCAGCTAAACGGTGACCTGCAAGAGCGGCCATCGTGATTTGGGTCCCACCCACCACCACCCCAGCTGTAGGTTTCCTGGGCATCCCTTTGGGTCAGGCTAGATGACCTTTGGGTTCCCCTTCCACTCCTGCAATTCCCGGCTCCTGCCAACCGAGCAGTTTAAAAGGAAGGAATTTGAATGTAGATAAATAGGGACCACTTGGGTGGGAAAGGTAAAACAGCGTTCTGGGCGCTTCTGTGTCTAGTCGTGCCTGCCACATGACCACGGGAACGTCTGTGCTGGCTCTTTGGCTGTAAACGGAGATGAACGCTGAACCCTAGTGTCAGATATGACTGGCTTTTGAGCAAGGGACAGGGTGGCCTTGCTCTTGAGCTAAGTTGCCACAACGCTGCTGCCCCTTGGGGAATAGCTTTATAGTCTAGTACTGTAGTTGCATAAAAACCAATGGCCTTTGTTCTCTATATCTCCCAATATATGCATTCTTAAAAGTGAGGCACAAGATTTGTTATCTCCCCAAAACAGGAACATGTTGTTCAGAAGAAGTCCATTTCGGGAGCCATGCCGACGCCCACCATTGTTTCAACGGTGCATTACAGACGTGCTTCAAAAACAAATTGCCATGTTCCTTGCAAGGGAACGGTCACCCTTGCACAAACTCCAGTTGTATCCGACTCTAGGGTTCAGAGCTCTTCTGTTTGAAGCCGAAGAGCCAGCGCTAGCTGCATTTTGCAGGCGTCTCCTTGTTCATGTGGCAGGCAGGACTAGGCACCGGAGCGCACGGAACGCTGCTTACCTTTCCTGCCAAAGCAGTACCTATTTACCGTCTTGCTTTCGAACTGCTAGGTTGGCAGGAGCAAGGACAGAGTTGGGAGCTCACTCCATCGTGCAGTATTCAGGTCTCAAAACTGCTGACCTCCTGCCAACCTTCCAGTCCTCACGTTCAGCGTCTTAACCGCTAAGCCACCCCAGTCCTTTGCAACCTGCCTGTGAAATACAAAACCCATAAAGCTCACCTGGTTTTTATTTTTATTTTTGTAGAGCTCTCCTGGACCTTTGGGGGAGGTGTGAGAGTTTAACAGCTGCATGTGGTGGAGGTCAGGGAGTTGGAAGGGAAGGGAAGGGTGGCAGAGATGTGTCGGCTGTTACAGAGGTGGCTTCTTGCTCACTCTGGCAAACACTTGCGCAATTGGAGGAAATTTGGACAGAGAGGAAGAGTGGTTGGAGGGAATTCATGCCTTTTAGGGTTTGACGGTGAGGCAGAGACAAAACAGAGCATGTGGAAATTGCCAACCATCCTCCTGGCTGTTCAATGGGCAGGGAAGAAAATGTCAGGAGAGGCAAACTCCGCCTGAGAACAGAGTCTTCTCTTGGATACGATATATCCCCGAAAATAAGACCTAACCGGAAAATAAGCCCTAGCTTGGGGTTTCAGGATGCTCGTAATATAAGCCCAGTGGTTAAGGTGCTGAACTTGAGAACTGGAAGGTCGTCAGGTCATCAGTTCGAGACCTGAGTGCTGCATGACCGAGTGAGCTCCTGCTGTCTGTCCCAGCTCCTGCCAACTTAGCAGTTCGAAAGCAAGAAATTGCAAGTAGATCAATAGGGACCACTTCTGTGGGAACGGTAAACAGCGTTCTGTGCACTCTGGTGTCTAGTCATGCCTGCCACATGTCCATGGAGACATCTGCAAATGCAGACAGCGCTAGCTCTTTGGCTGTGAACAGAGGTGAGCACTGAGCCCTAGAGTCGGACACGACTGGTTTTCGAGCAAGGGCGACCTTTACCTTTACTAATAATTTTGTGTCAGAAATTATTCTGGGTTGAAAGGATTTTTTGCAGAAAGAAACTCCGCTCAGTGGACGCCCGAATGAGGCTCCTTTCATGTCCCCAAGAGCTGGGACAGAGATGGGTGCTCAATCTGTCATGCATTACCCGGGTCTCGAACTGCCAACTTGCCAGCCTTCCATCTAACAAGGCGAGCTTCTTAACCACTTAGCCAATGCAGCCCCTCTATAACACAATGATATGAATATATAATTAAATATAACTAAATAATATCATTGAGATTACTACCTAAAATATATACATTATTTGGAATTATATGAGGAGGCCAGAATTCAGGGCTTGGAGAGTTATGGCAAAGTTGCAGAAGAAGATGACATGACTGTGTTTGAATAAATGTAGATTGTTGTCCATAAAGAATAAGACATTCCCTGAAAATAAGCCCTAATGCATCTTTTGGAGCAATAAGACCCGGTCTTATTTTTGGGGGGAACGGTAGATCTCCTTTGGACGGGGCCAACTGGTGTGCTGCTGCTCCCCAGATGATTGTATCATCTCCCGCTGTCCCTGCCCGCCAGCTGTGCTGATGTGAGATCCTGCTCAAAACATCTGCAGGGCAGTAGGCTCTTCACCGCCTGCCTAGCAAACCATGAGCAAAGGCGTTCAGGGGACAGGCGAGGATTGTTTCAGGACCTGGTTTTGCAGATGTGCTCACATATCCACTTCCTCTATGCCAGCGATGACCAACCTTGGCACTCCAGCTGTTCTTGGACTT
The DNA here is from genome assembly GCA_035047305.1 of Bradypodion pumilum. Taxonomy (NCBI): domain Eukaryota; kingdom Metazoa; phylum Chordata; class Lepidosauria; order Squamata; family Chamaeleonidae; genus Bradypodion; species Bradypodion pumilum. The sequence continues at coordinate 10,621,553 of JAWDJD010000015.1, forward strand.
CCATTCCCAGAAGCCCAAGTCCCTGTGAATCCACACCAATGGGTTTACTGGAGAAGATCTGGAGTGCCAGGCTCTATGCAATCCCTTACATATCTGCAGAGAAGCAAAATCTCACTGATTTTACTATTAAATGGGTGCACTATTGTCTAATTCAGGCATTCTCAACCTTTTAAAGCCAGGGTTCATGCAACCTCAGACAGCTTCAGGGGCCGGATGGCCATTCTGCTCTTCCTCCACCACATGGCACTTCCTGGTGTGGTGGAGGCGGTGGGGGGCCACACGAAATGGTGCCATGTGCCACATCTGGCCCATGGGCCACAGGTTGAGAATCCCTGGTCTAATTCCTTTGAGCGATGAGTCCACTTCTTTAAAGTTCCACCCATCCTTGGATCTTGTCCAAGGCTTTAAGATCCATTGTTTGAAACGAAGGGGTTTAATTAAGGGAAAAAAATACAAAAGGCACACGTGTATTTCTTGGCAGCGCACCGGTGTCTGTGGCTTGCAGGGCTCGTGAAAGTGCTGTTTTAACTCAAACTCCAAAGGGGTTACAAGAAAGGATCCTAAACTCAGCTGCAAAAATAACCCCTCACCTTTAAAAAACAAAACAAAAACCCATTCTTTTAGCCATAAAATGGAAGAAAGATAAAGCTCAACCACAGCAGTGAGTAATCAGTCCCTAATCTCAGACAAACAGAACTGTTTCAACTTGCCTTCAGAAATGCGGCCCTAGGAGAAAGAATGGGAAGGTACAAGGAAGGTTGCTCAAAGATTTTGTCACTCAAGAGTCCAGCCATAACTCCGATGAGAGTAGGCCTGTTGAACGACTGGGGATTACATACATACATGTACTGTAGATTCAACAACTGGATCATTGGCCTGAATCCTAACCACTTATTTTGCTCTTGCTAATTACGGCTAATTGATGAAGTGCAAGGGGTATCTCGTGGTCATATGTCTTTTTTTTTTCCAACTGAGAACATGGGAAGCACCCTGGCTCCTCATCAACTAGTTACAATTAGCAGTGGCAGTGTGTCTAGTTGGGGTTGACAGCTGGATTTCGGGCAATATTAGTTACTTAAGACAATACAGTAAAACCCCGACTTACATATGCCTCGAGTTACATAAAATTCGACTTACATAATGATTTTTGCACTATAATCATGTCCTGATTTACATAAATGTCCGAATTTACATAACATAATTTCCTATGGGGTTGCTTTGATTTACATAAATATCATTTTCCTATGGTTTTGCTTTGAGTTAAGTAAAAAATCCATTTTTCCTATGGGTTTGGTTTGAGTTACGTAAATAACCAATTTACATAAAAGCCTACGAAACAGACTTTTTACGTAAGTAGGGGTTTTACTGTACTGTGTATATAGAGTGGCATCATGACATTTCCATGCTGAGTCACTCAGTTTACCTCTGAGCATCTGACAACTGCCCAGTAGTGGAAAGGCAGGGGAGAACTGCAATAGTAGTAATAAAATATGTTGTTCTTTGAAGATAAATAACTGTAACAATAGGTAAACCATTGACCATTATCCTATTCACTTAACTTGCTCTAGCTAATTGCGGCTAATTGATGAAGTGCAAGGGTGTGCCTTGCTCGAAAGCCAGTCATGTCCGACTCTAGGGAGCGATGCTCATCTAAATTTACAACCAACATCTGCAGACGTTTCTGTGGTCATGTAGCAGGCATGACCAGACACCGGAGTGCATGGAACACTGTTACCTTTCCTGCACCAATCCCTAGAGTGCATGGAACACTTACCTTTCCTACCAAAACGGTACCTACTTATCTACTTGCATTTTTCCTTCTTTAGAATTGCTCGGTTGGCTAGATTGGCAGGAGCTGGGGCAGATGACGGGAGCTCACTCCGTCATGCAGCACTCGGGTCTTCAACTGCTGAGCTGCCCCTGTAACAATAGTTCTACGTAAATTAGTAGCCGTATTCATTTGCTTCTCTAAAGTGAGTGAAATGCATTTGTGTAGCCATGGGTCCCAATCAAATTCAGGGTGCCGTCTCCTTTGATAACCACATCTTCTTGCCTTCATGCGCAACTAGGTTCCTTTCTTCTCGGGGCATCTGTGGGACATAGGAGGTTGTTTTTAGGTGGGTTTTTGACCTGTTCCAACAGAGCCCCTTTACATCTAATACGGTTGAACTCTAGATTACAGATAACCTCTTATCGGAAGCTGAAAACCAGCTGCCTTTTGGAGACCTATTTCACCCAGGTCTTTGCGATTGAGCAACCCTAGTTCAGAACCCAAACCGGGACTTAGTTCGGGGTCACAAAGCGAAGCAAGCTAACTTGAAAATTACGGGAGATGCCAAGCCCTCCTTCTATGATAACCCAAGGTCTTTTCACCTGCAAGGAACTCCATCTTCTAACGACGTGCTAAACATAAAGCCTCTGTATCATTTCACCCGCAATTCTGTTCTGTGGCTCTACAGTCAACAGGACAGACAGGTCATAAAAAAGTTACTTTAAAAAAAAAGCTCTGCACACCTTGGTTTACAACAGGGGTTCCCCAACCTAAGGCCTGTGGGCCAGATCCGGCCCACAATGCCATTTCATGTGGGGCTCCACCCCTCCAAAGGCACTCGAGAAACAATTGGGCTGCCCCCATCATGCAGTCAGGGCAAAATGGTCATCCGGCCCTCGACGCTGACTATGAGAGGGTGACTCGGCCCCCGGCTTGGAAAGGTTGGGAACCCCTGGTTTACAATGACAGGAAATTATTCTCTTTCTTGGACTCTCCTATTCCTTCCAGGCTGTTCGTCCCTTTCTATGTTCCATGCAGAAACATTTGTTTTAGCTCTGTTTTCTGAAACTGTCCTGGGAACTGAAGCGCCCGCCAAAAAGCTATGTGAGGGTTTTGGAGTGATCCAAATTAAGTCCCCAGGTGGAATCCGGTATGAGGAGCTTCGTGGACTAACCAGCTGTTTGATCAGGCAGTAACAACAACAAAAAAGGAAACAATTTCTTACTGAAAACAGAAAACAGCTGAGCAGATTTGCATGAAGGAAAGGAGATCAATTAGATCATTGTTTGCTAACTTTCTCCCAGTAGCTTGACATTGGATCAGGTGTACCTGGTGCTGTGTGGGAAATTTAAAACATCAGTTTCTCATGGCCCGACAGAGGAACTAGGAATGTTTAGTCGTTTTACTGGCAGAATGCTCTGGTCTGGTGCTGAGCTTATGTCCACTGAACAATGGTTACCTTTCTTGAAACCTGGTAATAATCCAAAAATGGAAAGGTTACTGTTTGCTAAATCCAGGATATCAGTGTATCTATTAAATAGCAGGATATGATTTTAAAGCTTAGGCATAGAACTGGTTGCTAAGCTGACCTGTTTATTTTCTATCTAAACAAGATGGAGGAGCTAGAACAGGGGGTTCCCAACCTAAGGCCTGTGGGCCAGATCTGGCCATTGCCACTTTTTTATGTGCTGCCTCCAAGGGCCTTTGAGAAACAAAATGGCCATCCCTTTGAAGTTATTGGGATAAAATGGTCCCCCCCGCCCATCATGCAGGCAGGACAAAATGGCCATCTGGTCCTCGAAACTGAGTGAGGGTCACCGGCCCACGGCTTGAAAAAGTTGGGAACCCCTGAGCTGACCTTCTCGAAGAAGTCAGAAAAAGTGAGGCCATGCCTAGGAACACCAATCTTCATGTAGATCTAGAAAAGCGATCTTTTGTAACCCTCCTCTCTTGGAAAAGACTGCTTTGCTACATTCACTGATGCTGTATTCTAGCACTTGCCGCAAGGTACTCTCAACGCATACGTACCCTTTGGCATCCACTTAAGAAATACATATTATTGTTTTATGACATTTCTGTACCATCTAACAATTGAACCCCTGTGCCCCTGACCTGGCAAGGGGATCTATAAGTCAAACACGGCAATCAAGACGTTCAAGGGCTTAAGTTCAAACGAAATCGCTTTGGCGAAATGTCTTACCTCAATCCAAACACAACCTTGGAGAGGGTGTATATTTGAATAAGAAAGAAGTAGAATGACTGATTGCATTTCAAATCATTGTTCTTATTCTGCGGTAGAAATGAGTAATGAGCAATAAATGATAATACAGGCGCCTGTGTTGCTGTGCTGCTGGGAATTTTACCGGCATGGTTCACTTTAATCCTGGGTTTATGGCTATTGGAGAGGAAAAACCACTTTGGGAACTATATGTAAGGCAAAGAGAAGGAGTGAGTTTATTGCTTCTTATTTTAGAACATGGATTCTCAACCTGCGGCCTGTGGGCCAGATGTGGCCCATGGTGCCATTTCATGTGACCCCCTACTGCCTCCACCACACCGGGAAGTGCTATGTGGTGAAGGAAGGGCAAAATGGCCATCTGGCCCCCAAAGCTGTATGAGGGAGCATGACTCGGCCCCCGGTTTAAAAATGTTGAGAACTCCTGATTTCGGAGATCAATTTAAGGGCCTTTTTTATTTTATTTTTAAGCCATCTTTCTTGCTGTATAGATAGACTCGGTTTCCAGAGAAGTAGCTCTATGAATTGGCCTGAGCATGTAGGCAAAAGTAAAGGAGGAAAAATAAAAGAAAAAGTAAATATCGTAAGCCTTTAAACACAGATTTATTTTCATGTGAGCTTTCATGGGTCAAAATCCCCTTCTTCCGACAATGTAACCAACAGTAATGGAGGGCTGTTAAAACACAGGATCCTGTATTATTAATTGTATTAATGCACCTTCTCCAGTTTACATTCCTTTTAAAAGTAGCTCAGGTATGTATGTATTGTATTTTTATTGTATTTTATTCTATTTCATTGCACTCCAATGTATTGCACAGATTTTAATTCTTCTGCTATGTTATTCACAAGGTCGTAAGACTAATCAATTAATAAACATTCATTCATTCACAGGACCTTTTAGAAACTATAGATCAAGGATTCTCAACCTGCAGCCCATGGGCTGAATGCGGCCCCGGCGCCATTTCATGTGGCCCACCACTGCCTCCCCCACATCAGGAAGTGCCATGTGGTGGAGGAAGGGCAAAATGACCGTCCGGCCCATGAAGCTGTCTGAGGGAGTGTGGCCCGGCCCCTGGCTTTAAAAAGTTGAGAATTCCTGCTGTAGATCCATTAATGCCACCATAACATGGAAGGAACTTAATAGCACATAGGAAAAGCAATTTAAAAAAAAAAAGGCACAGCCACGAATTATCTCTGAAATTTAACTTCCACAGCACCACCTAATGGCTAACAAGGAAAAACTGGGTATACAAAAGCATCTATATAAACTTCTGCATTCAACAGCTGTCTTTTTTTGGTGTGAAGGTTTTGCTGTTGTGTATTACACTGCTGCTGTTTCATAGCATCTGGTTGTTGGGTGTTTTTTTTGGGGGGGTGCGCATTTCTGTTTTATGCAGGTTTTGCAAGCCGTGCTGCAAACGTCGCTGAAATGATAAAGCAGCTCAGTGAGAAATAACATGAATCCTCGAATCTACAGTTGATTTTCAGGAGCATGTAGATTTACAGTGATGGCAAACCTTGGCACTCCAGCTGTTCTTGGACTTCAATTCCCAGAAGCCCAAGTCCCTGTGAATCCACACGAATGGGTTTACTGTGCGTAAGTCAGGGAGGAGCCAGAAAAACCCATCTGTGTGGATTCACAGGGACTTGGGCTCCTGGGAATTGAAGTCCAAGAACAGCACATATGCACAGTAAACCCATTCATGTGGATTCACAGGGGTTTGGGCTTCTGGGAATTGAAGTCCAAGAACACCTGGAGTGCCAAGGTTCACCATCACAGATATAGAACTAAACCAAGGTTTCCCAGCCATTTCTCTTCCTTGCACTCTTTAGCAAAACAAACAATCAAGCAGACAAACACATTTAAAAAGTCTTCTGCAACATTCATCTTTTCTGTATTTTTACTTAGATCAGGCATTCCCAACCGTTTCAAGCCAGGGGCTGGGTCACGCTCTCTCAGTCAGCTCCGAGGGCCGGACGGCCATTTTGCCCTGCCTGCACAATGGGTATGTGTGGCCATTTTGTCCCAACAGCTTCAAAGGGGGTTGCCATTTTGTTTCTTTTTATTTATTTTGTATTAAATTTTCAAAAATACAAACCAAACAGCAAGAAACTGAGATGCAAATACAATCATAAAGAAAAAAGAAATACAAACAAAATCCATACTTAATCCAATCCATCTCTAAATTTCATCATAACTCAATAATTTTATAGCACATTCTGAAACTCATCAAGATTCAATATAATACATATTTCTAATACTTTTAATATATTCTTGTCAAAATCCCATTCTAAACTCCTTTATACCTATATGTCTATGTTTATAATTTCTATATTTAATGTAACAATAGCTTATCATCTTGTATCATTATGCTATATAACTAAAGCAAAACAAAAAATGCAATAAAACCAAATTCACAATACACACCCTGTTTCCAGAAACTCATTTGATCTGGTGCTGTGGCTCGCTACCTTCACCTCTAGTCAATACAGAGTCCACAAATGGTTGTCAAATTTACAAAAAAAATCTATTTACTTTAATGATACCTTTAAAAAAAAATCAGCTCCCATGTTATCATCCGAGGCAAATTCCCACAATTTTCAAAGTTCCTCAATTTTTAAAGTCACGTCATTTTCCCAGTTTCTTGCGATACATTGTCTACCTGTTGTCAAAATTACAGATAACTCTTTTTTATCCTCATCTATATTCATATTATCCATGTCTGTCAACAAGGAAGTACATGACCCCAACTTAAGTCTCATCCCCATAATTTTAGAAATTTCTTTCTCAATTTCCTCCCCAAAATATTTTCCCACATTACCGCTCCACCCACATATGTGCATCTCCAACACTTTATTTTTATTGTTATCCATCTGGTGTAACCTCACTGGGGTCAGGTACCATCTCCACAACATGTTATGATTATGTTCTTTTACTCTGACAGACATGCTTCTCATAAGCCATTTATTTTTCCAAGCCACTTCTGTAATTTGAACATTCAAATCTTGTTCCCAAATTTTTCCCAGTGTTTCTTGTGGACAACCTTCTTTATTTAATATCTTGTAAATCTTACTCACCAAGCCCTTTATTCCCATTTCTCCCCTTCTTATCTTTAATACCAATTCCTCAAATTCCGTCCTACCCCTTTCCAAACTGGTTTCCCTCAAATACTTATTATTCTATTTATTTACAAATGCAGTCTGAAACCAGTTCAACCCTTTTGTTTCTTGAATGCCCTTGGAGGGGTGGGGACACATGAAATCGTGCCATAGGCTGGATCCGGCCCCCGGGCCTTAGGTTGGGAACCCCTGACTTAGATGGGGTTTCTTTTAAACCGGTCCTGTCTCAGGCAAATGTTTGCTCTGAACCAGTTGTTGACTTCTTGAAATCATACCCGTCAAGCGCCGCTCCAGAAAATACGGGAACTGCTCCGGCCCGGGTGTGCATGTGCAGCAAAAACTCCTTTGTGCATGCGCAGTAACCCCTTTCTCTGCTGTTGAAATACGGGATGGCAGCGGGAAAGGGGAGGAATGGGCGCAGAAATACGGGATTTCCCGGCCAATCCAGGATACTTGACAGGTATGCTTCAAATCGTTGTGCGAAGAGAGAGAAATGAAAATAACTTCTGCCTTTCTTTCATCGTTTCTCAGTTTACTTCTCAGGGAAATACGACCCAGCCGAGGCAAGGCTAAGTTGGCCATTTGTTTACTAACCTCTTTGGATTTGCTAAGGAGGTTTCGTTTTCTTTTTGTCGTTGCAAAAACTCCATTCTAATGTTGAAGTGGAAAAATCAAACCATAATAAGAATGCCTTGGAACAGTTGCAAGACCGACACAGACGTTTCCTCTGCAAATTACTATGTGTTTGCGTGTCGTGGTGGAGAAAACCAACCCTCCATGTTCAAGAGCACTCTTCCACTGTGCGTTTCCATGTCAGAGATTACTCCGGGTTGAAAGGATTTCTGCAGAGGGACACCCGAATGAGGCTCCTTTCACGTCTCCCATCATGCAGCTCTCGGGGAATCGAACCCTGTCCTTTCGGTCTCCAAGCACAGCGCTTTTACCCACTGAGTCACCAGGGACCAAGAGATGCTGAGGATCAAAAAGAAAGGATGAAAAGAGAAATTGGCCTTGTTAGCCAGCCCAGTTGGGAAAGATTTTGTATCCGTTGGCATTGGGTGCATTTTCAAAGAAGTGTCTTAAAAGTCCTATTAAACAAGGGTGGGTGGATCGCTGTAAGCAAGAGTTTCCTACCCTGCTAAAAATCTTATTTTCCTCCCTGGATATTATTGCATGGCAATGCAGCTTTTATGGCCTGCTGTCAACAGCTTTGACCTTCTCTGGATCTCGGCTGTGTCTTCGTGTACTGACAGCCTTGCATCGACCACGAGAGGGAGCCGAAATCTCTCCCTTCGGACAGAAATGTGGAACCGATTCCCTCTTACGCTTCGTTACCCGTCTCCCTTGCTCGAAAACCAGTCATGTCTGACTCTAGGGTTCGGTGCTCAAAGAGCCAGCGCTGTCTGCATTTGAAGCATTTCCATTGACGTGTGGCAGGCAGGACTAGAGGCCAGAAGCACACGGAACGCTGTTACCTTTGCCACCAAAGTGGTACCTATTTATCGACTTGCAATTTCTAGAAATTAATTTACAATAAACGGGTTTAAAAGAGTAGACATCTCCATTCCCATAGTCCTTGCAGAGCTCTAAGCCAGAGGTGCCCAGACATTTCAGGCCGCGGGCCGGTCACGTGGTGCAGCAGGCTGGTCACATGGTTCATCAGGCCTTGCAGGTAGTCCCTCCCACTGGAAGCGGAAGTAAAATGCGCCTTGCAATCTGTTTTGCAACAGGATGAGACAGATTTTTAAGCTGTCATTTTCTCTGCTTAAACCAGGGGTGTCCAAACTATGGCCCACGGGCCAGAACTGGCCCCTGATGCCAATTCATCCAGCCCATGCTGCCCTTGTCACTCCCAGAAGCAGAAGTAAAATGTGTTCCCATATGGGTGTGTTTTGCTTCTGCTTCCGGGAGCAATGAGGGCAGCGTGGTCCAGACAAAATGACATCCGGGGCCAGATCTGGCCCACAGGCTGTAGTTTGGGCACCCCTGCTCTAAGCTGTTCTTAAAAGGGTTTCCTTCCAGAGGGTTCATGAGTTCAAATCTCTCCATGTCCTTCTGATGGAGCCCAGTGCGCAAAAGGGGCCTTCCTTGAAGAAATGCGATGTAATTTACTCCTGATGGAGACGTTGAACCGAGTGCCTGCAATATAGAACAGACAATCCGGTCCCCCTGGCCTTGTTGATGCAGAAAACCTCTCTTCCCTCTGCCGCGCAATTTCCAGGGGGAAGCAATTTAAATAGACAGTGTGTTAGCTTTGCAAGGAGCCAGCAGCCTGTAATGGAAGTATCCTTTTGTTTTGGCTTTTTCAAACCATTAAAACTGGTAATGGGAAAGAAGTGGTGGTGGTGGGGAATGACACTGAAACATAAAATAAGGAAGATGGGCTCTCTTAGAAAGGAAACACACAATGAGGATAGGATTCGCCTTTGCCTTTGAGATAAAAGAGAACTTTAAACCTGCACCAATTCGTCTTAAGTGCGATGGCAGAAATCTATTAATAAAATGCGAGTGCTTTAAATCTGTCCTAAGGCCTCGACTGTAGAAATGGGTGCAGAAGTAGAGTGGGTTGTGACTTGGCGAGAGCTACATCGTTTTCCTTATCCTTCGTTTAAGAAAACAACATTCAGACTGGAAAATAAACAGTTTTAAATCATGGCTAGACAGCGCCCGTTTGCTTCGCTTTGAATAGTGAGAAACGGTGGCTGCGGTGGCTGGGTGGTTAAGAAGCTCGCTTAGATAGATGGAAGGCCAGCAAGTCGGCAGTTCGAGACCCGGGTACTGCATGACGGATTGAGCGCCCGTCTCTGTCCCAGCTCTTGGGGACATGAAAGGAGCCTCATCCCCTGAGCGGAGATTCTCCAGCAAAAATCCTTTCAACCCAGAATAATTTCTGACATGAAATGATTATAGTGAGATATAATGAGACTTGCCATTCCAACAGGGAATGGGGGGGTTGAACTTGATGACCGGAAGGTCAGAAGGTCAGCAGTTTGAAACCAGAGTGCTGAATGATGGAGTGAACTCCCGTCTCTGTCCCAGTTCCTGCCAACCTAGTAGGTTCGAAAGCAAGAAATTGCAAGTAGATGAATAGGTGCCACTTTAGTGGGGAAGGTAAACAGCATTTCATGCACTCCAGTGTCTAGTTATGCAGTGGCTTAGTGGTTAAGACGCTGAACTTGACAACTGGCACTCCGGTGTCTAGTCATGCCTGCCACGTGGCCACGGAAATGTGTGCAAGCAAGGCAGCACTGGCTCTTTGGCTATAACCAGAGATGAGCACTGAACCCTATAGTCGGATACGACTGGCTTTTGAGCAAGGGTGAGCTTTACCGTTACTATGCATTCTCCATCTGTGCATTAGAGGCACCGATGGGAACAATGCACCTTTTTCCCATTAAGAAATAGACTCTTAATAAAACTGGAGGCCTGACACAAAATAGTAAGGTGCTGAAGGACAGCATCGGGCAAAATTAGAAAAGGAAAATGTCTTTTAGGGGATCCGTTTAGAGACAGTGCAGGAGGAAAGAAGCCTAAACTTGGTTACAGAAGCCATTTTAGAAATAGCTAACTTCCCTAACAACAATAGAGAAATTCTAGGCAGGGGAGAACTTTCTGAAATAGAAGTTGTTGTTAGCTTTTATGCTTTCCTCTCTATTGTTTCCTCTCTCACACCTTATCCTGCTCTCGTTTACACAGGAACTATATCTGGGAAGGCTGCTAGCAGTACATTGGACCAGTTTGGAATGGGCATCAGAGTCCCTGAGCATGTACAGAATGCTGTTCCTTCCAACGCAGAACGGTAGCTGGCCGCCTCCTTCAAAACGCCTGCAGATGCTGTTCAAGGTAAGGGGACTTTAAGGCAATTGCTTTTTGCGATAACCTTTGCAACCGGATCTTAAGAAGAGTTAACTTTGGGTACATGCAACACTTCCCCAAGAACAACTGGCCCGAGGCTCTAGGCAGGGGTTTCCAAACATTTTGAGCCGTGGGCTGGTCCCGTGGTTTAGTGGGCTGGTCATGTGGTTCCTTCCATCAGGATGAGATAGATTTTAAGCTGCTATTTTCTCTGCTTAAACCAGAGGTGCCCAAACCATGGCCCATGGGCCAGATCTGGCCCCCAATGCCAATTCATCTGGCTCGCACTGCCCTTGTCGCTCCTGGAAGCAGAAGTAAAACACGCCCGTATAGGCACATTTTTACTTCTGCTTCCAGGAGCGATGAGGGCAGCAAGGGCTGGATGGATTGGCATCAGGGGCTGGATCTGGCCCACGGGCCATAGGTAAGCAACTTGTCTTTATATAGCCTTGGTGGTGCAGGGGTTTAAACTGATGACCTGCAGTCAAAAGGTTGTGCGTTCGATCCTGATGGGATTCCAGGTTGACTCAACCTCTTCCGTCCTTTCGAGGCCAGTGTAATGAGTCCCTGGCATGTTGTTAGGGGCAAAATGCTCATTCACTTGTGAACCATCCAGAGAGGGCACTCAGTGCTTATATGGGGCAGGTATAGAAGTGTTAATTGCTATTACTAATTGCTCCTGGCACAGCCCTGTGTGCTGCCCACACAAACACACAAGCGAGGGGTTGCAATGCTTGCCAAAATTGTTAAATCTAGGACAAATCCCTGCAATGGTTTGGGTACAAAAGACTTCAAATGCTCAGGTTTGGGAAAAGGTTTCCCCCATTTGTTTTTCTGTACTTCGAGGGGCTGAAAAAGCTTTTCCCCCACTCCAGAATTTGGGTCCAAAATCAGACCACAAGAGCATTCAAATAGAAGGAAGGAGAAGAGAGAGTGGAATAGAGAGCTGTGTGGTTGTGTGTTTGCGTGTGCAACCCCCAGGGTGAACGACACAGGTGGATTTTCCATCCTCCACCCACCGATGGCATTTCTCCAACCTCCGTGGCTGAGCATTGGTTCTGCTTTCCTGCAAAAACCCAATTTCTCTCTTTTTCCTCCTCCTCACACTCTACTTCTTTTCCTTCTGGAGTGTGTTATTATTATATCAGTCCTTTGCGTTATGCAACAGCGTGGCTCACGGTCTCTCTTACGCCGGTCCTTCAATTCGTCTCTCTCCCTGTGGTGTGAGCATTTCCCCCCCTTTTCTTCTGGCTTCATATTTATTTGGCAGCTTGTTAAACTTTCATCCCACTGAACCCGGGCCAGATCACAGAGAAAGGGGGGCCTGGATTTTGCAAAAGAGAGAGAAAGACACACACACACAGAGAGGGAGAGATGTGTTTTCCATCGAAATGCTGGGTAAAGGCCTGCAATCCACAAGGGTCACACAACGGATCAGGAAAGCCGCCAGGTCGCTTCATGCCACAGAAGAGATGTGCCCCCTTATGGCTGGGATGCTAGCTCACAAATCAGGTGAATCGCTTTTGGCAACGGCTGTGAACCGTTTGCAGGGTGTTTTGAAAAATCTGGTCCGGTGCCTGGTTCTGTTTTAGAAACCTTGCTCTTCTTTTGCTGCATGGATCTCTGGCCGTGAGTCGTAAGCGCATTGCTTAGACGTAAATGGAGCCGAACAATCCCTCGGAACAAGAAGACAACTCATGGGGTAAGAAGTCTCGAACGCTGAGGTTTAATTAAGTGGTATTTTCTCCCCCTTTGTATGCTTGTTTTGGGGCGATGGGGAGGCAGAGTTGGGTACCTGTTTGGTAGCTTTGTTAGTTTTTCACTGGTTCAGGGTTAAAAGAAACAGATGGTACTGAAGAGGCAGAACCGGGTAGCAGGCAAACGGAGCTTGGTGTGGGCTGTTTCCAGGTCTCACTGCATTCTTCAACACACACGTATGAAGCAGAAGTCTGGATTTGGAGCTATACTTGCCGGTGTGGGGGGTTCATGGATGTGTTGGCTTGGCAAGTGGTATGGAAGAGATGGAGCAGCCTCTTGATGTGGAAGTGTAAAACAGTCTCCGGGTTTCACTGGATTCTTCATCAGCCAGAGTGTATATTAGGAATGTTCAACCTTTTAAAGCCAGAGGCCAGGTCACGATCCCTCAGACAGCTTCAGGGGCTGGATGGCCATTTTACCCTTTCTCCACACTACATGGCACTTCCTGGTGTGGTGGAGGTGGTGGTGGTGGGGCACATGAAATAGTGCCATGCGCCACATCTGGCCCTCAGGCCACAGGTTGAGAATCCCTGGTGTATATCTACCCGGAATGCGAATTAGAGTTAGCAGCAAGCAAGCGTTGTGTTTATTAACTTGAAGCCTATGGAGCGTTTACATCTTTAAGGTGACGTCTGCTGCAGCTGGATTTGTAAAGTGGGTGTAAAATATCAATTAGCTAGAATTGCTTTAATGAGTGGGTGCCGTTGCGGTATTGTTCATTTTGCCCCAAAGTGGAAGCTTTATTTCCGCAGCCGTATAGAAGATGTTGCATGCAGTATTCCATCAAGAATGAGAGGCACATTTATTTATTTTTTTAAAAAAACTAAGTTCCTATATCTTATGGAAGGAAAGCCATGTTTGTGTGGCTGAACTTGCTGACTGGAAGGTCAGAGTTTGATTCCTGGGTACCACATGATGGAGTGAGTGCCCGTCTCTGCCCTAGCCCCTGCCAACCTAGCAGTTCGAAAGCAAGACATTGCAAGTAGATAAATAGGTACTGCATTGGCAGAAAAATTAGTAGCATTCTATGCACCCCAGTGTCTAGGCATGCCTGCCACATGACCACGGAAACATCTGTAGATGTAGACAGCGCTGGCTCTTTGGCTATAAATGGAGATGAGTACTAAACCCTAGAGTCAGATACGACTGGCTTTTGAGTAAGGGCAACCTTTACCTAAGGCCAGAAGAATAGATGAAAAAATTCCCCAGTGGTGGTTTAGAGAGAAGCAAATGTTTTCCCCCCTCTTTTCTGTCTCCTTCGTCTAGCAAACTCAGAATTAACTTTGCTGTTGGTCTCGAGTTTATGTAACTCAAGCAGGATCTAAAACACAGGGTCTTAAATACTTGATTTAAGGAAGAAACAATAAGCATTTCCAGCTGTGATGTTCATGTTGGGTTGGTAATGGCCATTATGGGAACACAACCGTGGACCTTGTTTCTGTGTCTAAGCTAGATGTGAAACTGTCCGAACCGAAGGCACCTTTGGGTGAGTTCATTCTGCATTTTGCCTGACCTAGTGTGAGAAAGATTAGCCGGCAACACAAGATTGCCATTGCCATGGGCTGAACTTGCCACCTTCCAATCTACGGTTTGGATCTTCAACCTTTTCTTGAGTTGTAGGTGACGGGCCCCCAACCTTAGCCAGCGGTAAGGCATTATGCAGATGTTACAGTCCACAAACATCTGGAAAGAGGCAGTTGCCCACCTCCAATTTGGCCTGTTGGATTGTACACAGAAGACCATTCATTCATTCATCCATTCATTCATTATAACCACATAGTGGTGATTTCTGTATTTCCCATTTCCCAACATATGACCTGTTTTCCATTTTGGTGACCGGTCGTACAATTTTGTTAATTACCAGTGGTTATTATCTTAATTTGTCCAGCTGCTGCGACAAAACTAAGCTTGAAAGAAGTGTGTGTTTATATCTTTGTGTTTGCAAAAAAAGAAACCTCTACCATATCTTTTCCTCTCTTTCCTACACTGAAACGTAAGATCCAAAAACACCGCTCGAATTCTGTACCTCTTGAGGGGTGGGCAAAAGTTTCCAACAAGGGTTTCGGTCCTTGGAGCAAAAAGATAAATAAATTCCTTTTTTGAAAGAAAAAGCTGCCCAAAATTTTCTTTATTTCCCACCCTGATACATTGTCAAGTCTGTCGTGCTTATATAAGAGCTGGCTAAATATAGAATAAGCATCTTCAGGATTATCGCTGTTTGCAGCGTCTTTAGAGACATCTGTATCGCTAATAGGTCTATAGCATTGGTTCCCAACGTGGAAGAAGCCCCACAGGGGGGACTTCATTTCCCAGAAGCCTCAGTCACTACATTGGCTGATCAGTGCTTTGGGGAATTGACTGAGGCTTCTGGGAATCGGAGTCCAATAACCAAAGGTTGTGAAACACTGGTTTATAGCTATGGACTATTTTGTAGGGACTGCGGTGGCTTAGTGGTTAAGATGCTAAGCATGAAGACTGGAAGGTCAGCAGGTCAAGACCCGAGTACTGCATGACAGAGTGAGCTCCCGTCTCTGTTCCAGCTCCTGCCAACTTTCGCCGATTGAAAGCAAGAAATTGCAAGTAGATAAAGAGGTACCACTTTGGCAGGGAAGGTAAACAGCATTCCATGCACTCTGGTGTCTAGTCATGCCTGCCACATGTCCACAGAAACGGCTGCAAATGCAGATAGCGTTGGCTCTTTGGCTATAGACAGAGACGAGCACTGAACCCTAGAGTCGGATACGGCTGGCTTTCGAGCAAGGGCGACCTATTTTGGAAGCTATTGGAAAGAAGGAAATGAAGGCAGTTTTTCCACAGGTCTTTCCAACTCAAAATGAAGAAAGAAAAAAAAACTGTGAATGATTGAGGGGGTGGGAAATAAAACCCCAAATGTTTGGGGTTTCAAGAACTTAATAAAAATCCTGCTGGATTTGTCTTGGTAAGGCCATTCCAAGAGATTTTGCTACCTGAGGCAAATGACACGATTACTGCCTGCCTGCCTCCATTTCATGGTTTGTACCTAAAATTCCTCTCCCCCTTCCCCAACGATGCTTCCAAATCAACTCCGATTTCCAAGCCGCCATCTGGCATCGAACCCACACATCCCCAGCCTCAGTCTTAGAAATTATGCTAATTAAATGAGAATTCAGTAGGAGTCGGAAGGCCAGCCGGAGCAAACCAGAGAAAGGAGACGGGCGCACAGAAAACCTCTTCCACCTATCGTTATGGTTCGGCGGAGTGAATATTAATAAATTGTTAGGCACTTAGAAATCGGAATAATTAGGTTTGCAGAGGGTGACCCCCGTAGACCGGTAATGAACTGTCGATAAAAGAAAACAAGGTTTACACACATGCACAGCCATCCAAACACACAACTTGGCAGGAAGTTTGTTCAGCTCAAAACAGCCGCAATCCTTTCTTGTTCCAGTTGTGTTTTAGCACGACAAAGCCAGAGAAACTATCAAAGGAACTGGAGGGGGAAACACAATTACACAACTCCAGGATGGAATTAACATCTCAGAATAGGGAAGGCTTGTAGGTCTGTTCTGTGGCTGTACAGTCAACAAGGTAGACAAAGCATTGAGCTCTGCACACCTTGGTTCCCAACCTAAGGCCTGTGGGCCAGATCCGGCCCCTGGTGCCATTTCACATTTCCACCACCACCACCACTCCAAGGGTATTCAAGAAACAAAATGGCCACCCCCTTTGCAGCTGTTGGAACAAAATATCCACACCCATCGTGCAGGCAGGGCAAAATGGCCATCTGGCCCTCGAAGCTGACTGAGGGCGCGTGACCCGGCCCCCGGCTTGAAAAGGTTGGGAACCTTTGCTTTATAGAGAACTTTGTCAAAATTAGAAAAGGGTGCACACTCCATTGGGAGAAAGAATACACTATTTTTCTAGCTAGGAGCGTCATTTTGGCAGCCCAGGGTTTGATCAGGACAGGAAAGAAGAAGAAACTAGAAGCCCAATGGTTGTGGTATCACGGGACGTGCATAAACATTCATTTTGAAAAGCGACGGGATCTTTCAACATTGAGGAAAAACCATCTCACATTGATTCAAAGTTTAGGGTCACGCGCTCTCACTCATTACCTGGAAGGTAATGGACAGAGTGGTTTGGGCTTGAGTTTGTAATGGTTTTTTTGAGTTTTGCTTTTGAAATGTTTTGGTAGTTACTTTATGACTGTAATTGTGACACTGTAAGTGTGACATTTTGTAACTGTGACATTGTAATTGTATTTATTGTAACTGTGATACTGTATTTTGCTTTTTGTTAGCCGCCCAGAGTTGCATTGTGAGTGGGGCGGCATACAAGTCAAATAATTGAATTGAATTAGTGAATTTTGCAAGTCTTTGGGGGTCTAGAAATGGGGCTGAGGAGAAGCCAGCCACCTCATTTCCCCTGCTCTTCTGTCAACTTATAAACAGAAGGATTTATTGATTTAAACCTAAAGATCATGTGCCAGGACTAAACATTATTTGTTCATGTAGCAGAAGGTTTTGGGCAGAATTTGCCCCTTCCTGCAGGAGAGTCACAGCAAGAAGGGGGGGGGGCGCATCTATTTGTTTAATATATTGCAGCGTGAAATTACATGGTGCTGAAAACTGAGCTATGTGCAATCCTTCCAAATATAGCCCAAAAACTTCTTTCTCTTTCTGCATAGTTTGCATATTGTGGGTTAAATCTAGCCTCTAATACCAAGTAAGATCAAAAGCATCAAATGAATGGAATTTGTTAACTCAGCACTGATGTGAGCATCGCTGATGTAATAAATCCATTCTGGTTGGAACTAACAAATTTAGTCTGAGATATGTTCTACGTTTGTTTTCTGTGACTTTGAAACCTTTAGATTAAGTCTTCTTCTTCTTCTTGGTCCTGGACTTCGACTTCAACTTCGACTTGGTCTTCTTCATCATCGTCTTTGTCACCTTCATAGTAGTCTTTGTCGTCTTCATCATCTTATTTATTTATTTTTTATTTATTTTTATTCAAATTTATGTGCCGCCCAATCAGGTAAACCCAACTCTGGGTGGTTCACAACAAGTTAAAACACACATAAAACAGTAAAACCAATTAAAACCCATTAAAACCCAACTTACCCACCCACCTACCCCATTCCTCTTAAAACCCACATTTAAAAAAAATCTTTGTCTTCATCATTGTCTTTATCTTCGTCGTTGTCTTTGTTGTCACTTTCTCCTCTTTCTCCTCCTCTTCCTTTGTCATCTCCTCCTCCTCCTTTTACCCCTTTGGGTGTCTAGGGATTAGATCAGGGATCCTCAACTTGTGGCCTGTGGGCTGGATGCGGCTCACTGCACCATTTCATGTAGCCCCCACCACCTCCACACCAGGAGATGCCATGTAGTGGAGGAAGGGCAACATGGCTGTCCAGCCCCCGAAGGTGTCTGAAGGAGCATATCCCAGCCCCCGGCTTCAAAAGGTTGAGAACTCCTGGATTAGATCAAATGGTATATAGGCATTTTGTAAATGAATAGAGTAAGAAACAAACCTTTCCGCTGCCTTCCAAGACGGTGGGTCTCCCCACAATGACTTTACAGTACAAAGCAGGAGGATGCAAGTGTTGAGATGATAAAAGCGCCTTGAAACGAAAGGTGCGAAGGGCTTTCGGACCCAAAATAGATAAATAGGGGCATTTTGGGAAGGCTCGGAGATGTAAGGCTGGAAGGGAGGCCAGTGTAGTGTTGAGCTAACATCTCGAGGTCTTATTTATAGAAGAGAAACTTTTTTCAAGTGGCAAAGAATCCAGCTTTCGGGAGAGGGGGCAGGTGGGAAAATACAGCCGTAAAAGCGGGTCCCATTTATAGGAGTTTCACATTTCAGGGCAAGAGTCCTAAAGCTTAGCATGAGGCCACCAAGGAGGTTATTTTTAAGGACAAGCCGGGGATACTTGAGAAGTCAGGACCTTTCAGTCTGAAGTCATTACCACTCTGTCCTCAAAGCACTGGAAAGAGGCTTGTTAGATCCACACACGCATGCGCACACACACAAAGCAACGGATCAAAATTTGGCTCCAGAATTGCAAAGTGGAATCCGTTCAATACAGAACAAAAGTCCACCTTCGACCACGTCTGTCTGTTCACCCACGCAGAATAGTTCCAACCTTCCTTAGCCAGCTAACAACCATGGCTATTATACTAAAGGTCGCACCCTTGCTCGAAAGCCAGTCTTATCCGATTCTAGGGTTCAGTGCTCATCTCTGTTGACAGCCAAAGAGCCAGCGCTGTCTGCATTTTGCAGACATTTCTGTGGACATGTGGCAGACATGATTAGGCACCGGAGTGCATGGAATGCTGTTTACCTTCCTACCCAAATGGTATCTACTGTACTTGCAATTTCTTGCTTTCGAACTGCCAGGTTGGCAGGAGCTGGGACAGAGACTCCATTGTGCGCAGCGCTCGGGTCTTGAACTGCTGACCTGCCTACCTTCCACTTGTCAAGTTCAGCATCTTAACCACTGAGCCACCGCAGTCCCCCAGGCTATTCTGCTATTCCTCCCCTTATCCACAGTCAGCATGCATGGTGGAAAAATTAGCAAGCGACCCTAACTCTCAGATCTGCATTAGATTTGCATAGAATGAAAGGTTGGACCGGATGCCCTCAAAGGACCCTTCTTCCAACTCAATGATTCTATGAAATATTGGTGGTTGGTGGAAGAGCGTTGCATGGCATTTTCAGAAAGACTTCTCCTGTGTGGTGAGGATCCATTCTTTGCTGCCAGAAGAACATAAGAAAAGCATTGCTTTTGAGACTAGCACCCTTCTTTTGGGGACAGCAGAAAGTCCGTTCAACACAAATCCCATCCAGACCAGACCAGACGTCCCTGTGCTAAACCCGACATGAGTCTATGCGTCTGCATACATCACACACACACACACACACACACACACACACACACACACACACACACACACACACACACACACACACACACACACACACACACACACACACACACACATATATAGTGACCTCCCCTCCCCCCCCCCCCACACACAAAACCTTTCTTAGCTGGTTTGATGGCAGCTGCCTGGTGTTAGCTTTGAATGAAAACTCCGCTGTGGGCGATGTGCAAGAAAGATCTTTGCAGCCATGAATGGGGGTGTTGCTAAGTGTCCAAATACAATACACTAAAAAGAAAAAATTAATACCCAGCAAATTGAAAAGGCTCTCTTTTCTTACAGAAGACATGGTAGCAGCACTTAGCCTATTTCTTTCTTTCTTTCTCTTTCTCGTTTCCCAAAGAACGCCCGGGGAGGGCATGTGGGCGACAAATGTCCTCTTCAGTTCTCCTTATTCCTTTGATGCCTGGCTTTTAATTTGTAACCTTTGCAAGGGGGGGGGGGAATGACAAAAATGAACCATTTTTGAAGGCATATATCAGGGATTCTCAACCCTTGGTTCGGATGCGGCCCATGGTACCATTTCATGTGCCCCCCCATTGCCTCCACCACACCCTGTGGTGGAGGAAGGGCAAAATGGCCGTCTGGCCCCCGAAGTTGTCTGAAGGAGCATGACCCGGCCTCCTGGCCTATACTTTGGGATGCATTGAGAAACCTGTTCCAAGGTATCTTAGGAAAGATGGAGACAGGTAGCTCTCACCTGCGTTAAAGTCCTAGAACACTGCTCTGAAAGTTACACTGTGTCCAGAAAGTGATGCGCAGAAATGGGCATTAAGTCCATATAATTTCTCTTCCACGCATCGATCGGAGAATCGCCTGCCAGAAATGTACACCCAGCGCCTGTATCCTTGTGCTTTCGATGCCATGCAAAGGGCTTTTAGAGGTACAGTCACACCTCAGGATAAGAATGGCTCGACTTGAGAAAAACCCGAGATACATCCGGAAATCTCAGGGGTGGGAAATCAGATTCGAGATGAGAATTTTTAACAGGCTTTTTCCTAGAGAAGAAATGTGATGCATTCCTATGGGGAATTTCATTCAGTGTATTCCTATGGGAAAATCAAGATATATATATATATTTAGATACAACCATCCTCGAGGAATGAATTAAATGCATATGTAGAGGTTTGATTGTACATTTTTAATCATGCCATCTGTCGGGGGGGTCTCCCACACCTCCCCTGTCATGTTTTAGTATTTTCCCGACTTTTCACTTATTGCCATTAGCTTTTGAGTTGCGACGTTCTTCTTTCAGACTGGCTTGGGGGGGGTGGGGGGGTGGGAAATGGGACATCTCGTGGAATGGCAGCCTCAAAATATATACACAATAAATAAATAAATAAATAAGTAAGTAAGTAAGTAAGTAAGTAAGTAAGTAAGTAAGTAAGTAAGTAAGTAAGTAAATAAATAAATAAATAAATAAATAAATAAATAAATAACCATCGTAATGCTTCCGCAAAGTAGGTCACCGTCCAGAATATCGCAAACTAGCAAATCGGGGAAGGAATACCTAGATAAAATGAAGAGACAACCAGGGTTGCTTGTTGGGTTTCTGGACTGCCTGGGTATCCTCCTCCAAGCACCCCAAGCCTTGATGCCATTCATCTGTGGTTTCCATGCCTGTTTTACTACCCTCCTCCTTCTCGCTCCCCCTCCCTAAGCATGGAAATGGGGGGAAGGGGTGCAGAATAAAGCAATAAGCTTTACAAAACTTGAGATCACCTTTGGAGTGTTTGCTAATATTGGCCTCAAAGAGCAGAAACGGGAATACTGGGATGTGTGTCTGTCTTTTTGGTCAAATAAAAGCAGGGATTCTCAACCTGCTGCCCACAGGCCAGAAGCGGCCCATAGCACCATTTCATGTGGCCCCACACTGCCTCCTCCACACCAGGAAGTGCCGTGTGGTAGAGGAAGGGCAAAATGGCCATCTGGCCCCCAAAGCTATCTGAGGGAGCGTGACCCGGCCCTTGGCTTTAAAAGGTTGAGAACTCCTGAATTAAAGGATGCCAAGCTACACAATTAAGCAATCCGACTAGTGCCATGATGGTGAACCTTGGCACTCCAGCTGTTCTTGGACTTCAATTTCCAGAAGCCCAAGTCCTTGTGAATCTACATGAATGGGTTTACTGTGCGTGTTCTTGGACTTCAATTCCCAGAAGCCCAAGTCCCTGTGTAGCCACATGAATGGGTTGACTGTGCATGTTCTTGGATGTATGTTCCCAGAAGCCCAAGTCCCTGTGAATCCATCTGTGTGGATTCACAGGGACTTGGGCTTCTGGAAATTGAAGTCCAAGAACAGCTGGAGTGCCAAGGTTCACCATCACTGGACTAGTGCATGAAGCCTGGTTTTACCTTCTGAAAACCCAGCGCAAAACAGAACATGCTGCTATGCAATGCAGGGAGGCCAGGTAAATAATAGACAGGAGAAGCAGATATTCTTCACCAGATAAGGAAGGAGTCAAGGTTAAGGTTGCTCATGCTCAAAAGCCAGTCATGTCCGACTCTAGGGTTCAGGACTCACCTCCATTTACAGCCAAAGAGCCAGTGCTGTCTGCATCTGCAGTTGTTTCTGTGGTTATGACTAGACACTGAAAGGCACAGAATGCTGTTACCTTTCTCGCCGAAGCGGTACCTATTTATCTACTTGCAAATTTCTTGCTTTCAAACTGCTAGGTTGGCAGGAGCTGGGACAGATGGCAGGAGCTCACTCCGCCATTCAGCACTTGGGTCTCAAACTGCTGACCAGTTGTCAAGCTCAACCACTAAGCCATCCCAGCCCCTTTTAGATAAGGAAGTACTCCATCTCAATAGAAAGTGCAGAACAAAATGTTAACCAAGGCAGACTGGGGAATCGTCCAGGTCAGGGTGACAAAGATGTCGCAGATAACGTGACGGACTTTGAATGTGGGAGGGTTGTGTGGCAAATATTTAACCACCCACTCGAAAATCCCCATTTTGCTTGGCATATAAAAGAGGTGAAAAGTCATTGCTGCTATACACATAAAAACGAACAGACTTTGAGGGCTGCATGCCTTCTGCCGCTGCTAATAAAAACCTGACAGACACCGTATGTGGACACACGTACCGCTATGATGCCTATTGGCTCGCACACTCTCAGGATTATTAATAAGCTTAGCAAAAAAATGTATATATCTCCATGCTTAGCTGTGTGAGTCTATCAAGGAAAAAACACCAGCGAGGGGTCCTAAGGTTCATTTATAAAGATTTACAAGTTTCAACAGGTTTTAATTGTCTCACTCCTTCGTGGCCTTCCGCCCATTTCATGAGATGCAGGGAATGTTGCTAGAGAAACCTGCAGGTGTGAATCTGCTTATCTGTTGCTAGGATGCAGAAAAATTGCCCATTAAGGGCCACTGTCAAAGATAATCCTCTTGCGCTTCATATTCATGTAATCCTTCATCTTCCTCCCACCTAATTGTGTTTATAAATAACTCCTTCTTTGAAGGAAGGCTGACATGCCTGGGTTGAGATTGGTAGCGGTCCACGAAGCATATGCCACGTAGAATTAATTACCTACGACGCTCCATGGTTGTTGGGCAGCTTCCCCAGTTGGGTGTCCCTCTAGACCTGTTGAACTGCAGCTCCAGTCTCTCCTAGACCTCTTCTGCTGCCACTGTGGGTGTTGCTCTGAGCAGATCTGTGGTTGACATCCGTCCCTGGAAACCTATCACCATCTTTGAATGTCATACCGGTAGACCTCAAGGTGATGGCGAACCTTGGCTAGGGTTGCCATAATTCCCTCCCACCGGGACACAAGTATATTTGACAAAAATGGGCAGGTTATCGACAAAATAGCCTTTTAAAAAACAAACATAATATAATGATAGCTATAAAACACTTTCACATTCAATATATCAATAGATAAATGAATTGATCTACAACAGTTAATTCTTACTGTAAGGTTTTATTTATTTAAAGTAAAGGTAAAGGTTTCCCTTGCTCGAAAGCCAGTCGTATCCGACTCTAGGGTGCAGTGCTCATCTCTGTTTCTAAGCCGAAGAGCCAGCGTTGTCTGCTTCGGCAGACGTTTCCGTGGTCATGTGGCAGGCATGACTAGACACCGGAGTGCACGGAATAAATATTTATTTATTTATTTCAATTTTTATGCCACCCGCTCAGCCTGATCTGTTGTACTTCTGAGAAGTCATGTCGCAGTCAACTCTTAATGTCCTCAGGTCCAGGAAACACACTGGCCACACTTATCAGGCAGTGATGTGAGCCGAGGATGTTAAGATTTGTCTCCAGGTATACTCCAACTCCAATGTGGCATGAAATCCCTTGTTTGATGGCGAGAGTTTGAATTTATTTTAATGGTGTGTTATAATACACAATCAGTAAGTTTTAAAAAAAATCAGGGACTTTAGCATGATTTTTTTATTGAACTGAGAACATAAGTCCAATTTTTCTGACCTTGAATCCAGGACAATCCCATTTTTCTGGGACATATGGCAAACCTAACCTTGGCACTCCAGATGTTCTTGAACTTCTGTATCAGAGTCTTTGTGAGTTGGGCGGCTTTATAAATATGAATATAAATAAATAAATAAATAAACTTCAATTCAAGGGTGCTGACTTGGGCTTCTGGTAATTGAAGTCCAAGAACACCTGGAGTGCCAAGGTTCGCCATCACTGGTCTATCCAAATCAACTCATTCAGTCAATATTAAAGGAGGATATAGTTGAGGAACTCACCTTCCCCTCCATCACCTAGAGAACCCTGAATAGGCTGTGGGTTGGAGTCCCTAAATGCAAGACCAACAGGCTCAAGTGGGGGCTGATGGTGGACAACAACACACTGTGTGTGTGTGTAGAGAGATACAGAATCCGGCTCATTTACCAGTCTGCCGATTACTGCCAGAATCACGCATCGATGAGGACTTGAGGTTGGCCAATGACAAAGCCAAGATCGCGACACAAAATAAATAATAATAAGAACTCGTTCAGTTCAATGGGGATCATTAGTAACAGGATCTAGGCTTGTTTCCTCTTCAGTGGGACATTTTAATCTGGAATTGCAGTCAACGTAGGCCTATCTACTCCAAATTTGACTACATCTTGTCCAGTTTAGTGTATGCAAACCAAGACACAGGACACAGCCTCGGGCTGGGTTAACTCAGGTTTATTGCATCGTGGACAGAGGGAACATGAGGTAATGGCGGATCGATAGCTCTTTATATACAGCAGTAACACATTTGAACGTGGTGCCATGGTAGCCCATTGGCTACTGTCTGCGTGACGTCATTGCAGGTCACGCCCTTCTTGTCCAGGTGTATGTGGTGGCGGGAAAACTTCCCGCGCTGTTGCCTTTGATGAGTTTGGACCAAGAGAGCTTTGGACGCTCGCTGCTGCCAGCTGGTGGTCATTAGCTCGCGTCCTATTACAGGGTTTATATGATACAGCTGAAGGTTACATTGTTGCTATAGGCAAGGTTACATTGGCTCAGATACATTGTAATCCGTGTGTACAATAAAACCAACAGAACACAACACCCCTCCCCCCTAGGACGAGACAAGGTCTCGAGCCCACACTTAAACACACTCCCCCCCCCCTTAGGAGACAAAGTCTCTCAGCCAAGATGGCTTATTTCGAACACGCTGGGGTCTCGATGCGGGCTGCCTCTCCCCGGGTTTGCTACCTTCTCTTTGTCCCCTGGTTTCCTGTCCTGTAATATGAGAGGGAGACTCGTTAGTGATTTGCCGCGGCTCCGCGGCGTTGTTGGGAGGCGTGCTCTTTCTTAGGGAGGAACCGGGGGCACTGGGGGCTAACGAAAAACCCCTCTTCTCGCTTGGATGGGTGGGGGAACACTCCTGAAAACCCCCCCGGCTCGCAAACTCAAAATCAAAATCACAATCGGGGGCAGCGGTCGCGAACTCCTCTCCCCCTTCCCCGGCCCCTGATAAAACTGGCGTATCAAAAGGATATGAGTCGGGGCCGCTGCTACTGCTTCCTTCCCCCCTTGCTTGGGACTGTCGTCCACTGCTGTCTCCCCCTTGGGCTAAGCGGGTGGGGGAGAACCCTAACGCTGAATCCTGTTGCTGAGCTCCACTGACTGGCCCACTCACCCGGTGCCTCAGTTGGTCAGCGTGCCTCCTCCAGAGGAGGCCGGTGGTCGTCTCGACCCGGTACGACACTGGCCCCGTCTGTTCTACAACCGTCCCTGGCACCCAGGCCGGCCCTGCGCTGGAGTAGTTCCTGCAGTGAACAGGGTCACCAGCGGCGAAACCTTTCGAGACTGCCAACCCCACGTTTTTCCCTTTATCCTCGACTCTCGTCGGGTCTAGCCTGGACAGGAGCGTGGTCAGTTTTCGCCGCATCAAGAGCTCTGCCGGCGAGTAGCCTGCCGCTAAGGGAGTTACCCTATACGCTAAGAGGAACTGGCATACTTGGTGATTCAGGTCCCCCGGGCCCATGCGCCGTAGCGCGTCCTTTGTTGTACGCACTAGTCGTTCCACTTGGCCATTCGTGGCCGGGTGAAACGGTGCGGATGTGACATGCCGAATGGCGTTTGCCTCCATGAAGGCTCCGAACTCAGCGGAGGTGAAACAACTAGCGTTATCGCTTACTAAAGTGTCGGGTAAACCGAACGTGGAAAAGACTCTCCTTAGCCGGCTAATTGTCGTGGCGGAGGACGTGCTCTTTACTGGGATAACCTCCAGCCACTTGGAGAACGCATCTACCACCAGGAGAAACATGGTTCCTCGGAACGGGCCAGCGAAATCCACGTGCACTCTGGACCACGGCCCCCTTGCTGTGTCCCACTCCCTATGCGGGAGACGGGCCGCCTCAGGTCGGGATCCCTGGCAAGCCTCGCAAGTGCCGACCATGTGCTCAATGTCCGCGTCCAGCTGTGGCCACCAGAAGTAACTCCGGGCTAGCGCCTTTGAACGAACTATGCCCGGGTGGCTGACGTGCAGCAGTTCGAGCACCCTCGTCCGCAGGGGCGCAGGGACCACCACCCGTTGGCCCCACAGAAGGCACCCCCTCTCTAGGGACAACTCTAGCTTTTTCCTAAAAAATGGGTCGAACTCTGTACTCGGGGACGAAGCCGGCCACCCCTTCTGCACCCATGAACTAACTTTCTCCAGCGTCCTGTCCTTGCCTGTCGCCCTAGCAATGTCGGCTGGTACTAGTGGGGGTGCGTCTAAAACCTCAATTAGCAACACCTGGCGGTCTCTTTCTGCTCTCGCCTTTTGGTCCGCCGACAAGGGCAGAGGGGATCTCGAAAGCGCATCAGCATGGCTGATCTCCTTTCCGGGCCTGTACTCCAACTCATGTTGGTACGCGTTGAGGAAAATAGCCCATCGCAGCATTCTCGGGGACAGGATCTGTGGCGTGGGCTTGCTTGCCGTGAAAATCCCTAACAGCGGCTTGTGATCGGTCACGATTTTGAACGGGCGGCCATACAAAAAATCGTGAAATTTTTTGGTCCCCGCTACTATTGCTAACGCTTCCCTGTCGGTTTGTGCGTAATTTCGCTCCGCTTGGGACAGGGACCTTGAGTAAAACGCCACCGGGGCCTCCCTTCCGTCCTCCAACACGTGGCAAAGCACCGCCCCCACCCCCACCGGGGATGCATCACAGACTAGGACCACTGGCCGTTTGGGGTCGAAGTGCGTCAGGATTGCCTCAGATGTTAGGAGTTGCTTTAGCTCCTTGAACGCCCTCTCGTGCTCGTCACCCCACAACCATGGCTCCTCCTTTTTAAGTAACCGATGGAGCGGTTCGGCCACGGACGCCTTCCGCGGGAGGAATGTATGGTAAAAATTGAGGAGCCCCAGGAAAGACTGTAGCTCGGTTTTGGATGTGGGGCGAGGGGCCTTTTTAATGGCTGCTACTTTGGATTTAGACGGCTTAATCCCCTCGGGTGTGATCCGGAACCCTAAAAACTCGACCTCGGTTTCGAAAAAAACACATTTGTCCTTCCTCAATCTCAGCCCCGCTTTCTCGAACACGGTCAGTACTTTGTCCAACCTTTTCGCCAGTTCAGCCTCACTCCCCCCTGTAATCAACACGTCATCAAAATAAGGCAACACCCCCTCCAGGCCCTTTAGGAGGCGTTCCACGAGCGATTGAAAAAGGCCGGGTGCCGAGTTCACGCCGAACTGTAACCGCGACACCTGGAACGCTCCCTTATGTGTAACTATCGTTTGTGCCGCGGCCGTGGCGGGGGTCACTGGAAGTTGCTGATAGGCTTGTGCCAAATCGAGTTTAGCGAAACACTTTCCCCCATTTAGCCTGGCCAAAAGGTGGCTGATCACTGGCACCGGGTATGCATTAGGGCGGATCGCCTTGTTAATTGTACACTTATAATCAGCGCAAATGCGCACCTCCCCGTTAGCCTTTAGAGCCGTTACAATTGGAGTTTCCCACTCCGCGGAATCAACAGGAATAAGAATCCCCTGGCCCACCAGTTTGTCCAGTTCCGCCTCTATCTTGTCCTTGAGTGCGAACGGCACCCTGCGTGGTTTGAGTCTTATCGGGCGGACCTCCGGGTCTATGTCGAAAGCTACAGGGGGTCCCTTGAACTTTCCGAGTCCTTTCTTAAAAACGGCGGGATGCGCATCGCAAACCGCTTGTATTGGGTCCCCCCCCACGGAATGCACCCCCCCTATGAACAAACCTAAGGGCTGAAACCACTGTGTCCCTAGGAGGCTACAGCTTCCCCCTTTGAGGACAACTAGGGGCAGTTCCGCAGAATGTCTCTTAAACTTGACCCGAAATTTCCCGACCCCCAACACCGGAATGCTGTTTCCCTGTACGTCCCGTAGTGTGGACCTCAACGCTTTAAGCTTGGGCCGCACGTGGGGGTCAATTTTCAGGAACTCTTTCTGGGGAATTATGGAATAGGAGGACCCCGAGTCAATTTCCATCTTAATAGGGGCCCCTTGTACTAATACCTCAACGAAGTAATGGGACTGTCCCGCGGACACGCTGAACACTGAGGCGTCGTCCTCGCTGCCGTCCGAGACGCGGCCCACACCGTCCTGCTTCCTCGTGGTCTGGGCGCCATCTTTGGGCCTCGCTGGACGGTCCGGTCTGGCCGCGCGGTCTTGTGACTGCCTCCGGCCCTCTTTCCGCTTTCTGCACGCCTTGGCGATGTGCCCCCGACGGCCGCAGGTGTAACACTCGGCCTTCCTGAACGGGCATCTCGCGCGCTCGTGGGCCGCTCCGCAACCCTCGCAGCGTCGACCACCCTTCCGGACCTTCTGGACCTCCTCGCCGTCGCTGCCTTCCGTAGACGACTTTGAGGCCCGTCGAGTCGCGTGCACCGACTGTCCGGTCTTCCCGTGCACCGAATTTTCTGCCTTACCGGCTCTAGGACGCCACTCACGCCACTGGTGCATCTCGTCCACTCCGGCATTCGTGGACTCTGCGGCTTCCGCGGCCTCTATGACCTCTGCCAGCGCGGGTGGCGGCTCCTTATTCATCAAGCTGCGCTGTACCTCCTTGTCTTTCAGGCCACACAACACGCCGTCCCTGAGGACCAACTCCAGGATATCGCCCCATTTACAGGGGGCGGCGGCTATCCTCATGGCGGCCACGAATGCCTCAACCGACTCATCCGGCGCTTGGACTCGCCTCCAAAACGCGCTCCGAGCGGGAAACATTGCCCTCGAGGGGCAGAACCGCTCTCGCAGCAGTTTCATGATGTCGCTCGCCTTAAAGTCGCTCACCTTCTTCGGAGCGATTATGCCCACCAGCATCCGCTTGGTTTCCATCTTGAGCATTCTGGTGAGGATGG
This sequence comes from Bradypodion pumilum, assembly GCA_035047305.1. NCBI lineage: Eukaryota > Metazoa > Chordata > Lepidosauria > Squamata > Chamaeleonidae > Bradypodion > Bradypodion pumilum. The sequence continues at coordinate 10,650,978 of JAWDJD010000015.1, forward strand.
CCCTCTTTCTCTCCTCGTCTTCTCCTTTGACTCTGAGTTCCACCAGGGCCGCCTGGAAATCCATCTCAAGCAGCTCCCAGTCTTGCGGTTTGGTGATGTTGAAACCGCTCTGTGCCCTGGCTGTTCCGTGGGGATCCATTATCCCACCTTCGTCGCCAATTTAGTGTATGCAAACCAAGACACAGGACACAGCCTCGGGCTGGGTTAACTCAGGTTTATTGCATCGTGGACAGAGGGAACATGAGGTAATGGCGGATCGATAGCTCTTTATATACAGCAGTAACACATTTGAACGTGGTGCCATGGTAGCCCATTGGCTACTGTCTGCGTGACGTCATTGCAGGTCACGCCCTTCTTGTCCAGGTGTATGTGGTGGCGGGAAAACTTCCCGCGCTGTTGCCTTTGATGAGTTTGGACCAAGAGAGCTTTGGACGCTCGCTGCTGCCAGCTGGTGGTCATTAGCTCGCGTCCTATTACAGGGTTTATATGATACAGCTGAAGGTTACATTGTTGCTATAGGCAAGGTTACATTGGCTCAGATACATTGTAATCCGTGTGTACAATAAAACCAACAGAACACAACATCCAGGATACACTCTAAGTCAGGGGTGCCCAAACTGTGGCCCGGGGGCTGGATCTGCATTTTACTTCCAATTCTGGAAGGGCTTTGTGGGCCGGATGAATTGGCATTGGGGCCGGATCTGGCCACCAGGCCATAGTGACCAGCCCTCAGAGCCACGTGACCGGCTCACAGCCCAATAAAATTTGGGCACCCCTCCTCTAAGTAAACACTCACTTGCATACACTTGTAAGCTTGGTCTTATGAATTGCATTGGCTGGTCCCCTCCCCCTACATGGAGGTTAATTGCAATTAATTGGCTGGGCCCATTGGAGTGAATCTGTTGACTTTGGAATTGCATTTCATCTCCACCCCTCCATCCTAAAAATACATAGATGTGTCGCTGGCATTAAATATTTAAAGGGCAGAGCTTCCCCTGATGCTGGGGGGAAAGCTTTGCTTGATATGCCCAGAGCAGAACTTGATTCCTTTGCAAGACCCACTCTGGTTTAGAGTGATTTCTTCTGTCTTAGCAAGCCTCCATAGGTTGCTAAAAACCTTCTCTCTGTGAAAAGAAATCCACCGACATGGACGCTGCTGGTAAGAAGGCAAATGTGACAGGAAGAGCTCTCAGACCTGGAAAATACATTAGCCAAACCATAACTGAGGACTGTGATGGCTTAGTGGTTAAGAGGCTGAACTTGACGACTGGAAGGCAGGCAGTTTGAGACCCGAGTGCTGCACAACGGAGCAAGCGCCCGTCCTCTATCCTAGCTCCTGCCAACCGAGCAGTTCGAAAGCAAGACATTGCAAGTAGATAAACAGGTACCAATTTGGTGGGGGATAGTAACAGCATTCCATGCGCTCTGGTGTCTAGTCATGCCTGCCACGTGTCCATAGAAACGTCTGCAAAGGCAGACAGCGCTGGCTCTTTGGCTATAAACATCCACCTTGACCTCTACCTAACTGAGGAATTAGCAAATGCAGGCTTAGAAGATGGGCTCTTATTTTCCTTCCCGAGCTCCCCATGAACGCCAGAGAGCGGTGTGGTGATGAATTGCACATCGCCGCCTCCAAATTCTTTCTATGGGGTCCCTTTCCGGTGGTCTTTCCACCTGAACCATCAACATGACCGATTATCAATGGGAATTGCAGCCGGCCTTTTGATTTACCGCCCTCAGGATGTTAGACAGTCAGGACATTTTGTTTCATCATGATGTTTTTGCAACAGGATGCCATTTTCTCTGCTTAAACCAGGGGTGCCCAAACTACGGTCTGTGGGCCAGATTTTGCCCCCAATGCCAATTCATCCGGCCCACGCCACCCTCGTCACTCCCAGAAGTGGAAGTAAAATGTGCCCATATAGGTGCATTTTACTTCCGCTTCTGGGAGCGACGAGGGCAGTGTGGGCTGAATGAATTGGCATTGGGGGCAAAATCCGGCCCATGGACCATAGTTTGGGCACCCCCTGATCTAGCCTAGGATCTCACCTTGCCAAGCGAAGTGATGGGTTTGTCACTGTTTCTTGCCTCGTTTCCAAACGTCGGCTGAAGGGGGTTTTTCCCCGTAAGAGAAAGAGTGGGGTGGGTTTAGCAAGCCAACCTCCAATCCATCATGAGCTTTTTGGGATTTTATTTTTGGAACGAAATGTTCCCGCGCCACAGAAAAAATACAAGATTTTCCACTTATTCTTTAATGTTTAATTCATCTTTTCCTTCTTAAGGAGGAGGAAAACAAGAAGGGTTAAGAGAGGAGACTGACGAAGAAGCGATGGAAGCGAAAGCTTTGATTGAAATTGAAGCTGCCTCTGGATTTTTCCCGGTGGGAAGATCGTTCTTTGCGTTATAAGTGGGCCAGCCATGACTTAGTGCAGGAGTTCTCAACCTTTTAAAGCCGGGGGCCGGGTCACGCTCCTTCAGACAGTTTCGGGGGCCAGACGGCCATTTTGCCCTTCCTCCACCACATGGCACTTCCGGGTGTGGTGGAGGAAGTGAGGGGCCACATGAAATGGTACTGTGGGCCTCATCTGGCCCAGAGACCACTGGTTGAGAATCCCTGCCTTAGTGGGAACTGGAACATCACCAGGCTGTGATAACTACCCATGGCTATTCTCGGACGCAGATGAGATGACACAGCCCTCACCTAGGAAACCTGGAAACTGGAGGGACCATAAGCAAAATTGTTGCCTGTTTTTTATTAAAGTGTGTAGTTTGACAGATACAAAATGCATAGTCAGGAAGGATTTCCAGTGGGCCAAATGGGATGCGGTGGGGAAATGAAGTCACGTTATGCCTATGTGCTTGCTGAAGACTTTGAAAGTTCTTCATCCGATTTAATGACAGTGTTGTGGTTATGCTTTTCTGATCAGTGACTTTCCAAGGAACGAGACATTTTGCTGACCTGGGAACCACAGAAAGCAGGACTGACATAAGATTAGTAGAAGATTTTCCTACTGACTTTACTTTACTTTACTTTACTTTACTTTACTTTACTTTACTTTACTTTACTTTACTTTACTTTACTTTACTTTACTTTACTTTACTTTACTTTACTTTACTTTACTTTACTTTACTTTACTTTACTTTACTTGAGAAGCTGAGTCTGTACCTCCTTTTTTGGAATGGGCAATTAGCAGTAGAAAAGCAATTAGTAGTTCAAATGGGTCACATTTGCCTCTTAGTATATTATTTTGTGAAATGGGACTGCAGTGGCTCAAGTGGCTAAGATGCTGACTAGGAGGCAGAAGGTCAGAAGTTCGAGACCCGGGTACTGCATGATGGAGTGAACGCCCGTCTCTGTCCCAGCTCCTGCCAACATAGCAGTTTGAAAGCAAAAAAATTGCAAGTGGATAAATAGGTACAACTTTTGTGGGAAAGATAAACAGTGTTCCATGCACTCCAGTGTCTAGTCAGGCCTGCCACATGCATGCAAATGCGCACAGCGCTGGCTCTTCGGCTTTGAAACAGAGATGAGCACTGAACCCTAGAGTCGGATACGACTGGCTTTTGAGCAAGGGAAACCTTTACCTTTAACACACACACACACACACACACAGTGAACAGGTGGGCTTTTCCCCCTCCTTGAAGTCTTACCTGTGCCAAACGGACTTGTGGACTAATAGGTAACTAAAGTGGAAACATCAGGTGAAAATAAACTTCAGAGTCCAGTTTGCAAAACCAGGAAGGTGATGTGACTGTGTTTGCAAGCCAAGCTGTTGCGTGTACTGAAGGGAATGTGTGTGTGTGTGTGTGTGTGTGTGTGTGTGTGTGTGTGCAAACGCTCATGTGCACACTTTATTTTTGGAACAGAATTTGGCATTCAGGCCCATAAGCTGTTTGATAAGAGCTATCAGATTTGCTCATGAATGGACCATCTGCATTCCCTGCCTGCGTCCCATACAAATAGTGTCCGTCAAGTCGTTCCACGGTTTGTTTCCTCGAAGCCTCCCAATTAATCCGGCACTGGCTCCGAAGCATGTTTTGCATCCTCTGCCGATCAACGCTGTGTATCAGTTAATCACAGTGCCAGATTTGCAAATGTAGCTCTTCTCTCTGTCCTCCTCGGCTCCATTTAATGCCTAATCATTCTCAGCCCAAGGGTCAGGGAACCTTTAGTTCAAGTTTAGAAGAGTTCCCTGGGTCCAAACTTCAATAATAAAGATCGCCCTTGCTCAAAAGCCAGTCGTATCTGACTCTAGGGTTCAGTGCTCATCTTTATAGGCAAAAAGCCAGCTCTGTTTGCATCTGCAGACGTTTCTGTGGACACGTGGCAGGCATGAGTAGACACCAGAGTGCACAGAATGCTGTTAACCTTCCCACCGAAGTGGTCTCTATTTATCTACAGTACTTGCAACTTCTTGCTTTCCAACTGCTAGGTTGGCAGGAGAAGGGACAGACATGGGAGCTTGCTCCGTGCTGCAGTGCTCAGGTCTCGAACTGCTGACCTGCCAACCTTCCAGTCATCAAGTTCAGCGTCTTAACCACTGAGCCACTGCAGTCCCTCTAACTTCAATAGTAGTTGGGGACTGACTATTCCTGTTCTGGACTTCAATTCTCCTAGCAGCCTGGAACTATGTTAGCAGGGACCTTTGGGGAAATAGCTGCAATTTTAAAAGAAACAATTCCAAACTCCAATTATTAGAGCCCTAATGGAGGGACGGGGAAAGCTTTGACCCTTCAAATGTGTCGGATTAAAACTCCAGTAGCCTCATGTTTCGCTGGAGATTGTTGAGTGTCCAGCAGTGGGAAATCTCATCCACATAAACAACTGGCTATGTTAGGCGGGGGGGGGGGGCATGCTTGGGTATGAACACAGTGTTCAAAATTCATTACACTGTGAAATGTGGCAAAGACCCATATGTTCACCATCATTCCCTGTGGAGAGATGGAGGGAAGCATGAGGTCTTTAAATCAGTCGTAGTTAGTGGGGTATCCCTCGCCGGTTCAAATACGCAGCTGCCTCCCTGCCTTAATTCAAGTTTGAATCATGACATTTAAGTCAGATGGTCAGTATAGAAATGGAATGAGTGGATGGATGGATGAGAGAAAGAAAGAAAGGAAGGAGTATGGATGGATGAGAGAGAAAGGAAGATGGATGGATGAAAGAAAGAAAGCTGGGTGGATAGATGGATGGATGAAAGAAAGGAAGATGGATGGTTAGATGAAAGAAAGGAAGATGGATGGATGAGAGAAAGAAAGAAAGGAGTATGAATGGATGAGAGAAAGGAAGATGGATGGATGAGAGAAAGGAAGGTGGATGGATGGATGGATGGATGGATGGATGGATGGATGGATGGATGGATGGATGGATGAAAGAAAGGAAGATGGATGGATGGAGGGATGGATGGATGGATGAATGGATGGATGGATGAGAGAAAGGAAGATGGATGGATGGATGGATGGATGAGAGGGAGAGAAGAAAGGAAGATGGATGGATGGATGGATGGATGGATGGATGAGAGAAAGGAAGATGGATGGATGAAAGAAAGAGGAGAGAAGAAAGGAAGATGGATGGATGAGAGAAAGAAAGAAAGAAAGGAGGATGGATGGATGGATGGATGGATGGATGGTTAGATGGATGAGAGAGAGAAAGGAAGATGGTGGGTGGGTGGATGAGAGAGAGAAAGGGAGATGGATGGATGGATGGATGGATGGATGGATGGATGGATGAGAGGGGGAGAGAAGAAAGGAAGGTGGATGGATGGATGGATGGATGGATGAGAGAGCGGGAGAGAGAAGAAAGGAAGATGGATGGATGGATGGACAGACTGGCGGACGGGCGGACAGATGGACGGGTGGATTTATGCATAATTGGACTAAATGTCCCTGCTCAGATGAAGCCAATAAGCATCTGCTGTTAATCCACTCTTAATGTCGATGTTGTTCTCCAATGGAACCATCTCCAATATTTGTAACCTCTTTCTCATTGAACGTCACGGTTGGCATCATTAAACAGTCTCCTTGCTGTTGTCAGAGGTGAGGGCAGGTGGGGGATATTACTCCGGATCTCTCCCATCTAACAAGACCAGCGTTCTTTTTGCTCAGTTCAACCAAGGGAAGTGGTGAAAGAAAGCAAGAACAGCAGTATAGGTGAGACTGGTTTGGGCATCGTTTCAAGCCATTCCCCCTGTTCTCCTGCTGTTGAGTAATTAATGCCGTGTTTTATTAGCAATGAAAGCTGGGCTTGCTTGGTACAAGACACAGTAAAGTGTGACTCTGCAGACAGTAAAAAAAAGGAGGAGGAGGAGGAAACTGTGAGTGGAGGCAAGGGAAGCCTGAGCATAACATTTCTTGGGTGATTTATTGGCTGCCAGTGTTGCTTATTCAGTGTGTAAAACAAGTTTATTGGCATTCGGCCACTGGCATCCTGAAAATGCAACCGCCCAACCCCCCTGCAACAATTAGTTTGCAAATAATCCTGCCAGGGAGAAGGTCTCTTGGATTTCTAAGGCAGGGGTGCCCAAACTATGGTCCATGGTCTCTGGTCCGGATCCGGCCCCCAACACCAATTCATATGGCCCACGCTGCTCTTGTTGCTCCTGGAAGTGGAAGTAAAATTTGGTTTTGCTCTTGTGTCCCCCTCAAGAGTGTTTCTTCTTGCCGCGAAGCTCTTCCAGGATCTGAGCCGACGGACTTGCATTCAGATTCTGTGGAACTGGGATAAATTGTTAGTCTACTTCAGGGGTTACCAACCTAAGTTCCATGGACCAGATCTGGCCTGCAGCACCATTGGCCCGACCCCTCCGGCCCATGGGCCAAAGTGACCGGTACCCTGAACCATGTGACCAGCCCATACCTGTCAAGTTTTGGATTTGGAAATAAGGGAAATTTCCCAACAAATAAGGGATACTTGACAGCTATGCTTATCCTGTGCTGCCCTCCAATGGCGGCAAAAGGCATTGCAGTCTAATTAATAAGGGATGACGGCGGGAAAGAGGGTAAAATATGGGGTTTTCCCGGCCAATACGGGATACTTGACAGCTATGCTTATCCTGTACTGCCCTCCAATGGCGGCAATAGGGCATTGCAATCTAATTAATAAGGGATGATGGTGGAAAAGAGGGTAAAATAAGGGGTTTTCCCGGCCAATAAGGGATCCTTGACAGCTATGGACCAGCCCACGGCCAAAAATGTTTGGCCACCCCTGGTCTAGAGAGAGAGAGTTTGCAAATGTGGACACGAAAGTTGTTGTTGTGTAGACAGGGACATTCGTCAGCCCCTGTGACAAATGGACTCCCTTTGACACCAGTCGGATTTTATTAACTGAGCCGAACGAGCCTGGCCTTGTTTTATAGAGCACTAAGGAGCATCTTTTTGGAATTTTAATTTCCTTAATTAATCGCCTGAAGTTGGTGCTGTTTATTAAGCCTTTGGAAATTCACGAGAGCCGTTTCCAGTGCGAGAGATTAATTGAGGAAGTTGCTGCATATGGATGCAGATGGGTGATTTATTTACATACACAAAACGGCGTTCATAATTTAAAAAACAGTGATAACGTGACACTACGTTTCCCAGCCATTTCCTCCCTCCTCAATCCTGCTCGGCTCAGCAACTTATCAACGAGTCTTTTTTCGCTTGTGCCATTGAGTATCTTTAAAACAAAACAGGTCTTTGCAAGGCTGATATACCGAGGAGGCGCCAGATGAAGAAAGGACCCAATAATTAATTCTGATGAGGAATCGCATCATTGTTTGCTGGCTTTCTGGCCAGATTTTTGCATCTCATGTTGTTCTCTGAAGGCCGCCACTTTATTTTATTTTATTTTTATTTCCACTTAAAGCTTTTCGGGGGGGGGGGGGGCATCTGACCTGAGTGAGTGAACGAACGCATGAGTGCTGATAGTTTAATTGTGAACCATTCGACCGGTGGCTAGTAACGAAGCAATTCGTTGCGCATAACTTTCTTAAGCTTGTTATACAAGATCAGAAGAGGAGGTGTATTGGACTGGCTTCTTTTTTCGTGGTTTGTAAGCTCTGTCTAAGCCAGGGGTTCCCAAGCTAAGGCCTGTGGGCTGGATCTGGTCACTGGCGCCATTTTATGTGGCCAATCCACTCCTCCATTTGAGAAACAAAATGGGTGCCCCTTTCAAACTGTTGGGACAAAATGGCCTACTCCATCGTGCAAGCAGGGCAAAATGGCCGTCCGGCCCTCAAAGCTGACTGAGAGAGCATGACCCAGCCCCCGGCTTAAGAAGTTTGGGGACCCCGGTCTAAGCCAACTATTAGAGAAGTGGCCGTTTTCTGTCTTGTCCCACTTGAGTTTAATTTCCCAGAGGAAGTAATGTGTGTCTCTCTGACTATTGGCCATGATGGCTAACATGGAACCTCTTGATACGGGAGAAGTCTACCAGAAAAGAGAAGTTTCTCCACATCCTTTATCTCGGTCTTCATGGCGAGACACAATTGTGCAAAGGTCAAGTAGATAAACAGTTGTATCCGACTCTAGGGTTTGGTGCTCATATCCATTTACAGCCAAAGAGCCCAGCCCTGTCGGAGTCTGCAGATACTGGAATTCATGGAACACTGTTACCTTTCCCGCTGAAGTGGTACCTGTTTATCTACTTGCAAATCTCTTGCTTTCGAACTGCTAGGTTGGCAGGAGCTGGGACAGACGACAGGAGCTCACTCCGTCATGCAGCACTCAGGTCTCGAACTGCTGGCCTGCAAACCTCCCAGTCGTCGAGTTCAGTGTCTTGTGTCAGCAGTTACAAATGTTTGTAGGTAAAGTAAAGGTAAAGGTCACCCTTGCTCGAAAGCCAGTCGTACCCATCTCTAGAGTTCGGTGCTCATCTCAGCGCTGTCTGAGTCTGCAAATATTTCCACGATCATGTAGCAGGCAGGAGTAGACACTGGAGTTCATGGAACACCGTTACCTTTCCCGCCGAAGTGGCACCTGTTTATCATCTTGCAAATCTCTTGCTTTTGAGCCGCTAGGTCGACAGAAGCTGGGACAGACGACAGAAGTGCAGCACTCGGGTCTCGAACTGCTGGCCTGCAAACCTCCCAGTCGTCGAGTTCAGCATCTTGTGGAGGCTCTTGCAAATATCCGTAGATCTCTAGCGAATTAATCCAGGATGCCAAGAGGAATTTCTGCAGTTCTTGTTTGCAGTCGAGAGATTACCTCTTTGCTGAAGGGGAATTCCTCGTTTTTCTTTGCTGCTGGTATTTCCGAAGCCTTGCTGGAGCCTGTCAAAAGCCTTCCTTTGCCTTCAAACCACCTACTCTCCATGTCAACTCGTTGTTTTTCCTATTTTAAAATAATGTAATAATTCGACTTAATTGCTAGGTGGGAGAAGATGGGAACACAACAATTAAGTACTGCTTAGCGTAAGAGATGGAAAGGGCAGTGTGTGGTTTGGAGGGAATAAAACCCATCCGCCTCCCCCCCCTTATTAAAAAGAAAAGTAATGGTAAAAGGAGAAAAATCAAAGCATGCAGTTGCCGTGGAAACTTGAGGGTAAAACAGAAAACTTTGCAAACAAAGAACAGGGACCTTCGACGGGGAGGCCAAGATTGTGCAGACTTTTGGACCGGAGCCAACCTTTCCAACTTTTTCAACCCACCCAAACTCAACAACAGTGGCCAGGTTGGCCAGACAGCGGACGACTCCCCCCACCCAACCGTCCTTCAGTCCTTTCTTACGTGGGTTGGCCGTCGCCGGCTGTGAAGGAAGAGGTGGAAGGTTTGGACCGGCGGGAGCTCACCATGAACAGGGAAATGAGACGCAGCGCGGCCCGGGACATAGCCGGATGGGGCCTGAGGTAGCCGCCGGACTGGCCCCTGCTGTAGGTTGCTTGGTTCCTTGCTTGAAAACCGTAGAGATTGTCGTGAACGCTTTTAAGAGGGAGCGCAGAACCGCCAGATGTTGTCAGGATGGGATGGGGAAAGATGGCTTAGGACAGGAGATGATGAGATCTCAACCTTTTTAAGCCGGGGGCCGGGTCACGCTCCCTCAGACAGCTTCAGGGGCCAGGTGGCCATTCCCCTCTTCCTCCACCACATGGCACGTCCAGGTGTGGCGGATGCGGTGGGAGGCCACATGAAATGTTGCCGTGGGCTGCAGGTTGAGAATCACCGGTGTAGGACTTGCATTGCTTGTGAATGTCATTAATATCAACCATGTGTAAGGTGCAGGACATGGACGGCGGTGGCTTAGTGGTTAAGACGCTGAGCTTGACAGCCAGAAGGTTAGCAGGTCAGACGTTCAAGACCTGAGTCTTGCATGACAGAGTGAGCTCCTGTCACCTGTCCTGGCTCCTGCTGACCTAGCAGTTTGAAATTGCAAGGAATTTGCAAGTTGATAAATAGGTACTGCTTCGGTTTCTAGTCCTGGCTGCCACATGACCTCGGAAATGCCTGAAGTGCTGGCTCTTGGGCTGTCAATAGAGATTTGCACCGAATCCAAAGTCGGATACGGCTGACTTTTGAGTAAGGGAGACCTTTAAGATGCAGGGCAAAACCGCCCTGAGTAGGGATGATCCCCCCACCCCAAGAGGTGGGATATAAGTGTAAATAATAAAATAAATAAAATAAAACCAAGATGTTAGGGGGGGGGATTGCCTTTCCAGGGGTCAAGATTTCTCCTTTCCTTCATATTTCTTATTCCTTTGCCATGGTTTAGGAAACCTTTTCCGTCCCACGTTTCAATGCAAAATCCCGCAAAGCAATTCTCTTCTCTGAACATGACAGCTTCCTCCCCTTGGGTATCCTGGCACGGTTCTGCGTTTTGGTTTCATCCGCTTCTCTGCCCCCCTCCCCCCCCCGCCGAGAGTGAGCCGAGGAGCCGCGAATGAAAGGGATGTATTGTCGTCGCTAAAAACAGCCCCGCCGTGAGCGGTGCCAAGTCTGGAGAAAGTGAGACACCTGTTCACGTAGGCTCCAAACTGGCATATGGAACATGTCGCCCATGCTCAAAAACATGGGGAGGGAAAAACGCCTTTTCACGTTGTCAGCAGTTTGTTTTGTGTGTGCAAAAAACATGTTTGGGGTTGGACTGTAAAAAGTCTGATAGCAAGCAATTGTGCCCCCCGTGAGTTTACCGAGTCACAGTTTCAGCATGTCAATATTCGTAGGGATTGTAGCCCACCTGCGCAATCTTATCCATGCCTGTTCAATGGATGTCACACCAAGTTACATGGCATTTCCTCTCGCATAAACGGAGATGGGGTGGTATCCAGAAGGTACTAGCAGGCAACCTTTTAAAGCTTTGGGCCCCGGATGGCCATTTTACCCTTCCTCCACCACATGGCACTTCCGGGTGTGGTGGAGGGGGTGCTGATGGTGGTGGGCACATGAAATAGTGTCATGGGCCACATCTGGCCTGTGGGCCGCAGGTGGAGAATCCCTGCAGTAGAGGTTGGTGGTGGTTGTTTTCTGGCTTTTATTGGTTAAACTGCTGTCCTGCAACCAAAAGGTTGTGAGTTCGATCCCGAACAGAGCTCAAAGTTGACTCAGCCTTCCATCCTTCCAAGCTTGGTCAAAGGAATACCCAACATGCTGGGGGCCAAAATGCTAATTAGTCAGTGAACTGTTCCGCTAAGGGGCGGAATATAAGAGTCATTGCTATTGCTATATCTTTGTTAAATATTACAATATTCTAATTATGGGCTATCTACAATGTCTATTTCTGCACACAACGCTCTATCAAGTTCTTCTTCGTGGTCTCTGTGAATCCACACAAATGGGTTTACTGCGCATACGTGCAAGTAAACCCATCCCTGTGGATTTACAGGGGACCGTGAAGAAGAAGAAGGACAGTTACAGGTAAGCCACCTGTCCTAACAGAACCCTGGTGGTGCAGCGGTTAAAACTGCGCTCCTAATCCCAAAATTTTGCTTCCACCTGGCTCTATTTTGTGGTCACCCCAAAGTGGGAAACTTGAGATTTCTTTTATTTTAATTTTATTTCCAGATTGTAATATGCAAGGGTTCCTCCAGAGGGTAGCAGATCTTTGGTAAGGAAGGTCTACCCATGTCTGGGTCTGGTTAGCCAGTGATGGAAGGAGGAGGGGGGCGGCAGCTATCTGGTGGGTCACCTGCCCCCCCCCCCTTTTCAATGGCCTGAGGCATAAAAAGAGAATATGAGAACTGGGAAGAGAAATTGTTTTCAGAAAGGACTGAACGCTCAGAATACGGCTTGCTCATGGCGTCCATGAGCAAAACGAGCACTCCTGAAGCAGCGCAGGGCTTAGAGCAGACAAGAGTTTAGCTGGGAGTTTGGGTGGGGGGGGGGGACAAAGGGACTGCAGTGGCTTAGTGGTTAAGATGCTGAACTTGACATCTGGAAGGTCGGCAGTTCGAGACCCGAGTACTGCACGACGGAGTGAGCCCCCGTCGTCTGCCCCAGCTCCTAGCAGTTCGAAAGCAAGACATTGCAAGCGGATAAAGAGGCACCCCTTTGGCAGGTGTCTAGTCATGCCTGCCACATGACCACAGAAACGTCTGCAGACAGCGCTGGCTCTTCGGCTGTAAACAGAGATGTCAGATATGACTGGCTTTTGGCGTGGGCTATATTCCTAACCCACCCACCCCAACTTTGGGTGCATGGCTGAGTCTCCCCTCTGCCTGGGCCAGCCTACCCATTCTCTAATAAAGCCCACCATCACCCCCCTTGCCGCCGCCGCCGCTTTCATTCTGTAACAGCCGAGCCACTGCCAGAAAACTTAATTGCTCGCAGATGAATTCTTCTGTTCTTTTATGGGACGCCAGATCGGGAAGGTGGTGTGGCAGAGAGAAGTGGGGGTGGGGGGTGGAACACCAGGCATCATTGTGGGGGTCATTGTGGATGGAGGAAGAAGCAGGGGAGGGGAGGGAGAAGGATATGTTTCCCATGCCTGATATTCGTACCATGTGCTCTTTCCAAGGTTTTCATCTCTGGTGAGGCCTTTGCATTTCCGAAAGGAAGAACTCTGGGTTTTAGTATTTCTCAAGCAGGAGGGAGAGGAAACTTCTACCCAAGGGAGATGCAAGGTTTCTATGAAACTTGCATTTAAACCAGGGGTCCCAACCTTTTCAAACCGGGGGGCCGGGTCATGTTCTCTCAGTCAGCTTCAAGGGCCGGATGGCCATTTTTGCACTGCCTACATGATGAGGATGGCCATTTTGTCCCAACAGCTTCAAAGGGAGTGGCCATTTTTGTTTCCCAAATGCCCTTGGAGGAGTGGATTGGCCCCCACATGAAATGGCGCTGTGGGACAGATCCGGCACACAGGCCTTAGGTTGGGAGTCTTTGTTTTACCCAAGTCGAGGGAGGTGCAAGGTTTTTGTTCTGGGACTTTTGGCTCTGCCTTGTCTCCATTCCCCAGAAGGGAAAAATCTAGGTTTTTTTAAAAAAGTCATCTTTGGGGACTCCAGTACCCAGAATATCCCCCACAACTGTGGCTGTCATGGGCTTTGTAGTAGTCCCAGATTTGTCACCCTGAGAAAACTGGATGGCTTGGCAGTAGGGATTTCCCAACACTGTTCGGAGGACAGCAACTGAAATAGAATTGACCCAGAAGAATAGGCTTTGCATTAAGGGCGCAAGGGGAACGGGATCTGATCTGAGATCCTACGCAGAGCATAGATGCATTGCTGTTCCCAGAAATCCCCAGACAACATAAGTTCTGGTAGCTTAAAAAAATGTGAAATTTCTCCATTCTGGTTTTGTTTCTTCTATAAGGGGGAAGCAAGATGGCAACTCTTCTTTTTAGTTACTTGTTCTTGTACTCTGTGATAGACTTTCCCTCGACTAGGACAGGGATCCTCAACTTACAGCCCATTGGCCAGATCCGGCCTGTGGCACCAAATCATCTGGCCTGTGCCCTTGGCTCCAGCTGCCTCTTCCGCCACCTCAATCCTTGGCTTGGCATGTCCCTAATGGTGCTCCGTAGCCACCAGTCCGGCCCCTCAACCATCTGAGGGAGTGTGACCCGGCCCCCCGGCTTTAAAAGGTTGAGGACCCCCTGGACTAGGACGTTCAGCAGAGGTGTGACGGTACTCATAGAAGGAAGAATAGAAAGGCTGAGTGAGAAAAGTCGTTTGGGCAGAGCTCAGGAAAATCACCATATTGTCATTATACGAAGGGGAGCTTGTGGTGGGCTTCCTTCCAAGCCTTGGCAAAACCTCACCAGCTAATTAATAAGTCAATGGGAACACCGCCCTGTTTGCGCACGACTTCCATGCTGCCAAAGTCAGGTAAACGCCACCTGTAACAAGCCAGGTGGACTAAAGGCTTACCTGGTTTCCAGCTTTGAAATCAAGACAGTGCTGGCTTCTTTGGCTATAAACCGAGGTGAGGACTGAACCCTTGAGTCGGATATGACGGACGTTTGAGCAAGGGCAGGATGTTATTCATTCATTCATTCATTCATTTATCTATTTATTTATTTATTTATTTATTTTGACTTATTTAACCGCCCCCTCACCAAGGCGACTCCAGGCGGTTAACAATGCAGAAAACAACAGTAACATAAAGCACTCCGATACATGATACACATAGATATAGTAAAGGTAAAGGTTTCCCTTGCTCGAAAGCCAGTCGTATCCGGCTCTAGGGTGCAGTGCTCATCTCTGTTTCTAAGCCGAAGAGCCAGCGCTGTCTGCTTCTGCAGACGTTTCCGTGGCCATGTGGCAGGCATGACTAGACACCGGAGTGCACGGAACGCTGTTACCTTCCCACCGAAGTGGTCCCTATTTATCTACTTGCAATTTCTTGCTTTCGAACTGCTACGTTGGCAGGAGCTGGGATGAAGACGGGCGCTCATTTCCGTCCTGCAGTACTCGGGAATCGAACTGATGACCTTCCGCTTCCCAGTCAGCGTCTTAGCGACTTGAGCCACTGCAGTACCCTACGCATAGATATACACATAGGGAAAAATACACACACACACACACCATGGCTATCCATCGGGGGAACAATCCTGACATTATTTTTTTTTTACAAAACTAAGAAGCCAACCCTGCAAAGAGAAACCTCTCTTCTGCCCCCCGAAATCTGTGGAAATTGTCCCATGTGGGTGAGGGGAAAGCACAGCTCCAGAATCTCATCAGGATCTGATCTTCGCATCCTCGCAGGAGTGCTTCCGGCTCAGTAGCGCTCCTTAAAACATACAACCGGCCTCTATGTTTAACTAAAATTAGCCGTGATTTATCTGGGCTGCGATAAAGCAAGCGAAGACGTCGCTCTCTTCTGTTGCTAGAGATATATAAACAAGGAGGGTGTTTTGCTTACAAGTGGACTTTCAAGAGCTCACATGTTCTTCCTTCCATGGTTTCCTAAGGCTGGCAAAAACGCTGCCTCAGCACCAGGAAAAACTTTCTAAGATAGCTGCAAGGAAACAACTGATATTTGCTGGCTTTGGGGGGAAAAACGACGACCTTTCATAGCCTGAGGGCATCTCCGGTTGCCAAATGCATCGTCCGCAAAGGGGCGAAGTGGACAAGAACGCCCCGGGTGATCTCTGCCCGCTTCCATAGACAGAAAGAGAACTGCCTTTAAAGCAGAGATTCTCACAGTGGGCTGGATGCGGCCCGTGGCACCATTTCATGTGGGGGGCCCACGGCCTCCACCACACCCAGAAGTGCCATGTGGTGGAGGAAGGGCAAAATGGCCGTCCGGCCCCTGAAGCTGTCTGAGGGAGCGTGACCCGGCCCCTGGCTTTAAAAGGTTGACCACTCCAGCTTTAAAGAGCCATGATAGCCACTGGAAAGCTTAATCTTACCAAAAGCCTGCTTTTAATAAGCCACCTTCTTCTCACCAGGCTTGGACGGGAGATGATGGATTTGAAACCGAGGCCAAGACGGATTTTGATTCCAGCTAGCCAGCAAACGCAGACAGCGCTGGCTCTTCAGCTACAAACAGAGATGAGCACTGAAGCCTAGAGTCAGATACGGCTGGCTTTCGAACAAGGGCGGCTTTTAGCCAGCGTTGAGAAATGCAGACTGGCAGTGTGAGCCTAGGTAAAGGTCAAAGTGGTCCCTGTTTATCCACTTGCAATCTCTTCCTTTTGAGCGGCTAGGGTGGCAGGAGCTGGGACAGACAACGGGCACTCACTCCATTATGCAGCACTCGGGTCTCAAACTGCCGACCTTCCCGTTGTCCAGCTCAGCATCTTAACCACTAAGCTCCATCAGCAAATGGCTACTGACATCCTGGACCAGATTTTTTTTTTTTAAAAAAAGCCATCTCTTCACTGGACCAGAAAATAAAATAAAAATATCTGCTTCCTTCCAAAATGGCATTATTGAAGGCATTTTTTAAAAACCCCATCAGTAGTAAGACCCAGAGCAGATCAATCTGGCTTGGATTCGGGGAGATTTAGGTACGAAACTTTGCCGAGACTATTAACAACCATGCTGTTGATGTTCTGGCTGACACGAAGGGCATGTAATAAAGGTGGCAATTACATCGCCTAGCGGGGAATACCTCTGAAGGCGTCGCGCTAGAGTCATTAATCCTTAATTTTCTCTCTCCCTCTCTCTCCTTGTATCATGAGATAATGAGACATCCGCTCTCGGGTTTTGACAGGGTTTCGTGTAGTTTGCAGGAACCAATCTGCTTACGCAGTGAGATACCTTAATGAGGAGTTTTCAAACCTCATGAGATTTCTTGTCTCCGGCACTAGAGTGAGACAACAACGCCATTGTGCTTTCCTTGAGATCTCTGCCTTATCTGAAGCCAAGGGTGAGCAAAATATTTTATGGGATGTCTGTGATAAAGATGCCCTCCATCCTTGCCTTGGGGTTCTTTATAAGAATCGCATGGGTTTTCTTCTCTTTGCACCAAGCTGGTGTTTTAAATTCTTCAGCCAACACAGAAAGTGCCAGCTGATGGATCAAAAAGATGCAAAACACCCATCTGGTGCTTCTAAGTTTGCAATATTGTGCCGCGAGGTGTCAGATATTAAAACTGCTTCCCCACCCTTCGGTTTCTATCGTCTATGCTCATGCTGGTCAATGACAGTAATAAAGTGATTTGATCATCTATGCCAGGGGTTCCCAATCTTTTCAAGCCAGCGGCTGGGTCGCACTCTCTCAGTCAGCTTCGAGGGACAGACGGCCATTTTGCCCTGCCTGTACAATGGGTGTGTGTGTGGCCATTTTGTCCCAACAGCTTCAAAGGGGTGGCCATTTTGTTTCTCAAATGCCCTTGGAGGGTGGGGCATATGACATGGCACCATGAGCCGCATCCAGATGTAACGAACTGAGCGCCTGTCTTCTATCCCAACCTCTGCCAACCTAGCAGTTCAAAAGCAAGAAATTGCAAGTAGATAAATAGGGACCACTTCAGCGGGAAAGGTAGCAACGGGCTTTAGGTTGGGAAACCCTGATCTATGCAGAAACCATCGTAAAACTTCCCAAATTCTCTTTCACATCTGCAAAGAAAACGACACCGAGGGGAGATTTCCATCCTTGCTGCCTTGTTTATGGAAGGGCTCTTGGTTGGTGCTGAGAGCAGAGCTTAGGCCAAAAACTGCTTTATCTGGCTGCAATTTGCAGCGCTTCTTTGCTAAACTGTCTTGGAGGTTTTGGGATTGTGACCCTCGGAGAAGCAACCTTGCCTTGCTCAGGTGGATATTAACAGCCAGGTTGGAGTATTAGGGGCCCCTTGCTGAGGAAGAGGAGGAGGAGGAAGCAGAGAGAGAGCTATGGGGTCTGGAGAGCTTTCCCTCTAAGGTTTCTCAACCTTTTATGCATCGAGGCAGCAGCTACTGTCGTTTTGCACAAATTGCGAAACTGGCTTAAATTGCAAACGAACAAATTGCAAAGGGAAATATTCCAAATGATTAAAAAAACCATCATCATCTATAGGACTTGAAGTCTAGCATTATTAATGAATGAGGACTCAATCTAAAGCAGGAGTTCTCAACCTTTTTAAGCCGGGGGCCAGGTCACGCTCCCTCAGACAGCTTCAGGGGCCGGATGGCCATTTTGCCCTTTGTGCACCACAGGGAACTTCCGGGTGTGGTGGAGGCGGTGGGGGACCACATGAAACGGTGCCATGGGCCGCATCCGGCCCATGGGCTGCAGGATGAGAATCCCTGCTCTAAGGGGTGCCCCTCGGAGTCATCTGTCGCCCAGCTGCCTCTTGTTCCTTTGACCTGAACCTGATGTGTTGATTGGCTCCATCGGAAAGTTACTCCCAAATTCCTTTAGCGCTGCTGCAAAACTTGGAGTGGAATTTATTTGGCAAAGAGAGGAGCGCCGGATACCTGTTGTTCAGGGAACAAGAATGGAATGAAGCTGCTCCCTTTGGGCCACGCTTGCAAATTTCCCTTAGGGATAGGTGAGAATTTTTGTTTCTGTTTGTGCCTTTTTTAAATAATAAATAAATAAGAATTTACCTACTGTAAATCTGCAAGTGTCCTGAAGCTCAGCAGAGAAATAATATGAGCTTCAGAAACCTGATGTAACGGACTGAGTGCCCGTCATCTGTCCCAGCTCCTGCCAACCTAGCAGTTCAAAAGCAAGAAATTACAAGTAGATAAATAGGGACCACTTTGGCGGGAAAGGTAACAACACTCCTTGTGCTTCTGCACATAATCATGGCTGCCACATGTCCCTGGAAATGTCCTCTGACGCAGACAGCGCTGGCTCTTTGGCTGTAAATGCAGATGAACACCGACCCCTGGCTTTGGATATGACCAACTTTTGAGCAAGGGAGACTTTGAACTTTATTCTGTGTCTTGGCTTGGAGTTCTCAACCTTTTTTTAGCCGTGGGCCGGGTCACACTCCCTCAAACAGCCTCGGGGGCCGGACAACCATTTTGTCCTTCCTCCACCACATGGCGGTGGAGGCGGTGGGGGCAAGACAAAATGGTGCCGTAGGCCACATCTGGCCCACGGGCTGCAAGTTGAGAATCCCTGCTATAGATGGTGTTTCCTGCTTCGTCTCAGGCGGCACAATATCTGGGGCCACCCCTACAAGGCAAGAATGACTGAGCACAATAACAGCACCAACAAATTCACATTTTCACCCCAGCTGGAATCTATGACCCAAACCAAGTAGGCCACAGACAGAGGCGCAAATCCAGTCCGGGACTTCCTCGCTTCTAAACTTGCTCACTTTCCAACTCCGGTTTCCTTTTTTCCAGCTCCAAAAATGCTTATCTTAAAAGCCGGGAGTTGGGGAGGGAAGGAGGGAGGAATTGTTAAGGTTATGTTTATCTTGCCTGCCAAGAAATATATATATATTGGCTCGAGAGTCCGTCTGTGAGAAACTGGCTTCTGAAACTTGCACTTGTGTCTGACTTCAAGGATTCCCTGCTTTGTCTTATGCTTTTCCTCTCTTCCCTTTCCTTTTACATATATATATATATATATATATATATATATATATATATATATATATATATATATATATATATATATATATATATATATATATATATATATATATATATATATATATATATATATATATATATATATATATATATATATATATATATATATATATATATATATATATATATATATATACTAGCAGAGGTTGCCCGGCGTTGCCGGGCTGTTTATATATATATAAATCACTTTCTTTTGTAAACTGAGGGTTTCTCCTGTAAGAGCCACTTTCTCTTGGAAACTTTTCTTTCTTCTTTTGTGTCCCCATCAAACCCTGGACTGCCAAAATGAAGCCAATGGGAAACTGACTGAGGCTTTCTCGTGTGAACTGAGAAAGTGGAAGGCTCCTCGGAGAGGAGGGACGGGGTCTTGAACTTCCAACTCCCCCCTCCTTCCCCCCTCCCAAAGTCATGTCGATGAATGGTCGGAGGAGTTCAGGGAGACCCTCGTATTACTACCGCCTACTCCGGAGGTCACGGCTTCACAGGCAACGCAGCCGGTCCCGCAGTCGCAACAGGCCACTGAGCAGCAGGGGTAAACTCACCAAAAACAACCTCTTTCTCTCGACACAGTTTTATTCTTATTGCCATTGCATGTCAAAGCGTTTCAAGTGTTGTTACTTTTTTTTTTAATGTACATGTCTCTAAGGGTACAAAAAGGCGTCGGACGGAGACGGCGTCCTAAGAAAGGTGGCATGCATGTCTGGACTTTGTCCGCATTTAAAAGGTTGCAAGCTTTTGAGCTACACAGAACAGCAAGATGGTGCAAAAACCTGTGGGCCTGTGTGTGCTTCCCCTCTATCTTATTCTTTCTTTCTTTCTTTCATTCATCCTTTCTTTCCCCTCTATCTTATTCTTTCTTTCTTTTCCTTCTATCTTCTTCCTTCCTTCCTTCTTTCTGTCTTTCTTTCTTCCCTCTCTTTCTTTCTTTTTCCTCTATCTTATTCCTTCTTTCTTTCTTTTCCTTCTAACTTATTCTTTCTTTCTTTTCCTTCTGTCTTATTCTTCCTTTCTTTTTTCTTCCTCTCTTCTTCCATCCTTCTTTCTTTCTTTCTTTCTTCCCCCTCTTTCCTCTTTATTTCTTTTTCCTCTATCTTATTCTTCCTTTCTTTCTTTCCCCTCTACCTTATTCTCTTTCTTTCTTTTCCTTCTATCTTATTCTTTCTTTCTTTCCCTTCTATCTTATTCTTCCTTTCTTTTTCTTCCTTCCTTCCTTTTTTCTTTCTTTTCCTTCTATCTTATTCTTTCTTTCTTTCCCTTCTATCTTATTCTTCCTTTCTTTTTTCTTCCTTCCTTCCTTCCTTCCTTCTTTCTTTCTTTCTTTCTTTCTTCCCCCTCTTCTTTATTTCTTTTTCCTCTATCTTATTCTTCCTTTCTTTCTTTCCCCTCGATCTTATTCTCTTTCTTTCTTTTCCTTCTATCTTATTCCTTCCTTCCTTCCTTCTTTCTGTCTTTCTTTCTTTTTCCTCTATCTTATTCCTTCCTTCCTTCCTTTTTTCTTTCTTTTCCTCTATCTTATTTTTTCTTTCTTTTCCTTCTATCTTATTCTTTCTTTCTTTTCCTTCTATCTTATTCTTTCTTTCTTTTTTCCTTCCTTCCTTCTTTCCTTCTTTCTTTCTCTCTTTGTGTTTTGGAGTGGGTGATGCTGAGGTGGAATATTCAAGATTTGTTAATAACTAGTTACAAGTAACAATTCTTTGCAATGAGTTCATGGTGGATAAGCAAAGATGTTTGCAAAGGAGGTTGAAGGCATTCTTAGGTCAAGGTTACCCTTGCTCGAAAGCCTGTCGTATCTGACTCTAGGGTTCAGTGCTCATCTCTGTTTACAGCCGAAGAGCCAGCGCTGTCTGCTTCTGCAGATGTTTCCGTGGTCATGTGGCAGGCATGACTAAACACTGGAGTGCACAGAATGCTGTTACCTTTCCTGCCAAAGTGGTCCCTATTTATCTACTTGCAACATCTTGCTTTCAAACTGCTAGGTTGGCAGGAGCTGGGACAGAAACGGGCGCTCATTCCATCATGCAGTACTTGGGCTTTGAACTGCTTACCTTCCACCTCCCGGTCAGCCTCTTAACCACTTGAGCCACTGCACTGCAGCAACTAGTTACAAGTAATATAATTATTTGCAATGAGTTCCTGGTGGGTAAACGAAGATGTTTGCAAAGGCAGTTGACAAAAAGCGATACAGCAAGTGGGACCCAAGTTACTCTGGCCGAGTTACTTTTTAAAATTAAGGCATTCTTAGGGTGCTTTTTTTTTTTAAAAAAAGAAACTTTTCAAACTCCTATTTTTCTTCTTTTGGTTCTAGTGTATTGGCTTTTTACATGTTTTTAATTGTTGTTTTTTAAAGCTTCTATAAGGTTAATCTTATGTATGAACGGTGTTGTGAGCCGCCCAGAGTCACTCGTCAAGTAGGCAGCAATACGAATTTAACCAACCAACCAACCAACCAACCAACCAAACAAACAAACAAACAAACAAACAAATAAATAAAGTGAATTTTGCAGGAAGGCCAGTTCTGGTTTCTTTTAGGCAGATTTGCCGGGATGGAGACCTGCACCCCATTTTATTGCATTTTATTTCCCACTTGGGAAATGAGGTTGCTTTTTCCTTGCAGGTTTTATTTTATATTATTTTAAGAGAAAGAAAGGCAAGGGGAGGTTGAGTTCCTCAGCCATATTAATGTTGTTCTTTGTCCAGCTTTGAACAAAATGTGCAAAAGGCTGGAATAAATCCCTTTTTTGGGGGGGGGGGTGTTGATTATGTTGTGAAAAAGGAAAAGAAGGAAGAAAAACGCATAAGGTGATGTGGTGTCCTTGATGGAGTGCTTTAGGCATCTTTACTGGAAGATAGTCTCTCTCTCTCTCTCTCTCTTGTACAATTCATTCATTCGACCCCAGGCAGTCTCCTGACCCAGTTTCAGTGTTAAATTTAAGGAGCATTTCTGCCCTTCCTGATACTGGACACTGAACACTCTCCCCCCCCCCCCCACCCCCCATTAGCCCCATGCCTCAGTGCAAGCAAGAGATATTTCAGTTTCTTAACCAGCCTTTTTAAAAAGTCAGACCCCCCCCCAACCCACCGCCGCCTCCCTGAAGCTTTTAATTCAAACTGCACTGCCTGACCTTCCTGCCATTTCTAATCTCTGCTGTACCCGATCGCAGGTACCGCATGCAACCATTAATGCTCAAATTTATACATTTAAGCATGCCGTTAAGAGGGGAAAGGGGTTTGGATTTTCCTAGCAGGAGCCTTCCTTGCTCTGCCATGTTACCACTTAGCTTCCTTCTTTCGTTCATTCATTCGTTCTATGCTGGAGCTGAAATGCTCCTTTTTAAGCACCCGCATTTTAACTCTGGTCTCTTGATATATTTTAGTATTTTAGTACCCCCATTTTAACTTCTGTTCCTTTTGCTGTTCTATGCTGGTTTTGGATCGCAATAAAGATTTGATTTGATTTGATTTGATTTGATTCGATTTGATTCGATTCAATTCAATTTGATCCTTCCTTCCTTCCTTCCTTCCTTCATTAATCCATCCATCCATCCATCCATCCATCCATCCATCCATCCATCCATCCATCCATCTGTTCATTCATTTGTTGTGATTGGTTACCAAGACATAACTGCTTCCTCCATTTGAAATTCTGATTGATCGGGCATGGAGCTTTGAAGGCATTGTGTCTCTGGTGGGAAAAGGTGGAGCTTGCTTTTGTTTTTGTGAACGTCCTGCTGTAAAGACTATCAGTAGCAAACTAGTTGTTAAGAAGAACATGTCGCTTTTTTGGTATTCAACCCATTTCTCCTCCGAACTTGGGGTTTCCTCCATCTTTAAAATTAAGCCCTTGCTCAACTTCCAAGCAAACAAAGCAATACAGGAAGGTGAGCAAAATCACACGACGGTGGCAAAAAAGGGTCTGTTCTCCCATGTGGGAATGACGCTTCTTCATACAACAGAGTGCATTGTTTAATTTGACCCCTTAGTTTGATTTCACCTTGTGCTAAATTCTGACCATGTCAGGAAACAAGTCCTTTATTTTCCACCTCTCATCTTTCCCTGCAAGTTGGTTTTGGGGCAGAACAGAAGCCCAAACTGAGGATATAAATTGTGAGAAATATTTAAGGTTTGGAAGCTGTCTGGGGATTGTGTCTGGCACGTCTGATGCAGCGGTCAATGTGTTTTCGGTTTTCTTCCCAAAAGTGCTGGCCTCTCTCCTTCCCTCCACATCCAATCCTATCTCCAATGTACAGTATGTGGCTTTTGAACCAGGGAATGAAAACCTAAGCCAATCTCAGCTTTCTGATCTTACGTCTGAGAAACCTCAGCCCCTTTTGAGGGTCTTTCCTTACATCTCTGTGGGTTTTTTGGGACTAGGGGCGCTGCTGGCACTGATGAAGAATCAAATGGGAAGCATGAGTTTTGCAGTGTGGGGGACTTTTGAGTAGAAGGCAAACCAGTAGAGAGAAACGGGAATGCCGTGGCGTGCCAGGAACACTGCATTTGGGAGACATTTAATTGCAACCGGTTGAAGGAAGAGCGGAGCTTCTCTCCCTTCCCCTTTCCCCCACATGCTTGCAATGAAAAGTTGCCCGCAGGCGTCTGGAAGGGAAGGTTTCCTTCCTGAGTTTTGAGTTGCATCTTTGGAGCCGGACTTTTAGGAAAGGAAGGTTGCACACAGCAATCATTGCAACTTGAGCACAGAGCGTGCAGTTGCTGCGATACAGCTGCTCATGTGTGCATGCGTGGACACACATGCGTTCAAACCCCACCGAAGGACCCACTCTTCTGTTTCAGTTATGAGAGAACAGCAATACATGTAGATCTAGAGAGGCAGGATGAAAACGTCCGCCAGACAGGCATGAATGTTTCCCCCCCCCCCTGCCTTTATCTTTTTCAGATCTACACTTGGACTGCTGTTCCTAGGCTTTCTTCTTTCACATCACTTCTCCCCAATTTTTTTGGCTAGAACAGGGATTCTCAACCTGCGGCCCATGGGCTGGATGTGGCCCACAGTACCATTTCATGTGCCCTCCCCCCACCGCCTCCACCACACCAGGAAGTGCCATGTGGCGGAGGAAGGACGAAATGGCCATCCGGCCCCAGAAGCTGTCTGAGGCTTTAAAAGGTTGAGAACTCCTGAGCTAGAGGCAGAACTGCAGACCTGGAAGTCATTTTTAGGGGCTTCAGTAACTAGTTTTAGATTATGTATCCTCCTGCACTATCGCTGAACGGATGCCCTACATAACAAACAGCCCCCTGTCTTTATCGAATACCACTTCCCAAAGCAGCTTCTCCCTTGAACGGTCACAAGCTCAGCCTTAGGCCCGCTGCATGCTGCAGATTTAAACCCCAAGGGTCCTTATAAATGACCTTTCATCTAGATTTTGCCAAAGCCTTAGCAAAATAGTTCTCATCTTGCAATGTCATTTAGCGGTCGAATTCGGAGAACGCCAGTAACTTTTATTGCTAGGCAGTGGTTTTGGGAGATTGAGGCTAGAGGTTGGGATTAACGTTACTGGGTAAAGGGTAAAGAGAGTGAATGATGCTTCCCTTAAGCCAGGGGTGCCCAAACATTTCGGGCTGTGGGCGGGTCATGTGGTTCAGGGGGTTGGCCACATGGTTGAGCGAGCTGGTCACGTGGTTCCTCCCAATGGAAGCGGAAGTGAAACACGCCTTGCAATCTGTTTTGCAACAGATATGTTTTGCAACAGGATGAGTTAGATTTTTTTAGGCTGCCGTTTTCTCTGCTTACACCAGGGGTTCCCAAACTATGTACTGTGGGCCAGATCTGGCCCTCTATGCCAATTCATCTGGCCCATGCTGCCCTCATCACTCCTGGAAGTGTAAGTAAAATGCACCCATTAAGACACATTTTACTTCCACTTCCAGGAGCGACGAGGGTGGCACAGGCCGGATGAATTGGTGTTGGCAGCCACATCTGGCCCACAGGCTGTAGTTTGGGCACCCCTGCCTCTTAAACCCTTTGTCCAAATGAGAGTTCTCAGGGCATTGTCAATTTAAAGTGATGTTAAGATGGAAGGAGTGATCTGGGGCTGCACGGACGCGCGTGAATTCCTTCCTCCAGTTCCTTCTACAAGAAGGTGATGAGGCCAAGCCCCATTACTGGGAAAGCGGCGCTGGAATTAATGGCCAGAGGCTCTTCCTCTGTCACGGCTGCCCACTCGCCATGTCAGAGTTCAAGCCCTGCCTTTGGGTTGGGGCAGACCACTGAGATAGCTGCCGTTGGACCACTGGAAGATGCAATGCCATCACCGCCAACCATTGGGATGCTCTCTAGGTCTCCGAGTTGCCATGGAGACCGGCAGCCTGGTGATTAAGTGGTATCCATGGCAACCGAGTGAACCATGCATAGGGTTTTTTCCCCATAGTTAACCTGGTTTCTCTCTTCTTCTCCCTCCACCTGCCTAGCCCCTACATTTTTGACATTTGTGAAGGTGATTTCAACTTAGACCAACCTTGAGTAGTTAACAGGCTTGGTGGAAGCATCGTTTCTTTCATTTTCAGTCGCTTGAATAGATGCTAATCGGTCAAGAGTTGCTTTAGCTGTGGGCTCCCTTGCATTGGACATGGGGGTCAGACTAGATGACCATGGGGACATCTTTCAATTTTTCTTCTTCTTCTTCTTCTTCTTCTTCTTCTTCTTCTTCTTCTTGGTCTTGGTCTTGGTGTTGGTCTTGGTCTTGGTCTTGGTCTTGGTCTTGGTCTTGGTCTTGGTCTTGGTCTTGGTCTTCGACTTGGTCTTGGTCTTGGTCTTCGACTTGGTCTTGGTCTTGGTCTTGGTCTTCGACTTGGTCTGGTCTTGGTCTTGGTCTTCGACTTGGTCTTGATCTTGGTCTTCGACTTGGTCTTGGTCTTGGTCTTCGACTTGTGCTTCTTCCAGTGCTGTATCCGATTCCGAATATTGACTAGCATTATGGCGATCATCCATGAAGATTCCCTGTGGACTTCACCATCCACAGCCATTAGTCCTCCAGGTGGTCAGATCAGTTAACCACCACCTGACTATCGGTGTTGAGTCTCTGGTAGTCAGGTCTACTCTTAAAGCTTAACAACCAATATCCAGAGTTTTCAGTTAAAAAGGGCTGACCACTTTGGCCCCATCCCCTTTGCCCTGGACCCTGACCACCACACGGAAGAGGAACCATGGGAGTCTCTTTACTGCAGCTGAATTTGGCCCTTGGGTTGAATGAGGTCCTCCACATCTTAGACTGCAGCGGTGGCCAACCTCGGCACTCTAGGTGTTCTTGGACTTCAATTCCCAGAAGCCCAAGTCAACACATCTGCTGATCAGGGCTTCTGGGAATTGAAGTCCAAGAACACCTGGAGCGCATAAGTTGACCACCACTGTCTTAGAGCAGGAGTTCTCAACCTTTTTAAGCCAGGGGCCGGGTCACACTCCCTGAGACAGCTTCGGGGGCCGGGGGGGGGCATTTTGCCCTTCCTCCACCACATGGCACTTCCTGGTGTGGTGGAGGTGGTGGGTGGGTGGCGCTACATGAAATGGTGCCATAGGCCGCATCCAGCCCACAGGCCACAGGTTGAGAGTCCCTGTCTTAGAGGAACGAAATGTACCCTTCCTCAGAGAAATATCGATGCTAGTAGGATTTTGCAGGGGCAGAGCTGGCAAAAACCTCAGGAGATTTTCAACCTACTCTACCCTGGACTGAGTTGAGTTGGGTTGGGTTTGGAATGAGGCATGCGTCTCTTTTGTCCACCGAGAAATGGGGACGAGAAGCCCTCCCACTCAGAAAACCTCCTGTTTTGCTATAAGCAGATGTTTTCTTCCTTTCCGTCCTCCCCCTCAGCTCTGCGTGAATAGACAAAAGCCGAGAGCTTATTTTTCTCAACAAAAATGATTTATTTATTTGGCGGGGAGGGGGAGAGAAACCACCCACCAATGAAATATGTATGATATTTATCTTGAGTGGTGCTGGGGCGAACAAATTTTTGCTGTATTGCCGGGAGATCATTGTCAAAAAACTCTTTCTCTCTCTCTCTCTCAACTCACCCGCCTGCGTTTTCCTCTCTGGGGCAAAGTGGATTGAAATATACATCAGAGCCGAAACAAAATTTTGGGCTGAGTTTTTGGGGTGGGGCGCAGATGAAGCGTGGGGGGGGGGGGAGAGATGGCTCAATCCCCTGTCAATCGGAAGGGGGGGGAAATGATGAAATGAGAAGCAGAAGAAAGATCGCTTCCCATCTCCCCAAGTGCCATATCGAAGTTGCCAGTTCTGGGGAGGCTTAAAATTAGACCCATCCATCACTATCAACAGGTTCTGAAAAATGGCTCGTTTGCCATCTTCCCCCTAAGAAAGCCTATCTTTCCCATTGTGGGGCAGTGCTTACATTGACAAAGCTTGCCAAAGCCAAGATGGAGAATATCTTTGGGCCCCAAAAGCCACATTTGCGTTTGGGGGGGGGGGCTGTGTTTCAGTGGCAGGCTTGGCGAGAGAAGGAACCAGTTGGACCAGTATTTCTCAAGGCTGCCAGTAGCTAAGTCCCAGTAGGATTTTTAACACCTGACAGGACACTCTCTTTTCATCAGCACTACCTGGATAACAAGGCTAAAGTGAGTACAAGGAACAACATCATTGGGAAACTCACAAACTATAAATGGGGAACTCAACCATCCATGCTGCGTACTCTTTTAAGCAGCACTACCTGGATACCAAAGCTAAAGTGAGTACAAGGAACAACATCATTGGGAAACTCACAAACTATAAATGGGGAACTCAACCATCCATGCTGCGTACTCTTTTAAGCACCACTAAATGGATACCAAGGCTAAAGTGAGTACAAGGAACAATATCATCGGGAATATCACAAACTATAAATGGGGAACTCAACCATCCATGCTGCATACTCTTTTAAGCAGCACTACCTGGATACCAAAGCTAAAGTGAGTACAAGGAACAACATCACCAGGAAACTCACAAACTATAAATGGAGGACTCAACTGTCCACGGTGCGCACATCAGCTTTGGCCCTGAGCATCCCCACAGCAGAGGATGCTGCTCCTGTATGGAGCATGTCCACACATGCAAAATGAAGCCATGAGTATAATGACAAGATGCCTCAAACCTACACCAGTTGAGAAAATAGACCCTCGAGTTGGTATCGCTCCAGCTAAGATAAGGAGAGAAGTTTCAGTGGACGCCAAGAGAACTAAGTAAGAGAAGGACCCTCAACATATTCTGAATGGAGATGAGCTTTAAAGTCCACTGGTTCAAACCCAGGAAGAGCTTTAATGCAAGGACAAACATTCATGAGAGTTCACAAGAGTGAAACCAAATTAGAAGATGGAGGAAGTTGTTCGCTGGACAAGAAATAACATTAAAGGAGGATATAGCTGAGGAACTCATCCTCCCCTACGTCACATGGAGAACCCTGAATAGACTGAGGGTCGGAGTCCCTCAATGCAAGACCCACACGTTCAAGAGGGAGCTGCTGTCAGACAACTACACACTGTGTGAATGTGGAGAGAGACAGATTCATTTACTGGTCTGCCGATGACTGCCAGAGACATGCACCGATGAGGACTTAGGTTTGGCCAACGACAAAGCCCAAAAAGTGGCTTCGGTTTTGCAGCCCAGAGTTTGAGTGGGGCACAAAAGAAGACGCTCTTTGGTGAGCGAGCGATCAAGCAAGCAAGCATTTCTGGTCTACACCTTGACAATCCTAGATGTTTGAGTTTCTTTCTCTCTCTCCTTTTTGGCATGGTTTACTGAAAAGCATTAGTGCCCTCTAGCGAGACAAGCGACTCCATCTCTCTGGGATCCATGCACAGGCTCAGTTCTTTAATCTGTGGTGGATTATTGTCATGAGATGATGAGGTATTTTTTTTAAAAAAAAACATCTTTAAAACACAGACCACAAGATGCCAAAGCGGAGAACAAATTTCCTACTGGCTCTTTCCAGAAATGTTGTTTCAGGGGAGGAGTTGGGGGGGGGGAACCCTCTCAGTTTATCTTTCTCCTGCATTTGATTTGTTTTAAAAACTTCAAATTCTTTCCATCCTAAGTACATGATTTGCAAATTTTTGATCCATTCCTCCAAATGATCTAAAATGGTTTTAAAAAATAAACAGATCCCATTTCTTAGAGTCAAACAGGAGAGAAGGAAGAAGGAAGGAAGGGAACAGAATAGAATAGGAAGGAAAGAATAGAATAGAATAGAATAGACAGAAGAAAGAGAAAAGAAGGAAGAAAGAGAATAGAAGGAAGGAAGGATAGAATTAAGACTGATATAAAGTAAAGGTTTCCCTTGCTCGAAAGCCAGTCGTATCCGACTCTAGGGTGCAGTGCTCATCTCTGTTTCTAAGCCGAAGAGCCAGCGCTGTCTGCTTCTGCAGACATTTCTGTGGTCATGTGGCAGGCATGATATACTGTAGTTGAATATACAGGGCTTCAAACAGGCTTTTGAAAGTTGCATGCTCGGTCTCTGGCCTGGATGGAAAAATATCTCAATTGTGTTTTTTCCCTTCATGGATTTTTTTTTAAAAAAAAAGTGTTTTAATATGTTTTTAATATGTGAGTTTCATATTATTAGCCACCCAGAGTAGGAAAACCTCCTAGATGGGTGGGGTATAAGTTAAATAAATAAATAAATAATGAAAACTCTTTTGGAGAAAATGTGAAAATTTCAAAAAATCTTTATGAAAACATGTGCTGGAATGGAAATCTGTTCCACCTTTAGGGCCAGGCCTGCCTTAATGGCAGCACTGGCTATATATAGCAATGATGGTCAACCTTGGGCACTCCAGGTGTCCTTGGACTTCAATTCCCAGAAACCCCAAGTCTGCACTCCTGCTGATCGGGGCTTTTGGGAATTGAAATCCAATAACACCAGGAGTGCCAAGGTTGGCCATCACTGCTACTGAATATAGGGTAACTCAACCTGTGCAGAATTCCACGTGGCTATTTGGGGGTGGGAATTTATACCAAGCACAAATATCACATAGAGGCAGGTATGGTCAGCCAGAGAGAAATTTGCTCCGCTTAAAAATCCAGCGTGCCGCTTAAACAAAGTTGGCACCAAGACTTTTCATTCCTTGAAGATGAAATATCTCAGGAGTAGGGGTGGCGGTGGGGGAATCCAACTCACTTTTCAAAGTTCTTAAACACAGAGAGAATATAATATTTTAATATCACTGGGCACTTAGAAAAGCAGATTAAACCCTCCCGCTTTCTTGTGGTTTCGTTTGGAGTCAAAAGCAAGTCAGTGGCACAGATGGATCGTCGTCGGCAAAAAGAGCCGGCTGACATAAGGGAGGTTTTTTGGGCAGAGGAGGAGACAGGTAAATCCAGTTCTTCTTTGCCACCACACCTGTCAAAAAAGCCTCCTGGGTCATGCATTACGGAGGCGTCAGCTGACGTGAGATGCCGTCTTCCATTGGCTGGGTTAGATTTTGGGAGAGCAATGGGCTCTGTAGATACCTGTGTGTACATTCCTGCCTAGGACGTGTCCATTTCTTGCCGCGTTGAATTTATGTCAACTCTTCCTGGCACTCGGGTGCCCATCTGAGACCTCCAGGGCCCAAGAGGCCTTACCGGGGCGGGTGGGGGGGCAGAGGGCTGTACCCACAACTTCCTTCGGTTGTCCTCTCTGCCTTCCTTGGCCCAAACTTCCTTTAGCCTTGGGCCATCCTTCTGACACCTGGTGACATCCTCTTTCCTCCCATCGCTGCTGTCTGGGTCTCCTCAAAGCTCTTCCCAACATGTGAGTTTCCGACCAGCAGAACGGCCTTTTTGGTGAGTCCTCCGTCCAGAAAATATTCGGGCAGGAAAGGAACCTTTATGTTTGCCACACTTTTGCTCAACTGGGGAAAAAAAAATCTGCTGCGAGAAAGACCTCCCGTATGGTTTTCCCACCATCATTGCTAACCACCTTCCAATTTCTTCTTTAGCTTTCTGGTTGACTCTAGATCCGGGGTGCCCAAACTACAGCCTGTGGCCTAGATGTGGCCCATGATGCCAATTCATCCAGCCCATGCCTCCCTCATTGCTCCCATAAGCAAAACATGCCTGTATGGGTGCAACGAGGGTGGCGCTAGCCGGATGAATTGGCATCGGGGCCGGATCCCGCCCACGGGCCATAGTTTGGGCACCCCTGCTCTGGATTCTTTGCTGCTGCTGATTCTTGCTGATTGCCTCTCTTGGGCTCTTGTTTAAGCAAATCTTCTACCACCACCACCACCACTACCACCAACTAAGTTTTCATGTGCCGGCTTGAGGCTAGGATTAGGCTGAGCTGAACCTGTTAAATCTAAAGGACTCCCTTGTTTGAAAGCCAGTCGTGCCCGACTCTAGGTGCTTATGTACATTCGTAGCCCAAGACTATGTCTGGAGATGTTTCCGTGGTCACGTTGCAGGCACGACTAGATGCCGGAGTGCATGGGATGCTGTTACCTTTCCTGCCAAAGTGGTGCCTGTTTATTGACTTGCAATTTCTTGCTTTCAAGCTTCACGGGTGGCAGGAGCCAGGACAGAGGATGGGAGTTCACTCCGTTGTTCAATGCTTGGGTTACGAATGGCTGACCCGTTGACCTTAAACTTCAAGACATTGCTCAGGGATGCTAAACAACAACAGCAGCAACAACAACAATGGGAAGTAGCATCAGAGATGTTATAAGCAGCCCAACATATGGTACTTGAGTCATTTCTGGAAAGGAAAGTGGTGAACCCTTTCAAATTCTGGTTGTGTTGTATCCCTCCTTCCTCTAACCCGGGGTACCCAAATTTCTCGGGTTCACATGGTTCAGCAGGCTGATCTCATGGTTCCTCCCACTGGAAGTGGAAGTAAAACGCGCATTGCAATCTGTTTTGCAACAGATATGTTTTGCAACAGGATGAAATAGATTGTTTAGGCTGCCATTTTCTCTGCTTAAACCAGGGGTGCCCAAGCTATGGCCCATGGGTTAGATCCGGCCCCTGACACCAATTCATCCAGCCTGCGCCGCCCTCGTCGCTCCTGGAAGTGCACATTTTACTTCCATTTCCGGGAGTGACGAGGTGCGCTGGCCAGATGAATTGGCGTCGGGGGTTGGATCTGGCCCACGGGCCATAGTTTGGGCACCCCTGCTCTAACCCAACTCTCCTCCTTTGCTTGGCTTATTTGTTAATTAGATTTATTGAACTCCTGAGAGGAAATGGCTCCCAGAGCAATGTACAAGAGAGTGAAATAACTTCCACCAATATATCTAATAAAAAGGCAAAACAATTAAGCCGTCCGTATCAGAAACTGAGCTACAAGAGATGTCAATAGAATTGGGATGCTTGCTAGGGGATTCTGGGAGTTGTTCCTCCTTAAAAAAGTAACTTTTCCAAGCTTCAATCCCGTTCCCCACAGTGGCTCCTATGCGCATGCTTCCCAGGAGCTGGGAAGCGAGATGTCAAGTCTAAGGTTTTTGCCTACATTGTGTATCCGTAACATGTAGTCTTTCAAGATAGACTACTCAATAACATGGAGGTGTTGTTTTTTACAGCAGCAGAGGAGAGGCGTCATAGCCTGTGGTGGGTGAAGTGCAGCACTCCAGATGTTATCAGTGCCATCTGACAACATCTGGCAGGCCTGCCCATCACCCGCCCTGTGCCTCGTCCCTTATCGGGGGTGTTTCCCTCATGCCAGTTTAACCAGTTCACCCAAAGGTGGTTGAGATGAGCGGAATTGCATCCTTTCATTCAGGTGCAGGAAATCAAGTTTTGCACAATGTTGCACTCATGCCTTGGGAGAAGAAAACCCTGCTCGTAATTGGCTAATTATCTTTGTATTATATTTTAATCTTAGTCCTGCCCTCTATCTGTGTGCTACTTCAGTGATGGCAAACCTTTTAGAGACCCAGTGCCCAAACAGAGGGGCGAGGCGGACTCTGTGCTGGGGGGAGGAAGGAAGCGCTCCCTTTGTGCTGCTGGGCAGAGGGGTGTGGCAAACTATGTGCTGGGGGGATGGTGTGTGCTAACAGAGAAGGGTGGCAGTGCCTCGTCTGGCACACATGCCATAGGTTCACCACCACTGTGCTACTCTGTCACAATTCGATTTTTATATAAATAGATATAACCTTTTGCAATGGTCAAATCACACATTAAAGTAAATATGCTGTCACCATGTTTTCCCTCTAGTCACACCATTCCTTCAAACCTCATTTCCTGCAGTTTGGACTAGACACTAAAGTGCACAGAATACTGTTACTTTTCCACAAAAGCGGTCCTTATTTATATACTAGCAATGTCTTGCTTTCGAACTGCAAGGTTGGCAGGGGCTGGGACAGACGATGGGCACTCACTCTGTCGTGCAGCACTCGGGTCTTCAACTGCTGACCTTCCGACCTTAAGCACGAAGCCACCGCAATGCCGTGATTTAAGCTTAGCTTGAAGTCTGTGCTTGTGGGCTTCAATGAAGCCTCTGCTTCCGAAATGGATCCCGTTCCAGTTGCTAGGCGATGTGCATCAGACGTATATTTTGCTTTGAGTTGCAGACAGAATGAAACTCAGATGCAACCAACACTTCCATGCTCAATGGGTGCTCAGATGGATTTTTAAACTCAATGGTCCCCCCACCACCACCACCACCACCGGTTCCCTTCCCGATTGTAGCATATTTTTTAAAACCCCAGAAGCTCCCATTGACAAAAAGTAGCTGCCTGGTTTGAAACCTAAGTTTCCTTCTGGGAATTCCTCTCCCCGGATACCTTCCGGAACGCGATGCTTTCTTTCATATTTTTTAATCAAAGGCCCTTGCAATATTTATTTGCTTGCAAATAAGTGGGGGGCCAGAAGGAACAGCGGGGCAATTTCGGTGTAAGATTGTCATGCAACTCTTGGAGTTGGCAGCTGGTGTCGTGAAGCAATTGAGCACGTAAGGCCAAGGAGAAAGTGGGAGAAATATTTCTTCCTGCCTGTGAATTAGCAACATTTTTGTTCACATCCCCGCCTTGGGATTCTCTCGGGAAAGAAACCGTTTCCCCCCAGCCAACAGAAAATGGCTCCGGTGCAACCTGTTCAGAAGTGGCTTAATTTTGGACATGGAATTAAGTGCCATTGACCTTGCAAAAGACCCGAATTAAGAGCCATTGACCTTGCAAAAGACCCGCATTAAGAGCCATTGACCTTGCAAAAGACCCGAATTAAGAGCCATTGATCTTGCAAAAGACCCACTTTTTGTAGAGATGGAGTCAAACCAGCTGCCTTTTCTAATGCTCCTTTGGGGTGCCTGGCTTTCCAAAACATTCCCACCACATTTGTCCTGGGTAGGTGGGAGGGAAGAAAGCTGTTCCAGCTATTTTTGAAGGATAGGTTGAAATTATTATTATTTTAGTTGTTATTGTCAGGCAACAAAATCCACCAAATGTCCTTCCGCTCTCCCCACCCGCTTTGAGTTGCAGAAAGTGGATTGTTCTCCAGCAAAACATTCCCAGCCATGGGTCACTGCAATGTCATAATATTTGCAATCCGGCCCGCCTGCCTGCCGGTGGAATATTGTACGAGGCTGATATCCGCCAATGTTTAGCTAAGCTCCGTCATTAGTAATGCCTCCCTGAACATCTCTTTCTCTTTCTCTCTCCCTTTTTGCATACTGATCATCAGAGAAAATGAAGTGGATTTTTGTTAAAGGGGCAGGTGCCCTGAGGCTCGCGGCGGTGGCTTCTCTCTGTTTTCCATCCGTCGAGGCAAATCCCCGAAAAAATTAATTAGAAAAAAAGTTGATAGGCCGTCTTTTCCTCCAAACTATTTCTTCTCTAATTACACTGCACAACAAATATTTTCCTACTGGGAATAATGCATGTGATTTACATGATGTCGAGTGTGCTGATTCCAAATCTGAACTCAGAATTTGCCTATCACGTACAGATTTTAAGGCCTGCTATAGCTGTTCAAATGGTACTGGGTAATGTATTTTTACATGGGAACGTTATAACAGTTGCAGCTACCACTAGGCCTGCTGCGGCCTCAGCTGAATCACATCCCCTGGTGGCATGCATGCTCCAGCAGCGGCCGAGCATGTCTGGGCAAGTCAGTGAGCTGATGAATAGGTATATAAGGGGTGAGTCAGTGCGTTGTCAGAAATAGATATATAAGCTCTTGTCTCTAGTGTGAAACCATCTTATTGGATAGTACAGCTAGGCCATAGTAAGTCCGTTTTGAGTAAAAGATGAGTAGGTGCAACTATGTTAATAAACCAGACAATTTTTGCTACATTTGTGGCAAATATACCCCTGCATGATCAATGCAAGAATTTAACCAAGAGGGTGAGATTCGCTCACTTAAGAACCTGACGTCCTAGGCAGAAACGGACTTCAGAGTTGGATTCAGCGCACTTGATTTAGTATAGTGCACATGGATTAGACCATATTTATTTTTTTGTGATTAAGCGTTATCGGCTCCACATCATGATTTCTTTAAAAGACTGGGTTACTGTTATGGGTTCAACAAAAATGTATCATTATCATTATTTTTATTTTGTTACGTTGCAAGTGTTTTTAGTTTTGTTGCAAACCTCTGGAAAAGGGGAAGGAAAGTTAAAAGCAAACTGAAACTTTTTCCGGAGGCTCGATTTCTTTCAGCAAAACCAATGAAAACAACGGTGAATGCCCTTTAAGGTTTGATTGGCATAAGATTTGGTGGGCTGCTTCACATGTATAAAGTGATACAGATGTGCAATTGAACCTATCCATGCTTGGGGGAAATGGGTGTGTATTACCTACAAGCTACTGATTGCACTGCATCACAAAAAATAAATATTGTCTGCTACTTGGTCTAATTCATCTGTCATATACTAAATCAAGTGCACTGAATCCAAATCTGAAGTCCGATTCTGCCTAGGATGTCAGGATCTTAAGTCAGTTATGTGTATAGACATAATTGTCCGGTTTATTAACACAGCTGCACCTACTCATCTTTAGCTCAAACTGGACTCACTACGGCCTAGCTGTACTATCCAATAAGATGGTTTCGCACTAGAGACAAACCCTTTGCCCATCTCACCTTATAGACCTGTTTGTGACCTCAGCTCACTGACTTGCCCGGACATGCCTGGCCACTGCTGGAACATGCATGCCACCAGGGGACGTGATTCAGCTGAGGCGGCAGCAGGCCTAGTGGTATCTGCAACTGTTCTAATGTTCCCATTTTTGCTGGAGAAACTCCACTCAGAGGACACCCTAATGAGGCTCCTTTCATGTCCCCCAAGAACTTTCCCCACCGAAGTGGACCCTATTTATCTACTTGCAAGGTCTTGCTTTCGAAACGCTAGGTTGGCAGGAGCTGGGTCAGAGACGGACGCTCAAACCATCATGCAGTACCCAGGTCTCAAACTGTCGACTTGCCGGCCTTCCAGCTAACAAGGCGAGCTTCTTAACCACTGAGCCACTGTTGTTATCATTCTTACATGTGGAACGTATTGGAAAGCATGGCTTTCTTATGTAGCGTTTTCCCACCCCCTCCTAAATCTTTCCTCCATCTGTCCCTTTTTCAGAGTCTCCGACAGAAAGGACTGGGCAGAAACGGGGTATGCCCAGTGGGGGACTGGAGAAGACCCCCACGATGGAGCCGGCCGCTACCACACCATTCCGGGTCACGGTGAGTCCCGTCCTCATTTTCTGCCCCTTCCTAAGGTGGGGATCTTGGCAAACCGAAACTAAGAGCCGCAGACCAGCAAAGGTTAAAGCGAAGCAACTAGAGCGAAATCACCAATGTGCAAAAATCAGTTGAGGTGGGAGGGAAAGGACTCCCTTAAACTGGGGGGCTCCACGTCACCAGATGGAGGCAAGCCTTGCAAACGCGACCTGCTTAAAATGGGGTTGCCCTGGTGGTGCAAGGGTTAAACTGCTCTCTTGCAGCCAGGACGTTGTGAGTTCGATCCTGATGGAGATCAAGGTTGATTCAGCCTGCTTTAAGAAGGAAAGGCTGTGGATTATCCTCCTGTTAGGTTTCGGAGCTCAGCAGGTTGTGAATTAAGTTGCTCTTTTTTTAATTTCCCATGGTCATCTTTTCATGCCCGTGTTTCACCTTAACGAAGCCTTTCCTTCCATGCCCCCCCCCCCAGTTTCACTCATAAATCAAGACCACCCCCACCCCCTTGGCTCTCCATGAAGAGTTTTTGGGGATCTTCCCTTGCATGAAGACATCGCCAAGGTGGTCTTCACCTTTCCTCCTTCCCTGAACAGTTGTAAGTTGCGAAATTGGTTTTTTCTATTTCCTCCCCTGTAACATCCTCCACCGCATCATATATAGTAAAAGTCAATGTCTCCCTTGCTCAAAAGCCAGTCGTGTCCAACTCAAGGGTTCAGTGCTCATCTCAGTTTATAGCCAAAGAGCCGGCACTGTCTACATCTGTAGATGTTTCTGTGGTCACGTGGCAGGCATGACTAGATGGTGGAACACTGTTATTTGACTGCTGAAGTGTTACCTCTTTATCTACTTGCAGTTTCTTGCTTTTGAACCGCTAGGTTAGCAGGAGCTGGGATACGGATGGGAACTCACTCCATCATGCGGTACTCGGGTCTCAACCTGCCAACCTGCCAACCTTCCGGTCATCAAGTTCAGCATCTTAACCACTAAGCCACTGCAGTCCCCGCATAATATACAGTCAAACCTCGAGATAGAGAACGGCTCAACTTAAGAAAAACTCGAGATACATCCAGAAATCCCCAGGGGGAAAAAAATCAGGTTCAAAATACAAAGGAATTTTTTGAGATACAAAATTCATTGCATTCCTATGGGAAATTGCATCCAATGCATTCCTATGGGAAATTCAAGATAAGAATTTCTTCAAGATACAACCAAACTCGAGGAATGAATTAAATTTGTATTTTTGAGGTTTGACTGCATAGAGCATGAGTTCTCAACCTTTTAAAGCCCGTGCCTGGGTCACGCTCCCTCAGACAGCTTTGGGGGCCGGATGGCCATCTTGCCCTTCCTCCACTACATGGCACTTCCTGGTGTGGTGAAGGCAGTGGGGGGGGGATGCCACATGAAATGGTGCCGCGGGCCACATTTGGCCCATGGGCTGCAGTTTGAGAATCCCTGGCATAGAGAGAGACCAGGATTGTGTTTTATTGCCATTTTGTTTCAAATCACCAAACCCCCTCTTTCCTTCCGTGCAAAATGCATTCAAGTAAATTATAATTTAATAGTGCTATTTTCTTGGGAAGGATTTCTCCTTCTCCTTCTTCTTGCTTTGCACAACGTCCGAGGGGTGAACCGGCAATTCTCGCAGCAGGAGCCCCCCGATCTTTAATTGAAACCTAATTGTTTACTAAACCGCTCCGAACCAGAAGAGAAGATTACTATCATTTGGGTCTCTGGATGACTCCTTCTTTCGGGTCCCTTTCCTCCTCCTCTCTCTCTCCTTTTTCTGTAAAAAATAGAAGCATACAAAAATGTGCAGATTTAATTTTAAGGGAGAATGGGAGCATCATCCTCAATCTTTTCTTCATTCTTTATGCGTATCAGAAGCGATACATTCCTCAACAATACATAAACAAGAGAGCGGTTATCATTAAACTGTCAACAGCGACTGGATTCAGATAATGAGCCTTCCTGTGTGCTGGGGGGGGGGGAGAATTATATGGAAATGGTTTTTGGAGAATGTGAGAAAGTATGAAAGATGGCTTTTCTATTTAGGAAAGGTCAGCTGAGGTCACATTTTTGCAAAATCCCATCAACATGTAGCTGCCTTTCCATAAACTGGGCTTCCTTTCCATTCTCATGTGCTTCGATGTGGTCATTAGCAACGGAGTACATTTCATTCATGCTGGTCAAAGGTCTGATGGGCTGGATGGAGAAGGGGTGGTTTTGTCCCCCCACCCTCCACCACCACCACGTCCTGCCAACTGGAAGCTGGGAAACAACTACCTTTAGTCCATTCACCTGACGTCCCCATCAGTGAGAAACTGAGCATGAGTCTGCTGAGCACCTCTCCTCTGACATAAGCAGGGCTTCCCCCTGGCCTGATGTGTCTTGGTCTCGACAAAGTGTGGCAGAATATTTGGAACTGGCTTTGGTAGAGATCATAAACAGGTTTCCTTATCATAAAAGTCTTGGAGGTCATTAATGTAGCCCTTCCTTCCTTCCTTCCGTCCGTCCATTCTTTCTTCTTTCCTTCCTTCCATCATTTTCTTCCTTCCTTCCATTTATCATTTCCTTCCTTCCTAACTTTCTTCTTTCCTTCCTTCCATCTCTCATTTCTTTCCATCCTTCCTTTCTTCCATCTATCATTTCCTTCCTTCCTTTCTTCTTTCCTTCTTCCTTCCATCTATCCTTTCCTTCCATTCTTTCTTCTTTCCTTCCTCCCATCTACCATTTCCTTTCTTCCACCTCAGTTCCTTCCTTCCTTTCTCATAATTTTCTTCTAGGCATCCGTCATTTCCTTCCTTCCTTCCTTCCATTCTTTCTTCTTTCCTTCTTCCATCCATCATTTCCTTCCTTCCTTCCTCATCATTTCCTTCTAGACATCCATCATTTCCTTCCTTCCTTCCATCTGTCATCATTTCCTTCCTTCCTTATTTATTGTCTGTCTAAACCAGGTGTTCTCAACCTTTTTAAGCCAGGGGCTGGGTCATGCTCCCTCAGACAGCTTCAGCCATTTTGCCCTTCCTCTACCACATGGCACTTCCTGGTGCGGTGGAGGCAGTGGAGGGCCACATGAAATGGTGCTGTGGGCCACATCCAGCTGCAGGTTGAGAATCCCTGGTCTACGTTTTCACCAAATTGGACGCAAAGTCCCACCCCTTCTCAAACCCCCCAAACCTCAGACTTTGCAATCGGATGGGAATTCAAGGGGAGCTGGAGCTTTGGACAACCTGCGTGAATCTGCATCCATAATACCTTGACTGTTGGCTTCCATCTTGCAGACAGTGGTGACAGGTTACAATGTTCTGGCCAGCGGGCCAGAATGCGAATGCGGCGATGGAGCTATAGATCTCCCCCCCCCACACACACACACACTTATTCCCCAGTCAATGTGTCCCTTTCAGATCTTGTCACCTCGATGTCCACCTCTCATGAAGATTTCCTGCCTCAAAAGAAAGAAAGAAAAAGGGGGGGGGGGGGGAACATGACAGCGAAATGGATTTTATCGGCAGAGTGGTAGCAAACAGAGGCCAGAATGCAGAAAAAAGATTTAATCACTCTCTCTTTCTCTCTCTTTCACACACGCACACGCACACACACACACACACACGCGCGCGCACCTTTATTTTTCTGCTCTATTTCTCTTCTGGGCTGCCTGCCGTGTGAGGAGACGGGAGTTGCCAACACTGTGATCGCACCTTTCCATTTATAGAAATCACAGGGCCTCTTAGACAGCGCACAGATGTGGCCCGCCCAGTTGCGTACGGTCAGTTCCCACTGTGAATGTCTCCATGGCTACTCGGACCGTTCCTCTTTTGTTCTGCAAAACCTTCTCATTGCTCTGGTCGCAGGATTTCAGTAGGCTAGGGTTTGCGCTGATGTCTTTGGAAAGCTGTGCTCCATTACCATATTCCCATGTGCAACATATAGAGCCCCTGCCCAAGAGTTCATGCTGCCTGAGGCAAAGCAGCAAAGGACTCCCTACATCCGGGATTCTCAACCAGTGGTCCATGGGCTGGATGTGGCCTGCAGCACCATTTCAGGTGGTCCACCACCACCACCACCTCCACCACACCAGGAAGTGCCGTGTGGTGGAGGAAGGGCAAAATGGCCATCCGGCCTCTGAAACTGCCTGAGGGAGCGTGACCTGGCCCCCAGCTTCAAAAGGTTGAGAACTCCTGCTCTACATCACCTCCCTCAGTTCAAGCCAAGGCGTAGTAAAGTTAAAGTTCTCCCTTGGTCGAAAGCCAATCGTATCTGACTCTAGGGTTGAGTGCTCATCTCCATTTACAGCCAAAGAGCCAGCACTCTCTGCATCTGGTCATGTGGCAGGCATGACTAGACTTGGAACGCTGTTACCTTTCCCACAAAAGTGATCTAGTAGGCTTTCCTTTGTTTATAATTCCCGTCCTCTTTTAAAGCAAAAATCCTGCAGGTTTCTTGCGGACGCCTCTTTACCGACCAAAAATTGCATATATGGGGTGAGTCACTGGAAGTCCAAGGGCCACGAAATCTACTTTGTGGGATGTATGATTCGCACATCTGGCCTACAAGGAAAAGCGCCCAGGACCCTTCGGAAGGAAACGCTAAAAATGTACGGAGACTCTGAGCTAATATTTTCCTCCCGCTTCCATTCCCCAGCGCTCGTGTCAGAAATATTAAATTATCTTTCCTTTCCCCGCAGCCCATGGGGCGGGAGAGACAGTTAAAAAAAACCAGCCTGCGCGGAGAGCTAATAAGGAATATTAATCCTCATTTGATTCGTTTTGATCACTGTGTGCCGAGTGGTAATTGCGGAAATAACACTTGACATTTCCCAGCACCTTTCATCGCGGTCTTGGCCGGGCGATCGGCGGATGAAACGGGACATAGCTTTGGTTTGAATCCTGCCGGCAGGAGGATCACTTGCCACATGTTTCGGACGCAAAGTAATTTAGGAATGGGAATTCGGACCCTTGGATGACAGAGCCCAAGAGGGACAGTTTTGACAGAAAGCAGCAGGCAGGATTTTTTGGTGATGGACAGGGTTTTACCTTGGGACCTTCTGCGCCCAAAACAGGGCCAGAGAACAAGTCAGGTGCAAAAACTGGGAGAGCCAAAGTATACGTTAGAGATGACCCGTCATTAGAAGAGGGAGTTCCTTTACTGGCTGAAAGCATCTGGTTATGGCAACAGGAGATTTTCTCACCTCCTCTGGTTGGCACATTAGTTCTGGTCTGCTGCTTTGTTGGTCTTCAGGAGCTAAAGGTGGGCCTTGTTTGTGAGTCTCTCTTACCACTGACAACACTCAAACAGAGTCCATAAGCAAAGTCCCAGCCCACCATCCAGGTGGAATTTCCCCTTTTAAAGCTGTTGAAGGCGTTGCACATGGTGGCAGTGAGTTCTGCAGTCTCCAACACTCCAGCTCCAGTGCATTTACCCAGCTGGATCCTTGTCTTTGAGGTGGGGGGCTTTTCCTACCCCCCCCCCCCACATCATTTTAGACCCCTTTCCCTGAATAGCCTTCCTTTAACCCAGGGATTCCCAACCTTTTCAAGCTGGGAGCCAGGTCACACTCTGTCAGTCAGCTTTGAGGGCCAGATGGCCATTTTGCCCTGCCTGCACGATGGGGAAGCCATTTTGTCCCAACAGCTTCAAAGGGCTGACCATTTTGCTTCTCGGATGCCCTTGGAGGGATGCGGGGGGGGCGCACGTGAAATGGTGCCTTGGGACAGATCAGGCCCACAGGCCTTGTGTTGGGTACCCCTGCTCTAACCTAAACACCTCTGAACGCCACTGCCTTCCTTTGCGAGTGACTGGCCGTCAATCCCAGGTTAATGTCCATCCTTGTGCTTATGCAGCGCCATCTTTTAAGAGCCTCCTGGCCAATCCATCCCGCACCGGCTCTGTTTTCGGGCAACTGGGCCCTTCGGTACCACCCGGAGCCTATACTGAAGTGAGGCAAGGCTTTAAAACTCAATCCCCAGGCTGTGGGATTTATATCCTTCGTTCTCTCTTTCCCACCCGCCGCCGCCCCGCCACATTGAGCGGACATTGATTTCTGTCTGCTCGGGTCCAACTTCAGTTTCCATGGCGACGGGATTCGGTTTCTCCATCGCTGCCGCTGTGCCATTTCTCCCCTCCCCACCCTTGTCCAGGGCATTTGGATATGCCGCTTCTATTGGCGTGCGTGCCTGGCTCCACTTTGTCCCTCGTTGATCACGGTGGCTGCGATCTCACAGATAATTTGAGAAAGCGATGGCATGGATTAGACTTCAGCATCTTTCTTTTAAAAGCATGGTTTAGAGGGATCTGGGCTAATCTTCATTTACAGTCAAAGTAGCCAGCACTGTCTGCATCTGGACATGTTTCTGGAATGCTGTTACCTTCCTC
The DNA here is from genome assembly GCA_035047305.1 of Bradypodion pumilum. NCBI lineage: Eukaryota > Metazoa > Chordata > Lepidosauria > Squamata > Chamaeleonidae > Bradypodion > Bradypodion pumilum. The sequence goes on from JAWDJD010000015.1 coordinate 10,694,315, forward strand.
TCCAAAACAGTACCTATTTATCTACCATACCTAATGTGGACCTCTAAAACTAGGAAAATAGATTGACCCAAGTATAAGTCGGGGGTAGAAAATTCAGCAGTTACTAGTGAGTTTCAATAATTAAAATACACGAAACTATGGAAAAATTAATTAATTTAGACATTTGTGTGGATATGTTTTTGAATGTTTACATTGACCCGAGTATAAGCCGAGTTCCATTTTTGGACCTCATTTTGGGGGCTAAAAAACCCGACTTATACTCAAGTATATACGGCACATGCAATTTCTTGCTTTCAAACTGCTAGGTGGGCAGGAGCTGGGACAGATCACAGTCGCTCACTCCATCATGCTGCACTCGGGCCTCGAACTGCCAACCTGCCAACCTTCCGGTTGTCAAGTTCAGCATCTTAACCACAAAGCCACTGTGGCCCCCACCTGTAAGAAGGAGACAGTCCTAATTTCTGGCCTGCCTCACAAGATCAACGAAAGAATTATCAGGATCCTTAAACCATCTAGATACTTGGTAAAAAAAAAATCAACATGATTGGAGTAAACGATTGGAGCATAATTATGGCGAGCAAGTGAGATAAATTCCCCTGTTACTTTCAGAATATGATCTTACTTTGCCAGCCAATATTTATCTGTCTATCACCAAGATGCAAAGTCTGCTCACAGATGCAAAAATATATGTATGTGCTCAGAGAAGAGTAGGTAATCGGAGGGAAAGATGAATGGATAGCTGAGCCAATATTCATATTTCCGTGATGCGTTTTGAGCATACGTCTTTCCCCGGGGAATCCACAATTAAATCTTCGAAAACAATATGTTGATCGTGTACCATTTCCTGTAGCTTCTGCCAGAGAAAATGGCTCAATCTTTATGCAGGGGTGTGTGTGTTAAACCAAAAATCCTGAGCATGCTTGTTTATTTTATTAAGTAGAAATGGTCCCCCGTTATTAACTGTGGAGAGAGTGAACAGGATATAAAAATATGCCGCAGAGTGGCAAACAGATTTTGCGTTGAAAACCTGAAAAGGCAAAACCCAGCAGTTTTCCTTAACCATCCAAGTTGCTACGAAATCCAGAAGAACTTTTAAAAATAAGAAATAAAATTGTCTCTCAGAAACCAGATGTTTTGATTTCGCAGCAACCTACTGTGAGGGAACTGCTTCGTGGTTCAGACACTAAACTTGACGACTGGAAGGTTGGCAGGTCAGCAGTTTGAGTCCCGAGTGCTGCACGACGGAGTGAGCTCCCGGCTCTGTCACAGCTCCTGTCAAGCTAGCAGTTGGAAAGCAAGACATTGCAAGTAAGATAAATAGGGACCACTTTGGTGGGAAGGTAAACAGTGTTCTGTGCACTGGTGTCTAGTCACGCCTGCCACATGTCCACAGAAACATCTGCAGACGCAGACATATACTGTATGCTCCTGAGGGCATAGACCCCTCCCTGGTACATAAACTGGCAAGCGGGAATTGCATGAAGAAAACTGAATAAATACTTCAAAAAAGAGCTTTTCCGAAGTCTGAAAACACAGTAAGGTAAAAGTCATATCCGACTTTAGGAAGATGTCAGCTGACATAGTTCCCTCTATATTTCTATTGCATCCATCATCATACGTTCTAGATCAGTAGTTCCAAATGTGGGGCCCAGGCCCCTCAGGGGGGCTTCAATTCCCAGAAGCCTCAGTCAGTCCATTGGCTGATCCGTGCTTTGGGGAATTGACTGAGGCTTCTGGGAATTGATTTCCAAAAACCAAAGGTTGGGAAACACTGTTCTAGATCAGGGATTCTCAACCTGTGTCCCATGGGCCAGATGTGGCCCACAGCACCATTTCATGTGGCCCACCATGGCCAGTGAGTGCCATGTGATGGAGGAAGGGCAAAATGGCTGTCCGACCCCCCCGAAGCTGTCTGAGGGAGCGTGACCCAGCCCCCGGCTTTAAAAGGTTGAGAACTCCTTTTCTAGATGCGTATTTTCCATGCCAATGTCTGGCTATTGTCTGCCCTTCTCACCCTTACCAGAAGGAGGCACTCTAATGACAGCTGTCAAAAATTGTACATTTTCCAGCAATTTGAGTGGGGAAAGCAGGGAGGGATATTGTGGCAGACCTAACCATTTCGGGGCAAAATGTTAAAAGAGAATACTGCAGTTTGGCAATCTTAGCAGTTTGCTTGATTGATTTTTCTGCTCCTGTTTTGCTACAATGGGGGCTGTGTAAATCATGTGCATTGCAGAAAATTGCTGGTTCGATCCCAAGCATCTCCAGGTAAAGGGTAAGAAAGATCCTTGCCTTAAATCTGGGGAAAGTAAAGGTCAAGGTCACTCTTCCTCAAAAGCCAGTCGTATCTGACTCTATGGTTCAGTGCTCAACTCTGTTTATAGCCGAAGAGCCAGCGCTGTCTGCGTTTGCAGAAGTCTCCGTGGACATGTGGTAGGGCATGCCGCAACACAGAAGCTGTTTACCTTTCCCACCGAAGGGGTCCCTATTTATCTATTTGCAATTTCTTGCTTTCGAACTACAAGGTTGGCAGGAGCTGAGACAGAGACAGACACTCACTCCATTGTGCAGTACTCGGAAATTGAACTCCGACCTTCCAGTCTTCAAGTTCAGCATCTTAAACACAGTCCCAAACCTGGGGAACTGAGTTATAAATATTAGCTAGCAAATGTTAACTGTACTGTTGATTTTTTAAAAAAATTCTTGGAAAACACAAGTTTGGCAAGCTTGCATGGCAATGCGTAGTGAACCAAATTCTCCTCACGCCTTACCTCAGATGCGAATGGCTGCTTTTCTCAGTGATTTTGATAGTGGTTTAAGTAGGGAGTTCGATTCCCAGAAGAAGAGCCAGGCTATGTGTAACCTTAAGCAAGCTGCATGATCTCGGGGTGCCCCATGAAGGAAAGAAGGGGAATCTACTTCTGAATATCTTCTGTTTATAAAACCCTGGAAAGGGTCACCCTACGTCAGATTTGACTTGGCAGCAGCAGTTGTTGTTGTTGTTGTTGTTGTTAAGTTGTTGTTGTTTATGTAGAGCCCTGTATACCTGTGAATTAGCCAGCTCTAGAACTCATTGTTTCTCTAAGCCAGGGGTTCCCAACCTTTTCAAGCTGAGCACCAGGTCATGCTTTGACTGCTGGACAGCCATTTTGCCCTGACTGCACAATGGGAGGGATGGCCATTTTGTCCCAACAGCTTCAAAGGGATGGCCATTTTATTTCTCAAATGTCCTCAGAGGGGTGGGGGATCACATGAAATGGTACCAGGGGCCATATCCGGTCTGTGGGTCTTAGGTTGGGAACCCCTGCTGTCAGCCCTAAAAGTCCTTCAAAGTTCATATTGTGGGAATGGGCATTGGAGGGGAAGATGAAACAATGCGATAAAACCAAACCTGGCACAGAAAAAAACGAACAGTGGGAAGCTTCCCACATCCAGACAATGACACCTCCATGCTTATTTGGGTATTTGAACAATCGCCTTTTTTGGGGGGGGGAAGGAGGAACTTTTCCAAGCATTGTTCAGTTAGGTTTATTCCAGAAGATGTGTGCACATCCCAGAGTGAATCAACCTATCTCTTGAAGTGGCGAGAAAGACCCATCAATGGTTATGAACAAGATGGATAAATTGGTCTTCCAACTCCAGATGTAGGCTATCTTTCTGTCTGTCTTTGAGAACACATGGCTCAAAACATCCCCCTTGAATTGGAGCAGATATTCCTGTTTTCTCCCACCCATTCATCCCTACACTTTCCTTTTTCAAAAGTTTAGGGTCGGAGGAACCAGGCCAGGCGCGCGGAGTGAACAGTTCGCCACCCATCGCAAACACTCAAGCCGGAGATACAAGTGGGCTCGGAGAAAGAAGCGTAGAAGTTTAGATTTATAGGAGTGCGGATAAATTTCTGTCAGCTGGTGATTATTATCTCCTTTAATCTCGGAGGTGCGCCTCTCCTTTCTCACGCCTGCTTCTGGGGTTTCAAAAGCGCATTTCTGATTGGGATCTAGGGCACTCCGGTGGAAAATAAATCTCCCGTCCTTCCTGCAGAAGGTCCGGAGATGCTTAAGCACGAAACTTATTAGGCGTATTTGAACAATAATGGAGACTTGTTAATGCCTTGAAGTGTCCGGAGGATCTGAAGAGATGAAACATTTGTATTTTTTTTTAATTTGCTGGCTAGGGAGGAGATAGTTCCAACCTCTCACCTATTTTTAAGCATGCATTAAGGACCTTTCCAGGCCTTTCTCCCTATAAATTCTTCTGTACTGTCAGAGAATTGGTGTGTGTGTGTGTGTGTGTGTGTTGCTTCTCAATCAATTCTGATTTATGGTGACCCTTCCCAAGGTTTTCTTGGTACAGTCAAACCTCGGGTTAGAGTAATTAATGTGTTCTCCGGGACGTTTCTTACAGTGAAAATTACCTTAACCGAATTCCCCATAGGAATGCATTGAAAACCAAAATACTTTAACTGAAACATGGTTTCCCATAGGAATGCATCGAAAACCAATTAGTCTGTTCCAAAGAAAATTCCTTAAACCGAGCCACTATTTTCTATGGATTTCCTTTTCTTATGCAATTTTTATGTTCATCGAGCCATTCGTTAACCAAAGTTCCACTGTATAGAGAATTAGGCAGACGTGTTTTACCATTCCCTGCCCCTAGATGGAGCTATGGGACCACTCTGCAGCTGACCCAAGGTTACATAGGCTGCCTGTTCTCCTAAGTGGGGATCGAACTCCCAACCTTTGGCTCCGCACCTAGAGATTGAAACCAACTGCACTATCCAGACCGCTACGATAATTGTGTGCTAGCAAGACAACTGTGACTTATGGTGAATAGGGGGACCCGCTGGGACTGTGCAGCTCGCCCAAGACCACCCAGACTGGCACTTCTCCTAGGAGGGGGTCACGGGCCGGTCACATGGTTGAGTGGGCCGATCACATGGTTCAGCGGGTCAGCCACGTGGTTCCTCCCACCGGAAGCAGAAGTAAAACGTGCCATGCAATCTGTTTTGCAACAGAATGAGATAGATTTTAAGCTGCCATTTTCTCTGCTTAAATCAGGGGTGCCCAAACTATGGCCCATGGGCCAGATCCGGCCCCTGACATCAATTCATCCAGCCCATGTCACCTTTGTCGCTCCCAAAAACAAAAGTAAAACGCGCCCAGATGATGGGCACATTTTACTTCCACTTCTTGGAGCAACGAGGGTGGCATGGGGCGAATGAATTGGCGCCGGGGACTGGATCCGGCCCACAGGCCTTAGTTTGGGCACCCCTGCTGTCCAGAAACATTTAATGCAAATTACAGAAACCTAAAGGGAGTGGCAAGTCCTCCCACCCCACCTTCATGCCTTTGGCTCACTCTTTTGCACTGGAAGTAATACTTTTTCAGGGCTGGAGAATTCCTTGTCGAGGTGCCTTGTGTTGAAATGGCCTCAACTGACAAGAGCGAAGGATTTCGTGGGCATCTTTCACACGCCTCCTGGGAAAAGGTCGCCCAACAGCTGTGAAATTTAGGAGATCTTTATGCGGTCTTTCCCGGGAAGCTTTCATAAGCTGAATGAGGATAAGCAGAGAAGGAGAAAGTTCCCCCCACTTGTGGAGTTTATACCTGATTTACAGCCATTTCAAGCCGAAAGGCAACTTGACTCACTGGTGATATCTCCCCAAAACAGGGATTCTCAAGCTGTGGCCCGTGGGCCGAATGTGGCCCATGGCACCATTTCATGTGGCCCCCCAGGAAGTGCCATGTGGGGGAGGAAGGGCAAAATGGCTGTCCGGCCCCCTGGCTGTCTGAAGGTGTGCGACCCGGCCCTCGGCTTAAAAAGGGTTGAGAACTCCTGCCTTAAAGGATGCCGTCAGAGGAGTATCGAAGAAGATATCTAAGCCTGTTTCTTTCTTAAACAACAGACAGTCCTGTATATATTTTCCACCCTCCCCTCTCTTCTCACACTGCACAATGCTTGAGCATAATTTCCTAAGGTGCTCTGTAGCCATGGTGATAAGGAAGGTGTAATTACCTCCATCGGCAGGTAGATATGAAAGTAAGCCACATGTTTTATCCTGGCTTCGATCTGTTGTGGGTGTTTTTCTAGGTTGCAAGTATCAAGGTGTGCGTCTGATGGGTTTACGTCCTATTCCCTTGCCTCGAAACTTGTCCACAGTTGTGACCAGGACGGAGAACTTGGGAGTGCCCTCAAAGTCAATTTGGCACGTGGGGCTTAAGATGCTGAACTTGACGGCCAGAAGGTCGGCAAGGTCGGCAGTTCGAGACCCGAGTGCTGTACGACGTCCGTCCAAAGCAGCTGCCCAACCTAGCAGTTCGAAAGCAAGAATTTGCAATAAATAGGTACCTCTCCGACAGGAAAGGTAACAGCATTCCTTGCTCTTCGGCATCTAGCCTTGCCTGCCTGCATGTCCACGGAAATGTCTGCTGACTTAGACAGTGCTGGCTCTTCGGCTGTCAACGGAGTATGAGCACCGAACCCTAGAGTCGGACACAACCGGCTTTCGAGCGAGGGAGACTTTACCTAAGGGCCCATTTAATAAGTGCATCACTTGCCCAAAGCAAACACCACATGGGGCTTCCAGGTGTGGTGGAGGCAGGGGGGGCGTCCACATGAAATGGTGGTCCCATCAATGAGAAAGGTACATCTGATTGGGGCCAGGCAGAGAGCCTTCTCCATGTCAGCCCCAGCCCTGTGGAACCTCCTTCCACCTGAGGTGCGCCTCCAGACGCAACTACTCCCCTTTAGGAAGATGCTGAAGACATGGTTGTTTCAGCATGGGTGGGGCATGAGTGCCCCCACCTCTCAGGCCCGCTGGCTCGTCTAGCCGGGAGATGGACCTGTCCTGTCTTGGATCTCAGTTTTAATTGTGGGTGGTGGGTGGTGAGAGTGGTTGTTGTGTGCTTTTTTAATGTTTACATAGGTTTTATGAGTTTAAATGTGCTTTTTTTTAGCTGTGAATGTTTTTAATTGTTTTATATTGTATTCTATTTTTATTTTCCTTTATTCCTCTTTTGTTGTTAGCCGCCCTGAGTGGTGTTTCCCACCAGGAGGGCGGGGTATAAATTACATACATACATACATACATACATACATACATACATACATACATACATACATACATACATACATACATACATACATACATACATACATACATACATACATACATACAATGGTGCCATGGGCCACATCCGGCCCACGGGCCACGGCTTGGGAATCCCTGCCTGAAGGGACGCAGAGGAGAGCATCCTCCCCCCACTGTGTGAGGACCACCCCCCAAGGTCATCTAGCCCTCTCCCTCCATGCCTTTATTGGCATTATTGGGGAGACCCTTGGGAAGGGGGCGCACAGGATTCTGCCCTTCACCCCCTTTTCTCCTTAGGGGCGTGGCAAGGGGCGGGGCTTTCCGGTGTGTGTGTATAGGGGGGCTCTTTTGGGGGGCGGGGCTGGGGGGGGAAGGAGGGTTGCCAGGGCAACAGAGGAGGCTCCGGGGATGCTCTTGCCTTGCGCGCGCATCGGCCTCGCTGCTGCTTGGCCGGCCTCCCTTGGAGACTCAACAGCGGCGGAGGCTGCCCAGCCCATCCCCGGCCTGCCTCCCTCCCTCCCTCCCTCTCTCTCTTTCGGAGCTTCTGCCTGTCCGTATCTGATTTTCTTCCTCCTTCCTTCCCTCCCTCTCTCTCTCCGGGGCCCTTGCAGGGCTTCCTGGGGCGGCGGCTCAAGGGCTCCATCAAGCGCACCAAGAGCCAGCCCAAGCTCGACCGCCACGGCAGCTTCCGACGCGCCCTGCCCGGACCTTTCCGCCCCCCGGAGACCCGACAGCAGCCCCAGCTCGACGGAGGAAGAGGAGGAGGAGGAGGAGGAGGAGGCGAGGAAGGAGGAGGAGGCGGTGGCGGCGGCGACCATGAGAGGTGAGAGCCGCGCCAGGGGACGCGAGGGATGGGAGGCAGGGAAGGATGGATAGATGGAAGGAAGGAAGGAAGGAAGGGGTAGATGGATTGAAGAGGACGCAAAAGAGATGGAGGGATGGATGGAGACCACTTCACCCCTTGGGGGAAAACGGGGTGGTGGAGGGGGGGCATACGAGGAAGAGGAGCGGGTCCAGCCGGGTTTTGGGGAGGGGGCTCCGCTTGGCTCCCTCCCACAACTGAGAGGCCGGGCTGGGAATCAAGCTAAGAGGGGGTGTGTGTGTTTGTGTGTGGGGGGGGGGGTCCATCCGGGTGGGGGGTGGTGGTCTGGCCAGTGGTCCTCCATCCATCCTTCTCCCCCCCCCCCACCTAATCTCCCCATCCTTTTCATCCTTCTCCCAGTCCGCTTGACCACGCCCCAGCCTCCGTGTCTGTGTGTGGTTGTGTGTATGTGCGTGTGCGCGTCTCAACCTTTGCCTTGGTCCCTTTGCCCGTGGGACACCCGGTGTGTTGTTGTGGGGAGGCTGTCTGGAAGGAGGATCGGGTCCCCCTTCCGCCTCCAGATCGCCCTGACCGGTGTCTCTTGGGTAGCGTGGGGGGGCGAGGCTCACCTTTTGGGAGGAGAAGGTGGTCGCCGACTCCATCTTGCCAATGCGTTGCCCCCACCCCACCCCTTCTTGGGCACCGTGGGTGGCTGTTTCGAGGCTGGGCATCATTTGGAAAGTGCCCGGGGCGTTTGCATGGCTCCCTGTGGGTCTGTGAAAAAGGCAGGTGAGGGGGGGGCAGGACAACAAAGGAAGCCCAAAATTGAAGACAGAGGTTTGGGGGCTTGCTTGTGCCTGGTGGTCTCTAGAAACAGTAATAACAAAAGAGGGACTATTAAAGGTGTCGGATTTGGCAACGGTTTGTGTTGGATTTGAGGACCCGGCAGAAGGTAGCATCAATTCATGGCTCACGTCTTTCTGGACCAGTTTGGTCAGATGGGTTTCACATCAGAGGACCAATTCTGCTCTCCAATGGTTAAAAATCATTCTCTCGTATCTTTTCAATTTTTCTCTCTTGGTGCATTGCTAAATCTCATGCCTGTCTCCACCCTATCTTTAAAACCTAAGAACCAGACCTTCGGTCCAGGGACCTGAGATAGTGCTGTATCTTGTATCTAGAATGATTTTTAAAAACCAATCCCACTGCTAGATTCTCCTGAAATGAATGGTATGTTTTTAGGGTCACAAGGTGTGCAAACTCCACAGTGTCATTGGGCTTATATGGGACTAATGTTGGGTCCAGGACCTTCTTTAAAGGCAGGGAAGGAGGGCTTTTAAGGAACGAAAAGGGAAAAAACTCACTGTGGATGTGGCTTGGTTAGAAAACTGACTCCTTTCCCCAATTTCTTTCGCAACCACTGTTTGGGGCGTGTGTGAGTAAGGAAACACTAATGGAGCCTTCAATCGGCTTGCGTTTCTGGAAGGTGCCCCGGTTTATCGATCCCCTTCCTTGCTCTGCCTGAGCATCTTTGGTGGAGAAGTGGGAAGCCTCAGAAATTGAGTGGTTGTCTCAAAGGCGGTCACCATCGAACGGCATGTGGAGAAGAAAACTCGCCTTTGGGTTTCTAGATGATTCAAAGCTAGTTGATTTTTGGAGGAGAAACGCACTTCTTGGGAGGTATCTTTCCTCCACCACTACCCAAGCCACTACCCAGATGCTTGGTCCATCCAGCATAGTCTTTTCAACACTAGTTAGTCGGAGTAGTTTCTCTTGATTCTATGGGGAGATCTGGATGTCTCTACTACTCAGCTGCTATGCTTCACTCAAGGGTAAAATTCCAGACAGGCCAGGTTATCCTGCTATGGTTATAGAGTAGACCAGAGTTTCCTGAACTTTGGGTTTTGGACTTCAGTTCCCAGAAGCCTAAGTCAATATCCCAAAGCACTGATCAGCCAATGGACTGACTGAGGCTTCTTGGAATTGAAGTCTCCCTGTGGGGCATGGGTCCCATATTGGGAACCACTAGAGTAGACCCTACTGCCAGTGACTGAATGTCAATTGTCAGGTGGTGGTTAACTCACCTGACCCACCCTGAGGACAAATGGTCCACAAGGAAAAAAAGGTGATGGTCCCCAAGTGGATTAAATCCCACTTGAATCCAACTTGATGGCGGGCAGCAGCTTCATCCATCCTGGCCTGGGGCTGATGAGGAGGACTTTGTGTGCCAAAAGGGCTCAGGACCAGAAAGTGACTCATGGAACTGGATCGGTGGTACTATGGGGGTCATGCTATGATGCGAAAGGAAGACGAAAGGCCACTGCATTATATTCTGAGGACAGTCCTCATGGCTGATCGCTACGAGAATCACCACTATTCGGATTCAGATATGGCACTCAAAGAAGAAGAAGGGTAAAATGAGTCCAAATGAGTCTGGTTTGGTTTCTTGAGGTCCCAGGGATAATTTAAAGATACCTAAATGCTGATCTGAAAGTGGGAGTGTCTTCGTGGTGTCTGATTCTTGTTTCATATTACCAGAAGTTTGGGGACTACTATTTTAGGTAGTTGTAGTTGCTGAGTATTATTTTGCCTGGGAGGGAAAACCCCAGAGAGATTTTTGTGACATCTGAAAGATTGCATCATTTATTACAGCTTAAGCCAAGGGTGCCCAAACTATGGCCCATGGGCCAGATCCGACCCCTGATGCCAATTCATCCGGCCAACATCACCCTCGTTAGTAAAATGCACCCATATGGGAGCGATGAGGGTGGCATGAGCCGAATGAATTGGCATTGGGGGCCGGATCCATATGGGTGTGTTTTACTTCTGCTTCCAGGAGCGACAAGGTCAGCACAGGCTGGATGAATTGGCATTGTGGGCCCCATCCGGCCCACGGGCTGTAGTTTGGGCACCCCTGGTATAAGCAAAGAAAATGGCAGCCTCAAAAATCTATCTCATCCTGTTGCAAAACATATCTGTTGCAAAACAGATTGCAAGGTGCATTTTACTTCGGCTTCCGGTGGGAGGAACCACGTGGCCAGCCCACGGCCAGAAAACTTTGGGCACCCCTGACTTAAGCATTTGCAGAATTTGTAGCTCCCTTGTCTTTCTGAGGAAGGAGAAGTCCCTGCCGCTGGTGGAAATGGCAGGCGAATTGTTCTGTGAGCATGTAGAAATCCAAGACAATAAAACTGCTGCCTTATTAGAAGACGCTTCGGATGATACCTGTGTGATCTGTCTCTTATTCCCCAATTGTTTCTTCCATTTACGCCTGGCCTTTCTTGTGAGGATCTCTTAAGCTTTTATTCTCACACCATCAATGATGAGAGGCAGGTCAGCCTGGGCGCTTGGCCTTCGCTCACCCCAGACGGTTTCATGACCACCTCAGGATCTGAACTTGTGTCTACCGAGTCTTAGACTTGCCCTGCACAAACACGAGGGCATCCTGGTGCAGCTCTCTATATTGCTGGTGACGAGTTTGGGTCTGAGCTATTGATAGCCCTGTGGATGAGCAATTAGCTAGATCTTTAGCCAGCTGAATGTACAACATCTTGGCAGATGTTTGGGGGGGAGGATGATGATTTACTGCAGAGGAACGAGTGAAAGAGATAGAAGAATGATCTGGTTTTCCAGTGAGCCAAATCAGCCTCTCATCTGTAAAATGGAGCCACGTCCTTTGCATTAGATCGAAGCAGAGACACATTGCCAAATGCTCTGCATTTGGTCCTGCGGAGCGGGGGCTTTGTGTTATGGAAAGAGTGGTTTGTATGAGTAAAACCATCATTTTTCGTGCCAGAGATTACTCTGGGTTGAAAGTCCAGGTACGATTAAGAAAACTCTTGCCCTGAAACGCCAAAGAGTCACTGCTGCCAGCCAGTCCTGACAATATTGGGCTAAACAGACCACAGGGACTGATACAACGTAAGGCAAGGAACCAATTCATCACTGTGGAAAGAATACCTGGAGGAACCCAAACCTGTCCATTCCTATCGGGTGGGACCGGAGTGTGTAAAAGTTACTTTTGAGGGCTACAGGTCCCAGAATACTCAAGGCCACATGACCAAGCTCATGAAGGGATTCTCAAAGTTGTCATCCAAACATGTAACTCTGGTCTGTGGAACTCCCTGCCAGAAGACGTGGTGACAGCTGTCAGTCTTGACAGCTTTAAGAAAGGATTAGACAAGTTCATGCAGGACAAGGGTATACATGGCTATGATTATGGATACCTAAGGACAACCTCCAGGTTGGAGAGATAGGCAGGATATCTCTCAATGCGGTTTCCAGGGAATCCTAAGCAGGTGAAGGCATCTGCATGGGAAGCCAATGGTGAGCCACTGTGTGAGACAGAATGCTGGACTGGATGGGCCATGTGGCCTGAGCCCAACAAGGATGTTCTTATGGGACCCAACTTCTTGCGTGGCCATTTGAGATGGGATAATAGATATGAGGTTGATCCTTAGCAGGGTCTCCTTCTTGAGCAGTGGTTCCCGACCTTTTCAAGTTGGGGGTCAGGTCACACTTACTCAATCAGCTTGGAGGGCCAGAGGGCCATTTACCCCTGCCTGCATGATGGGGCTGCCCATTTTGTCCCAACAGCTTCAAAGGTATGGCCATTTTGTTTCTCAAATGCCCTTGGAGGGGTAGTGGGGGGGAGCCATGGGCCTTAGGTTGGGAACCACTGTTCTTGAGGTTATGAGGAGTGGTTGGTCAACCAATGGAGTTGGTGACCCCTATAAGGGATGATCTTGGTTTGGAGTTCTTCCAGCAAAGCATGGGAAGCAATTTCTTGGAGACGCAATAGCTTTGCATATCGTAGCTCAGACAAAATAGCCAGAAGTGGCTTTTAAGACTCCGTTCCCTTCTTTACGATTCTACGGTTCAAATTTTACTCTCACACAGCTGCCCCGGCGGCATAGTGGTTAAGGCACTAGGCTTGGAGGCTGGAAACACGGGTTCGATTCCCCGAGAGCTGCATGACAGGGGACATGAAAGGAGACTCATTCTGGCATCCCCAGCAAAAATCCTTTCAACCCAGTGTAAACTCTGAGATGAAAATAAACAAACTGCCCATCCTCCCAGTCCTTTAGCCGGTCAAACATCTCATTAGGGTGCCGTCTAGAAGAGCGTCTGTTTATTAACAAGCTCTCCGGCTCCTTGATGGATGGCCCCAACTGGCGTTGCGTCCTTATCATGCCAGACTGGATGTTCATCTTTTGGTCTCTCAGCCGCCCTTGGCATCGGCTGCAAATCAAGCATCCCCCCGCCCCGCCCCCCCCCCCCACACACACACATCTCTCCTTGTCAGACACATCCAGCCTTAATTGGGAGGACATTTCTCCCCAGCAGTACATGGACAGGGAGCATGTCAGGCAGGGCCAAGCTTGGAAAGGGGGTCGGAGTACCCCAGGGCGAGGCCTACCAAGATTGCCAGATGGGTGGGCATTAAAAGCTAGGTGTAGCTGGCCAGGTTCTCCTGCTATGGTCATAGAGTAGACCAGTAATGGCTAACCTTGGCACTCCAGGTGTTCTTGGACTTCAATTCCCAGAAGCCCAAGTCAGCACTCCTGCTGATCAGGGCTTCTGGGAATTGAAGTCCAAGAACAATTGGAGTGCCAAAGTTCGCCATCACTGGAGTAGACACTACTACCAGCAACTCAATGCCAATCGACAGGCAGTGGTTAAATAACCTGGCCTCACTGAGGACTAGCAGCTTTGTTTCGCGAAGTTCCCAGGGAAGGGTGATGGTCCCCAAGTAGATTAAATGATCCCACTTGAACCCCTCTTGATGGAGGGCAGCAGCTTCCTCCATCCTGGCCTGAGGATGATGATATGGACTTTGCGTGCCAAAAGGGCTCAGGACCAGAAAGTGACTCACGGAACTGGATCAGTGGTACTATGAGTGTCACATTGCAATGCGGAAGGCAGATGAAAGGCCACAACATTATATGCGCAGGACAGTCTCCATGGCTGATCGCCGAGAGGATCGCCAACATTCAGATTCAGATATGGCAGAAGAAGAAGATGCTGGCACGTCTGGAGGGTGGCAGGTTTGGATGGGGAAGGGGCAATTTGCCCACCTGTGGCACCTTTCCTCTGCCTCCGCTTAGCAAGAACTCCTTCACATGGTTTAATTTACTGTATCGATCTCTATGCACGGAGACTTCTGTTCTGCCTATGCCGAGATTTAATTTGCAAGGAAGTCCTTCTTAATTGTGACGAAGCTGCGCTGGCTCTTCATCGTGAGTTCCCTCTCCTTCCCTGCTAGTAGGGGGGGGGGGAATTCCCTTCAAGTTTTTGATCATGGTTCTTGGCTCTGCAAATGTCCCCTGCGCTCATAGCCAATAGCTTAAATGGATCTTGGGGGAAGACGGCGGAGGTGAATTAATTAAGGGCAGCAAACGCTTCCCTATCGCAGGTTGCTATTCCCCAGGCCTCTAACCTTTCCCCCTCTCCTTGCAAACATCAATCTCTCACACCCAGGGTGGAAGAAAGTGCTAAACCAGGACATGCTCCAATGTCTTTGGCGCAATCTGTCCCCTCTGTGTGTTTTCTCCTTTCTTTCCCCTTTAAATTCCCTTCCTTTCTTCTTTGAGTTAAAAGGCATAGCAAGATTCAGAGATTCCCTGATGTGTTCGTCATTCACGCACATGGGAGCATCTCAGAAATCATTGCCTTGCGTCAGCTAGAAGGTGCAAAAGAGATTTATAATCTGAATTTGTGAGCAATCAGTTACAAGTAGTTACTTTGTGTGTGTGTGTGTGTGGGGGGGGATGAGGATGCCACCAAGTTACATTTCCAAAGCAACGAAACAAGTTGGATCGAACTTAATGTCCTGGTGAGATAAGTCATGTTTGCTAGCTGTAACTGCTTACTTTTGAAAGACATTTTGAAGAAATTGCCAAAAGCGTTATTGAACCACCACCACCACCCAAGTAATAACTTTTAAAGGTAAAGGTTTCCCTTGCTCAAAAGCCAGTCGTATCTGACTCTAGGGTTCAGTGCTCATCTCTGTTTCAAAGCCGAAGAGCCAGCGCTGTCTGCTTCTGCAGACGTTTCCCTGGTCATATGGCAGGCATGACTAGAGCGCATGGCTTCAAAAGGAAAATAGCACCACCACAATGATAACCAACCCTGTCTGCTTTCCAACACTGCCAATGCTAAGCGTAGAATTATGGGATGGAAGTCCAACTTTCTAACCCCACCGCTCAACATTTCCAGACTCAACTCTGGACCCTGTCCATGAAATCCACCGTTTTCTGCTAATTTTATTGTCTCTCAGTGTGGCCGACAGTTGTTTTTGATAACATTTTGCCTCTCTTGTTCATTAAAGCATTTGAAAGACAACCCCCCCTCTTTTCAAATAACATTGTATTGCCGTACTGTTCAAAAAGTAACTTGTAGTGTTAACCTGTCATGTGGTGTACTATGTTACTGTAAGGTTGGGTGTGTGGTTGAGAAAGTAACAATACAAAAATTACTTGTTACTCTTGCAATTGGCTGGTGATGGTGGTGGGGCATCTCCTCTGAAACGTAGCAGATGTTGCCTGCTCTCATCATCCCCAGACACATCCCCACCTCCACCCCTAGCTCTCCTTGTAAAGTTACTTTGGTTCCATTTGGACCATTACTTTGGAAATGTGAGTTTGCTGTGTCTTCATTGTGGAAAAGGTAATCAGTTACTGATAACTACTGTATGTTACTTCTAACACATTACTTCCAAGCCTTGCTGATTACCTGCTTATCCATCCATCATCCAACATCTACTCCTTCCTTAGATCCATCCATCCATCCATCCATCCATCCATCCAATCATAGCGCCAACCAACCAACCAACCAACCAACCCAAAATAGTGGACCATTCAACAGGTTAACACTACAGGTTACTTTTTAAATAGTAGGGTGATACAATGTAAAAAAGGGGGTTTCAAATGCTTCAATGACTTGGAGAGGTGAAATGTTTTCAGAAACAATTGTCTGCCATGCTGAGAGACAACCAACCAACCAGCCAGCCAGCCAGCCAACGAAACAACCAACCAACCAAACAATGAACCAACGAACTAACCAGCCAGCCAACGAAACAACCAACCAGCCAGCCAGCCAGCCAACGAACCAACCAACCGACCAATGAACCAACCAACCAATGACCCAACCAGCCAGCCAACGAACCAACCAACCAACCAACCAACCAATGAACCAACCAACCAATGACCCAACTAGCCAGCCAACGAACCAACCAACCAGCCAGCCAACCAGTCAACCAATTGGACCATCTCACTCCCTATAGGGGAAATGGGTCCAGCAGAAGTCTATGAAGGAGAGTTCATCCATCACTTCCTAAACGGCTGGTCCCTGCCAGCCAACAAAAGGCTATAAAGCCCGTATGTTCCTGGGCTCAGGACTCAAGGGCGGCCTGAAGGTGTCCATCTTTCCTGTAACGCCTGCGTTTCCCTTTTCCCCTCATCATCATGGCATCTGCAAATTTGCTGCCTTAATGGAACCCACTGGCACGACTCTCCTCCAAGTTAATTACTGCCCTCTAATTAATGACTGTGATTGCCGAGCAAGGTGAGGGAAGGGGTCGACTTTGTGTGAGAAAATGTCTGCAAAGAATCACTGTCTCGGCATTTCTACGGTTTTTAGCAACACGAAGGGCCGCCAATTGGTTACGTTCTGTGAAAACCCATTAGCCGAATCCAGCTCCTGAAACGGTGGAATATTTTAATACATGACAAAACCTCTATGGGGGGGGCAGGGGGGATCTCTGAGGTCTCTCAAGCAGAACATGTCTACATGGTGCGGCCGTAACAGTTTTGCTGTTCCAGTTTAGCCATAGGGCCGCCTGCAGAGAATTTGGGATGAGTTGCTTTGCTTTTTGGCAAAATAAGAGCCTCAAAATACACCCACCAGCACTGCCTCCACCCTTGGAAGGAAGCCATGAAACATATCTCTTGTGCTAAGGGTCAGAATTGCATTGGTTATAGGAAGAGGTTCGAGACCCGAGTGCTGCATGACAGAGTGAGCTCCTGTCGTCTGCCCCTGGCAGTTCGAAAGCAAGAAATTGCAAGTAGATAAACAGGTGCTGTTTTTGGCAGAAAATGTAACAGCATTCTATGTGCTCCAGCGTCTAGCCATGCCTGCCATGTGACCACGGAAACGTCTGCAGAAACAGAACACACTGGCTGTAAATGGAGATGAACACTGACCCTAAAGTCAGATACGACTGGCTTTCGAGCAAAGGAGACCTTTTTCATGGCTGTGAGGAGACCTCAAGACAGAAACGTGGGCTTCTTTTTGCATTTCTGATTTTTTCAGGCACAGATTTTTGAATGGGAAACATGGTAAGCTCTGGAATTACCTCCCCCCCCCCCTTTAAACAACCACAACACCAGAACCTCAGAGTGGATTTTATCCAACTTGGAAGCTCCTTTGCATTGCTCAGAGGAGACTAGGTGGGGTCTGGAACAGTTAGGTAATAGCCGCCCTTGCTTGAAATCTAGTCGTATCCGACTCCATGGTCATTTGGCAGGCATGAGTGCATGGAATGCTGTTTACCTTCCCACTGAAGGGGTCCCTATTTATCTACTTGCAATTATTTGCTTTCCAACTGCTAGGTTGGCAGGAACTGGGAGAGAAACGGGCACTCACTCCATTGTGCAGCACTCGGGTCTTGAACCGCTGACCTGCCGACCTTCCTGTCGTCAAGTTCAGCGTCTTAACCACTAAGCCACCGCAGTCCTTTCCTGGAGTGGGAGCCCCCAAACAAGGACTTTTCTCCTGTGCTTTAGACCTGGATGGCTTCTCTAGTTCTCTTTCGTGGGTGAATATCACAAGAGGACGACAAACAGCACGTGGTCTTCAACACACAGAAGCCGTTCCTTCCTTCTCCGCCCGTCGGGTCACAGAAGCAGAGACATCTGGGATCCCAGATTGTCGATTCTTGCCAGCTTTTTCTTGCCAGCTTTTCACAAGACTCCCCTCTGGTGGTACACGGCCACCAACTGCTAGCATCGCAGCCTGTGCCGAGGAGGGGGGAAATGCCCCGGTGTGAAAACCAGGAGCCGTTCTTGAAGCAGCCGATCCAATTGTTGAGCTCGTTTGCGTGTGCATGAGTGCGTGTGCATGAACCAGCACCGTTAGGATGGGACTTCCAAACATGGAGCTGAAGATATCCAAAGAGCTTTGGCACATCGCTCGCTCATGTCGGAAGAAAAGCCTGCAATAATAATAATAATAATAATAATAATAATAATAATAATAATAATAATAATAATAATAATAATAATAATAATAATAATAATAATAATAATAATAATAATAATAATAATAATAATAATAATAATAATAATTTCATGTCAGAAATTATTCTGGGTTGAAAGGACTTTTGGGGGAGAAACTCCGCTCAGGGAAGGCCCAAAGGAGGCTCCTTTCATGTCCCCAAGAGCTGGGACAGAGATGGGGATTCAATCTGTCACACAGTACCCATGTCTCGAACAGCCAGCTTGCCAGCCTTCCAGCTAACAAGATGAGCTTCTTAACCACTGAGCCACCGCAGACCTGGGTACTGCGTGGCATTAATTGAGGGTAGGATAGCCTCCATCAGGAAACTAAAACTGCCATCTCACACTCATCCACACAAGTCCAAGCCACTGCGGACTCATCCAAAGCTCCTTCCGAGTAGACCTGCCCAAGCTTGTGCAGTAAGATCAATGCAGAAGATGCACCTAAGAATCAGTGGGTGCTGTTGAATGCTAGTTGGGCAGTTCTATATGAGGACATTGTTCTTTTTACATGTCCAGATCAAACCCTGGACTGGCAAAACAAAGCCACTTTCATGGCTTTGGTGTTGGCCAAACTCATGTCGTCATCGGTGCATGTTCTTGACAGTAAATGAGCTGGATTCCACATACACACAGTGTGGTGTTGTCCACCAGCAGCCCCCGCTTGATGGTCTTGCCATTAAACACTCCAAACCTCTGCCTATTCAGGGTCCTCCAAGTGATGTAGGGGAGGTTGAGTTCCTCAGCCATATCCTCCTTTAATGTCGTTCCTTGTCCAGTGAGCTCCGTCCTCCACCATTCATTCATTCATTCATTCATTCATTTTGCTATTGCGTACATTCAAGAATGTTTGTTCTTGCCCATAAAGCTCTTCCTGGATCTTTTGAGTCGTCGTGCTCATTGTGACCGAGAAATGCTGTAGGTATTGCAGAAAAAGAATTTCTCCCAGGCGATACTTAATAATGCCATGTGATCTTGCCAGGTAGACCCGGCTTGGGTGAAGAGAGAAAAACAGATTGGGTCAAGGTTTCATGGTGGAATCGGGATTTGAACCCAGATCTGCTGCTTCTTAGTCCAATACTCCTCCTCCGCCTCTGACCTCTGGCTTGGGTTACCTGGTGATGGAGACCAGCAAGAGGCAAATGAATTCGTCCATCTTCTTTCTGGTTTTGACCGTTTTCACGGCTGCCCAAACAAGTCCAGGGTGGGCCGGTCCTCATCCCCACCTCGGGGTCAAAGGGCTGTTGTGTCACCCCCACCGAAACATCCCTTCTCCGGTGCCATGCCGTAATTGGTTCCATGCGCTTTGCAATTAGCCGCAGAATGGACAGCGCTTCGCCTCTGACCTTTCCTCTGCACAAGCCGGGCCGTTGTTCGAACCTCTGGCTTAATTACAAAAATGTAGTCCTTTGTGTTGTCGGCCATAATTTGGTGCGATGTCACAGCGCCCGAGAGGGGCAAAGGTCTAGTGTGGGATGGCGGAGGACGGCACATATCTAGCCAAGGGTCGCATCTTCTCCGCTTTTCAACCGTGGAGAGCGACGCTTTAATTTCGTGCTCTGTGTTTTGGCATTTCTCATTGGGGAATTCTTTGCGTGCTGCTGTCTTGCTCGGCATTTTGCAAGATTTCTGATGGTGGCTTAGTGGTTGAAAACACTGAACTTGATGACTGGAAGGTCAGCAGGTCAGCAGTTTGAGACCTGAGTGCTGCACGACAGAGTGAGCTCCTGTCCTCTGTCCCCAGCTCCTGTCAACCTAGCAGTTCGAAAGCAAGAAATTGCAAGTAGATAAAGAGGCACCACTTGGGTGGGGAGGTAAACACCATTCCGTGTCTAGTCATGCCTGCCAAATGACCATGGAAACATCTGCAGATGCAAGCAGCACTGGCTCTTTAGCTATAAACCCTAGAGTCCGATACAACTGGCTTTTGAGCAAGGGTGACTTTTACCTATCACTAGGTTTGGGTTATGGCAACTTTGGGTTTCCAAAGGACCCAGGTGGGCGGAGCCTAGGCAAGAAGTGCGGAGCTTAGGAGAGATCTAGTGGATCACAAACTGAGCCCGGACAAATACTAGATTCCACCAAACCTCTCCTCTTCTGTGGCTGGATTCTGCCCCGTTCCACCATGCTTCTGCCCATTTTTAAAAAGCCACATCTTAAATCACGGATTCTCAACCTATGGCCCATAGGCTGGATGCGGCCCATAGCACCATTTCATGTGCCCCCCCGTCTCCACCACACCAGAAAGTGCCATGTGGTGGAGGAAGGGGAAAGTGGCCATCCGGCCCCCGAAGCTGTCTGAGGGAGCTTGACCCGGCCCCCAGCTTTAAAAGGTTGAGCACTCCTGCCATAGAGTTTCAAAGGCTGCGTCTGGATTTACAGTCAACCGTTCAGTGGCCTAAAAAAGTGGCCGTTCAGTGGCCTAAAAAAGTGGCTTAAAAAGATGGAGAACTCTTGTCTTTGTTGTTCCAAAGACCCCACCTCACATAACTAGTTCCCTCTGCAGTTTGCAATCCTTTGAAGAAACACTTTACTTTACCCATTTCTCAGAAGTAACAGAGGTCGTTACTCTTGGTTACTTATGGCCCGAAGGTTTTTGCACATCTGCATATAAAACGCAGTGTGCTCCGGTCCTTAGGCTGCTAGGTCGTATTTCTCTTCTACCATTTCTTCAGGGCATGCCTCAAGGGAACCCCAAAATTAACGGAGATTTATTACTATTATAGTAAAGGAGGAATGAAGTCATTTCTTGTTAAGGTGCGGCCATAGTCTAAGCTGGCTATATTTTAGTCATTAAGAGAATGTCTGCATTAGATATAACTTCCCATTTGCAACCAGTCACTTCCACGTTCTGATTCCTTGCTCAAAAGCCAGTCGTATCCAACTCTAGGGTTCAGTGCTCATCTCTGTATATAGCCAAAGACCCAGCATTGTCTGCCTTTGCAGATGTTTCCATGGACATGTGGCAGGCATGACAGGACACCAGAGTGCATGGTGCCCGGAGTCGGCTTTGGCTGAGTGGGGGTATAAAAATTTAACAATAAAAATAAATAAATAAACACTGTTACCTTTCACACCGAATGCTGCCTATTTATCTACTTGCAGTTTCTTGCTTTTGATCTGCTAGGTTGGCAGAAGCTGGGACAGAGACGGACACTCACTCCATCATGCAATACTTAGGTTTTGAACTGCTGAAACTGGTACCTTTCACACCGAATGCTACCTATTTATCTACTTGCAGTTTCTTGCTTTTGATCTGCTAGGTTGGCAGAAGCTGGGACAGAGATGGGCACTCACTCCATCATGCAATACTTAGGTTTTGAACTGCTGACACTGTTACCTTTCACACCAAACGCTACCTATTTATCTACTTTCAGTTTCTTGCTTTTGATCTGCTAGGTTGGCAGAAGATGGGACAGAGGCGGGCACTCACTCTGTCATGCAATACTTAGGTTTTGAACTGCTGACCTTTTGCATTTTAACCACTTAAATTTATTAAATTTATTTATTTATTACATTTATATCCCACCCATCTGGGATATTTTCCCACTCTGGGTGGCTTACTATATATACACTACTGTCAGTAGCAGAAAAAATAATAATAAATGCACTTAAAAAAAAATACAAAATTGGCTAGAAATACAATGCTTTAGGTAAAAGACATTAACCTTATTCGTTGCTTATTCAAAGAATAGCATTATCACATGTAACATTAGGGCTCCCTTGTTATTTCACACACGCAAACACGGAGCATAGAGATAAGGGTAAGAATGACGTTTTTTGTTGGGTTTGATCCCACGTTGTGCATGGAAGAACCTGATTTTCATGCATCAGGTCTCGGGCAGTTCCACCGTACTCAGGGGAAAGCCAGGGGGTTTGGATGGGGAAGACCCTCTGTTTTCCATTTTGGGGAATCCTTGCCTGCAAGAAGAGAAAAAGAAGCTTTTCCTGTCATTAAAATGGAGCAAGAATCATGCCAGGTTTTACACAGAAGAGCAGGTTGTAAAATAACCGGAGCCAAAGGCAGTCTTTTAAAAAATACAATAACATACACAAGACGGAACGAGACGCTGGTTGAACAAGTGGCTCAATCTCTGGAACTGACGCTCAGAGGGACATTTTCGGTCGTGTCTCACTCCTGTGGTGGCCACGGGCCAAAAGAAATGGGGTGGTGGTGTTGGAGAAGGGAGAGCATTATTTGTAATAATGGATGGTGCCGCTTCCAAACCAAGGAGGGCAGCGTCTTTGCAGGCTGAGCAGAACGGGGCTCTGGAAGATACCGAGAGGACTGCGGTGGCTCAGTGGTTAAGACACTGAATTTGGCGACTAGAAGGTCAGCAGTTTGAGACCCGGGTTCTGCATGACGGAGCAAGCGCCCGTCTTCTGTCTGTCCCGGCTCCTGCCAACCTAGCAGTTGGGAAGCAAGAAATTGCAAGTAGACAAATAGGTGCTGCTTTGGAAAGAAAGGCATGCCTGCCACGTGTCCATGGAAATGCCTGCAGACGCCAAGAGTGCTGGTTCTTTGACTATAAACCAGGAGGTCTCAACCTTTTAAAGCTGGGGGCCAGGTCATGCTCCCTCAGACAGCTTCGGGGGCTGGACGGCCCTTCCTCCACTACACGACACTTCCTACTGTGGTGGTGGCAGTGGGGGCCCACATAAAATGGTGCTGTGGGCCGCATCTAGCTTACAGGCCGCGAATCCCTGCTATAAACAGAGGTGAGCACTGAACCCTAGAGTGGAATACAACCTGCTTTCCAAGCAATGGCGACCTTCACCTTTACCTAAATGATGATGCCAAGGAAGGCGCCTTTTAAAACCAGGGATGCAAATGCAACTCGGGACCCTCTGGAGCCATTGAAGTGGAAGCCCCCCACCAACTTTTGTTGTATGTGTATTTTTGATGTCACAAAGCACTCCGCATTGCCGTCTCCCACAAAACAATCCTTTCTGCGTGACCTCCGGGTCCCTCTTTCCCGCTATCCCCATGGGGGGGGGTACCAAACAATGGCTTGTGCAGTGGGGGGTTGGGGGTCTTGCCTAGCCATCTGTGTGAATTTAATTGCTCACTCGGCTTCGAGGGGGAAAGCTTCATCATGTTCCCTTCCTCCCCCATCATCCTTCGTCCCCGATTTCCCCCGCTTCTTCCCAGCCTTTATGACCCAGCAGGAATTGGGGCTCCCAGGACAAGGAAACATAAGGTCAAGGTGTGTCCCTTGCTCAAAAGCCAGTCATGTCCAACTCTAGGGTTCGGTGCTCATTTCCGTTTAGAGCCAACACTGTCTGTGTCTGTAGACATTTCCGTGGTCATGCGGCAGGCATGACTAGACATTACAATGCACAGAATGCTGTTATCTTTCCCACCGAAGCAGTACTTGTTTAATCTACATGCTTGTTTTCGAAGTGCCAGGTTGGCAGGGACTCGAGACAGATGACGGGGGTTCACTCGGGTCTCGAACTGCTGACCTACTGACCTTCCGGTCGTCACGATCAGCGTCTTAACCACTATACCACCGCCTTCTTCTCACCATCATCGTTTACCATTGAGAGTTAATTTGGGGGAGAATTCCCACCTTGACGACATGCTCATGCCGAACACCAGCTTCTGTGGCCCACCTGTCTGACCACTCTTTTGGTCACCAAGAATCCCAGTGCTAGTCAACCTTGATGGGTTGGTGGATGGGTCAATGGGTAGGTAGATAGATAATAGATGGATGGGTCGATGGTTGGGTTGAAGTATAGGCAAATAATGGATGGATGGATAACACTGCACAATAACGATTTTGCTTCTGGGAATAGCACATGTGATTTACATGATACTGAGTGTGCTGATTCCAAATCTGAACCCAGAATTTGCCTATCACGTACAGATTTTAAGGCGTGCTATAGCTATTCAAATGGTCGGGAATTGGGTAATATTTTTATATGGGAACCTTATAACAGTTGCAGCTACCACTAGTGCCTGCTGCCGCCTCAGCTGAATCACGTCCCTTGGTGGCATGCATGTTCCAGCAACAACCGGGCATGTCTGGGCAAGTCAGTGAGCTGACGTCAGAAATAGGTATATAAGGCAAGATGGACCAAGGGCTTTTCTCTAGTGCGAAACCATCTTATTGGGTAGTACAGCTAGATCATAGTGAGTCTGTTTTGAGCTAAAGATGAGTAGGCGCAGCTGTGTTAATAAACCAGACAATCGCATCTATATGTGTAAATGACATAAGATCCTGATGTCCTAGGCGGAGTTGGACTTCAGATTTGGTCCGTGCACTTGGTTTAGCATAGGACATGGATGGATGGATGGGTGGATAGAAAGATGGATAGATAATACCAGGACGGACAGACAGATAGATACTGTCTACTCTGTGGTGTTGTGGCAGCTGTGTTACAAAACACTACTTATGTCTTTGCATTTTTCTAAAACAGGAGTTCTCAACCTTTTAAAGCCGGGGGCCGGGTCATGCTTCCTCAGACGGCTTTGGGGACTGGATGGCCATTTTGCCCTTCCTCCACCCCATGGCACTTCCTGGTGTGGCGGAGGCGGTGGGGAGCCCACATGAAATGGTGCTGTGGGCCGCCTCCGGCTCATGGGCCGCAGGTTGAGAATCCCTGTATACAGCCTGCAATTTGCAAGAGCCACCACCAACACAAACAAACAGGAGCAGGGGGAAATGCCTGGGAAAATGCAGCCTTAAAAAAGAGGAAAGGGGGGGAGGCTGTTTGCAAGGAGGGAGACCAAAGGGGATGGGGAAAGAGGCACACAACTGGAAAGCAAGGGTTCCCATTGGGCTGAAGCTGCCAGCCTTGGTTCAAGAAGATCCAGAGTAGGGAAATCCTGGCAGGCAGCAGATAGATCACGGATTCTCAACCTGCGGCCCATGGGCCAGATGCGGCCCACAGCACCATTTCATGTGGCCCCACCACACCAGGAAGTGCCGTGTGGTGGAGGTAGGGCAAAATGGCCATCCGGCCCCCAAAGCTGTCTGAGGAAGCGTGACCCGGCCCCCGGCTTAGAAAGGTTGAGAACTCCTGAAATAGATAGACCTGGATTTAACTTTAGGCAGGAATTTGGCAGCTCACAAGCTGCTGAAAATGAGGTGGGAGGGAGTTTGACAGAGAACAAAATACCTTCAATTGACTATTAATTAAAGAAGAATTGACTGTTAATTAATTAAAGAATTATGTGGTTGACTTCGCAAAATTCTAAAAATAACTTTCTAAGCACTGGCTCCGAGGTTGTGATGTTTTCTTAGGTAGAAAGCCAGCCGTATCTGACTCTAGGGTTTCAGTGCTCATCTCTGTTTATAGCCAATGAGCCAGCAGACATTTCCATGGACATGTGGCAGGCACGGAGCACAGTTTATCTTCCCACCAAAGTGGTCCCTATTTCTCCACTCGCCATTTCTTGCTTTCAAACCGCAGGTTGGCAGGAGCTGGGACAGACGATAGGAGCTGACTCTGTCGTGCCGCACTCAGTTCTCGAACGGCTGACCTTCCAGTTGTCAAGTTCAGCATCTTAACCACTGAGGCACCCCAATCTCTTGGAGATGCACATTTCTGCCTTTGCATGCATGGAAGATAAGAGAAATTGGGATGCTTTTAAACAAAAAAACAAACAGCCTGTCCATCCTTTGATCTCTCTCTTTGGTTCTGATGTGAATAGGACTCTTTGGTTTCACCTTCATGAAATAATTTAGGAAGTTCCCTTTGGCTGGACAAAAAGAGGCAGAGAAAAGTCCCAGCTGGAGGGGTGGGGGGCTTTTTGAAATATCAGGGGGCTTTGGCCTTTTCAGAAGACGCCAGCTGCTATCCTCAGCCTCCCATCTGCTTTGACAACTTCATATATTTGACTCAGACTTTCTTCTCAGACAGGACGCGAAGGATGCTCCCTAAATCCTTTACAGTATTTTCATTGCCTTCTGCTCCTCGATGAGAATTGTTTGAAAGGTTCCTTGCAGTTCAGTGCGTGAAACAAAAAGCACATTTTTTAAAAATCTCTCCCAAGGTTTCTCCCTTTTGCACAAGATACCCCTGCGATTTGGCCTTTTTCCTTTGTGAAGCCAGACACACGCATACACAAACGCGCACACACTGGAGAAAGGGAGAAATAGAGCGAGCAAGCCCAGAAGGTCTGAGTGACTGAGCAACAAGATGCAAACAACCCATCAAGTGCTTCTGATTTTTTTATATGTATGCATCAAGGCAGCAGCTACTGTAGTTTCACACATTTTCCTTTGGCTGGCTTAAATTGCAAATGAACCAAAAATATATTTGCAAGGAGAAATATTCCTAATGATTTTAAAAAAAACTCCGTCATCAGCTTACGAACCCTATAGGACTTGGTCTAGCATTATCTATGAATGAGGAGGACTCAATCTAAAGCAGGAGTTCTCAACCTTTTTAAGCCGAGGGTCCCGCTGAGAGCTTTGGGGGCCGGATGGCCATTTTGCCCTTCCTCCACCACATGGCACTTCCTGGTGTGGTGGAGGCGGTGCAGGGCCACATGAAATGGTGCTGTGGGCCACATCCGGCCCATGGGCTACATCCAGCCCACAGGCTGCAGGTTGGGAATCCCTGACCTAAAGGAAGATTAGGAAAGCTCTACCAATATATACCAATATCTCTGCTCCTCCCAACCTAGGAGTTTGAAAGCAAGAAACTGCAAGTAGATAAATAGGTAGCAGTGTTCCGTGCACTCCGGTGTCCTGTCATGCCTGCCACATGTCCACAGAAACATCTGCAAACACAGACAACCCTGGCTCTTTGGCTATAAGGAGAGATGAGCACTGAACCCTAGAGTTGGATACGACTGGCTTTTGAGCAAGGGTGACCTTTACATTACCAATATAGAATATTATGGTGGAAGCCATTCAGAAGAACAAAGAGATTATTTAGTGCATTAATAAATTAAATCTCTTCCTCTCTCGCTCTCCCTCCCTCCTGGTTTGCCTCTCTGTATTCCTCTCCCATCACTGGCTCAAATGCTGAACTCCTTCGTCAGTACAAAAGCTTAAAAATGTAATATCCGGGAAATGTAGTATATCATGTCGCTCAACAGGAGCGCAATAGCACGGCTGATGGTGTCACACCATCTTCTGTTCCAGAAGAAGCAGATGCAAAGAGCCTGCAAAAATAAATAAATGCCTTTGGATAGATTCCTGTCTGGAAGGTGCAATGCCGGTGGGAAACCTTCACGCACGGAAAAAGGAGAGACGTGAAAAATTGAGATCATTGTCGTGGAAAGGATGAAACCACGGAGGAGGAAAAGTGCATTGGAAGGGAGTCCGGTTTTTATTCCGTATCGCAGGCCTGGCTTTGGGAACAAAAGCCCTGTTCATTCCCAAGGCTAGCCTTCGAAAAGCCCTGATCCAAAACATCTGTTTGTTATGTTAGCGTTTGCAAAGGACCATGTGATGTGTTTCCTAGACTAGTCTCATCTGCTTGGAGTGCAGAAGGCACCCCAGCCATAAGGCAGAGCGGACCGGTTGCCTCGGGCGGCAGAAAGGTGCCAGACGGCCCTTGGTGGGGGGACCGCAGCGATGAAACTACTGTCTTGCAACCCAAATTGTTGTGAGTTCAATCCTTGACTGGGGATCAAGGTTGACTCAGCATTGCCACCTCACGACCTGGATTACAAAACCCATCCTCCCCATACCCAGCAAAGAACTGTGGAGCTGAATGAGAGACCCCCAAGAGATCATTGACACCAACCTCCAGCTGAAGCAAGAAATCCACCACTAAAATAGTCGGCCCCCCCCACCCCACCCGTGTCTAAAAATGCCTGAGGCAGAAGGAGTTTGCCAACTTTCCAAGGTCATCCGTTCCACTGTTACAACAGCAATTTAGCCCGGGAAATTTTACCGATGACAAAATCCTTCCTTTCTTGACCTTTCTTGCTTGGTGTACCTGGAGGGATCCCGGATGAGGAGGCCGATCCTATTTAAAGCACGGTGTGTTTGTGTGTTGACAGCACAGTGCCTACCTAATAACAAGGGATTGTTTGTTGTGATTGCTCCACAACGTGCGCGGAAGTTGGTCTGAAACAGGTTCTACCACCAAGAAGCCCAGGTGAGATGCAGAGCGGAGAGGGAAGGAGGCCAACCGAATCTGGGGAGCCCGGAAGGATCGTGGGGTTGTTGGTCTTGTGCAGAAGAGGAACTCCAAGGAGAAAAAAGGTTTCCAGCACGCAGCAGAAACCTGGAGGTGCCAGAGGTCTCCGCATGGTCCCATTCTTGTGCAAAGAAGGCCAAGCCGCGAGTGTTTTGAGACCTCAGCCAACCTGGACGTGATAAGGCTCCGAAAGGTGATTTCATCGTTGCCAGATAACGTCAGCAACGAGGAGGTGGCCGAATAGTTATGAAGTGACAAATGAATCACCAGGCTAGGGAGGGGTAAAGTCAGGGCAGAACTGAATCCTGGATGTTGTTACCAAGGCTGTGGTGGCTTAGTGGTTAAGACGCTGAACTTGACGACTGGAAGGTTGGCTTTCGAGAAAGGGAGACCTCTGCACCAACAGCGGGTGGAATATAAACTTGGAGGAAGCAGAGAAGACCCTGGAGGGAACCTCCCAGCTCCTTCTGGAACAGAAGACTCCGGCGGCGAGGGAATGTGTTGGCGACGCCGTCCTGCCGTGGGCCGGATGGTCCAGATCCATGCCAGGTGATTGCGATTTCCTTGCTGTGTAGTCTTGTGGCTGTGCCTGTATTGGTCAGTTTTCTTGTTCAGCTTCATCCTTTGCGCATTGACTAATCCCGACTGCACCGAACAGGATTTAGCTAGGATGCTTGCAAACTAAACATCTGTGGCTATTGACTGTCTGCTGCTTCGTCTTCTGCCGTGTGTGGCATGGTCAACTGTTTCTTCCGAACCTGTTTATTACCAAATGTAAACAGGTCTCATTTATCTGGTGTTCTGAGCCATGTCTATTGTCCCCACCCCACCCCACCTCAACTCACGTGAGGGATTCTTCTTCTTCTTGTTCTGCTGTATCCAAATCTGAATATTGGTGATCCTCATGGCCATGAAGTTTGTCCTGGGAATATAATAATACAGTGGCCTTTCATTGGCCTTACGCATCACAGT
Organism: Bradypodion pumilum; assembly: GCA_035047305.1. Lineage (NCBI taxonomy): Eukaryota > Metazoa > Chordata > Lepidosauria > Squamata > Chamaeleonidae > Bradypodion > Bradypodion pumilum. Next base: position 10,723,563 of record JAWDJD010000015.1, read on the forward strand.
GTGACCCCCATAGTCCCACTGATCCAGTTCCTTTGAGTCTCTTTCTGGTCCTGAGCCCTTTTGGCATGCAAAGTCCTCATCATCATCCCCAGGCCAGGAATGATGAAGCTGCTGCCCTCCATCAAGAGGGCTCCAAGTGGGATTGAATCCACTTGGGGACCATAAAACCTTCCCCTGTGGTCTTTTGCCACCTAAGACCATGAATCCTCAGGGTGGTCAGGTTACTTAACCACTGCCTGGCAGTAGGGTCTACTCTAGGACCATAGCAGGATATTTACCTGCAAGCCAAAACCCTAAGCGCCACCAAAGAGCAGGGACTCTGAGACTTATTTGTAGGGTCTGTTGAAGAGTTGGCCTTGGCCAAGTGGGCGGTATAGAAATCGAAATAAGAAATAAATAAATAAAGAAGAGATAACATATAATCTCACTCGATGCTGCCCACAAAATCCAGCAAAACCACAACTTCCCTGTTTTGGTTTTTAACTGTGACTCTATTTGCCTCCTTTGTGGTGTTTGCAAAGCCCGGTTGCCAAAGGTGGAAGCCGCCAGGCAAGGGGGTGGATAATTCTTTCTCTCCTTTCGCTTCCTCTTGCATTCAAAGGTTGTGATCCGAAGTGTTTCCTCTCCATCTAATGAAGCGATCTCCAAAATTGCATCTTAATTGCAATGGAAGAAGTTGCATTTCTTACAGGTGCAATGTGTGTCGCCTTCCTATCCAAAACAAACCGGATACAATGCTCAAAGCTTTGTCTTGGCCAAAGATTCAACTGGTGTGGTTGTTCCCAGCGTAGAGTAGACCCCATTGAAAGTGCTTGTGGTCCGTTACCCACGGGATTTTGAGTCAAGCTTTAAAGTTCATCACTGCCTGTTTGGGTGAATTTGCCCGCTTTCTTCTCCATGGCAGTTTCTATAAAGGTAGACCTTTATAATCTGGCCCAGGGCGTGTAGTCTAAAATCTAGTAGTCCTAAAACTGCCACAAGATTCCTTGTCGTTTTTCATCCTGCAACGGAATCCTGTTTAGCCTCAAGACCTTTGTGTTTATGGAGAAGGGTGTGTGTATTGTGCAAAATTTATTACACTAAAAAAAAAAAACCTGCACATTTCGCTGCTTCAAGCGTTTGCTGAAATACCGCTATTTAAAAAAAATCATCTGGGAATTGCAAGTAGATAAATAGGGACCACTTTGGTGGGAAGGTAACAGCGTTCCGTGCGCTCTGGTGTCTAGTCCTGCCTTCCACATGTCCACAGAAACATCTCAGACACAGACAGCGCTGGCTTTTGAGCAATGGCGACCTCGACCTTTACAAAAAATAATAATCCACCACTTCACAAGGGTTGTGGATACTTGGCTGGGGTAGCCACATACACAACATGTGACGCATTGGTGCAAAGACAGAACATCATTAATATAATAACAAAGAAATAATACATTTACAGCTAAAACTGTTCTTATAGGAAAACCAATACTGGCTATGGATAATATCCAGTTAATGCCCCTGCTCTGTCCCCTCCTGGACCTAGTTCGACTCTGGCCCTTCCCAGAGGACTAGTAACTTTAGAAACCAAAAACCAGTAACAAGATTTGCAATAGTCTGCCACCCTTTCTCTAGACCAGGAGTTCTCAACTTTTTCAAGCCGAGGGCCGGGTCACACTCCGTCAGACAGCTTTGGGAGCCGCGTGGCCATTTCCCCCTTCCTCGACCACATGGCACTTCCGGGTGTGGCCGAGACAGTGGGGTGGCCACACGAAATGATGCTGTGGGCCACCTGTGGGCCACAGGTTGAGAATCCCCGGTCTAGACATCTTTTCGTCTTGCATAACCCAAAAAGCTGGAAGGTAAAGGTTTCCCTTGCTCGAAAGCCAGTCGTATCCAACTCTAGGGTTCAGTGCTCATTTCTGTTTCAAAGCCGAAGAGCCAGCGATTGTAAAGCTGGACGTTTCAAGTTGAATTTTTCAGAGCAGGGCAGATTTACCGACCTTTATCCAAAGTAAGGTGTCCCCCACCCCCCGAATCCCCCCAAATCCCCCCAAATCTCCCTTGCTAACTACCTGTCATTTTAAAGCCACTATTTCAGGTTAACAAGAACCTGTCTTTTTGGAAGACAAAGCCAGGGACATTTGGGGGTGGTGGTGGACTTTTTACCATGCAAACTCTCTTGACCTTGGAAAAAAATAATTAAAAGTTTTTCCTTCCCTCTTTCACGATCTAAAGTTGTACAGTTTGAGGGGGTAAAAATCAGACCCTAGGCTTATTATTTTATTTTTTAAATCCATTCATCTCTCCCTGTTTGAGTCACTGGCACCTTTTCAAGTCTGTGATCGCAGGGAGAGAAATTCAAATTTCAGTTTTGCGGGGAAGGGAGAGTCTTTGCACCTACAAAATGTGAGAAATGGAGTGTTTGAAGGCTGTTGCAGGGATATATATATTTATTTATTTATTGAATTTCTGATGGTTTTTCGCTGAGCAAATGCTTAAGGCATTGCTACGCTGGGAAAAGATCACCTTGAAAGGTGGGACAGGTAACCGTGACCTTGTTTCGAGAGACCCCAGGTGACTGGGGTCTGGATCACGCTCCTTCAGCTTCGGGGGCCGGACAGCCATTTTGCCCTTCCTCCACCACATGGCACTTCCAGGTGTGATGGAGGCAGTGGTAGGACAAATGAAATGGTGCCATAGGCCACATCCAGCCCACAGGCCACAGGTTGAGAATCCCTGGGATAAGCTATGGTGTGAGATTTCCTAGGACCGCAGGGCAAAAGTGACAGTACGGTGCAAAAATATTGCGCAAAACAACAAGGTCAAGACGGGGACTTGGTGGTGCGAGATGCCAAAGCACACAGAATGCTGTTACCTTTCTCACCAAAGCAGTGCTTATTTATCTACTTGCAAATTCTTCCTTTCAAACTGCTAGGTGGGCAGGAGCTGGGACAGATGATGGGAACTCACTATGGTGCAGCACTCGGGTCTCGAATTGCTGACCCGCTGACCTTCCAGTCATCACATTCAGCATCGTAACCGGTAAACCATCGCAGTCCCAAGTGCTCAAATCCCAGTGTCTATTTAAGAAACGGCACACCCAGGGAAGCCCTGGAAGCATAAACCGTCCTCCCTCGTTTTTGCCATGGTGGAAGACCAGCCCTTCCCACATCACACCGACCGCAAGGCAGGCCTTGTAATTTCCAGCCCTCTGTGAAATTGCTATTCTTTCTCTGGCTGCTTTGCTTTCTGTTTCCCCCCAAAAAAATGAGACGAATTTTATTTTTGCATTATTCCTCAAAGGACCGCCTGGGCCCCGATTTTGGGACGTCCTGTTCTTCGGTCCAACCAGCCAGACCTTGTGCCAAATTCTGTTACAAAGAGATCGCCTCTGGAACCCGGAGAGAAAATCTGAAATCAGAACGAAGCTGTAAACCGGAGATTCCCAACCTGCGGCCCATGGGCCAGATGCAGCCTGTGGCGCCATTTCATGTGCTCCCCCACCGCCTCCACCACACCAAGAAGCCCGAGCTTTAAAAGGCTGAGAACGCCTGCTGTAAACAAACACACAAATGTCTTCTGTTCCCCCTGCAAAACCTTCCATTGAGCTTTCTGCATTCGAGAAGGAGGGTAACGGATCGGTACATTATTTTCCTGTTTGTGCGATTTTTGAGCAAGATACACAAATTTCAGGAATCTGCAGTAATTGTAGCAACGTCGTTTGGACTTTTAAAAGTTGGGAGCTTGCCTCTGTTTTGACCCGTGTCGCCTGTGTGTGCCTTTTTGCTTCGAAACGGTTAAGGTTTGCCAGTTCTCCGGAGAGGCATTTTGCACAAGCAGCACAAACCTCAAGGGGGAAAGTGCCGTTCTTGTTGATCTTTACCATTTTGTCATAGCGCCTTGATAATGATATCTCAGTGGGTCAAGGCTGCCTAAGTTAACTAGAGCAGGAAAGGAAATGGGTGCATTTTTCACAACCCTAACGCTGGGAGCCTCTCCTGTTTGTGTGCATGTGTGAGTTGTGGTGGCATCGCGGCACCTTGTATTCCAAACGCACACATCCTCTGCATCTAAGCCAGTGATGGCGAACCTTTTAGAGAATTGAGTGCCCAAAATGCACACCAAAACCCACTCTGTGCTGGGGGGGGAGAGGGAGGAAGCACTCCTATTGGGCTACTGGGAGAGGGGTGGGGTGAACTCTGTGCTGGGGGGAGAGAGGAAGCACTCCCATTGGGCTACTGGGCAGAAGGGTTGGGCAAACTATGCAAGGGGAGGGAGGAAGTGCTTCCATTGGGCTGCTGGGCACAGGGGCATGGCAAACTCTGTGCTGGGGCGACAGCGTGCATGCACGCCATAGGTTCGCCACCACCGATCTAGGCCAATGGAAGGCGTCTCCATTATATGGTTCCCAGGACAATCTTCATGGCTGATCACCACGAGGATACCCAATATTTGGAATCAGATACAGCACTCAAAGAAGGAAGAAGATCCAACTTTGAAATGCTAGCAAAGAAATCGAGGGAAGGTGGGTCATACAAAACCATGCACGTCGAGTGTCGGTTTTCCCTCCAACGAGATTCAGGTGCCCACTCCGCCCTCCTTCACGTCCTCTTCCTCTGGGTAATGAAAAATCCCCTTTTAATGAAAAAATATCAGTGCGCCGCCGAGACCGCGGCGTCCCATATCTGCCACTTTCTGCCACTTCACAGATGCCACCCTGCTAACCCACACACTGTTTACCTTCTGGCAGTCTGCGCTCGCTGGTTGCCAATTAATTGCATATCGGAGTCGTGCGTTCCCTTCCAGCAGTCCGGGGGGGGGGGTAAACATGGGGATGCGGGGGCAGAGGTTTTGACGGAACTGGGCTCTCCCGATGAAGGGGAGAATTGTAAAAAAAAAAAAAAAAGGCTGTGTGCTACCCTTGTTTGGAGCTTCTTATCTGTTCTAAAAGCATCATTCATTGGGCAATGGGCAGGGAGGGGGAAGCTGTGTTTCGGCTCTGTGCTGCTAATTGTAGCGCATGATTTCGGCATAAGGATGGGCAGTGTAACCGCCAGGGATGCCAAGGCCTCAAAAAGATGAAAGGAGAAGGCTGTGTTGTTTGTGTGGGGAGAATTCATGCCCTCTGGAGATGCCCAGCAAGTTCTGTTCCCCACTATAGTTGGCATAAAGTTTAGAACAGGGATTCTCAACTTGTGGCCCATGGGCCGCATGTGGTCCACAGCACCATTTCATGTGCCCCCCCCATCTCCACCACACCCGGAAGTGCCATGTGGTGGAGGAAGGACAAAATGGCCATCTGGCCCATGAAGCTGTCTGAGGGAGCGTGACCCGGCCCCCGACTTTAAAAAGTTGAGAACTCCATTTTAGTAGGACTTTTGCCAACTTAGATGTCCAACCTGGCAGGGATGGCTTTAATTTTGTTTGCCCGGTCTTTAGAAGTTCCCAGGATGTACAGTTTCTATGATAATTGTTATAGTCCCTCTTTCACCGACTCGGAGCAGTGGGCCAGCTTTAAAGTGGGCGGCATAGGTCACCCCACTTCTTCATTCTCTGGAGCACAGGCCCCTGTCCTGCAACCCAAAGGTTGTGAGTTCAATCCTGACCAGGGCTCAAGGTTAACTCAGCCTTCCGTTCTTCCGAGATTGGGAAAACAACGAGGTCCCAGTGCTATGGGGCAGGCTAGAAGTATCATTGCTATATCCTTGTTAAATATACCGGTAACAATGTTCTAATTATGGGCTATCTAATATCTATTTCTGCTGCTACACTACTATCAAGTTCTGCTTCATGGTCCCCAGTGAATCCACATGGATGGGTTTACTGCGCAAGCTCTCCTTTTTTTGCTCGTTTTATTGAAGGGCTTTTAACTGGTTTTATATTGTTTTTAAGTTTTGCTGAGCAGCCAGGGAGGTGTTCGCTGGACTAGAGTCTACTGATCGGGGCGGTATATAAATCTAAATAAATAAATAATAAATAAATACATTCGTGTGGATTCACAGGGGACCAGAATTGTTACAGATAAGCAACCTGTCATTATAGAGCAGGGATTCTCAACCTGCAGCCCATGTGGCCCACCACTGCCTCCACCACACCCGGAAGTGCCATGTGGTGGAGGAAGGGCAAAATGGCCATCCGGCCCCCCAAAGCTGAGAGAGCATGACCCGGCCCCCGGCTTTAAAAGGATGAGAACTCCTGTTATAGAGCCTTAGTGGTTCAGGGTTAAAACTGCTGTCCTGCAACTCAACGGGTGTGAGTTCGATCCTGACCAGGACTCAAAGCCAGCGTCCTGAAGTCAATCAAAATTGCTTTGTTTCTTTGGATTTTTAAATTTATTTTATTTTATTTATTTGTTGCATTTCTATCCCACCCATCTGGGAAATTTTCCCATTCTGGGCGGCTTGCAAATCCATGTTACAATAAGAAGTTCAACATGAAAAAAACCAAACTGAATAAATGTAAACAAAAACAATTGTTGTGGAGGGAAAGGGGAGCGAGAGGAATCCTATGGTCCATATCCAGAGCCTCAAGTTACTGGTGCCACATTTTGTGTGTGGGTGATGGGTGACATCTGTTATCTGGCCCACCTGAGAGGCAGCGGAGGGCGGGTTGCCCCCTCCCCAAGCAAGGGGCAAATTAAAAATAAATTAGAGGGGGTGGGACCATAAATAGACTGATGGATGGATCAGGTTAGTGGAGGAGGAGGCCGGAAAAGAAATACCTCCAGAGCAGGTGTTCCCAACTTTTTTAAGCTGGGGACTGGGTCACACTCCCTCAGACGACTGCCCATTTTGCCCTTCCTCCACCACATGGCACTTCCTGGTGTGGTGGAGGCAGTGGGGGCCCACATGAAATGGTGCCATGGGCCGCATCCGGCCCACAAGCCGCGGGCTGAGAATCTCTGCTCCAGATGGTGAAAAGGGGAAGGGAAGGGTGATTCTGGACGCTGCCAGCCAGACCCCTTCCCCAGCTCTGTCCAGCCTGGGGGACCAGCAGGGATAGGGGGAGGCGGAGACCTCAGGCGGGAAAGGAGCCTCGGCGGCCACAGACTGTGGCTCCCTTCTGCCCTCTAAGCCTCTTAGCCCTGTTAGACGCCAGCTGGCCTTGGGGGCGCTTTTCGACCTGGCTTTTTAGCCTTGGGGGTGGGGGCGTCTGTGTGTCCGGCGGTGGGGCTTGGGGGGCGACTTTGACACTTGGGTCTCTTTGGCCAAGGGGTCTTCTTTGCACGTCCCAACCGGGCCTCGGGCGGAGCGATCGGGGAGGCGGCAGGGTCCCTTTCGCAGGCCCCCGTCCGCCCTCCACCTAGAAAAGGATCGGGACCCTCCCGGCTAAGCAGTGCGGGCCCGATCTGGCCCCGAGATCCGGCCCGCTGGCTGGCCGGGCGGAGGAAGCGAAAGGAAGGGAAGGCTCGTCGGGAGCGCGCCGGAGGCCCCGTGGACGCGCGTCGCTGCCCGGGCCCGAGGGCGGCGTCTGGCTCGGGCTTTCCCTTTTCGCTCCGCTTTCCCGGGCCAGGCACGGGAGAGAAGGCACGGAGGAGGCCGCCGGACGGAGGAGCCCCAATCGCCCGGCCCAGCGATGGGCGCGGAGGTGAGCAGGCGCCGGAGGGAATCGGGCGTCGGGCTTGGCTCCGGAGTCACTCCGGAGCGGGGGAGGAGGGTGCGGCAGACCGAGCGGCCCCGGTTTGTCAGGCCCGGGGCTTGTTGGACCCCCAAGGAGGAGGGAATCGGGCGTCGCGCTTGGATCCGGAGTCACTCCGGAGCGGGGGAGGAGGGGGCAGCAGGCCGATCGGCGCCGGTTTGTCAGGCCCGGGGCTTGGCCGTGAGGAGGGGCGCCTCCCCTCGAGGGAGGGACCCCCAAGGAGGAGAGATCGGGGGTCGGGTTTGACTACGAATCCATTGCTTCCTTCCTAACCCCCCACCCCTTCCAATTGTCTTCGTTTTTTCCCCGGGGCGCACAAGGCCGGGGTCAGTCTTAGGGGGGTCTTTTCCGACTCCCCCCCCCTTCCCCAGAAGCCAATGTGCTACGTCTTTTTTTTTTTGCGGGGGGGGGGTGCCTAAGAAATCATGAACTCGGACCCCTTCCTATCATTTGGGTCTGAATCCTGCACCCACTCTTCTTCTCCCAAGCCTTGCGGGCAGCCACCCACCCCCACCCCAAATAGAAAGGTGTGGGGCTAAAGGAGGGAGGGTCCAGCTTGAACACACACACACACACCCCAGCCTCCTCCTCCGATGATGATGATAATGATGATGAAAGCATTGGAAAAGTATTGGCTAAAATCCTGGAGAGCTGCTGCCAAGCAGTGCCCAGTGGCCCAGGTGGGAGGGGGCCAGGTGGGCCATCTTCATCCCCTTGTATTGGCCGGAGAATGGATAGCCCTATAGCTTTGCCGGCGGGGGGGGGGGAATCCAAGACCTGTCTTTGGGTATTTTTAGGGAAAGCGGGAAGCCTGAACCCCCTCCCCAAAAAAAAATAAATAATAATAATGGGCGGCTGCCGGTCAGAGACAGCACTACCAGCTCCCAATGGGCCAAAGGTGTCCTTCTGAGGCTGACAGCTTCTAGTGGGAAGATCTGGCAGGTTTATCACCCCAGGTGTTGATGTTGGCAAAGCGATGCTCGGCGGTGCCTGGCCTGGAAACCAGAATGGGGTCATCATGACATCTTTTTCTCCTTCACTCTCTTTCAGTACAGACGTGAGGCCAGGTTGTCCTTCACCTCCTTCTCCATCTTCTAAGGCTGTGATGGCCAACCTTGGCTTCCAGCTGTTCTTGGACTTCAATTCCCAAAAGCCCAGGTCCCTGTGAATCCACACAAATGGGTTTACTGCGTGTCCGCACAGTAAATCCATCCATGTGGATTCACAGGGACTTGGGCTTCTGGGAATTGAAGTCCAAGAACACCTGGAGTGCCAAGGTTCACCATCACTGTTCTAAGAGCTGTTTATGGCAGGAGTTCTCAACCTTTTAAAGCCGGCGGCCGGGTCACGCTCCCTCAGACAGCTTCAGGGGCCAGACGGCCATTTTGCCCTTTGTCCACCACATGACACTTCTGGATGTGGTGGAAGCGGTGTGTGGGGGGGCATATTGAAACAGCGCCATGGGCCGCATTCGGCCCACAGGTTGCAGGTTGAGAATCCATGGTTTAGGGCCACCTTCTCAATTTTGCCGGTGAAATATTCCAGAAAAAGAGACTTTCTACCCCCAAGAGCTTTTGATGAGGAAAGCATGTGTCCCCATATCTTTCAGGAGGTAATTCTGCAGACCTGCTGCGGCTTTTTAAGGACAATTGGGGGGGGGGGGTTATCTTGCAAAAGGTGATCTCACTTTCCTTGAGACAACTGTGTAGATCTGTGGATCTTCTGACCATCATTTTGGACCTTGGTGCAACCGCACAAAGTGGAAAAGCCTAAAGGGAAATTAAAACCTCAACTCCATAGATTGGAACAAGAGCTGTTAGCCTGGGCATTGCAAAAAAAGCTCCCACATCAATTTAAAACCTCATTGTGCATGCTCCAAATTCCCTGAAATGAATCTGTTTGTTTTTCGCTCCGGAGTGGCTCTGCTTTTTTGCACGGTCTCCCCTGGTTCTGAAAATTTTAAAGCCAGGGAAAGGTTTTCGGTTTTGTCCCACATACGGTTCTGCGACTGGTAGGAAGGCACTTAAACTAAAATAGATTTGGCCAGTTTCGAACCCAGCCCTCCTGGGCCTTTAGCCTGTGATGTGGAGGAGACGGTATGCAGGGCGCATAATCAGTGGGATGACCTCTGAACACCTCCCACCCCACCCCACCCATTATTTTTTTTTACAGAACATCTTAATTAGAAAAATGCAGCAGGGAAATTAAAAAGACACGCATGTGAGGTTTATGGGTGGTGGTGTTTTGGCAAGGGTACATTAAAACCTTACCCTCTTGGCTTTCCTTATAAAACCTCCCTAGCAGGCGGTCGTCCTACTGGTGTAGCTTCTTCCCAATGGTATGGCCAGAGTTTGATAAAGTTTCTTTTCCGGATTGCAGATATCTGAATCTCAGCTCCCGATGAACCATTTTGCGCGCGCACCCAAAATAGGACTATTCCAAAGTTGGAAAATAAGAAAGCGGTCGCCAGCGGACTGTCTGCCACTATTTAGCCCCTGAGGAGGTCTTGATGTGTGCCGTTGTGGGTCTGTGTAAGTGTGTTTTCAGGTGCTTGAGCTGGCTATGGAGTTCGGCGTTGTTCTCACCTCTCTTTTGGCTAATTTACATTTCCCGGCTGCGTTTTAGTCCCATTTTAGTAGGACTTTGCCAACTTAGACGTCCAACCTGGCAGGGGCGGTTTTAATTTTGTTTGCCCAGTCTTCTCACCCAGGTAGCTTTATCATTGCTCTTTGCACCCTCTTACCTGTGGCCTCTGTTTCCGTTTCCCTCCCCTGGGCCCGCCGAAGCTCAGAAGTGATGCCAGCCCATGCCAAGGGGGCCGGACTACAAATCCCAGCATGCACAAGCTCACCCAAGCAGCAGACAGCCTCCGGTGGCCTTGTAGCCCAGAGAGTTGCCTTTGCATGTTCTGACTTTGGGGGTGGGGGGCAAAGGCTGGAATTTGCAGCCCCCCAGAAATTAGCCCCCCCAATTTGAAGCCTGCTCCGATTCCGTCCCTTGCGATTCTTGATGCCACAGGCGGGAGCTGTTTTGATTTCTTTCGTCCAGTCTAAACCAGTGATGGAGAACCTTGGCACTCCAGCTGCCCTTGGACTTCAATTCCCAGAAGCCCAAGTCCCTGTGAATCCACACAAATGGGTTTATGATGTGCAGCGAACCCGTTTGTGTGGATTCACAGGGACTTCGGCTTCTGGGAAATTGAAGTCCAAGAACAGCTGGCGTGCCAAGGTTTGCCATCACTGGTCTAAACCAGGTGTTCCCAACCTAAGGCCTGCAGGCCAGATCTGGCCCACTGCAACATTTCATGCACCAGCCCCGCCCCTCCAAGGGCATTAGAGAAACAAAATGACCACCCCCTTTGATGCTGTTGGGACAACGTTGTGCAGGCAGGGCAAATTGGCCATCCGGCCCTCGAAGCTGATTGAGAGAGTGTGACCCGGTCCCTGGCTTGAAAAGGTTGGGAACCTCTGGGCTAAACAAACAGCCTTGTGCTGTTCTGTGGGTGGCTTTGTGGGGAAGGTCCTCCCCCCAGCCGTGGGGTGGGGATTAGGCCGGGTGCTGAGACATGGGCTTCCGCTAGCAGATTTATAACCAGGGAAGGGGGGGGCATTTCAAGGAAGGAGGGGGGAATCAGGCGCCAAAGCAATAAAGCAAATGACTTCAGTCCTTGCCTTTAAAAAAAACCCAGCCCATTGCCTCATCGGTCCAACCAGGCCTGGCGAGACGTACCTGCCAATAATTCTTTGTTGATCTGGACTGTGTCGTCGCCCCCCCTGGGTGGGCTCTGAGAGTGTCTAGTCACCCCCGGCAAAAGGGTCCTG